>VDFB02281492.1:487382214-487409682 GCA_007258455.2 Sequoia sempervirens
ATCCATGAAGTTTTAAATGCACTACATAATGCAATTTATAAAGACATGGAAATAATTTCAGATAGTTGGCTTATCACACCATGTAATGAACTATTAGTTGTTCCAATGATGAGATCATAGAGAAGGTTCATCTGCAGTCTTATGGTTTGAATGAATCTGGTAACTTGTTTGATGATACGAGTGATAATGAGATAATGTATTCATCATTCAACATGCAAGAACCATGTAGTCTTGATTACAATATTGATAGGGTTGAAAGATTTGTCAATAGTGAGCTTGGTATCATTGGACCTATTCATGCACGTTCAACTCATGAGGTTGATCATGCTAATTATTATTTTGTTGGTTATAGCAGCTTTTATGAAGTAGAGTTGGAAATTTTTACATCAAATGAGGATAAAATTAGTATGCAAGATGTTGATGACATTAGTTCACACTCAAATGATTAGGTTATGCATTGTGATAAGAAATTGAGTAATAGGATGCCACCATTTTTGGGTGATAGTGCTATAAAGCTTGAAGAGCTTTTTGACCATGATATCTCAGATTATGTGGATATGTCAGAAATTTCAGATATGTGTACTAAACAATTAGAGGATGAAACGAAATATAATATTGATTTTTGTGAGTTTAGGGCTGATTGTGATTATGCCTATGAAGAGGACATTGATTGTGGAGTTTCAAAATATAGTGATGTTGAGGAAGAATTGTAACTCCATGTGGAGGAGGCATAAATATTTATGTAAAAAATGAATGTAATGGAAAATACCTTGTTTGATGAGCCTCCATCTTCACTAGAGATGAGAAATGATGATCCTTATTGGTGTAGAGATAATCCACTCTTTGTTGAGAACCCTAAGGATGCATTTGACATGGGGTTGGAATGTGGCCCTGAGCAAACAAAGCAATACCTTGATGAGCTCCTTGAGGGAATTACCTATGACTGTTTTATATTTGATACAGATGTTGCAAATAGGGTTGAGTATCCTGATGCTAGCTACTTGGAAGAGTATAAACACTTTCAATTTCCAATTTAGTTGGGAGGTATTTTGATGAAACATGGCAATAAGGTGAAGATAAAGAAATTTTATTTTCAGTATGAACATGTTTCATATGATGCACATAACACATATGTGTCATGTAAGGATGAAATTTTTTCAGTTTATGCATGGTTATACAATGAAGAATGATAGAGATTGCACTAGCAATGGTATGCTCAAAAAAATTGTGAGAGATGTTAGTGGTAGTGTTTGTAATCAGGAAAATTCTCACTTATTCAAAAGGGGCCTAACACTTGCTTTGGCAGGAATGAAGTCAAATTTGTTGTAGTGGTATGGCAGAGGTAAATGTAGATTGAGGGAAACTAGTTCCTTCAACAGATTGGTGTTTGACAAAGGCAGACATTGGTGTTTCTTTTTGTTTGGTGGCCTAGGGCCATCAAATATGGTTTGAAAAAATGGATTAAGACTCCACTACCCAATGTTCTTGAAACTTGGTCTACTCTCCAGAGATCTAGAATCTTGCCATGATCCCAAGGGGCATGCATCCCCAATCAGATCCACTATTTGCACATTCAAAATTTTCAAATTTTGAGTGCCCATGATGAAAAGAGTTGATTTGCACACTTAGAAGTGCCCCTAAATAATTTTCCCAAGTGACCTACTTTGGAGGGTCACAATTCGAAGCTAGTTGATTTTCGTGCAAAACCTCTTTATGGACACACTCATGTGACATATGTGAATGTTCATGTGAGTTTTTGGCTTCTCATGATGAGTTTTGACAGTGTTTTGAAAAGCTAAGTTGGAGGGTTTTGACACTTTTCTATTGTTTGTGAACTCTCAGTTTTGCAAAGTGGCCTCTTGTTCGAGCTTATGTTTCACAACTGGATGATTTTCATGATGAATGAATTATTTCTATCCATTCTCCCTACATTTGTATGCTTCCTTGTCCGATTTCAGGACCTCGGGATTAGATTTACTATTTTTTTGAGATCAAAAGCAAATGCAGTCAGTTCACTTTTTACATCTGCATTTTTAGAACATTTTAAGGTGGTCAACTTTGACCTTTAATATCTTGTGACAAATGATGCTTGAGGGAAATCCCTTTCGTACATGTGCTTACTCCATAAACCTAAATGATATAATGTTTCTAGTGGTAGCTCCCTAGAAGATGATTTGATAATTTTTCAAGGAGATGACTTAGTGTGCTCGAATTGGTTTTTGACAAGTGAAATTGTAGAAAAGTTTGAGTAAGCCACTTTGAAATTTAATATCTTGCACCTCAGGAAGAACTTTTTCATGATGTATATTGCACTGAATTTGGTTCAAATGGTAATATTTTTTCTTATTTTCAAGTCTCCAGGATGAGTTTTGATAGGTTAATTAATCATTTTCTGACTGCAACATGGTAAAAAATGGTGTCCCAAAAAGTTTCAAATTTTCAAATTCTAAGGACAACCCATTTCTCGTTTTGGTTTGAAATGTCTACAACTCAATTTTCATTAAAAAAAAGGTCATATGATGCATTATTTTAATGCATTTCTGGTGTGGCGAACACGTCTTGGGGGCCAATTTACAAAGGAGGTACTTGATTCTTAATGGCTGGGTGAAGTTTAAGAAAATGGGTTTTCTCTAAATAATTGATTATGGCCGCACACAAAAAATATTGGCTCCAAGGTTCACTGTTTGTAATCCATTTCAAATGTTATGGAGGACAAGCAAGTTTAATTCTTGCTTTTGATCGGTCCAGAGGCGGGCTTTGCAGTTCCAAGGAAAAACTCATTGCCCATTGCCAATTTGAAGTGTAAAGGAAGAAACAAATCAGAGATGCAATGCTTTCCAACAATGAGTCTTCATTTGTGAAGGCTAATTAAAGCTTTGTAGCAAAAGATAAGTTTTAATAAATTTTCAAAGTTCTCCTGTAGGCATCACTATCGCGGTTTTGAGTCCAGAATTGAGAATCAAATTAGCGATAAGCAATGGTTGTTGTGTCCATCATGCATCGCTAATAGATGCCACCATTTGCACATTCTATCAATGATGGGGGAGGGTTTCATTTCCCATCGCTGATTTCATATTGTTTTCTATCCTGGGTTACGAGATATGTGATGGTGGGACCGTGAAGGCATTTGAGGCAGTTTTTAAAAATTGATTAAATGATGGAGAAATAATGTAAAAGGGTAATGAGTTGTTGCAGCTGGATGGAAGAAGATAGAGTTACATACTGGCTACTGTAAACATTTGCTTCATTCCATGCCACCGAAGGTTCCCAGGGAAGTAGCAAAATAGAAGTTGTAGAACAAAGAACAAAGGATTCCAATTGAAAAGTGGAATATCGCTCATCACAGTTTCATTTCACTTTTCCCAAACCCATTAGTGATGGCGCAATGATATCACCCATCGCTATTATGATTTGTATTTTCTCATTTTATTAGCAATGGGCGAAGCTGCTTTTTCTTCATCATGCATCGCTAATAAATATTACCTTTTCCATAATGTATGGGAAATGTGTGATGGTTGTTGGAAAGTTTGTAAAGCTCGGTGAGCTTGAAAGTTTCATAAAGTTTTAACTATGCAAAGGTTAAATGCATGGTAAGTATAAGGTGCACGAGTAAATTGCTTTTCCCGATTAAAATATTAAAAGCCTCTGTATATTAAAATTAAAACAATAATCTTTCTTTGTTGGGGGTGAAAAATAAAGGTCCGAGTAAATAAATTATTTTATTGCCCTAGATTAATTATAACCCATTACTATATTGTATTCTATCTCTCTCTCTAAGTGCATTAGAGATGTGCGATGAGGATAGCCAAGGAAAAATTCTAAGTGGGCCTAATGAATTTTTGAAGGAAGAGAAGCTTTTAAATATAAAGTGCTACTTTGACGGTGAATTGAAACGTGCCTAGTAAAAAGATTTGAAGCCTTTTAATTATTTAAAAGGAAATTTTCAAATATAAGGTGAAAAATGTGTGGGGATGAGTAAAAATCTATGTATGCCCAATAATGTAATATTTGAAGCTTTCATTATTTTAAAATGTAGGTGAAACTGAAAGGCACGGGAAAAGCAAACTTGCCCAATAAAAATTAAAAGCTTCCTTTATAAAAGTTTAAAACTTTATTTGCTAGGTATTGGAACAATGTATTTCACAGAGATTGCTATAGGAAAGTGAAGAAAAAAATGCTCAAATAAGAGGAATTTTCTATAGCAAAGTAAAGGGATTTTCATGGTGAAAATGGAGCAAGTTTTCATCTACCAAGTAAATGGATGAAGTAAAAGTTTCTCATGGAGAAGGGAATATCTTTTTGTTACAAGTGAATGATGAAGCGAGAATGCAAGGGAAAATGGGATTCTTCAAGTGGTGGAGGCAGTTACTGATCTATGAACCTAAATGTGTCAGATGTCTTTGGGAGATCTCCATTTAGGGTTTTGCACTTTCCTTAAGTGCAGATTTTTCTGCTTTAGAAAAGAGGTCGCTCATTCTTTTCTGTCTCACGGGAATACTCTTGTAACAAAGTCTGAAATGTATAGTGTTTTGTTTTAGGTTTCTGAAGTTTTTTGAGTCATGTAATGAAAAAATTATTCACAACAATGTTATACTTGCAGGTAAATGATCATGTCTCCATTGCACACAATGCACAAATTATGAATAAAATAAATCAAGGGTTTTCTGATATTTGTCTTCTATTTTTACCTTGAATGTCTATTCTGTGTTGTTACTTTCATTCAAACAATAAATTAAATTGTATGAACATAAACAAAGGTTTCTGCAACTACATGCTTGGATTGATAAAGTATGATTAGTTTGGCTTCTAGTATCAATGGTGCAATGCATTATTTGATAGGCATAAGTATGACAGAATGAAAGTTGCAATGAGGTTTAAACTTCATGGTTTAGGTGACTCTGCACTGGGATTAGGCATTAGTCTTTGATGTTACAGTTTCCTGAGATGGTTTGTGAGCAGCTATATTTTAAATCAAAAATTACTTATAAATATTTGTATCTTTATGTGTTGAGCTTTAATGAATCATATCTCTCATGTTTAGTGTGTACACTGCCATAAAGGTCAGTCATACCTTCAAGGTATTGTTTCTACTAAGCATATAAAGGAGATTTATCTATTCACTATGTGTTTGATACTGTGGCACACAAGTATCTGAAAGCACACAGTTGGGATCACCCTCCCAAGTTTAATAGAGCCTGAAGTGTAGGGGAGAGAGGTTTTATTTCAATCTCTCATTCATTGGCCAAATCTCTCCTTGAATCTGACCATTAGGCCTGACAACCCTTTAGGATTCAAGTGGATAGCAGATTTGAGTCCACCACATTCAAAGACTTTAGATCAATATCACTCTGCAACACAATACAAAATATTTACAAAAGCAATTTGTCTTTGCCTATCAAGATTAATTTCAAAGCTCATTTTAAAGGAGCAAGAGGTCTTTGTTCCTAGAAGAGAAACAACATAAGGGGAAATAATAGCACACGAAGCTCTCCATTCAATTCACTTGGAAAAAACTCTAGCCATGATAATTAAGTTAGATATAATGAAAGTGTATGATAAGGTACACTGACATAATGAAAGTTTTATCCAAATTTGGTTTTGGTAAGAAATGGTGTAAATGGATATTATCGGGATTGCAAGGGGAAAAGTTTTCAATTATTATTAATGGAAGCCCAATTGGTTTTTTAGTGCATCTCAAGGGGTTAGGAAAGGGGACCCACTCTCCCCTTCTCTTTTCATACTAATGGTAGAAGCATCGAGTAGTTTCATATCAACAAAGCATCATGAACAATAGTGGAAAGGAGTAAAGATTTCAAGAACCCCAATATCATTGACACTTCCTCTTTATGAAAAGTGCCCTACTATTTGGAAAACCTTCACTTCTAGAAGCAAAATGCATAAAAGAAGTCCTTGAGTAGTATTCTCAAGTATCGGGTCAAATGGTCAATCCTTTCAAGTCAAAAATATTCTTCTTGAACACTACCCCATTGATGTCTTCAAGAATTTCTCTAGTCTTGGGGTTTAGAGTTGCATCATTTCCATGTAAGTACCTGGGAATTCCTTTCTTCACAAATTCACACAAAAAATTATTTTGGGATAGATCATTGAAACAATTAAGAGTTGTATCTCAACATGGAAGGGGACATGGTTGTCTTTACCAATCAGATTGGTTTTGATCAAATTAGTACTTTCAACAGTCCCAAGCTATATAATGTTAGTTTTAAAGATTCCAAAAATGGTCTAGGAGGTTATAGAAAAACACATCAAACAATTTTTATGGCAGTCCTTCAAAGAAGGGGATAAGAAATCCAAGATCCACCTCATGTCTTGGCATAACTTGTGTAGGGAAAAGTCTGAAGGAGGGGAAGGTCTACAAAATTTATCAGGAAGAAACACAGCTTTAGGAACAAAGTTAGCGCGGAAGTTGTAGCTAAGCATGAAGCCAAATGGTGCAAATTAATGCAAGGAAATATCTAGACTCAATTGAACTAGAACGAATCTTTACGATACAAAATATAATTCAAGGTTCCAAGATGCGGAATTTCTTAATAAATGTAGGGAAGTACTCACTTCTCACCTATTGTGGCTCATCAATAAGGGTGATAAGGCTCTCTTTTGGGAAGACTCTTAGAATGGTCTTCCTCCTTTGGGAAAAATTTAAGACTTACAAGAAGATAAAACTTTCCTCAAGCAAAACAGAGGCAAGTTTGTTTAGGATTATATATTCTTGGACTCAAACTCTTATGGTCCAAACAATAAATGGAGAGACTTCTCAACATGTGCACTCCCACAAGAGTAAAAGGTTCTACCCAACAACCACCTAAAAAGTAGAACGATTTTCATTACAAGTCAATTAGAAAAATTGATATGGGCCCTTGCAAAATCAGGAAAACACAACGCAAAGCAAGGTTACAAATATCAACTAAGCATGGACAACTTGGTCAAAACTTCTTGGCCTATAAGCTGTGTTGGAATGAAATGATTCTTTTGAAAGTTGGAGCATTTGCATGGCTTTCCTTGAATCATAGAATCCTGATAAGTGACCGCCTCTAGAAGTTAGGTATCACAAACTCATTAAATTATGTCTCGTGTGGTTAGTGTGAGGAGACATTAGATCACATCCTCATCCAATGTGAATTATCTCAAGGTTGTTGGAAATGGCTTCAAAATCAGCTAGAATGGTAGGATCCTCTTGGTAATACATTGGTGCATGTTTTCAATAGCTAGACCTCACTTTATCATTCCTCGTTTCTATCGACACTTTGGATTACCTCTCCTTCATTGATCATTTGGAATATCTAGAGAGAAAGGAATAGAAGAATTTTTGGAAAAGAGTTCAATCCACTAATCCAAGTGCTCAAAAATTAGAAGTATCAATTTTAGAATCAGTCATGGTAAGAGTATTAAAGCTCCAAGCATCTGGGAATAATAGACCATTTTCATCGTGGGATTTCCGAATGATGGATAAATGGAAAAATATTGTGCTTCCAACACCTGGTGCAGTCTCTATCTCAAGAATTAAAGTATTAAATAGATCTCAGATTTTGTGGTTACCCCTTCAGATAAACACATATAAATTAAATTTTGACGGAGCTTCAAAGAGCAATCCAGGCATATCTGGTGCACGCTGTGATCAGGGATTGGCAAGGCTCAGCTCACTTGGTACTAGCTATGAAACTCCCTTCAGGTACAAGCAATAAAGTAGGAAATGGCAAGCAGGAAATGGCGTCAGTGGAGATTGAGCCAATCAACAAGAGGGTTTTCCTCCCCATTCCAAAATGGGAATCCTTGAATCAGATGAAATCACCTCTGAAATGTTGAGAAAGATTTTCAAGATAGATTGTATGCGGGTTGAAGCGGCTCTTAGTGTAGTCGTTGGCGAAAGACTTCTATGCGGGCAGCCACGACTTCTATACTCGTCTCAGGTAGCATCCGTTTTCCTGTCTAATGCGATGGATTTACTACAACATTATGGTTTGGTTGCGCACTTGGCAATAGACTATGTGCAGGAGAAATTCTTGGCAGGCCAAGCCCCCAATTCGACAATTTGGGGTATGATTTTTATAATGGAAAAGCCCTGGTGGGTGGGCTTTTCAAACATGAAAAATTGTAGAATCATTCTGGATATCTCTGCATATACGTGTCCCTTAAACATGCGTTGCACAGGAGGATAGAAGTGGAATTGAACGAGGCATTTAGGGTGCACAAAAATGAAGTGGTCGACACCTTCTGCAACAGAGTGTTAGAGGTTTGCAGCGAAATGCTCGTCGTTCTCTCCCATGATCCGCATCCACTCACACCTCCATCCACATCGGGCTCAAAGGAGGCTTCGGTGCAGGCTTCCTCTTAAATACAGGTTAAAATCTTATGTTTTAGTCTGTTAATGCGAATCCCATGTTACAATGTGAAGAATGTTCTTATGTCTCTGCCCGGTGTGAATTTTGCACATGAAGGGAATGTGTTTTCATAGCTCGACTCTGGGCATTTTGTTTTTAGCTGCCAGTATGCATTTGCCTTGAGTGTCATCTCTATGAATCTCCCTACATGAAATCTCAAGGAATTTTGCTTGGTATCTATTCAATATACCTGCTGCAATCTAATGCTCAATCTATATGTACTTTCAAACTTTTATATATTTAATAATATTCCAAGCCTCCCTGCCTTCTATCCAAAAATAAATAAATAAATTAAAACATAGAATATTAATATGGTGTAAAAATATGAAATGTAAGATTTTGTTTCTATTTTTCAAATATGTAATATATTCCAATACATAAATGATCAAAAATGATTTTGTATAGGATGTATAATAGTGGCTTTTTTAAAATCATATTTTTTAGGTCAAAACATGCATGTGTATGACCATCATAATTTGATTTAAATGAAAGTAATTTTTAAATTACTTTTGTGGAAATATGCATATGATGGTGAAGTTTGGTCAAGATATTTTTTGTAATTTTTTAATAAATATTATTTTTAATTATTTTTTACTAGCCCTAATTTGTATTTTAAAACCCTCATGTATGACCAATATATTTTGAGTTAAAATAATTGTAAAATTATTTTCTTCATCATTTAGAGAATAATGTCTAGATCAGATAAGCATAATATTTTAGTTAAAAAAACTTAATGTTATTATAAAATAGTAATACATGTCATTTCAAGTTTAAGAGTCCCTTTGTTTAAAAACTAATTAATAAATAGAAACATATATCCAATAGTAAAAAATATTACATATTTGAAAACTATATTCCAAAAATAAGAATAAAATTGTCAGCCATATTATTAAAGTTAGTTTTTCTCTTTTTTAACATGACATTATAATTGCATGCCCAAGGCTAAGGGTTGGGTTTCCAGGTCTAAAAAAAGAAAAAACTATAGGTTTCAATTTAAATTTTTATGGAATGTGTTCTCACTCCAAAATATGTACTTGTTTTAAAAAGGAATGTGTGTATGGTCTAAATAGAAACAAGTACTTGTTTTAAAATGGGTGCCTATTTATTTTTGAAATGTATACCTATTTTAAAAACCAAAATGAGTAGCTATTCCATATGGGTAGGAGTTTAGGTTTGAGATATCATTTGTAAAAAAACACCCATTATTTATAAAATAGGTACTCGTTGCTGTCGAGTTTTTTCCTACTCACAACACTTCCAAAAATATTTGACTCATTATCTTACTTTTACCCACCCTTCTCACTTATGTGTCCCATTCTCTTGTTACATAACATAATCTTCTCTATAGGTAATTTGGTCTCTAGAGTAATAGTACCCTTAGGTGCATGAAAATCATGATCACTAGAAGTAGATGCAACACTCTTCTTTGCTACTAGTTCTAATGGTGAGAGTGTCCAATATGTTGATCTCTTCCATACATTAGCATAAGAACTATTGTACAGAATTGTGCATACATCCATATAAAATGGAGTGCCCACATGAACACACTGACAAGAACCATAGTTAATTTCACCATATTACACCCTTCATTAGAGAAACCAACCTTCACACCTACATCATCAAACTTGCTCACTATTAACATTTTCTATACCAAATTGTGGATATGTAGTACACCATTAACATGCTCATACATCCATTAGGAAATTGGATCAAGGTTCTTCAATGAACAATAATATTTAGGTGAGATTAATCTCCTAGGTACACATTTTTTCTACGATATTGTTCATACTTTGAAAAGAAACCAAAATGTGAGGTCATATAGAAGGAAGCTCCAAAGTGTACCTACTATGCACCTTCAAATGTATGTGTTGCAAAGGACATTAAAAAAAGAATTGTCATCATCAAGTGATAATTTTTAGATCTATCATTTGAATAAATTTTCTTTTTATTTTTACTTGTAGTCTCTTTTTAAATAACCGAGCTTGTTGTAGTTTCAACACTTAGCCTTGGTATTTCAAGGATATTTGTATCTCCTACAATATTTGGATCTAGATGTCTTTCTTCTTTCCCTTCTTGCCTTTCTCTTTCAATTTTTCATAAATAGATAACACCTTCTTCACTTATTCAAAAGTTATTTTTCACATCTCTTTCAAAAGTAATGATGCACCTACCCCATTCATATTTTGTTTAGAGATAGTACTTCTAATTTAAATCACCAATAGATCCCATAAACTTGGCAATAATATAGAAGTGTCATGAAATGATCCTCATCCTACATCTTCACTCTACTGGAGTATAATTGGGTCATAATTATATTGAATACATTTAGGTGGTTGGTCACATATCCACCATCCTCCAATTTGAGGGTATACAATATCTTTTTTAGGATTTATTTTACTATCTTTTTAGGCTAATAAATCTCTCCTAACTTCTTCCAAATAATTTCTTAGTGGCTTCTTCATGTATATTTAATAAAAGAGTCTACCAAATAGAGCTTCATGAGGCCCTTTTCTTTTCTATCCAATATGTCCTAGTTAGATTGATTCATTGTAGGAGGTTTGGATATGAATATGGTATCCAATAGGTCTCTATCTACATGCATTTTCTCCATCTTTAACTTCCAAAGCTCAAAGTTAGTTCATGTGAACTTCATCTCTATCCTTGACACACTTGCAATTTTTCTTGCAACAATATCTTCTTCAACACAAGCTCCCACTCAATCCAAAATTAGTACAACAAATCCTTGTACCTAAAACCTAGGATTTGAGTTGATTAGACTTTGATACCAAATTAAAGGAAGAAAATATGCAAAATATGCTTCCTACACTAGTCTATGAGAGGTGGTATGTGTAAAAATCAAACTAATTTTAATACAATTGTAAGAAAATAAACATAAAAGTACTATACCATAACATATTGAACCATTTCAAAAGAAAATTTTCACACTCCAAAGAAACTCAACTCATTATTTAGTAATCAACGGTTTTAAATACACTCGTAGATCAACCTTTACAAGAGTATCAACAACAAGAGATCTAGGGAAATTATAGCATTACAACAATACCTACAAAACTCACTATAAAACCTCCATCTCAAGCACCAAATAAACAGAATAAAATACATGAAACAATTATATGGTAATTAGAAAAATATGAGATAAAACCAAAAGGTGGCACCTAAATCCTTGGTTAAAAATCTAATGTCCAAATCTCAAGATGAGTCCACAAAATAAAAATAACATATTCCTTTCCACCTTTCATAATATCATCATAATCCACTCACCAAAATGGGAACTCTATTTTGAATCCATTATCTCCATTTTAAGATTCTTTATGATGTGCCTTATGATGCATCATAAGTTGGCCAACACATTTAACTCCATCTAATAACTCTATTATGTATCATAGATGTTTTTTGCACTTTTGATGTGGGAGGCCAAATTTTGGAAGGCCATAAATTTTGATTTGGGAAGTTTATTGAGTCCTTTTTAAAATTTTAAATCTTAGAGATATTCATTCCCATTACCATAGCTAATTAGTTACAACCATTTTAACATTTTTAGTGCCAAAAATAACCTTTATAGCTCAAAAATTAAGTATTTCTATTCTATATCTTGAAAATTGTATTTTTTTGGCTCTTATCATTAGGATGCAAGGTTGGGATACCTTTCCTAAAATTTTATCTAATTATACTTGACTTGTTAAGCCCATTATGTTAATTTGTAATGATATTTTATTTAAATATGAACTTCCTTTGAAGACCTTAATCTTTGTTGGCTTTGATTCACTTCTTAGTTCTTCTATTCTCTTTTCAAAGGATAAGAGTTATTAAAAAATATTTATTGTGATCATGATTGATCCTAATTGAAGTTTGATGATAAATATTTATCATGCTAGTTATTTTCATAGGAAAATATTGATTATCAACATTAGTAATTTAATTTTCTTGATATACTTTTCTTTGATATTTTTCATTCTTCTCATTAGTTTTGAACATATACTTTCTAGAGAAATTATGATTATTGAAAGGCTATTTTGTCCTCTAAATGAGATATTTTTAACAAGGTTTTTCTCTTATTATTGAATTTCTCAAGCCATTGTCACTTAAGGTTGAATTATATGATACATTCCTTGGAGTATTTGGAATCTTATCTTGTAATTCGTTGTTGTAAGAGAATGAGTGTTATATGTGGAAGTTAGAGGACTTAGTGATTGAAATGATAGGCTTGAATTATACAAATTATTATGGTGTTCATCCATAGAACTTTCCTTTATTGAAGGGGTATATTTATTAAATCCTACACCTACACATCCCTTGAGGTCATGTAACATTAATACATTCTATTAAATAGATCATGACCCTTACTTGTAGGTGAGCATTTCTTAATTATTTTTCAAAAAATTCATATACCAAACCCTTGTTTTTATTCTTTTACACACCATTGATAGTTTTATTTTTATTTTTAAAATCCTTTTCAACTATATATTTCATAACATTACATGAGACCACATTTCTTTGAGACACACTCCCAAACAACTCACATGTTGTCTATGCCTCTAGAAACTACACAAATGTGGCCAAGGCATTGGAGAGCATTAACAAAGGTTGTAGTATCTGACAATACATTTACCAAAGCATTTTTTTGGAAGTTTCTAATGTGTTCTAATAGATCTATGTGCATATCCTACTTTCACACCTTTCGTGAGACCACATTATCATGATATATTATACCTAACAATCCACATGACCTTTTTAAGTGTCTATACTTTGCATACATGTATATAATAGATCTAGATAATGGTCCAAAGGTCACATAGTTTGATATTATTGCTGCTATCTACATTTTCTTGAAAGTTTCTGAAGTCTTTTCAATTAAATTGTAGCATCTAAAACCTACAAGCAGTTAATGTATCTTTGTCTATTTTTCCTCATTATGTTTACATGTCTACTGTGTGTTCTACTTTGTAACATTTAATCAAATTATTACATCTTTTATGCTTTCTTATATGTTTAAACTTGTTCTACGCCATGAATTGTTCAATAGAATCTAGAAGAAATCAATATGTGAGAAAAGTACACATTGCCATTGTGCTATATGAAGGAAGGAACATATACATAATTAGTTCCTTTAGTTAAACAACTCAAAAAATTAGGGTTGAAATACTTGATTCTAGAGTTAAGTTCTAAAAAACAAGGGTTCAAGGCACCCTTAGGTAATGTATGCCAAGTAAATATTGTTTAACCAATATTTGACTATTAATTTTAATTACACTCAAGTCATTGAATTACATTTGATAATTATTAAACATGGCTCATCTAGTCTACTAAGTATAATTAACATGTTAATATTAGAAGATTAGTTAAATTTGATAACCATTTACATATCAAAATTTCAATATTTATTGATAAACACAATAATTCTAAAATAAACATGACATAAAAACAAATACATGTCCTCACCAAAGTTATAAATCGAGATAGATGTATAAATACTATTTATTATTTAGAAACTAAAAAATAACTAAAAATAAAAGTAAATAAATAAATAAAATTAAAAAAAATCTACCATTTCATAATAAAATTTACCAAAAAATATTTAAAAATAAAATTAGTAGACATTTAAACAATATTTAATAAATTATTAAATTATTAATGAATTTGTTAAATAATAATAAAAAGTTTAAAATATAAATAAAAACATATGTACATAATTGATTTTTAGAAAGTAGAAATTACCTAATGGCCTTCTTCAAAAGTAAAATTAAAAGTAAAAAATGGTATTATGAAATAAATAATGTAAATACAATAAAATTAATGTATTTCTATATGTAGTAAATATAGTTAAAAAATGTGGGCGGTTGGGCGGGTGTCAGCTCACTAGGGTGGGTGAGGTGGCAGACACTTAGGCGGGGTTGGAAAGCAAGGCATATCACCTCCAATTTTGAGGTAGAATTGATGGATGGATTTTGGATGGAAAAGTGGCAGTATTCACATTGGTGGTAGCACGTATGTGAATGGAAGGCTCTAGTAGATTTAATAAACATCATTGTTCGCCAGTGAAATAAGCCTATGAAGTCCTTTCAAGGATACTTTTCCATCCTCTCTATTAATAATCACAATGCACGACATTTGTTGTATTAATTGGTAAATTTTCATTGGCTTCTAGCACATTCGCAAAGTCATAAGCAGGTTTATTTTACTGTATCATCCAAGGAATTGGAGATGGGTGGAATGGTGACGCCTATGCAACTCAAGGGCTCAAAGAGGCAGATTACGTTTGAAGGGAAGATCACCACTCTTTGGCTTCAACTTCTCATTCACCATCTGGATTACCTAGTTTTTGTGGCCTTGGTCTATGTAATGGGAAAGAATTTTGTGGAGGAAGCAAAAGGTTATTGGCTGGACTCAGACACTTCCTCCCATGTCCTGACTACTTTTCTGGATGTCGAGGTGCCCAAAGCTAAAGCCAGGGTAATTATGCGAAGGTTGTTTAGGAAGGAGATGTTCGTTGGTCTTAAGAGTGCTTTAGTTGTTGTATACCTAGGGAAGGGCATTCCGTGACCAAAGGACCTCCATTTGCTAAATGATCCAGAGGCATTGATCAACTACTATCCTTTTCTACTAGATGTGACGGGGTTCAATCTGTAGGAGCATAGGAGGCTGGCAAGTGCTAGGGCAGATTTTCTGAGAAAGAAATTTTAGATGGTTTAGGTCACAGACTCAGGTTGGAAATGGGAATTCTGAGTATTTGCACAACAGTATGTTTGGTGACTTGGGTTTGGGTTGGGTATGGGCATTCAAAGTTGCTTCTCAGAAAAATGAATTTTGTGGGTACTTTGTTATAGCATGCAGTTTTGGCTATGTTTAAATCTAGGTTTAGTTTCATTGGTTTGTAATAGGTATTTAGTTGTGCATATGGTTTTCCTAGAGAAAGGATTTTTGTAGTATTCTAGATGTCATGGTGCCAATGGTCACCCAGTTAGGGCTCAAACTCTATATGTTTTTCATATCAATATAAAACTTCTTCTTACCTGATCAAAAATATATATTATAGTTCAAAAATAAAATAAAACAATTTTTAAGTAAATAAAATAACTTTATATTAATGCACTTTCAATTATGAACTAATAATATATAATATAATATTTTTCCTTCACATACTATATGATATGGCTATATATTTCAATCTAAAATTAAATAGATTTTTTTTATAAGTTAATGTGATGTTTTTGATTGATTAAGTAGGGAAAGGGCCCTGACCCTTACAAAAAAAGTACAACAATTTAGAGAACAACAACCAGTTAAAAAACCACAAAAGGAAGTCAACAAAAAAATCTTCCCCAACATCCCCAACAAAAAGCTTAACCAATTCCCTCACAATCAAACATTGAACAACTCTATCAGAGATATCAAAAAAATACATTCAGTCCATATTCAAATCCCAACAATTAAACTTATAATACCAAATAATACTTGAAGTAATGTCCATGCATAAACTAGAACTAGTAATAGAAATATAGCTAAAAGTTTGATAGTCCAAGCACCAAAGGCCAACACCAGTAAAAGTATCGCTAGGAGAAGCACCAGAAAAAACCATAGAAGCAAAAAAAAAAGCAAAACAGTGACCAAGGATCAAGCATCCTCAATCAGACACCAGGCTTTTAGCATATCATTGACAATGTCTTCCACTTTCTCTTTCGGCTCCATCTTGCCCGATAAGTCAGCCATCTCATCCATTGGCTTTCTCTTTTGCTGCTTTTTAATTTTTCCTCGACCTAAGACCATAACCATGATAGCCTTCTTCATGACCACATCCACCACCCTACAAAGACTCTTCATTGTTGTTTCTAGAGTCTAGACTCTAATTTCCTTATCCTCCTCTTGCATCATCTTTTCCAGCCATTCTAATCTCTCCTCCATCCTCTTGATTTTTACATTATCAACTTCATCAATCCTCCTTTCCTCATGGTATTTTGTTTCCATAACTTCTTGATCATTTATTGCATTAACATTTTCCTCCATCCCCTCATTGTCATTTTCAGCCTCATGAATTTCCTCTTGTTGCAACTCCCTTTCCACTTCCTCATTGTCAAAACCCTCCTCTTCCTTTGACTCAAAACTTTCCTCCTCCATAGAATGTCCTCCCAAACTATCTAGGATTTCCTTAGAAGAGGAATCTCTTTCTTCTTTCACCATCTTTTTTCTTTTACTTTCCTGCGACCTAGAAGCACATTTTTCCTCTGAATCCTTAGACCTTTTACTAATGCCTGACTCTTTAGAAGCAACCAAAGCAAGCCTAGTAAACCTTCTACCAACCAGTGTTGAGCACTCAAGGTTTTCATTATCATAGGGAATTGTGATAGTGTTGGATTCCTCCCCCAATTCCTAGATAAGCAGCTTCCTTTTATTATTCTCAATAGAGCCGATGAAGGCAACACTCCTTTTTTCAAGAGTGACTTGTAGGAGTTTAGCCCATAATGGGTCCTTAAGGTTAGGTGACTTTTTAATGGGATTTTTAGCAAGGGTATGAGGGCGAATTTCTATGAGTTATATTCTCACAGAGCTCTTAAGGGCAAGGTTTTCTTTCAAATTAAGG
The DNA here is from genome assembly GCA_007258455.2 of Sequoia sempervirens. Classification (NCBI taxonomy): domain Eukaryota; kingdom Viridiplantae; phylum Streptophyta; class Pinopsida; order Cupressales; family Cupressaceae; genus Sequoia; species Sequoia sempervirens. The sequence goes on from VDFB02281492.1 coordinate 487,399,207, forward strand.
GGAATATTCTTATGAGGATATGTAGTGAACACATATTTGCAAAAATCTCTAATTAAGCCTTGGTGTAGCAGTGGATTTTCCCCATGGGTGAGGCTTTGAATCAGGGAAGAAAATAGAAAAAGGGAAGATTTATCTTTTCAAGATGATGAATATGGTTAAGGATAGGGAAGTGGTAACCATGCACAAATTGGAAATGGCCCTCCATAGTAAAATAATTCATGAAAAAGAAACACACACTGTGGTACGGGGGAGGGAGTAAAACCTAGAATAGCCATTCTAGAAATGCCCAGCCTTCTTCTTGCCCTCCAAAAATTTTAGAATATAGTCCTAGTATTTCTCATTACTTATCTTTGCCACACCTATATATTAATATATGAAAAAACTGCTACAAAATCTATCCATAATGGACATGGTATACTAAGTGTTAAAGGGGGGGGGGTGGTGAATCAATATTATATAAGTTAATGTGATGTTGCAGGGTCACACCCGTATATTAATATCTATAAAATTGTTACAAAATTTGTCCATAATGGACATGGTATGCTAAGTGTTGAACATGCACCAAAATACTAAGGAGGGGGTGAATAAGTATTCTATCAAATCTCAAAAGTTTTGGAAAAAAAGAAACTTCAACCCCTACTACATAAGCAAAAATATGAAAGATAGAAATAATGCACAACACAACACAACACTAGATGTATGTGGAAAACCACAGAGGGGGAAAAGCATGATGAGAAATGTTGCTAGGAGCTACTACCCTAATCTAGCCTCACAAATGAATAATAGTTACAACTTTTTTTATGGCTACAAGCCAAGGAAGCTACTACTCCATGAAAAAGTGGTTTTAGGGTCACTCCCAAGGAAGCTACAACTTTCTACTAAATTTTCTTTAGGGCTACAACCCAAGGAAGCTACAACTCCCTGATCTAAGAAAAAACTTAGGAAAGATTACAAAATGAAAGTCCTTCCACTGTCTAAAACTGACAATTAGGCTCAATCCTTTTGATGATTGCAATTCTTCTTTTTCCCTTCTCTTTTGATGATTGTAATTGTACTTTGTCACTTCTACAAATATCTTCTCTACAACTTATTGGCTCATTGCTTTCAACCTTCAAGAATCTTTTCCTTTGGCTCACTACCTCTAGCAAATAATTAATTCCACTTCTTGACTTCCCTTCTGTCACAAAAATTTCTTCAAGATGACATTTGATAGGAACTAACACTTCTGCACTTTCTCATTCATTCACTTATGAAATTTTAATCATTTCACACATCACATTCCATCATCATCACCTGGACCATCTAGGTTTATAATTTATACATGATATTAAATTGATTATATTCACATTTGAACAGTCTACGAAAAAGAATATTACATTTACAATTCAACCACAGATCAAACACACAATATGAATCATGTAGAGGGCAAGACCCAAATGACTACATGTAACACTAGTAAGAGGAAAATTCCTTGTGAATTCCAACACATGCTTAACTTGGTCCTAAACACTCTTCACAACTTTGATCTTCTATGAACATCATCCAAAAACTTTGTAAATTCAAATTAGGCCAACCTTAAGTAGAAAACATGAAACTTACATAGCATGTCAGCCATCACAATATTGGTGGTACACATTAATGATAAAAATTCACCCTCGCTTCTCCCAAATGAGTCGTCATGAATCATACAACACCTTCAAACCCTTCGTCGTCTCCACACACACTTAAACTTGTGGCGCATAACACCAACATACCTAAGTTAGCCAGGAAAAAGCATAACCCAACAAACAATCATTCTAAACCAAAACCTATACCAGAGAAGCAAAACAACATCTTATGGAGGAAAAAAACATCACATGATATCTAGGAGCACTCTCATAGGGTGTTGCCACAATAGTGGTTTACACTTTCTAGGAGATTCTAATTTTTGCTAATATCACATATTTTTAGAAAATATAATGATTTAAACCTTGAAAAGTTCCATTTAAAGGATTCCAATTGAAGAGAGTTTCATTAAACCACCTTAGACCAAGCCCCCTTGGATAGAACCCCGCTAGTTTTAAACCATACCTATAACAGAGTCTCCTTTACACCTATCAAAATGCTAATAAAAAAACACTTTTGATTTACCTTGTGGGGGATAAAATGAATTAATTTAATATTTTTTTTGTAAGTATGTAGTCCTTATTGTAAGCTTCCAAAAAAGTATAATTTTAATTAAATTAAATTTGATTATTATATTTATTTTTTATTTCTTGTGAATGTATGTTTTTCATCGAAAATCATGCTATTTGTTTTGCAAATGTGGAAAAATAGAAGATTATCAAAAAAAAAAATTGAAAAATATGAGTACACTAGATATTGAAGTCCTTGATCTAACAAAAAAAAATTGAATTTTGATACATTCAAAAAAAGTTGTGTTATATGATCTGCCTATGTCTAAATTATAATTGGTTTCACTTTGAAACTTGATGAAGAAAAAAATATTCAATAAAACAATATGAAACCAATTTGAAGCACTAGATATCATAGTTACAAATATAAATTTGAAAAAATTAGAATTTTATCCTTCATGGAAAAAAAATTATGTGTTATACGGTGAGCGTCACTCCTTAAAAATGGTGTTTACTAAAAAAAACTAGTTTCCAAAGGAGATGGAAAAAGAAGTGCAATATGATTCCAAATTTTTTGAAAAAAAAAGATTTAGAATCTAAAATAAAATTTCACAAATCACTAGTTTGCATCATCTTCAAATTCCTCACAGTTTAGCCACTATAGGTGTCTGAAAGTGAAGATTTAGTTAAAAAAAATCAGTTCAGTGTCTAGTTTGGCCAAAAATTGTAAGCTAGTATTGTGGGATCACCCCATATAGTCCTTTCACCAACTCTCTTTTGACATCGATAACTCTCTTTTGACATCAATGACAAAAAAACTATAACAATCTCCCCCTTTGTCATTGATGGAAAAACCATCTTCACACCACTTTGGTGCAAAATATCTCTCCCTCTTTGACATGAAAGACAAAGGGAAAATTGACTTTCTCTCTTTCAAGCATAATTTCTCCTCTTCAAACTCTCCCCCTATAATATACATTCTCTCCTTTTTGAAATAAATTATAGGCTCCCCCTATCAATGACAACCACTACCTGCTCCCCCTGAGAGGTAGCCACCATCATTATAGGAATAAAGATATGACTTGAATCACTCCCCTTGGATAGATGTACCAAATATGCATCTAGTAAGGAGGGGCAATTACCCCTAGCTTCTACCTTAGATACTCAAATTTATCTTTTGTAAGTTCCTTTATGAAAATACTTGCAATCTAATTCTTTATAGGTACATACTCCAACTTCACTTCTTTCTCTACAACCTTCTTTGTCAAAAAGTGATACATGATTGATATGTGCTTGGTTATAGAATGTGTCACTTAATTCTTGGAAATATTGATAGAACTTGTGTTATCACATAGAATAAGAATGTGCTTATCATACTTTATCTTGATATCCTTCAATGTTTGCTTCATCCACAATACTTGAGTACAACAAGATGCTACAACAATATACTCTACTTCTACTATTGACAAAGATACTAAGTAGATTGCTTCTTACTATGCCATAAAACCATCCTAATTCCTAAAAAGAAAGAACCACCACTAGTACTCCTACCATCAACACAACCAGCCCAATCCACATCAATGTATGTACTCAAATTAAATTCATTACCTTTTGGATACCATAATCTATAATCCAAAATGCTCTTCAAATATCTGAAGATTCTCTTAATGCCTTCACTTGAGTTTCTTTAGGACTAGCTTGAAATCTTGCAACCAGACATACCACATGCATGATATCAGGTCTTGAAGCAATTAAATACAACATGATTCTATTGGACTAATTGCAGCATCCCCCTTCAGGGTTTGTGACATGGCTTAACTGCCTCCCGTGGATTTGGGTAAGTCTGGTGTTTGTAGCGGGTGTTGATGGGTCGATATTTTGGTGCGACAAAAAACCTACCAACAATTGGTATCAGAGCCTTGGGTCATGGGTTTGAATCCCCTTGGGTAACACTGAGGGGGGCATTGTTGGACTAATCACCAGCATCCCCCTTTGGGGTTCATGACATGGCTTAACTGCCTCCCATGGATTTGGGTAAGTCTGGTGTTTGTAGAGGGCATTGATGGGTTGATCTTTTGGCGCAACATCAAACATACCTATAGATTCCAATCATAGATCTATATAGAGTTTGATCAACTAGGGGAGACTTATCATCTTTTTTTAAATGACAACTAGTTACCATAGGAGTACTCATAGGTTTGCAATCTTCCATGCCAAACTTCTTCAACATCTCTTTGATGTACTTTTCTTGAGAAATAAAGATACCATCATTTAGCTAAGAAATTTGAAGACCAAAAAAGAAGGAAAACTCACCTACAATAGGAATTTCAAACTCCTTCATTTCTTCAACAAACTTCTTACACATCTCATCATTTCCATCAAATATTATATCATCAACATAACAACTATCAAAATTCTTTCATCCTCAATCTTGAAGTAAAGATTGCTATCTATGGTACCTTTCTTGAAACCTTGTTGAAGCAAGTACTTATCCAACCTTGAATACGAAGCTCTAGGATCTTACTTTCAAGACCATACAATGCCTTTTTTATTCTACATACCATGTTTGGTTCTTCTAATAACCAAAATCCATCAGGTTTCTCTATGTAGACTTATTCCAAATATTCATTCAAGAAGGTTGATTTGAAATCCATTTGATATACTTTGAAGTCAGGTTGTGGGAAAAAAAGTAAGAAACATTTTGATTGCTTCCATTCTTGTAATCAAAGAAAAATTATCTTCAAAATCAATTCCTTCTACTTGTGAATAGCCTTTACAGAACTTGTTCCTAAAAACCTACTTTGTTCCTATCACATTTTTTTCATAAGCCTTGGAACCAATTCCCAAGTTTGATTCTTCTCAATTTGACTCAATTATTCTTCCATTGCTTGTATCCATCATTCATATTTTCTAGCATCACCAAAAGTTTTTAGTTTTATCTTTGATAACAAATAAAATTTTACTTGTTCATTTGTCTTTGCAAGCCTTCTTCTAGTCAACACTCCTTCATTCTTATCTCCAATAATTTGATCCTTTGAATGATTCCTTTGAACATACCTTGAAGGGGTCTTGCTATGCTTTCCTATTCTTTCTTATTTCTCTTCAACTTATTCTTCTTAGATTCTAAGCAAGGAGGTGCACCAGATGCACAATCCTCAATTTCATACATATTTTGATGTAGATATTCATCAACCTTAACATTTATACTTTCAACTATTCTTCCCAATATTTTGTTGTAGCATTTGTATGCTTTACTCTAAGATGAATATCCCAGAAAGAAAGCTTCATTAGATCTTGAATCAAAATTTTCCAGCACATCTTCATCTCTTCTAATGTAGCATTTTCTTCTAAAGACTCTAAAATACTTGATAATTGTTGGTCTTCCATACCATAACTCATATGGGGTTTTAGTGTTGTTCAACCTTAATAATCTTCTGTTAAGAATATAGACTATAGTATGAACTACTTCTCTCCAATAAACATTAGGCATATTATTTCCATTTCTTGAAGAGTCCTATTTTTCCTTTCCACTACCCCATTCTACTGAGGAGTTCTAGCAGCAAATAAATGACTCTTTATTCCATGTTTTTCATAAAAATCATTGAACTCATTTGAAGTGAACTCACGTCCTCTATCATACCTCAAGAATACATTCAAAATCCTATTCTATAAATATGTTAGAACAATAGACATAGAAAATGACCACAAAACCTTTGAGGAAGATATGGAGGCATAAAAAAATACACATAAAACTAAATGGATGGGTCATTCAAAGGTTTATATCACCAAGATTCCTAAAAATCTAGATATAGAAGTGATTTACAACAAGAGATTGAAGGAACCCTCACCTCGTCGAGAAGAATAATAGGACTACCAACAATAGAAACCTTTGAGCCACAAATGCACATCTACATCACCATGATATTGAATGGCAGTATTATGTTATAAGGGTCAAAAATTATAAGTGATAATATACATTCCAAACTTACTAATATTGGAGTAAATAGGACCTTCTATATGACCTCATACCTAGTGTACACTTTAGCAATAAAGTTGAAATTACCAAGTTTGGAGAGGAAATGTGTTATGGGATTGAGAGGAGGAAAAGTTCTAGTGAATGAATATTAACCATAGCTAGCATATAAGCAATCAATTATACTTTATATAACCTGGTTAATGATGCATTTTCCATGTGGATAGTGAGATTTTTATGAGATATGCCTAAGTTCCTATTAGATGTTACTAAATTTGAAATTAGAAAGTATGGAAAATAGTTCATCCAATTCCCAAATTTTTATTACATTAGAGTGGAGGGATTCACTGGTGCTCCATATAAGTTGCTCAAGTATCCTATTGATGATATTATTATACTAGAAGTATCTAGATAATTGGTTGATACTCATGCACACTTGGAGTCTAAACATAGATATAGGGTGAAATTTCCCACTATTCATGTGTAGCTATGGTATGTGTAAAAAATTTATAAGTTGAGTTATAATTATACATTATTTTATATCAAGCTCAGTCAATTTTTGATCCTTTTGGTAGGATGGAGAAGTGTTGGGAATCCAATTCAAGCATATCCCTCATTTGAAGGACTTTTGGGCAGAATACATCAGTGAAAAAGATGTCAAGAAAATAAACTATTATAGGTTGAAAATATATTAGATGAAATTGTTCAACATTATCAAGGTGTTGGATTATATTAAGGATGATAAAGTTATCATATACATGGCCTATGAGATGTATAGGATTCATGACACACCAATCCCTGAGCCACAATAGGTAGAACATAAAGGATCAAACATTCAAACCCTTACAAAAACATATGATAAAATAATGGACACTAGTTGGACCAATGTATAAAGTTATTAAGGTTGCAATCTAAGTCACTTTGGAATATAACAAAGATGTGATGCAGTACATGAAAAGGGATATAAATGAAGAGGATGCATCCATTAAAAAGAGAAGGATTGGAGATAACATCTCCATAGTTGAAGGTAGCTCATAGGTAATGGTAGGTGATTTATTTGAAACTTTAGACTTGTAACTATTGTTATCATACCATCATCCTTCAGTCCACTAGCATAGGAAATTCATATTATAATAACATCAATGACCTCTATTCAACCACAAGATCACCAAAGTTGATAAACCCAACATATTCACCAATAAAGGACACTTAATTTTTGTCTCCCCACTTAGTTTCCAACACCATCTTGATAACTCAAGAATGGGAAATAAGAGAAAAGAGACAAGGGGGGTATAAAGTAAAGAAAATGTAATTGATTTAGAAGAAGACACCCCTCTCTAACCCTTTTAGCTAGAAGAAGAAGGTGATAACATCTTGTTCCAAGAAATAGTAGAATAGATTGTCAATAAAGATGATTATGTTTTTTAAATTAGTATATTACAAAAGAATTGAATAAAGAAATGGATCCTATAATTTAAGAGATCGAGATCAACATAGAAAAAAAATATGTGGATGGAAAAAAAGAAGGGGAGGTTTGCAAAGAAGTAGTTGGTTCTACTAACCAAAAGAAATAACCTAATACTATTTGGTAAGAAGTAATAGAGGAAATTTCCTAGGATGTGGTAATTGAAACTCCCACTCAAAAGGATGAAGCTTGGCAAGAAAATAAATCTATTCCAAAAAGAACAAAGAAATTAGAAACTTAGAAACAACCAATAAATGAGAAAGTTACACATTAGGACTCAAAACAAAAAGCACAAAGAGAATGCAATCAAATGAAAACTATACCTACTTGACTATCTAGGTACAAGTTGACAGAAAGTTATCTCAAGTAATTTGAACACATAGATTTAAATAAATTTGGACCAAATAAAAAATCCTAAACCTAAGACAAAAACTAAGGTAGTATACTCTATCATAAAGAATATAGTAGGGACCTGAATTACACAAATTACACTCTCGTTGTAGATAAAATTCATGAAGATATGAGTCCAACTGATTACCAAATATCTATGGTGAACACATAATATGACACACAAGAGAAAGAAATTTAGGAACTGCAATATATAGTTACTATTGTAGCTAGTCATATGCATAAAGATAAACAAAAAAAGTAAGATCTAAAGAAAAATAATGGAGAGCTCGAAGACTACATTAAACAACTTATGGGTTTGCTAAGGAAATATGAAAAAACATAGACTTCTCTAGTGTTAATAAATCAAGTAGAGGCTTCTTCCTTGGATAAAATGAAAAATATAATCTAGTGCCATAAAATAATGGGTTAGGAAGCTAGTACAAGAAGGGGAGGAAGAACTTAAGCTTTCCATTGATTCTGGGACTCTGCCAAGATAATGTTGTAGACACCTAAAAATGACTTATGCCTGCAAGCACTATTTTACCACTTTTCATCCTAGCATAATTATGACACTTTAATTATGTTCCTAACCCATCTTCAACTATTAATTAAATAATTCACAATTATTTAATTAATTTAAGGTCTTCTATTCTTCCTGATTATTAAATGAATAAATCATATTTATTTAATGCGCCACTAATTATCTAAAGTCAATTCATAATTAAATAAAGTTCTCATTTTATTTAATTAATCTTTGTCATTAATGTCCTCCTAATTATCAAATAAATATATTTTAATATATTTATTCAATATGTCACTAATCCCTAAATCATCTCTTTTAATTAAATAGATTTGCTAATTTATTTAATTAATTAACCACTTCTTCTAAATTAAATAATTATTTTTAATTATTTAATTGTTGTATGTGACACTTCTTTATTTTTTAATAAAACAATTTATTTAAAATTGTCTCACATAGTTAACTGATTCTTCTTTTAATTAATTTCAAAAATCAATTCCTCCTTATCTCACAAAATCCAAAATTTGAATTAATTTAATTCAAAATGGAAATATTCTTCTACAAATCAAGTAATTTCTAAAATTACCAATTTTCTAAAATCCCATCTTCTTATCTTCTGATTTTTGCTAATTTCATCTCAACTGTCACATTTATCCTTGAATTAATTAATTTAATTAAATTTTATTCACACATTTGGGCATTTTGCCCTAACCCTAATTGAGAGTTGCCATTTTGAATCTTAACCATTGATTCTAGGGCATTTTCTCAATCTCTCATCTCATCCGTCCGTGCAAAATTGCGTTTTCTATAAAAATGACAATTTTGCTCTCATTTCAGGGACCTTGATCTTGAATTTCTTAAAATCATTTTAGATTCCTTGTTTATTGTCATTTCTTGCATTCTAGCCATTAGTATTCGAATATTTGCACTTAGATTTCATTTTCTATTTGCATAAATCTTTAAAAATAAATCCTTCAAAGTCTTGTTTGGGTCTATGCATTTAGAGTTTGCTCCTCAAAATATGAGGGCATCCATTATTACAGCAAGCTAGGAGGTATAATAGAAGTTAGTCATGGAGGAGAGAAATGGGTGAGATTGTTCTAGTTTCATTCCTTTTCTTTCACATTTCTCCTTTGCATTCTATTGTGTTGATTGGATAATATTGCATGCATGTGATACTAACTTATTTTTTTTTGCAGAAATCCTTCATTACATTGGTGAACTTGACGTTTTGGATAGAAATTTGTTGGTGTTCTTGTTTGTTTTCACTATTTTGCAGGTTACAACCAAGAAGTCATACGAAATCCCGTCACCTTCATTTGAGCATAGAAAAATGGGCGAATAAAATATTTTAAATTTTTTTTGGGTTTTGTAGATCTCGGTCTCCGCTTTCCAAAATTTCAAACAGTTTCAAATTTTGTTAAGATTTGAGAAAGTTATGGCTATTTTAGTAATCACTATTTTTTTAATTTAGCTTTTAAAACCCATGTTTCCTTTTGCCTATAACATTTTTTTTTTGGTGTAGAATCGTGGAAAATACTTTTTGGGTTTTGAAGGTTTGATTTTCAGCTTTCCATGGATATCTACCACTTAAATTTTCGTTAAGTTTTGAGGAAGTTATCACTATTTTAAGTTTACTTGTTTTCATTTAAGTTTTTATTTTTTATTTTTACTAATCTTTGTTTTACAGTATTTGGCGGTTACTTTTCATGGGTCAAAGGAAAAAATTTGAACTCCTAACATGATTTTGCAGGTTCTCATACAACCTCATATTTTGTTTTACAGGTGCATGGGTATGAAACGATGCAACAACAAGCCTACGCGACCGCAAATGGCTAGTTATTTCCTTAATTAAATTGTTATCTGGATCCGACGCGACCACGACTAGTAGTTTGATTTATGTATGGGGATTAAAATGAACCAATCCTAGGATAGACACTTTAATCTAGAATTTATCAATCATAGGGTAGACACCAAACTTTATTTTATGTTGGTTAAAATGAATCCCTTGTTT
>VDFB02281492.1:487413057-487439263 GCA_007258455.2 Sequoia sempervirens
GAGACTTGGGAGAGAGAGATAATGTTTAAATATTTTATATATTAGTAATATATATATATATATATAAGTATTTATAGATTAACACTAAAATATTGAAATAATATTTAAATATTATACATATTAATATAATATATTATATATTAAATACATAATTTGGTAAGAGATTATCATAAATTGTATATTATTTATTAAATTATAAATTTTATTGAATTTTTTAAATCATATATTATAAATTGTATAACAATTTTTAAACTCATATCGAAAACATATCGGATATCGGATTCAAATTAGATATCTAATTTGAATTAGATATCCGATTTGAATCAGATATCCGATTTGAATCAAATATCTGATATGTCTGACATAAAATTTAATGCCTAGGAATTAGCCCCAGGCTTGCTTTGGAATTTGGTTCGGATCTTCCAATCCTAAGAAGTCAACACAAAAAATGTTTTTAATAGCTTACCTTTCTTTTCCAGACTTTGCCCATGTGGCTAATGACTTTTTTTTTACCCAAAACTGATGAAACAAAAAGGGTTTGTAAAGGAGCTTCTCAACTTTCCACAATATAAATTATACTTTACTTTGAATCTAATAAATAATTATTCATTTTCTATTAGAATTACGACTAAAGTCTTGATTGATAGGTTGATTGAAAAACATCTATAGCTTTCAAACGGTATCACATTTTTTGAATCTAAAACATGTGTTACATTCTATGCTTCACATACTATAGGATTAAAAAAAATAAAATTCATGTTTAGTTTCGACTAAGTTAAGGTGGTCAAACAAACGAGTTTTTATATTTTTTAAAAGTTGTAATAAAAAATTCATAATTGATTATTTACTTGGAAAAAAATTACAAAAATATGCATCACATCCGACATGAGTCCTCTACTTATATCTAAAATCTTATAAAAAATATTATCATTTTATTATGGTTAGGGTGGTCAGATAGACACCTACTTATAATTTTTCCCTGAAATTTAAATACTACTACATTGAAATTTCAAATTTTCACCAAATAGATTTAAAAAAAAAAACCTAGTAGTTTAGAAACTACATTAAATTTTCCATGGATTCTATTCTTACATATTTTTGAAATAATATAGATAACTTATTCAAATTTTTATGTCAAATTTCCTAACTCTGATTTTTCTGAATTTTCATTGCTATTTAAGGGCCTATGTTTTCCATGATGATCCTGTACACACCCAATTCTCATCTAAGTTGAGACATGTTAAAACACCCATCAATACTATGGTAAATTAATTAGATCTAGAAATAAAGTGGAAAGAGGTGAAATCCCAATTTATCCCTCTCTTAGCTAATACTCTAATTCATCTCTCCCTAGGTGACATAGATTTGTTACTAACAATCGATCCTATCAACTTCCATATCTATGATGAAATTTCTTAGGAAATTTGTGATGACAATGGTATGCCTTTCTAACCTTCTAACTATGAAAATTACCAATACTTTAATAATTTAGATGCATTTATACAACATACATTTTTATCATGAGAGCCAAAGGGTTGATTAAAAAGCTAATTGATTAGATTAGAAAATTTATAAAAATAGACATAAAACTAATATATTCATAATGTAGGTGTTTCAAGGTTTGTACATTAATTCATAACCCTAAGCTCATTATCCATATTATTAGGATCCATTATTACAAGGAACTTGGAACTAATTTTTGAATTCAAGATGGTTTACCTCTGAGATGTGTTTTTTGTAACTTAACCCATAACAAAATTTTGGGGTGCACATCAAAGATTTATCCTAGTCCCAAGTCACTCAACCTATAAAAATTTAAAAAAATAAATCAAGTTGATGTGACAAAGAATTCATTTGGCATAATATTTTCTTAGAATCCTTAGAAAATAAAGGGGGGCTAGTAGTCTAGTTTGAGTCTCTTGCAATTATAATGATATTTTGAAGCCTATACTCATTGCCACTACTCAAAAACCTTAAAGAAAAGACCTTGTTTGGGATAAATTAGCACTTGCTTAATAAGAAATAATATCAACATTGTATAGAGAAAATTATGGAAGACAATGATCTCATCATTAAAATTCTTGATAAGAAGGAATCTAACATTATATATATTTTTAAATTTATGATCTAGTCCAATACCACAAATACATTTCCATCTGGACTAAATTATGAGAAAAATATTACTAAAGTATGGAGCTATATTTAAGTAAAAAAGGAGTACTAAAGAAAATGAACTATGATGAGAGGACCATGATTTAGTTGATGACATCGGATATTAGACAATGGATGCACTCCTCACTAGAAGTAGGAGGAAGTTTTCTACAAAATAGTTTTGAGGTTTATAATCCCTCTTTTTTGTTAAGGGTTAAGTAGCATCCCAAAGTAGTAATTTTAGGTGTTATTTATAACTTCAAAAACAACTTGGTTTCTCTTCATTAGCCTCTTCTAATCTCTTTTATAGCCTCTAGCTTCTTTATCGACATCTTATGATCTATTCATTAGCCTTGTGTTTCCACTTTATCAACAACTTGGTTTCTCTTTGTCAGCTCTATAACTTTTTGAGCATCAAGTTATAGAATTTCTAGTATATTTTTTCTTTTATTTGCTTCCCAATTTTTTTCTAAAGCATATATATTTTTTTAAATTAAAGATCTAGTTTATATATTTCAAAAAGGAACTATTACATTTTTATAACAACATTATGGTTGTTTAACTAATCTGAAGGATCATGTTCTAAGGTTGTATCTTATATACACTATACATCTATGCATAGTAAAGTTTTACATTCCAAAATGAGTCAAGGAACAAAAAATTTCTACATATATCAATCCACTTTGGATTTCTTGTTTTAATAGTCCTAAAATGCCTTGTACTCATTTTTGAATGAATGGTTCCCATCTGTGATGTCTTCTAGACTGTGATGCTAGGTCCTTACATATTTTACTTCATCCTACTTTATCTCTACTTTTTCACTTTTGGCCATCTTTTTAAATTTGTCTTTGGACAACTCCAATGCTATAGTAACTTACATTGAAAGATTGTGAAAAATCAGTCTTCTATTTGACTTAGTAAGTACCCTCACCCTACCTTGAAAAATTTCCTTGTTCTTAGGTTTATAGATTGAATCTAAAGAATTTCAGTAGAAAAAATAAACCAGAATAAATTAGAATACTTATCCATTCCTTCAATTTTACTAGCAATATTTTCATGCTTTTTAAGTTGTCCTAGGTTACCCCAATCACATAACTCAGCACAAAGCATTAGCCATATCTCCTTAGAAAAAAAAACTCAAAAAAGATATGATCAATATTATCAGTCTTTCTACATAAGCCACACAAATTTATACTTACATTATATGACGATGACAATTTTTTTAAGAGTAGCAACCACCTGAAGCATGCCTTTTTGGGTTCTAAGACCCCGTTCTAGATCCAACTAAAGGTTTTTTTAGTTTATTTGAGTGAATTTATTATTCCAACATTTGTTAACATAATATATAATATCTTTTGATTTACACATGTTATACAATTTTTTTGCATTCATCTCAAAAAATTCTATGCCATCTTTCCATTTACAATTGATTAGTTTTTCACAATGATTAAAAGTGTAGAAGCCTAAGTTATTTTTTTCAAATAATAGTCCTTTACAAAATTCTCTTAATAGTGAGTATGCTCTCCATTATGTGTGGGGGAGATCATATTCATTACTTAGAGTGGCCCATGGTTTAAGAGAACCATCGCAAATAAGGTCTTTAAAATAAATAATGTCTTTTCTTCCAAGATTTGGCTGAACAACCTTGTAATAAGGCAAGGGGCTTATTTTTATGAAATAAATTCCACCAAATTGACCTATTAGGACACACCTTGTTATCTTTTCTTATTAACAAGTTTCTTACCTATTCCCATGCCTTCCAAATGGTTTTAAAAATAATGAAACCATTTGGTTGAATAGTGAACATTCCTATTAAGGAGCCACTAAATGGAGTGTTTCTCCATTTCTTTTCGTTTTTGGCACTCCCTTTAGGATGTTATTTCTGATAAATACATCCAATGGCTCTTCCCCTTCTTATGCATTTATGGTCCACTTTATTGCAAGAGAAATACCTTGTTTTTTTAGGTCTTTTAACCCAATTCCACCCAATTCTTTACTCCTGATGCACCAATCCTAATTGACAACATGTTTCTTCTTTGTGCCCTTCCCATCTGACCAAAGATAGTTCCTTATTTTATTTTGAATTTCTTCTAATTGATAACTATTGAATAATCAAGTTAAGGAATAGTGTATTTATATATGAGAGATTTTTTGCACACTTGGATTCTCCCTTCCAATGATAAGTGGATTTTTATCCAACTATCAATTTTATTTTCAATTTTAGTCTTGATCCAATTCCACATTTATTTTAGGTTGGGGTTAATTACAAATGGGATACCCAAGTATTTTACTTGATTGTTTGGACTCCCCATTGAATTTCATATTTGGTAAGCCAATTCGGTGGGGTGTCATTCCAACTCAACATTATTGACTTTTTTTTTAGAAACCTTCATTCTAGAGGCCTCATAGAAGAGTTTCAATTTCTACATTAAGTAGTCTATTTTTTCTTTATCTAAGTTAGATACCAAAAAAGAAGTATCATCCACAAAGTGGATGTTAATTAACTCTTGATTATTAGGCAGATTTAATCCTTTAACTTTGGACCACCTGAGTCATCTATAAGGATGTAGTATATGACCTCAAATGCAATCACAAATAAAGTTGGGGCTAGAGGGCATCCTTGTCTTATCGACCTTCAGAGAAAAATGGGTTGGGACAAGTTCCCATTCATGCCAATTTGAGCATTAGCATCCTATAGTAGAGCGTCCACCATTTTATAGAATTCCTTGGGGAACCCAAAGGTGTCAAGAGCCTCCATCATGAAGGGCCATCATATGCTTTTTCAAAATCCAAGAGAAGCATGCCAACATTTTAATTTTTGGTCCTTGCCCAATCCATTGCTTCCCAGCTTGTGATAATGTTTTCAAGGATATACCTCCCTTTAATGAAACTAGTTTGCATGTATTGGATAGATAATGGGAGAATATCTCTCAATCTTAATGCTAATATTTTTGCAAGAATCTTTAAGGACACATTGAGGAGAGTTATTGGCCTCCAATTTTTTATCAAGGTTTTGTCCCCATCTTTTGGAATTAATTTTATTATACCTTTGTTTAGCTCTTTTCCCAAGGAGATTTTATCTATAGCTTCACTATAAACAAGAAATAGCTCTTTAGAAATCTAATTTAGATTTTTTTTATAAAATTCAATAGACAAGCCATTAGGTCTCGCTAATTTATCATTGTTGAAGGTTTGAATTGTTACTTCAATTTCATCTTTAGTTATTTCTTTTCTCAAATTGAGAACCATATCTTCCTTAATTAACTTAGGAATCAATCTTTTACAAAAAACTTCTAGCTTTAAGTGAGTGGTCACCTTGGCCTTCTGAGGTAAAAATATTCTTATAGAAGAGGCTAAACTAATTTAGTATGTATTCAAGATTAGAGATTAGGCTATCTCCATGCTATAAAAAAATTATTTTCTCCTTTATACCTTTTTCTTTAATGCAATTAAAGAAGAATTTTATGCCTTTATCCCCATTACTTAGCCAGTTTATTTTTTCCCTTTTTATTAGCCTTGAATTTTTCTAGTTTAAAAACTTCTTAGAGAATTCTTGTAGAGAATTAATTTCTCAATTAGATCTACTTTCTCAGGTTTGTCTTGAAGGATGTTTTCCAGGTTGTTTAGGTTTTCCTAGAGGATATTTTCCTTTTTTTGAGATCCATTAATTTTTTTTACCCACAATTTGAAAGAAATTAGTCCAAGATTTAACACTTTTGTTCTATTTTTCAATTTGAGAGTCATTTTTTAGTAACCATTTATTAATTTCTCTTAAAGTAAAAATAACATTATTACAATTTTCATCCTTCAAAAGATTTGAATTTAAGATGATTTTTTTCCCTTCTGGTCTCCTCAAGACCTTGATTAGCTATTAGAATTTTAGAAGTAATCGGATGATGATCTGAGAGTGTGCAAGGATATACCTTTACTTTTGTTTCTTCCTCTATTTTTTCAAAGAAGAACAATTCCTTGTTTGCATAGAATATGTCTAACTGATAGTATATCCTTTTATTTCCTTTTTGTACATTATACCAAGTAAACCAATTTGATTTAGATGTCTTTTTCCCCCCTTCAAGGGGGTCATAAATTTTTAACTCATATTTCATTTTTTTTCCAAAAATGCTTCTCATTACCCTTCCAATCTAAATCTAGCCCCCCAATTTTGTCTTGGGTATTTTCTATCACGTTAAAATCTCCCCCTATAAGCTAGGGAATATTAGGCAATTCATTGAGTCATTTCCATAGGTTAATTCTTTCCCTATAATCATTGGCAACATAAATAGCTCGCAGATACCAAACTTATAGTTATATTTCTCTATGATAACCCACACTGCCTTGTTGTAAGGAGAAACACCAAAATCAGCTACATATTTAGCCCACCGATTGGCTAATAGAATAGCCACACCACCCTTCCCCCTTTCATGGTTGGTGTAGAATTGAGTAGCGTCATTCCATAAAAATTTCTAAAGCATAATTATTTTGTTAATTTTTAAAATTTATTAATAAGGGAGTGTACCCTTATCCCAAACTCTATTAATTATAAGAAAGAACTTAAAGGAGAATGTATTCTATATAATTTACTTGCAACATCATCCAAGGTTTGTTGTGTGCTTACTTGATTTTCTTGGTCCTTGCTTGAAAGCTATTGAATTAACCCAATCAAGGATTTGACTAAGGAGAATGTGACCCTTATTTTTTAAAATATTTTCAAAGGTGTTCATAAACGCCAATGATCCTTAATTTATAAAATAAATAATTGGGGCAAGTAGATCTTGATACCCCATTTCCTATCTATTTTGTCCTACAACTTACAATTCATATCCGTTCTTATGGAGATCATATTCACAGTCATGCAAGTCAATCAAAACAATCATGTGAGTAAACCCTAATTTTTTATTGTGTGGCAATTTGATCTTTTGTATCTTCATCATCATTTAGCCTTATCTTTGGAATCTAACAAGATATCATGTTTACATTTACAAAATTTTATATCTAATTTAGCATTTATTGTTTCAAGTTGCAACTCTCAACTCAAAACTTTTACTAATGTGGATTAATTAATTGTCTTCAAAGATTTTTGTACAAAGTGCATATATTCCTTTACAAATAAATGGTAACAAGTGTAATGTAATAACTAGTCCTTACTATTACATGTTATAAATTATAGTTAATACTAGTTAATTAAAAGTACTAATTCCCTTCTGTCTCCATGGTACTAGAGAGTGTCGCTCCAACATTATCAAACGTGAAAAAAGTTTACCAAACACATTGAAGTTTATAAGGAGCTACCTAATTCCTATATTGATATGCTCAAATTAAATGTCGATGAAAAATTGAATTATTACTATATGTTGTAGTTTTGTGACGGTGCTTACATTATACATATATTCGGAAAAGGGAAGGCTTTACCTAAATTTGGCAATATATATCTAAAATTGTCTGCTACTTCCCTATATTTACACACGTTCATCTTAGAAGAGAAAAGTCAAAGAATACATAAAATATTCACATTACACTAGAAACGTCAAAGCGACTACGTAAAAAAAAAAAATTACAGCATCTCCGACAAAAGGCTAAACTTCTCAGTTCCAGTGAGTAAAAAATTATCCAACACAAGAAAGATAAAAAAAAGACCAAATTTGATCTTTTGACAGATACCATTTAACAAGACCTGCAAATCAATTCGTTAATCATCATATAATTCAATCCTTTGGGATTTTTAATTGTTCTCCAACTTTTCTTCCTCATAAGATTCAAACTTTTTTGTTAAAAAACCAATCTTTTTGTCAAAGTACAGAAAAATATGCTGGCCAATTGAATAAAATGAATCTCTTTCAGAGAAAACGAGGCATGAAGGCCTGGCACGATCAAAAAAATAGTGAATACAATTGACGACTACGTCTTGCTTTCCATGTTCGCCCACCTGGACAACTGGGCGCAAATTTTTGCATCCTGGTCAGCGGTTTTACACGTTTGTCGGGGTTCACAAAACTCCTCAGCAAAGTTGAAAATTGTTGGCATAACATTCTAGAAATTGAAGAGATAACGGAGCATGCGGCGGCGCTCACGTACCAAGTCTCTTTCTCTCGAGAAACAAGATGCCAAAAGGATGTCAGGCGTTGAATTTATATGCAACAAGTTCGATATCATGTTCCCACGGATATCTTCACAAGTCTCTGGTTTTCATGGTTTGGTTCAGGCTTTTTTATACTATATCATTATTTGTGGACTAAGGGGCATATGTGAAGCAAATTTTTGGTGTAAGTCCCTAGGGTGAGCAAATGAAAAGGCACGTTGTAATGGGTTCTGTGCATAACGATAATGATGGTGACCATCATCAGGGTATTAATTTCAGAAAGACGAGGATTTTGGAAGGTAGGCTTGATGCTGTTATGGGGATCGGTCTAGGTCTTAGATTGGAAGATTATAATGTTGATGGGGACGAATCTGAAATCAAGAAAATGGTGGTGAGGAATTCGGTGGATGATTTAGAGCAGGTAGAAAAGAATGTTCAGGAAGAGGAGGGTACAGAAGCTATGGAGGCTTATGATTGTGAGATATTCTCTACGTCTGTCAGTGATTGTGATATTATTGAGCAATCCAAGGTGTGTTAGCCCTCTTGAGTTTTTGTGTAAATCAAGAAGTTTTAACATTTTACGTATTGGGTATGCATATGTAGTGTTTTTAATAGCTTAGGTGTTTAGATCATTTAAGGGTAATTGATTGTTATTGGGGATTTTAGATCATATAAAACATATAATCAGGCTCCTCTTATTTCAGAGATCTTATAATGGTCTTTCAAATGGGTTGTATCTTAATCAAGATTTTCTTAAACAGTTTTTAAAAAATTTGTCCTATCACATCACCCATCAATTGATGGCAGGCCTTGGCTAGTAAATAGAGATTAGTTTTTCTTCTTAATTAGAAAGCAGTATTGTCAGGATTCATCTCGGTCGAGGGGAGCGTTATATCCAAGCTAATATTCAATTGAACTAGCTGGTAAATTGGGATTATCTTTTATTTTTTCTCTACTTAACTGGAAATGAGTATTCCCAAAGATCTATCTTGAGAGGAGTGTTATTCAAGCTAGTGTTCTGTTAAACTATACGTTTATGGTTCATGGGTATAGTTTTAAAACAATAAGATTGTTTTTAGAATCAATTGTGTATGTTTTACATGATCTATCATAAGAAAAAGGAGGGTGATCCGAAACATTGATTCAAAAATTATATACCGTTAAAAAAACTCATACCGACTAATTGAAAATAAAACTCATGTTGGTGTGCAGATCCGGAGCCATAAGGATGATCGATCATCAACTATAGATGATTGTAGCTCACCACAGAAGCCTATTGAAGGAACGCAGGTAATGGTCGCTCCTTCATTTCTTCTTTCAATCTCTATTTCACAGTGGCCAAAATAATTGTTGTTTGTATGAATTTAATTATTGCTTCTTGTGTGTGTGAATAGCTTGAGTCTCTACATGCAGTAGTAGACCAGATAAAAGAGGAAAACAAGAAGTTGAAACTGGCTTTATTTGAAATAATGGATAATTATCAAAATCTTCAGACGCATCTGGTGAGAGTTACACAGCAAGCACAACAACGTGAAAACAATCCACAGCCGGAAGAAACTCCAAAGGTGAGCATTGATAGAATGCAATAGTGACCATTAATGTTCAAATTAATCATAAACAAACAGATAACTCAAAATTACAGATCGATTCTTTTTTCAGGAATCAGAAAAGTGGGAAGAGGAGTCAGAGCTGGTAGCTCTGTCCCTTGGGACAAACTTCTCCTCAATGAAAGCTGCAATGGAAGAATCTGCGGGCAGAGAAAGTGGGAAAGAGATTGTACAGAATACAAAGAGGCCACAAGAGCATCTCAAAGGATTTGATCTGAGTTTAGCTTTCAAGGATGAAGAAGAAACAAGCGAAGAAAATAACAAAGGGAGCATCTCTCTAACAAGTAGCCTCGCTAAATCAGAGGAAGGGTTGATGAAGTCATATAAATCTCTCAAGAGCTCAGGCGAGAATCCAGAAGCTGCACCTGCCCTTAGAAAAGCCAGAGTGTCTGTACGTGTTAGATGCGAAGCCCCAGTAGTAAGAACAAGTTCCACTGATACTTTTCTTTGTTTTATGTGGATCTAAACAATTAGGGTTGGGTTTAACCATCACTAACAATAATACACTTTTAGTATAAATTAATGGAAACTCTATATGGTTCATGGATAACTAATTTCACATAATGATTTGCATGGTTGTCTTTTTGAGTTAATTTGCAGTCAAATAACTTTTTACTGCAAATAAATATCATTTAAATTGGACCAACAATCACTTTCACATTAGGTATTTAGTTTTTCTATATTACTTTTACAGTACCATAGACCAATTTTAACCCTTCTAAAACTTTAATATCATTAGGTTGTCCTTCGTTAATAAAATACTGTTCACTGGCATTGATGTTTCAGATGCAAGATGGGTGCCAATGGAGAAAGTATGGACAAAAAGTAGCTAAGGGCAATCCCTGTCCCCGAGCCTACTATCGCTGCAGTGTAGCCCCCGGATGCCCAGTTAGAAAGCAGGTAAACTATAATTTACAGATTCCTTCCCTATTGCAAAATAAATAAATCATCTTTGTTCTTCCTTTCCCTCACTGGTCCTAGAAATTGTTGGGTGGCTCCAGTTGATTTGATTTCAACAAGTTTTTTGGGCTAGTTCTTGTTATTTTGTCAATCTGTGTTACTGAAAAACGAGGAAAAACAAAAGATGAAAATGACGATGGTTGGGACCCTCCCATGAATGGGGATCCTCCTCCTCCCCACTCTATTACTGCTGTAACTGTCTAATAATTTTGTTTTTGTTTCTATCTTTTATGCTTTGAATTTTAACCTCATACTCTAAAAATGTGATTTTATATCCACCCAATTTTTTTTATATGTATAATATTATTTTAACACTTATTCATTAAAAATAAATACACATTAATAAATTAAATATAACTGATGAGTTATGCCTTAATGTGGTGCAGGTTCAGAGATGTTCGGATGACATGGCTATACTCATCACAACATACGATGGCAGTCACAACCATCCACTTCCTATTGCTGCCACTGCCATGGCATCCACCACAGCATCAGCAGCCTGCATGCTTCTCTCTGGTTCCACCTCAAGCATGGAAACCATGATTGCCAATAATCCATACAGATCTAACTTAAACCAATTCCTTGCCTCCAATTCCACCATTAGTACCTCAACTTCCTTCCCCACAATTACATTAGATCTCGCCAAAAATCTCACCACACAACTAAACCTACACACTTCACTGGCAGGACAATCGTCATCCACGTCACTGCCTCCAATTTCCTCTCTTCTATTCCCATACCCATCTGCAGGATCCAACTTGCTTTCCACCCCTCATCGTCCTAACACAATACTTCATTCCAACCAATCGATTCCAGCGGTTCCCAGTTCGAATCCCTTGAACAGTGCTCACCTCAACTATGCCCAGCCTCATAATCCTGCATACAACAAGTCTTATTCATCAAATTCAACTACAAACCACGACCTTGTTAGCCAAATTTTGCAATTACAGCACCAAACTTCTCTTGATTCATCACCCAACAATCCCGCTGCAAGACCTATTCAAGGAGCTCTTTCCAGATATTCCAGTCAACCATCAATTCAGAACGTTACTCCAACTACTGCCGCCATTACTTCAGATCCTAAGTTTTCAACCGCTCTTGTAAACGCCATAGCCTCCATCATCATTAGTCGAGGGATGCTATCCGGTGAGGGAGCAAGGAAAGCAGCAAATCATATGGTATCCAATGACGATCAGACAAAATGCGGAGAAACCATGTTAGATCCAACTGGTTTGAGGGAAAGCTCCCATCCTTCGCAATCCAGTGTACTGTCTTCAGCTACTTCTTAACTACTTTAATATTCGTGGACTTTGGTAAACTACCAAACATACCGTTTTGGCTTTCGTGAAAATATAGTTTTGAGGTAAGAGAGATTTGTTATGGAGATTTACTAGTTCTGCATAGCTGAAAGGAAGCAGTCTGCTTTACAATATATATATATATATATATATATATATGTGCAGCGTCGAAAGCCCTAAAGTAAAAATAATTTGCAGGCTATTTAAATTCTTCCGTGCTGTGCTACCCTATTATAATCCCCCAGAAGTCTAAAACTATTGTGTATTAAAAGTTGAACGAGCAATATGCAAAATGCATATAAGCTATATGTATATTTTGATCAATGGATTCATGTTATGCTTCAAATTCAAGTATTCTTAGAATGATTTTTTTAATAATAAGATGATTTCTGGTTAATCTTAGATTTATTTAATTGTACAGATGGTTGTCTTTAAATATTAAGAAACAACAATAAGTCACACAAACATGTATCAAGTTGGCTTCTAATGGTTAGTAAGAAAGACTGTGAGTTGGAAATTTGAATTTGAAAAATTGGGTTCAATCATGAGCCCCTCAAGATCAAACTTGAGCACCATAAGATTGAGCTTGAATAGGGAAATCCAAATTTTGGGACTAGGGATAGGTTCATGGAATTCTAGGCTCATAATAAGGTACACATTTAGAGATAGATACAAATGAGGTTGGGATAAGGTAGGATCGTAGAAATGTAAGTGAGAGTAAATAGGTATGTTTTTGCACACCCTTTCCTAGTTACAAATACTTCATATTGGGCCTTCTAATGCTGCTTCTTCATCTTCTTGCAATGCTATGTTGCAACATAGTTTTTAATACACATGCCACTCCTCTACCTTATCAATATTATGGGGGATATTTTACTATTGGTACTTTTGATAATGCTTCTTTGATTTTTTCTTGGAGTAACATGTATCTAATGCTTGTTCCCTCATATTAGGTAGATGCATTGGCTAGTTGTCTATGCATTCTTATGAGATGGAACACATACCATATAGACACTTCAATATACTTGTTTATATAAGCCACCTCCTTTAGTTGATTAGCATTTATGAGTCCAATGGCACGTACATTTTTTACTACCAAATTGTTGCCTTGTTGCAATATATTGGTGTGAGTTCACTATTTATGCATTGTTTGAGTAGTATTATTTCCTCATGTTTGTATATATTTGTGTGATATTTATAGACTTAACTATACCTATGCATCATTTAAGTTGCTTTGTTGTATTTCTCATGCATTTTCATTCGTACCTTCAACCACACCAATGTAATATTCGAGTAGTGTTTTGGTCACTCATGTAGATTTATCTCTTTATTTAATTTTATTTATATATTCTAAAGTCAAAATTTTCCCTTTTTTGGTTGTATACTATAAACAATAAATATTTAAAACACAAAACAAGGATTATAACAATAAAATCAAATCTTATTCTACACCTAATTGAACCTCAATCAAGCAAAGCAATTGAACCAAATATGAAAGAAAATAAATATTTTTTCACCCAAACTCCTTGTTGCACACACAAGATGTGTGTGGTTGTGCTCCAATGGATTTTTGTTTGATAGATGGTATGTAGTTTCTATTCAAACCAACAAAATGTTTTTTTATTCAAGGGGCTTATTGAAAATCCTATTCACTAAACAAACCTTCTTAGAGGACATTTTCAAGATCTTGATCTAATCAGTTTTCTTCCTTCAATAATCCCCATACGTTATTATTTCCTTTACCATGTGAGATCTTGATCTTGTTATTGTGTGTATTTCCATCTAAATCTTTGGTAACTATTTTTTTTTAAGATCACGATACGCCTTATTTTTTTCTTAACTATGGTCCTTTTGTATTCCCTAATTAAATGATTCACTTTCATCAATCTACCGATAACCTCCATGTTATAATATTTAGCCTATTGATCCATTTTATTCAACGCAAGTCTCTTGAGATCAGTCAAGACATCATCAGTTCTTTCTACCTTGTCTAGAAGAGCTACTAAGTCTATTAGCCCTTCAATTGAATTGATCTCCTCTAATTTATTATTTAACCTTTCCATTTCCTATTTGCAATATGTGAGTAATTTCTCCTCCCATTTGAGTAATTTTATCCATCCTCTCAATTAAAGAATTGATCATTCATTCATTATGTTTTCTTAAATTAAGGCTTAATTATCTATATGGGGTTTTGCAAGAAGTTGGGTCCACAAAAAGCTCAAAAAGTGGAAGTGTTTTTCCTAATTTTCATAATTTGTCACACTTCGACTGAAAATTTGAAGCACTTACACATTGAATCTTTAAAAAGTTCAATAATATGAAATTTAGTATTTTGAGTCTAGTTTCTAAATATGTATTTTTTTCAAATAACCAATTGATACAAATTAATTTTTAATAGGCATGTTTAAAAACCAATTTTTAAAAGTCATGTTTTTACCATACCA
Organism: Sequoia sempervirens; assembly: GCA_007258455.2. NCBI lineage: Eukaryota > Viridiplantae > Streptophyta > Pinopsida > Cupressales > Cupressaceae > Sequoia > Sequoia sempervirens. The sequence goes on from VDFB02281492.1 coordinate 487,427,594, forward strand.
TGCACATGTACGGACACAAACATTTGACCTATATAAAATTATTTTTCAAAATCCTTTTGGGGAAAGATATGTAACAACCTAAAGAATATTTTACCCCTAATTATTTTTGAAAGCCAATGTGTATGGACACCATAATTTGACCTAAAATAATCATTTTTTTCAATTTATTTCTTTTCATTGTGTAGAGAATTTTTTGAAGATTGATTTTGTATAGCTTTTTTACAAAAATATTGTAGATAAAAAGTTATTAAAGAACTACAAATATTGAGATTTCAAGTTTATGGACAATTTTGCTTAGAAATTAATTAAAAAATAGAAAACATAATCCAATCGAAAAAATTATATATTTAGAAAGTAAACATCATGATCTATAATGGGTTTTAATTTCATGAATCAATTCTAAAAAAATCCCATCAGCTATAGTGCCAAAGTTACATGTTTCTCTTGAAATTGCCTTAGTTTTTTAGTTGCAGGTCAAAGTTTAAGGTTTGTGTTACCAACCCTTTCCCAAGCCTAAAACCAAAGCAAAAAGTAGGTTTGGATTTCAATTTTTTTTAGAATAGGTACACTGTAAAATGGATTTTAGATCTAAGGCTGGAGATCTCATTGTTAAATGGGTACCCGTTCCTTTCGACATTATTTTTGACTAAAACTTCCCCTCTTTGTGAACCCAACTTCTTGCACTTACCCATATTCTCCATTGCTAGAAGTATATAAATTTCAATTCTATTTTTCTCTTGCTAAATATCATATTCTTCAATAAGCTTCTAGATCTTTCCTTGCATTTGTAATGAAGGATTTCTGCAAAACAAAATAAGTTAGTATCACATGGATGCAATATTATCCAATCAACACAATAGAATGCAAAGGAGAAATGTGAAAGAAAAAGAATGAAACTAGAACAGTCTCACCCATTTCTCTCTTCCATGACTAACTTCTATTATACCTCCTAGCTTGCTGTAATAATGGATGCCCTCAGATTTTGAGGAGCAAACTCTATATGCATAGACCCAAACAAGACTTTGAAGGATTTATTTTAAAAGATTTATGCAAATAGAAAATGAAATCTAAGTGCAAATATTCGAATACTAATGGCTAGAATGCAAGAAATGACAATAAACAAGGAATCTAAAATGATTTTAAGAAATTCAAGATCAAGGTCCCTGAAATGAGAGCAAAATTGTCATTTTATAGAAAACGCAATTTTGCACGGACGGATGAGATGAGAGATTGAGAAAATGCCCTAGAATCAATGGTTAAGATTCAAAATGGCAACTCTCAATTAGGGTTAGGGCAAAATGCCCAAATGTGTGAATAAAATTTAATTAAATAAATTAAATCAAGGATAAATGTGACAGTTGAGATGAAATTAGATAAAATCAAAAGATAAGAAGATGGGATTTTAGAAAATTAGTAATTTTAGAAATTACTTGATTTGTAGAAGAATATTTCCATTTTGAATTAAATTAATTCAAATTTTGGATTTTGTGAGATAAGGAGGAATTGATTTTTGAAATTAATTAAAAGAAGAATCAGTTAACTATGTGAGACAATTTTAAATAAATTGTTTTATTAAAAAATAAAGAAGTGTCACATACAACAATTAAATAATTAAAAATAATTATTTAATTTAGAAGAAGTGGTTAATTAATTAAATAAATTAGCAAATCTATTTAATTAAAAGAGATGATTTAGGGATTAGTGACATATTGAATAAATATATTAAAATATATTTATTTGATAATCAGGAGGACATTAATGACAAAGATTAATTAAATAAAATGAGAACTTTATTTAATTATGAATTGACTTTAGATAATTAGTGACACATTAAATAAATATGATTTATTCATTTAATAATCAGGAAGAATAGAAGACCTTGAATTAATTAAATAATTGTGAATTATTTAATTAATAGTTAAGATGGGTTCAGAACATAATTAAAGTGTCATAATTATGCTAGGACGAAAAGTGGTAAAATAGTGCTTGCAAGCATAAGTCATTTTTAGGTGTCTACATTTGCCCCTCTTTGTCATAATGTTGCTTGTTATGTTGTGACAAAGAAGATAAGTCAAAAATATGCCCTAGTGCAAAATAAGATGAGGAAGAATGACGAGGAGGGTTACGGTATGCCCCCTCGAAGAGGACAGACAGGTTCCAAGAACATGGGTGTGCTCTCGAAATTAATGAGAAGACTAGAATATGAAGAGACAAAGAAATGTTAGTGCAAAAGATATGGATGATGATATAGATGCAATGCCTATATGAGATGAGGGAGAGAAGATGACACGACTAAAGGAGATGCATGTTAGTTTCTAAACCAAATCCTTCAAAACATTGCCATAGAACTTTAATATTTATTGCTCGTAATCATCATTGGGCGGTAAAATGACACAAATGGACAACAAACACCATGATATGACGTAGACCAAGGTGTGCAAGGTCATCCACTTGAAAAATAGACAGTCACAGACAAAGAATGTCCTAACTCATACTAAGGGCGAAGTTGCCCCAGTCTTTTTGTCAAGACAATCCACAAACAAGTCAAAGAAAATAAAATAGGCCAAGAGACGTCATCGCACCTCTAAATCCTTCATGGGACATCCTCGAGGTAGCTAGTAACATGACCAAAAAGATAAGATAGTAAAAATATAAGACAAAATAGCCAAGATAGTCAAAAGATAAGACAAGATAGACCAGAAAGATTAACAGCCATTTTATTTTGTTTGCCAATGTTTGTTTTCCAAAGATTGAATTCTTGTCGGTTTGACAGTTTTGACAGTTTAAGAGTTTTGCCATTTTGACGGTGTTGATAGTTTGATGGGGCCTATTGTCAGGAAGGACACATCCTGAAAAGGCAAAGGACATTTTGACAAGGTCTAACTCCAAGAAGGACACATCTTGAAGAGGACCAAAGAGTGACGAGATTGACATTATTTTGATTAATATGTTTTGGCAAGTTGACTAATATTGACTGTATAATTGATTGGACTGTGCTGTCTGATTTTAACCAATTTTGACATTGATGTTTCAAATGATTGTCTTGTGTCTGAGTTTGACTATGTCTGACTTATTTGACCGATGTGACAATTGTGACAAATGCCATGATTTTATTTGGACCAACCTAAAAGGACTGACCTAATGTCTCAGGGACTCATCGACTGATGGCCTTGCCTACGTAGCAAATGTGCAGAGACAACGTAGTTCGAAAATGACATGGACTGACTGACATGATTGACTTTGACTCCATTTTTAGGATTTTGACATTGATTTGGATGTTTTTGTGTTTTCTTCAGGACGTTTTATGATTTTTAGGTCTTTGTTCAAGACATTTTATGATGTTTTTGGTCTTTCTTCAAGACATTTTATGATGTTTTTGTCTTTTTTTTAGAACATTTTATGATGTTTTTGTCTTTTTTTAGGACTTTTATGATGTTTTTGGTCTTTTTTTAGGACTTTTTGCCATGTTTTTGGTCTTTTTGAATGGTTTAAGAGGATCACAAAAAATGCATGTGACTGATGCCTACACATGAGAATCCATGGACAAACATGATTGTGCCCCTAATGAAGTTGAATACCAATTGACAGGTGATGACAATGTTGTTTGACGTGGGAAGGACGCATCCCGAAACAACGTGAGGACGATGATAATGTGACAAAAGTATCGAGGTCTACAACCAGGCCAGGAACACAGTCAAGTAACGTTTTGGATAATGTGTTTGTATGAATTAGACTCCTTGCATTTGGAATGACTTGGTTAGGACTGGATGGGATGATGATTATCCTTAGACCATTTGACAAGGGAAAGCCAAGATAGGTGACATGAATGAAAGGATAGGGGGTGGCCTTGGTAAAAGATGGGAGACATGATACTAATGGAATTGTCATATGATTTTCAAGGACTATGTCGTATAAGGACAATAAGACTATGACGGTCAATGACATGACATTTCTTGAATTGTGTATGACCGAAGGATAGACATGTCAAGAGTTTTCCCAAAGCATGATTTATGTGTGCCAGTTTTATGTCAAGACCGAGGCAAGTGGGAAAAATGTGTGGAAATGATAGGGCTTAGATGAACGTCAATGTCATGAGGAAGGCATGGAAAATGAGACGACTTGCCCCCAAGTGTAAGAGTCCACATAGATGATTTATTTTACACATGACGCCTATTTGTCAGTTTTCATCATGGTACTTATCCAGGGCACCTGTTTGCCAGGTTTTCACCATTGGATGAAATTTTTCTCTTTACTATTTTCTTGACTTTTTGATTTTTTTGGTGTCACCAAGACGCTTGTTTGCCAGGTTTTCATCAGGGTGACGATTTTTTTAATTTTTGTTTTCTAATATGTCTAGATGCTTTAGATGACCACTGACTATTCTGAATCCACTGATGGTGCCAATGTAGAGACTAGTGCCATGATATGCCAATAATGATCTTGTTGAAGGAGTTGTCTTGTCAGGATCATAGCGCTTGTATACAACTGATTGATGTCCTTGTGCTCCTTTCTGATACTAGAGTTGGCCTTATCAGAATACGCACATCGCGATAGAGTGCCATGAGAGTCCTTGCGGTAAAGAGTTGCTGCCAATATGTGACGTGGGATTTTTGGACTTTAGGCGAGATGTAGGATTATGACGGATAATGATAGACGTGGAAAGATTGTTTGGACATTTGGATGAATGAACTTTTTATTTTCCAAACTTGGGATGGTGGATGACGGATTTTGGAGGGATGGTGTTTGGAACCAACAGTTTTAGATGCCCTGCTTGATGACCATTTTGAAGGAGGTGGATATGTGTTATATGTGGGAGTCCTCTTGTATTGCGGCTCCACATTGTGATTGACTTTTTCTTTTGACATATTTTCTTTGTTTGATCCAATTTTCTTTGGGATCCATTTTAATTTCATTTGTCCACTTGTCTTTTTGTTTGATTCAATGGTCTTTGACATTTGATTTTAACTTTTTGTAAGACTTTTGTTTTTGTTGGTTCCAAAGGGAAGGTTTATTTATGATGGAATGATGATTTATGGTGTGGACGAAAGAGGTGTTGGCAACAATCTTATGACAAGGATTTCTCATGGACTCCATTTTGACGTTTGTATCTGACAAGGTTGCCCCCAGTATCGAGGAGGTTCCACTGACATCGTTTGATTTTCTAACTGAAGAATAGCCAAGACCTTGATGTCTATAATTTTCCTGAAGTTGTATTGGTTCTTGAATCCTTGCTCATGTATGCCTAGTCCTTTGCCTTGATAATGCATGCTTTGACATATTTTGTTTGTGATGGGGTATTTATTGTTTTGAAAGCAAGATGCTAACCCATCATGATGTATGTGGACATTGTTACCTGGAATATTTTCATTTGCGAGGAAGCCTGCTCTAACAAAGATAGATGACCCTAGTTGATAAAGTGTCTTAGCTTCATTGTCATGTTGGACATATTTTTGACTGATATCTTTGGTCTGATCTTGTGACATGTCAGGTTTAGATGATTCTATTGGTGCTTCCAAGTTGATGTTGAAGCCATCATTATGGTCAATGTCATAGAGTCTAGTAAATTTAGCTATAGCTTGATCATTTTCAAATATGTCCATAATGGAAGACTCTTGTTCAAGGGGAATATCGTCTATGTGTCCCATGGAGGCAAGTGTCTCATCATGGGAAGTGTCAATAGTCGAGGCCTTTATAAGGTCGAAAAGTGTTTTATCATGAATGGCATAAAGGTCAAGGAGTGGATTGTTTTGGACTTCTTGGTCAATGGTAGGGTCTTGGTCAAAGATGGGTTTGTCATGGATGATACAGTCAGAAATAGAGTCATTGTCAAAGAGAGGTGTGTTTTGGATGTCATGATTGTCTTGAAGGACTTCATGGATGGATTGAAAGATAGGGTCATGGGATGGACTACCTCATTCTTGACATGAGGGTGACATTATAAGGTCATGCTTTGGGCTTTCATTTTGACATGTATCCTCAAGTTTATTAAATGGGATTTGGCTTTGGACTATGATAGAATTTTCATGACTAGATGTGGCTTGTGAGGGGGTGACTTGAAAAGGATTAATGAACAAAGGACTAGGATAGGACGTGGGAACTTGGACTGGACTAGTATATGAAGGACTAGGATAGGACATGGAGTCTTGGACTGGATGTGTCATGGAGTCTTAGATTGGATTAATTGTTGGATGACAAGGATACGACATGGAGACCTCAACTGGATTGGTGTGGTATGATGTGGGGAGTTGACATGAGTTGATAGATGGTTGATAAGGGATGCAAACTTGGATGAGATTAATAGGTGAAGGACTAGCATATGGTGTGGAGACATGGAATGGACTAGCAGATAGTTGACTTCCCTTGTCAAAGTTAGGATAAGGGTGAGTAATGGATGTTTGTTGTAGACTAATGTCAAAAAAGGTATTAAGTGAATTTTGGTAGTGGGGGTAGACGGACGGAGGACTAGGACTGATGGGTTGTTGGTACGAAGGACATTGACTTTTGGCTTGGATAAATTGTCTCCTAAAGTCTGAGGCTTCTTGGTATCGACCTCTACAGAGTAATTCTTATTCAACTTTACTAGCAAGCCTATCAACATTTTGTTGAAGGGAATCTACAAGGTGGTGGATGTCATGATGTTGTGAGATGATAATGTTTTTTCAGATTTTACAAGTTTGGACCTAGATTGTTGATGTTTAGTTTGTTGAAGTTTGTCTGAAAACAGTTGGAAAACACATAAAAACTAAAACATGGAGTGTATGTTCAAGGATCAAACATGACCCTATTTTTTTTCACTGGTATTTGAACAAAAAGACACCTCAAGCAGACTCACTCTTAATAGTCAAAAGGTCATCATAGCAATCACAACCCACATCTTAAAATCGCGTCGACTCACACAACCGTGTCACCCCCTAGAGGGCGCCTGTGTTTTTATCTTTTCCAGGTGCGTACTCAAGGTGATGGAAGTGGATACCGAATCCCCTGAGCAAACAATCCACGGCAATTATATGGTGAGTGTCTTGGGGGCAGATTCTTCCCTCCCCTTGCACTATGATTGAAATAATGTTTGGCTACTGACACAACTGGCTTTCTACACTATGGTTCGTAGTCAAGGTTTTCGTTTGGCGCGACAATAGATAAACTCCCTTAGGAGACCTCCCAATCTTTAGAACAAATATTTTGGGGATGGTTATCTTGCTCACTACTGTTGAATATGGGTTTCCCCAAAATTCACTTTTGATTATAGTGGGTTGGAAAACCTGGCTTTGGTTGTTCCCACTTAGGTCGTTCCCATAGGGTGAGTACTTTTTCCCACTACGACAGGTCTTCTAAAGGATTTTATAAAGCATAAATTGCATAAAGATAAAATGGGTAAGTCTAGTTTTTTTATCACTTAGTAAAGGGGAGAGCATATACCTATTACCCAACAAACACAACAAACACAAGTTTAGTTTTAAACCCAAATGACGATTATCTACACTAAGTGAAGATGTTGCTTGACAACAAACAAGGGATTCATTTTAACCAACATAACATAAAGTTTGGTGTGTACCCTAGGATTGATAAATTTCAGATTAAAGTGTCTATCCTAGGATTGGTTCATTTTAATCCCCATACATGAATCAAACTACTGGTCATGGTCGCGTCGGATCCAGATAACAATTTAATAAAGGAAATAACCAGTCATTTGCAGCCGCGTAGGCTTGCGGTTGTGTCGTTTCATACTCCTGCACCTGCAAAACAAAATATGAGACCATATGAGAACCTGCAAAATCATGTTAGGAGTTTGAATTTTTTCCTTTGACCCACGAAAAGTAACCGCCAAATGCTGTAAACAAAGATTAGTAAAAAAATAAAAAATAAAAACTTAAATGAAAACAGTAAACTTAAAATAGTGATAACTTCCTCAAAACTTAATGAATTTTTAAGTGGTAGATATCCATGGAAAGCTGAAAATCAAACCTTCAAAACCCAGAAAGTATTTTCCACGATTCTACACAAAAAAAATGTTATAGGCAAAAGGAAACATGGGTTTTAAAAGCTAAATTAAAAAAATAGTGATTACTAAAATAGCCATAACTTTCTCAAATCTTAACAAAATTTGAAACTGTTTGAAATTTTGGAAAGCGGAGACCGAGATCTACAAAACCCAGAAAACGTTTTAAAATATTTTATTCGCCCATTTTTCTATGCTCAAATGAAGGTGACGGGATTTCGTATGACTTCTTGGCTGTAACCTGCAAAATAGTGAAAACAAACAAGAACACCAACAAATTTCTGTCCAAAACGTCAGGTTCACCAATGTAATGAAGGATTTCTGCAAAACAAAATAAGTTAGTATCACATGCATGCAATATTATCCAATCAACACAATAGAATGCAAAGGAGAAATGTGAAAGAAAAGGAATGAAACTAGAACAATCTCACCCATTTCTCTCCTCCATGACTAACTTCTATTATACCTCCTAGCTTGCTGTAATAATGGATGCCCTCGGATTTTGAGGAGCAAACTCTATATGCATAGACCCAAACAAGACTTTGAAGGATTTATTTTAAAAGATTTATGCAAATAGAAAATGAAATCTAAGTGCAAATATTCGAATACTAATGGCTAGAATGCAAGAAATGACAATAAACAAGGAATCTAAAATGATTTTAAGAAATTCAAGATCAAGGTCCCTGAAATGAGAGCAAAATTGTCATTTTATAGAAAACGCAATTTTGCACGGACGGATGAGATGAGAGATTGAGAAAATGCCCTAGAATCAATGGTTAAGATTCAAAATGGCAACTCTCAATTAGGGTTAGGGCAAAATGCCCAAATGTGTGAATAAGATTTAATTAAATAAATTAATTCAAGGATAAATGTGACAATTGAGATGAAATTAGCAAAAATCAGAAGATAAGAAGATGGGATTTTAGAAAATCAGTAATTTTAGAAATTACTTGATTTGTAGAAGAATATTTCCATTTTGAATTAAATTAATTCAAATTTTGGATTTTGTGAGATAAGGAGGAATTGATTTTTGGAAGCCACTTAAAAAAGAAGAATCAAATAATGGAAATAATTTTTAAATTTAAACAGTTTAAATGTCCAATTTACAATTAACAAATTAACCAAGTCTGTTAACATTTGTGAGCTTCAGAAAACAATGCTGTCTAGTCAGAGAAGGCACATTGTCATTCAAACAAACACAAATCATTTTGGCCTGTTGAATTGGTCTTATTACTAGGTGGCGCATTAAATAAATATGATTTATTCATTTAATAATCAGGAAGAATAGAAGACCTTAAATTAATTAAATAATTGTGAATTATTTAATTAATAGTTGAAGATGGGTTAGGAACATAATTAAAGTGTCATAATTATGCTAGGATGAAAAGTGGTAAAATAGTGCTTGCAGGCATAAGTCATTTTTAGGTGTCTACAACATTATCTTGGCAGAGTCCCAGAATCAATGGAAAGCTTAAGTTCTTCCTCCCCTTCTTGTACTAGCTTCCTAACCCATTATTTTATGGCACTAGATTATATTTTTCATTTTATCCAAGGAAGAAGCCTCTACTTGATTTATTAACACTAGAGAAGTCTATGTTTTTTCATATTTCCTTAGCAAACCCATAAGTTGTTTAATGTAGTCTTCGAGCTCTCCATTATTTTTCTTTAGATCTTACTTTTTTTGTTTATCTTTATGCATATGACTAGCTACAATAGTAACTATATATTGCAGTTCCTAAATTTCTTTCTCTTGTGTGTCATATTATGTGTTCACCATAGATATTTGGTAATCAGTTGGACTCATATCTTCATGAATTTTATCTACAACGAGAGTGTAATTTGTGTAATTCAGGTCCCTACTATATTCTTTATGATAGAGTATACTACCTTAGTTTTTGTCTTAGGTTTAGGATTTTTTATTTGGTCCAAATTTATTTAAATCTATGTGTTCAAATTACTTGAGATAACTTTCTGTCAACTTGTACCTAGATAGTCAAGTAGGTATAGTTTTCATTTGATTGCATTCTCTTTGTGCTTTTTGTTTTGAGTCCTAATGTGTAACTTTCTCATTTATTGGTTGTTTCTAAGTTTCTAATTTCTTTGTTCTTTTTGGAATAGATTTATTTTCTTGCCAAGCTTCATCCTTTTGAGTGGGAGTTTCAATTACCACATCCTAGGAAATTTCCTCTATTACTTCTTACCAAATAGTATTAGGTTATTTCTTTTGGTTAGTAGAACCAACTACTTCTTTGCAAACCTCCCCTTCTTTTTTTCCATCCACATATTTTTTTTCTATGTTGATCTCGATCTCTTAAATTATAGGATCCATTTCTTTATTCAATTCTTTTGTAATATACTAATTTAAAAAACATAATCATCTTTATTGACAATCTATTCTACTATTTCTTGGAACAAGATGTTATCACCTTCTTCTTCTAGCTAAAAGGGTTAGAGAGGGGTGTCTTCTTCTAAATCAATTACATTTTCTTTACTTTATACCCCCCTTGTCTCTTTTCTCTTATTTCCCATTCTTGAGTTATCAAGATGGTGTTGGAAACTAAGTGGGGAGACAAAAATTAAGTGTCCTTTATTGGTGAATATGTTGGGTTTATCAACTTTGGTGATCTTGTGGTTGAATAGAGGTCATTGATGTTATTATAATATGAATTTCCTATGCTAGTGGACTGAAGGATGATGGTATGATAACAATAGTTACAAGTCTAAAGTTTCAAATAAATCACCTACCATTACCTATGAGCTACCTTCAACTATGGAGATGTTATCTCCAATCCTTCTCTTTTTAATGGATGCATCCTCTTCATTTATATCCCTTTTCATGTACTGCATCACATCTTTGTTATATTCCAAAGTGACTTAGATTGCAACCTTAATAACTTTATACATTGGTCCAACTAGTGTCCATTATTTTATCATATGTTTTTGTAAGGGTTTGAATGTTTGATCCTTTATGTTCTACCTATTGTGGCTCAGGGATTGGTGTGTCATGAATCCTATACATCTCATAGGCCATGTATATGATAACTTTATCATCCTTAATATAATCCAACACCTTGATAATGTTGAACAATTTCATCTAATATATTTTCAACCTATAATAGTTTATTTTCTTGACATCTTTTTCACTGATGTATTCTGCCCAAAAGTCCTTCAAATGAGGGATATGCTTGAATTGGATTCCCAACACTTCTCCATCCTACCAAAAGGATCAAAAATTGACTGAGCTTGATATAAAATAATGTATAATTATAACTCAACTTATAAATTTTTTACACATACCATAGCTACACATGAATAGTGGGAAATTTCACCCTATATCTATGTTTAGACTCCAAGTGTGCATGAGTATCAACCAATTATCTAGATACTTCTAGTATAATAATATCATCAATAGGATACTTGAGCAACTTATATGGAGCACCAGTGAATCCCTCCACTCTAATGTAATAAAAATTTGGGAATTGGATGAACTATTTTCCATACTTTCTAATTTCAAATTTAGTAACATCTAATAGGAACTTAGGCATATCTCATAAAAATCTCACTATCCACATGGAAAATGCATCATTAACCAGGTTATATAAAGTATAATTGATTGCTTATATGCTAGCTATGGTTAATATTCATTCACTAGAACTTTTCCTCCTCTCAATCCC
>VDFB02281492.1:487439363-487519100 GCA_007258455.2 Sequoia sempervirens
TTCATGTTTTTCTTGTTCTTGGTCGACATAGTGTTTGTAGCATGTTGTGGATCTTCGAGGAGAAATTAATTGAAGTGTCTTCACACTAGAGATGTTGATTTGGGTCTTCACTAAGTTGTGGCTGACCTTGGTTGATTCACATTGATAATATTTAATGTTTTGGGCCGACAGTTTATATTCATTTTATTATTTCTTTATGCCCGACTTGTAGCAATGAAATTTCATGCTGCAGATATATAAGAGCGATTTCTCATTCGAATTTAAGTGTGAAAAAGGTTTTCTTTTGTGTGTGTGCATGAATAATGTTCTAAATCATTTGAAGGCAGAGCAAAGTGTGAAGAAGTGTTCATGTTCTTAATTGGAACTGCAATCAAGCATTAACAGATGCCATTTTCTCAATTCAAAATCTGGATGGATTTAATCCAAATCTCTTTGTAAGATAGTGTGTCTTCCTTTGTAATTGAGTAGTGAGCTCTAGGTAGTGTGCCTGAATGCATGTGCATTCCCCATATTTTATTTTCATTATACTTTTAATAGGGTATAATCTTGTGGACTAACCTCCACCATGGTTTTTCCCCTAACAGGGTTTCCAAGTAAAAAATCTTGGTGTTATGTGTGTTTCTGATGTGTTGATGATTTATGTTTTGATGGTTAATAATTAGATCATAGAATAAGGTTAATAAGTTGAATAAGTTTTGAATTTCTATGACAACTGATTCACCCCCCCTCTCAGTTGTCTACCCTTATATTTCCAACATAACCAAGATCTTCTATCAAAGAGATAAGCTATGAAACTATAAATGAAATAACACAATTACATACTCGAGATTCCAAGAGATGTGCAAATGTTAAGATGACAATATTGCATTAGGAGCTCAAATAAAATCTACAAAATAATGGTTGTATGCACATCAAGGTGCATGCATGTCAAACTATGCAACAATGCAAGAATACAAGAGTATGAATGAAAATACAAACTAGGTAGTGATTTTATATAGAACTAAGGATAGAGGTGGAAAATCCAACCAATAATAGTTAACCACCAAAAGTGGATATAGACCACCAAAAGTAGAGATGGCCACCAAAAGTGGAAAGTGTTCCACCCTTTAAGGAACGGGACAACACATCACTTATCTCCTAGCTATTACATGTAAAATCATTTTATTATCCTAAGAAAGCTTAATTAAAATGTAGGAAAAACCTAGAACTAAGGGGAAATAAATTAACCCACTAGGAAAATAAAAACCTACACCAACATCATGCACTTAAGCTAAACGTAGGAGTTATTTTTTATATTAACTAGAGAGCTATTATTAGATCATTCTATCTCATTGCATGAGATGTTGACACTTATCATGATGTAATCCCTTTATCATTTAGGGTTGCTCATATATAGCACTCAACCTTCATTGTATTCTCTCTCTTGAGATTTTCTCTTCTCTTGCTCTCTTGAATGCTGTAGCTTTTTCTTGTTGAGGAATATTACATATTATTGTTTGCAACTCTCTTGCATGGAAGGTTTCTTTGTTCGTTGTTTGATCCTACAGCTCATGTTTTTCACAATTTCTAACATTTCTCATCATGGATTGGAACCAACACGTCTAGGGTCATGGATAACTTAAAACTCCTCACATCTATTTATAGGTATTAGAATAAGGAAATTCTTATAAATCATATTATTTTCAACACAAAGTTGAAGATATGGTTAAAAATATAAGCCTCAATAAATAAAGGTGTTCTTTTAGATGCTTTTAAATTTATAAAAAAAGAGAGCAATGTTCCAATTAGATGAGATTTATAAGGAAGAAAAGAAATGTTGGAGATAAAAATCAAGGATAAGGGGACTTCAAGAGAAGGTTAGAAATGCACAAATAGTTTCATCAAAGCATAGTTTTCATGCTATAGAACAGAAAGCTTCTTATTAAAAATTCAAAAGTTAATTTTGATTCCTAGGAGGAGATTAGTAAGGAATTATATCAAAAGTTAGAATTGATTAAAACTTTCTATGTATTTCTCTACTATAATTTGTATTATAGAATAAAAACTAATTTTCTTTGACCAAATTTTGAGGAATAACTCTATTAATATTTAACTTAAAAAGTGATAATGACCCTAGCCCAATTAATTTATTGACATGATTTTTTTGAACATTTCTATAAGCTTATTAAAATTGATCTTATAGAGCTAGTGGAAGATTTCCTTACATCCTAATCATTTCTAAAATATTTTAATTCTATTCAATTATTGACCTAATTTAGTGGGGATAAAGAGTCTTGCTCTTTAGATGATGCAAGATCATCCTATGGTGTAAGGAAAATCTTGTATCATCGAAAAAAAATCCCTTATTTTATTTAGTTGTTTTGGGTCTCATGATGACACTTAAGGGGTGTAAGAAAATTAGAAGCCTGAAAAGGCCACCAATGGTCACCTTCTATTTTAGTAAGTTGGCCTAAACAAGCATGTAAGAACCTAAAAAAACTACACCAAGGAGAGGAATTGAAAAATGAATCTAATGGAAAAAGAAACATCTCAATATCTTGTACCGTTTGAGAGATATTAAAGTTTATCTTGGGAAATTTCTGTAGTAAATTTTTAGACTCAAATTTAAAGCCATTAGAAGCCTTGTAAAAGATCAAAAAGTAGAGGAGATCATTTTAGTGTTGTAGATACTTTTGTGAGCTTTCTAATGATATATTATAATAGTAAATTGGATGTTTGATAGAAAAGTTATGGCTCTAGGAATTTTTGCTACCAAAATGTGAATTCAAATGAAATATCTTCCTAGGTGGGAAAAAAAATGGCTAGACCTTTGGATGCCAAAAAAATGGGGGTTACACTTTCTAGAACATTCTAAGGTGGTTATTGGTATCAAATAAAGGGTTGAATAGAGGCTACGTAAGATTGCTCCATTAGTGTAAACTGTTTTAGGATAATTGAGATGTTTGTTTATTATTTTGTATTCCTTTGGTTGTTTTTGTGATTATTTCTTTTGTTTGAATCATAGTGATTGAGTCTTTGTTGGCATAAATTTTCTTCTTTATGTATTTGTTTTATTTATGATAATCAATACGTATATACATTAAATGTATATATGTATATATGTGATAATTCATGTATATGAGCATATACATGTATGCACACACACAGGTAGAAATACTTATGTATATGCATATACAAACCCCTATATACATGGGAAATCCATTGGATATATATAAGTATATATGCATACACTTGATATATATACTTGTCCATAGATATATATGTTATTATTATTAGATGTTAAATAATGATATATATGTATATATTAATATACATATTTATACATTTATAATATATATGTATATGATTGACAAATGAATTGATTTAATATATATATATATATATTGGAGAATGTGAATAAGTTAGCCACACATATGTAATACAAGTTATATGTATTAAAGCAATGCTTATGTAAAGAAAATTTATTATGAGATAAATGTTGCACATATAATCATATATGCGAATAGAGTTATTATTTTTCAATGCGTACATGATATAAGGTGTGTGGGAAATATTGTGAATAACATTTAAATGCAGTGCCATGCTAAGAAGTAAAATGAAAATATAAACCAATGATGTTAAAAGCCGCACATAGCTTATGAGGTGTATGACTTGTTTAAGCCACAAGCTGGCTAAAGATAGAAGAGTTTGATTTTTTGAGGTAAGCAACTGAAAGCCACGATGAGAGTAAGTAACCTATCAGAAACTGTTGCCGAGTTTGACTGAGTAAGATAACTTTTTCTAGTAGCTTTTGGGGGCCACTCAGCCATGGTATAGAGGCTGAAGTTGCTGGGGTTCTACATATGTGTTTGGATTTCAATTATTTAAAATATCCATATTGCACTTAATCTAGCTTAGTCAACATGAATAGAAGAGAAGTCAGTTTTAGTTTTGTGTTTGCTATTTAATGGTGGAAAATGGAAGGGAAAATGTGGCAAATGGAGGAGCTTAAATATAGCAATACGTTTCTCAAATTTTAGTATAAGTAAAGGCATCCTCTTAGTCTTTTGGGGAATTCATTCTTTTAAAGCTCATTTGTTGTAGTTTTTTTATGCAAAACATTGTTGAGTGCAATAGTGAGAAAAGAGAGATTTATTTGAGATTTTGTAATTTGTTGAGAGTTTTGAGAGGTTGGAAAGAGGCTAGGATTGGAGATAGTCTAATCATAGAAGGATCAACAAGCATGACTGTGGGAATTAAGCTTAGAAGGTAGTTTCTTCATTTGGAGCTATAATTCTAGGCTTGATAGTCTTTCTTCTTTGCTATTCTTTTCTATTGAATATTGTGATTATGTATGTTTGCATGTGCTTGTGAAAATGATGATTGTATTCTATAATGAACTTGCATGCATAATTAATAGTGAAAATATATGGTTCATATGCATTTATCCATTATGTTGGAATCATGTGGTTGTTTCTGATAAACAAGATAACCATAGAGTATTAGTATAATACCCAGGTTATTGTAGACCATATATATACTTACATGGATCATGTAGTATAAGAAATGATATTATATTGTAGTGCTAAATTGAAATTGTTAGTTTGCGATGCTATGTGATTTGTCCTTGGGTTTAGGATAATCCACAGTTGGGAGTAACCTAGTTGGTTAGTTAGATCACTTGAATGTACATCACCTTTTGGGTTGGAATTATGTTATGTGTAGCTTGCCAAGAGTTATTATGGCCAATTATCAAATCGAGCAAAGGGGTGGGTGAACATATAACTACCACTTCATAGAAGTGAGACTCCATTTCTTAGGAAGTGATTTTGATATGCAACTATCAAATATTTGGAAAAAATAGTGTAAGTTGCCACTAATTACACTTGTCATTTCGCTATGAGCCAGGTTTGCATAACTAGGTTGGGAATGCCATGCATGTAGGTGGGTATCCACTATATGGTAGCTCTAGTTATGTAGGATACAACACCATGCCTAGGAAGGCTATTATTATGAGGGTTAGTAGACCAATCTCTTCATTGAACGGAGGGCCATCTTACTAGTTAGGTAGATGTGTGGGGGATCATAGTAAGTTTGTGGTTGGTGGAAAATTGCTTGGGTGATACTCTCCCTCATGCAGTTGGAAGCCAAAATTTGAGGATGTATGCCCAAGAAGGGACATCTAGACCATTTGTACTTTATTCCATTGAATTATTGAAAGCTATGTATGTAATCATGATCTTATATCTTTATGAAAAATGCATTTGGAAATGTAATCATTACATGGGATTATGTAATGTTACTTTATTGAAATACAAAGGAAATTTGAAATGGGTTTATTTTGAATATGCATCATTTTTATTAAAACAAAAAATTAAGGAAAAATTATATTTTCTATGTGTTGGTAAAATTAAAATTTCACATGTGGGTTAAAACATCTAGGTAAAATAAGTAGGTAGAACATGGGGCTTGTTACAAACATAGTGACAAGGAGCACAAATATCACTCTTGTTGGAGATTTCACACTTTCAAGATTTATCCAATGTAATTCTTAGTTTTTTTCTTGTGTGTGTGTTCTAACTAGTTGATATATTTTTTAACCTATTCATTTCATGCTTGATCATGGAGATTTTTTTTAACATTTCTTATATATTATAGAGGCTTTAAACCATTAGTTTAAAGGTTTTTTTTTAATTTGACATGTAGATATCTATTTGTTATGATCTCTACGAGAGTATATCTTGAGTATTTATAGGTCAAGTGATAAGAAAATTTTATTAAGATAAGAAAAAAGGAGTTATGAATATGTTATCCCATCAACCAGGTCAAATGGAAGTAGAAATTTCCCCATATAAAATCAAGATTAGATCAAGATAGTAGATACAAGAAACTAAGATAATGACAAGAGAAGAAGATAGGGAAATTCATTTCAAAAGACTTGATGATGATTTTTCAAGGATGTCAAGATTAGTAGGGAAGGTTGATATACTTGAGAGCATCATGTTGTCTTTGATTGAGAATATTTGCATGTAACAATATCATTAATAATAGAAGGAACCAAAGAAGGTTCAATTAGAGAAAGGTGAAACATCACATGGAATTTTCCTCAAAGTTGAAGCTATTATATGCACAATCATATGATGGTAATTTTAATGCCCCAAGCCAACACACCTAGGAGAAAACTTGATAGAATAACTTGTTTTGAATCAACACCTAAGATGTGGAAACACCATGTCGCACTTGCATGCAACATGCACACAAGTGTCATGTGAAACATAATGACAAAAAAATAATTAAAATAAGACTACCTCACTATTGCATAAGCAAGGTGGTAATAATAGAAGACTTAACACTCATGGGATAAATCCACTATGATCAAAATACAAGAGAGAGGATGACATCTATTTAATGATTGATTACTAAATCATGATTGTGTTGTATCACAAAACGACACCAAGATAGGAAAAGGGAATCATCAACCTCCAATACACACCCAAACACACTTACAACACTAAGAATGTATTAAAAAACTAACATAAATGATTGAATTCCTACTAGATATCACCAATCGACTAGATGACGAGACTGTTGATTTTTGAAACAAGGAGTAGGATAATGTCCACTCACCTCCAATACAATTAACCAAAACAAAAGAAAATAATTAAAAAAAGAAACAACCTGCACAAGAGGCTATTTGACTAGGTGGAAACCCTCCACCATTTGGAATAATGATGAGTCACTTCCAAACAAGCATACACTTCCTGAGGTAAGGAGATGTCATAAGTCTTGATGTATGGCACTTGATGAAATAACAACACATGAAGACTCACAAGACCAAGGGGGAAAAATTGTTAGGAAAAGGTTTTTCTCCACCTTGCATAATGTTATAATGTAATATTTATTTATTTAATATGTGGTGCCCCTAAGGGATCCAAGGATGTGTGCATTAGATGGGTCTAGCATTCTTGGGACCACTTTATGTGTTGCATGTAACATTGGATTAAATATTTAATGTAGGGGTTGTACATGGGAATAATAATTAATATTGGGAAAACTTATTACCAATATTAAATGAAGGGTTAATGGTTTTGTAATATTATGGTATTAGTCAAAAAAATTTATGTAATACCACTTGGTGGTTTTGTGTGGCCTTGTTTCTATAAAAGAAAACACATGGGTAGTTATCTAAGGTTGGTATGTTGGATAATTGGCAGGTTAGCTCTTGTTATCAACTGTGAGGGTTGAAGCATGGCATGGGATATGTGGTTACATTCATGTTCGCATGGGTGCTTGTAGAGTGCTTGATGTTTCAAAGGTGTTCATGGAGGACTCTAAAGATGTATTATAATGTTTATTACTAAATAATACATGAGTAATGGATACTTTTAGAGGCTTGGTTTTTCCCTCTTGAGGGTTTTCCCACGGTATATCATGTGTCATCTTTGATGGTATGTTGTTTATTCTTTTGCATATGAATTATGAATACTTGTTTGCATAGACTTCTCTATTTCGGTTATGTGGAATTTATCTTGGGTGGATGCATATCTCATTTCATTTGGTATTAGATCCATGGTTGTGGTTTGTATAACCCTTTTTGGAGTAAATCTAGTGCATAGTTGAATCCAAGGCTTGCATGGAAAGAATGAATACATTGCAAGATATGAGGGTTTTGTGTAGTTTTTTTTTTCAGATTTGGAGGTTTGGGGTTACAAATTTATGGTTATTTTTGTATATATGGGTTTATGAATCTTTGTTGGAATTTTTTTTTTTAATGGATGTTCATCTTCAAGGTTTACTAGGGGAATGCAAAAATATTGAACATGAAAATAAAAAATATTTTTGGGTGATCTGGGATCGCCTGCGGACCCGGATGCTCCTACATTAGACACACTGGGTAAGAATTTTGTGAGCATGGGCTCACAAAGTGGAGCTGAGTAGTAGAACTACCCTTCCAAGTTACGAACAACTTACAACATGCTCCCACGCTAAAAATGGTACTTGCAAATTATTTCTTTTTCCTCCTCTTCTAGTAGCTTGACAAAACATTCACCATCATCCACCAAAAACTCTACACTCCATTATTTTCTCCTCTTGTGGAATCATGTCCTCCATAGCCCAACCTCCTCCACCAAATACTCTTCACTCATCTCCTCTCTTTCATGGGTTCAAACCCATCTCTGACCGACCACCTCCACCAAAAACAACCTATAACACTTTCAACCAACTCTATACATAACCCCATACCATTTGTAATATCTATTACACATTCGTGATTTCCAATACTCTTATCTTCCATCAGTGCATCTGAAAACAAAATATTCTTAGTAAACAAATTTACCTTTTCTTTGTTCACCATTGCATCTTGCATTTCCTCATCTTTGCTAGTCACAATGTCATGCTCTACTGTTGCAATCATTTCTTGCACCCTCATTTCTCTTATTCCCTCCAATGTTGCAATTTCATCCTCTTCTACAACATCTACAATCCCAATTGTATTTTCATTTCCTGAAACTGCAAAATTTTCCTTCCACTCATTCACTAGTACCAAATCCTCTTCCACCTGTGCAACCTCGATTGCAATTTATTTCCTTTCCTCTAGAGCCTTTTGTACAAGGACCTCTTCTTCCTCTTTGGTCTACATATTTGATACAACCAATTCCTTCTCCTCTATATCCTTCAAAATATTCTCAGCTAGTTCTTTTTCACCTCCTACAACTTCTTCCACCTTTGTGGGAATTAGCCCACCACTAACCGTCCTCCTCCTCCAAGAACATTTTGACCAATGTCTATTCACCACACTCATGCATGTAGTGACAACAAAACTAGGGAAATTGAATATTTCCATTACTCCATCTTTTGCATCTATGTTCTCTTCAATCTCTCTTCTTGCCATATCCACATAATGGCTTTCCTTGGGCCACACCTCAACCCACAACATCTCTGTACATTCAAATTTCTTAAGCTCAAATGAATGAAAATTAACGCATTCTTTATAGTTACAACAATCAAACTTTACCTCTGTTGCAACTTGTCCTTTTGTAAGACTTATAACTTCATTTTGTTCCTCATGAACTGCAGAAAATTTTGTGTTGCTCTCTTCCTCCATGCCCCCAACAAGGCATGCTCTTTCCAATTCAATCTTCTTTTCCCTATCCTCTTGCATAAGGATTTCTGCTTCGATGTCATAGAATTGACATCCTGATACACTTTCTTTGTTATCTATAAACAAAACATTACAAAAGGGATTATAAAAATTATGAGCCTCTAAAGACTCTCCACCATCACCATATTCTCTTGGTGCAACAAATTGCTTCTTCGCCATCAATTTTTCATTTTTAGTTGTCAACCATTCATTGATTCTCTTCATTTCTTTTGTCAACAAAGTGGCATCCTTTCCTTCACCAATTTTCTCATCAAATTTAGGACTCTTCAGATCCATCACCACATCTCCATTCCTTGCAACATCATAATCCTTTGCTGCTACATGCTTCACCATCCATACTTTATTTCACGCATTGTTGGACAATCATCCCTTTACTGCTTCTCTTTTTCTAGGATCTATTTTCAGCCTCAAATCATCTTCATACTTAGGTACCTTATCACATACCCTTGCTACAATATTTCCTTTACATTCTAGTGCCACAAATTCCCCATTTTCCTTCTTTTCATCCTTCAAAGGATTTTCCACCATTGATCTCTCACCTATTGCAACCTTGATATTGCACATGCTCCCTAGAGCTTACCACTACAACTAATCTCCTCTTGTTTTCAACTTCAATTCTTTCTATGGGTGATTCTCTTGCCCCTTCTCCTATCTTCTTTAATGTCTCTTTTTTGACCTTTCCCCTACTTGCATTCACATTCTTTAAAATATCATTAGTACATAAATCAAGAGACCAAATTGTCTCTTTGAATGCCTCCTTTCTGGACACTTTTCTCTCATCACTTTCTACTTCAAGTGCTCTTTGATGCACTTCCTCTTTTTTCTTTTCTGCGACCAAAATATCATTGGTAAGATAATATTTTTCTAAGGCATCCATTCTTGCCTCAATCCTTTTCAACTCTTCACAGAGCTTTTGGTTCTCCACTTCCTTCCAATACTCTTTCCAAAATGGGATTATAACTGGTCTCCTCATGACCCATCTCATCCTCTTATTTGAAGAAATCTTCCCACTCTCTCAATCTGTACACATAGACAACTTCTAGAGCTAATTCTCTCTACACTTATAGGTATTTTCTGTAACACTCTCACCACCATCCTCTATTTGAGATTCTAGAAGATGCTCCTCTTCCTCTACCACATCCTCTCTATGCCATTTTGTGCAAGTCCTCTACAATTAAGGCCTTCTTCCTTTGTCCACTTACCCATAAAAATTCCCATTTTAGGACTTCATAATATCTTTGACACTTCTCCAAGAGAAAACTACTCTAATACCACTTGAAACAATCGAGATTGAAGAGCCTTATTAGGCTATAAATCACATAAAAAATCCACACTACACAACTCAGGTTGCATATCAAAATATAAAACAAAACACATATATTTTATTACTTGGAGAAAACATTACATCATTACATGCCATCAATGGCTGATCACAAAACATCTACAAACATGCAGATCTGATCCTTCAGATTAGACTCTCTAATTACACTCTATTCTTATTCTCTGTTCTTCAAGCTTTCTGCTCATTCTTCCTAATCTAGATGCCTTATTCTCTTTCTATCTCTGGCTGCTTCCTCTCTATTATGACCACCACCTTCTTTTGTCCTAGTCTAGCCCCTTTTTCCTTTTTCCTCGCTCTCGGTTTTGTCCTCTCCTTCTTGGGCTCTTTTTTTTTCTCAGATGGTGTCACTCTCCCTTCTTCTTGTGAGATCAACCATTCTGTCTCCTAGCACCATTGTTTCACATTCCCCTGAAATGACATCAGGAAACAATCATTACAACTTCCCTATAGGAAAATAGTCTCCATCAATAACTGTCATTGCCAAGATGACCTATTGAAGACACATACACATGCCATAAAACCATTGGTCAAACAACCACATGAGATCCCAGGTCACCATCAACATATCAGTCTATCAGGGAGACTTGATAAGTTCTCCCACTGATATAGCATTGTCACAACAATGAAGATCCTACCACTCCATGTGGTCCCTACTACCAAATCAATGTGACTCTCACCAACCATTGCTTCCCTCCTAACAACTTAGGTCCCACCAATCTATCATTCCATCAGAGAGACATGAGACAGAGTCCAACCGATGACACCCAGTTACGCTAAAATGGTCTCATCAGTTTATCATTGAGGCAACTTGAAGAGTTCCACTGACAATGTAAAGTCCTACTAATATAGGCTTGTCAATCTATTGTTAAGATTGCCATTAGGATTTCACCAATAGTATAGTGTTCCATCGATGAGATAGTCTTATCATTCTATCATTGGGACAAAGCATGGTGTCTCACCGATATAGCCAAGTCACACGGACAAGAGAATACAATCAGCTTGTCGAGGAGACAAGGTATAAGGTCCCGCCGAAGTAACCAACTCCCACCGATAGAATACATAGCGCCTACACAAGAAGCATTATCGAGGCATTGTGGGAACTGTGCGTGAGGTCTCACCGACAATGAAGAGTCATGTCGATAAAGAGTTAAAGCATTGCATTGGGCTAATGAGGAAATGCTAATTGATGTCTCACCAAAATCACACAGTCTCGCCGATGATAGTTTTAATTTTATGTTGAGCTACCGATGAGATAGCCTTGAGTTTTCCACCAAAAAAATATGATCCCACCAATGATACACAACTTAGTGTCGACCATCGAGGGAGATGCTAACTAAAACCCTGCCAAACACAAGATGTCATTCCCATCCCTATGAAACTTGAAAGTGAAGTTCTTACTTTGTTGTGAATCTTCTATGTGATGAATACCAACTGAAGTCTCATCAAACACAAGATGTCATACTGAACAAAAAGTTGCTCCAACCTACATCAAAATGCAAAAATACTGAACATGAAAAGAAAAAGGATTTTTGGGTGATGCGAGATCGCTTGTGGACTCAGATGCTCCTACGTCATAATATCTATTGTTATGTTATGTGTGGGTGTTGGGTGGAGTATCCCCTCATCATTAGAAAAAATAAACTTATAAACTACAATGTAACAAGTGTATAAGGTTATATTTGAATCCATATCTAAGATTACAAATAATTTTCTAAATAATCATATTTCAATACAAAACACAATTTGTAGGTGGAAAGATAATATTGAATGGTGTAGCAGTGAGGAACATGAAATAATCCATTCTTTGTGTTGGTATGTGGCTACTACTCATGCTATGTTAACATTTTTGTGACTTTGGCAGTTGTGTTTTCCCCCAAAGAAATTTATAGGGGAGTGTAAGAGGTAGCAAAAATTACCTATATTTTATTAAAGGAGCTTGTTATTATTTTTGGCTATAAAAACAATTTTAAAACTATAATAAATGGGTTGTTTTCTTTGATGTGAATGTGAAAATTCATGAGTCAGGGCATGAGTGCTTGAATGAGCATGAAACAACAAATTGGTTTAGGGTGAATGTGAGAGTGAAAGGGTTTTGTAATTCAGCATTTTTTGTTGGATAATAAAAATTACAGTGGTGGTTGTTTCTTAGTGGAAATAGCCCACATTGGGTGAACCACATTAATTAATCATTTTTATTCTATTATCTACATTTATAATTGAGGTTATTTAATTTATCTAGGTCTACCTATAAATCCAAACACTTTGTCCTCAAATTATAAAAGGACATGCTACTCAAACTATATATCTCTAGGGTATGCAGTTGTGTAAGTTGGGAATTTTTGATCTAGTGATAGAGATATTTTATTTCTCTAGGGAATAGTAGTTGTGGCTACAAGAGAGCTATTTCACCTCTAGGTTATTAGTGATGATTATGGGAGCACCAAAGGAATATTTTTTTGTCTAATGGATTGTGCTATGGGGGACTTTACCCTCTCTATATCTCAATCATTGAAGTGATTGCAAATATTATAAGGCGAGGACAAAAAAAAATATTACCAAGGATTAATATCAACTCCTTAGGGAATGAACTAATGCACACATAAGTGATGCATTGTACTATTGATACAAAATTTGGGTAAAAAAAGTTATACTAAAGGAGTCATAGAGAACTAATCAACCAAGAAGAATACAAGAACTTAGAAACATCTTAAAAGTGGTCTATTTTGATGCATGATAACTTGTGATAATGTTTTAAGGTAAATGACCTAGTTTGAACATCTTAGAGAGATTTCAATAATATTATAAAGTGTGAAAATTATAGAAAATAAATAGGCGTAAAATCATTGATTTCTATAGGTGGTGAACACATAAATGTCTCAACAAATTTTATGTATTACAATGAATATGTGAACACCACAACCAAAATTTGATTGAACTAGAATAATAAAAATAATAAAGAGCAACTAGTTGGACAAAGAGTGGATTTTGAGGTTTTTGACGCTTGAATTAATTCATTTCACATTTGTTTTCCATTTTTACACTATGGAAGGATAAAGGAAAAGTATAAATTATGTAAACATGAAGATATAAAATTATTATTCATGTTGGAACTTTCAAGTTTCTTTTTCTTTATGAGATCACAAGTGTAGAAGACAAGGTTTTTTTAGTTGCGAGGGTTGTATAGAAATTTTGAAGGATATTTTTACATATTTTATTATTCAAATTAACCTATTTAGTGATGTAAAAACTATATCTTGACTAATATTGTTACACCCCATTGTGTTATTACCCATTTACTGTTACTTTGATGAGTTAAAATGCTATAATACATTATTATGTTTTATATATTTTGATGGAAAATGTGATGAATGAATGTGCAATGCAATGTGAATATTTTAAATGATTTGAAGATGAAAATATTATATAGGATGTATAGGAATGTTATGTTACCATCTTTCTTTCATGATGCACTAAGTTGGATGCAGGAAGAATCACTCCCTTCAGTAAGAGAGGGGGAGTATCATAAAGGAGAGGAGCTTGGTTTGGTAACCCCTAATGTACCTACTTGAGCTATCACACACTCATATCCTAGTTTGGTCAAGTTAAGTCAAGTCAGTTCAGTATTTGGTAAGTAAACCCTTGGTCATAGTTTTGGGATAATTGGGATGTTTGTTTATTAGTATTTATTCCTTTGGTTATTTATGTGATTATTTCCTTGGTTTCAGTCATAGTGGTTGAGTCTTTGTTTGGGATAAATGTTCTTCTTTATGTATTTTTTCTATATATGGTAATTGATACATATATACATTAAATGTATATATGTATGTATGTGATAACTCATGTATATGAGCATATACATGTATACACACATAGGTAGAAATACTTATGTATACACATATATAGATACCCCCATATACATGGAAATCAATTGGATATATAAGTATATATACCTACACTTGATATATATATATATATATATATATATATATATATATATATATATATATATATGTATGTATGTATGTATATATGTGTGTATATATGTGTGTATTTGATAATACATACATACATATATATTAATACATATATAGCATTATATATATATGATATATATTGAATAAAGTGAATAAGTTACCCATGCATTTATAATATGAGTTATATGTATTAAAGAAACACTTATGTAAAGAAAATATAATATGAGATAAATGCTACACATATAATCATATATACGAATAGATTTATTATTTTGCAATGTGTGTATGATATGGGGCACATGGGAAATATTGTCAATAACATTTAAATTTAGTGCCATGTTAATAATTAAAATGAAAATAAAAAAGACACACATAGATTATGAGGAGTATGACTTGGTCAAGCCATGAGTTGGCTAAAGATAGAAGAGTTTGATTTGTTGTGGAAAGCAACTAAAAGCCACGATGAGAGTAAGGCACCTGTAGGAAATCATTGTTGAGTTTGATTGCATAAGATAAATTTTGCTGGTAGTTTTTTGGGGTGGCTTATCCATGGTATAGAGGTTGAAGTTGTTGGGGTTGTATATGTGTTTGTATTTTAATTATTTAAAACAAGCACATTGCACTTAATCTAGCTTAGTCGACATGAATAGAAGAGAAGTCAATTTTAGATTTGTGTTTGTTGTTTAGTGGTGGAAAATGGAAGGGAAAAGGTGGTGGATGGAGGAACTTAAGTATAGCAATAAGTTTCTCAAATTTTAGTATAAGTAGAGTTAGCTTTTTGGGGGATACATTCTTTTAGAGTTCATTTGTAGTTTTTTTTGTGTAAAACATTGTTGAGTGCAATAGTGAGAAAATAGAGATTTCTTTGAGAGTTTGTAATTTTTTGAGAGTTTTGAGAAGTTGGAAAGAGGCTCTAGGATTGGAGACAGGTTGATCATAGGAGCAGTAAGCATGACTATGAGAATTAAGCTTAGAAGGAAATTTCTTTGTTGAGAGCTATAATTCTAGGAATGATAGTATTTCTTATTTGCTATTCTTTTCTATTGAATATTGTGATTGTGTATGTTTGCATGTGTTTTTGAAAATGATGATTGTATGCTATAATGGACTTGCATGCATATTGAATAGTGAAATTATATGGTTCATATGTATTTATCCATTATGTTGGAATCATGTGGTTTTGTTTGATAAACAAGATAATCATAGAGTATTCGTATAATACCTAGGTTATTATAGTCCATATGTATACTTACATGGACCATGAAGTATGAGAAATCATATTACATTGTAGTGCTAAATTGAAATTGTCAGTTTGTGATGCTATGTGAACCTATGTGGTTAATGAGGTTTGTCCTTGGGTTTAGGATAATCCATAGTTGGGAGTAACCTAGTTGGTCAATTAGATCACTTGAATGTACACCACCTTTTGGGTTGGAATTATGTTATGTGTAGCTTGTCAAGAGTTATTATGGTCATTTACCAAATAACAAAGGGGTGGGTGAACATATGACTACCACTTCATAAAAGTGAGACTCTATTTCTTGGGAAGTGATTTCGATATGTAATTATAAAATCTTTTGCCAAAGTATTGTAAGTTTCCATTGATTACACTTGTCAGTTCACTATGAGCTAGGTTTGCATAACTAGCCTAGGAATGCCATGCATATAGGTGGGTATCCACTGTATGTTAGCTCTAGTTATGTAGGACACAACACCATACTTAGGAAGGCTATTATTATGAGGGTTACCAAATCAATCTCTTCATTGAAGGGGGGGGCATCTTACCAGTTAGGTAGATGTATGGGGGACCACAGTAAGTCCATGGTTGGTGGAAAAGTGCTTGGGTGATACTCTCGCTCATGTAGTTGATAGTCAAAATTTGAGGATGTATGCCTAAGAAGGGACATTTGGACCATTTGTACTTTATTCCATTGAGCTATTTAAAGCTATGTATGTAATCATGATCTTATATCTTTATGGAAAATGTATTTGGAAATGTAATAATTACTTAAGATTATGCAATGTTATTTTATTAAAATGCAAAGGAAATTTTTGGGTTTATTTTGAAAATGCATCATTGTTATTGAAACAAAAAAATTAAGGAAAATTATATTTTCTATGTGTTGGTAAACATAAACTTTCACATGTGGGTTAAAACTTAGGTAAAATCAATAGGTCAAACATTGGGCTTGTTACATTTGGTATCAAAGCTACCAAGTTCAACTATGGAACCTATGATCTTGCTATTCTTTCATCCAACATTATGTCAATCTAATGTTTGGACTTCTTTTGCTAGGATGGTGCATCTCAAGAAAACTGCCAAGAATTCAGTGATTGGAAATGAGCGCTACCTCAAGGCCAAGAAGGAAACAGAAGCCATTGTAAAAACCATTGAGGGAACCAATTATGACAACAAAATATGGTTTAGTGACACTGAATCCATTAGCCATGTGTTATCCCATGTACAACAAGAAAGAAAGAAGATGTGAGAGGCAACTAGTTTTGTACCTCTTGTTTCTCTAGCAAGGTTTGACTTTGTACCACTTTCTAGGGATATTCCCTCAGAGTGGAGTGTTAGCCTTACTTTTATCTTTAGGGACCCTCATGTACCCTCACTATTTGAAATAATTGAAATTTCCTCTAGTGGTGAATCAGAGGGATATGTCCCTCGAAATTATGTTTCTGAGAGTGAGTCTGAAGGTTATGTACCCTTCGACTATGTATCCGAACAAAAATCTAAGGGATATGTTCCACTTGACTATGTATCAAAAAGTGAATATGTGGGATATTCTCCCCTTGACTATCTAAATAGTTACTCTATGTAACTCAAGAATGATTGAAATCCTTTGATCTTAATAAAAAATATTATTTGGAAAAGCTTGTGCAAAAATTCATCTTTATAGTTTATTGTGAATGATTTTTTGGTTATCAAAATGTTTTAGAATGTTAATTAAGACTTCATAGGAACTAATTGAAATGGAAACTCTAGGTGGAACACTACTTTGATATAAATGGTTAGAATGAAAAACAACCTCAGGGGTAGCCATGAGGTGGGCTAAAATCCAGAAAACTTTGAAGCAAAATTGGATCAAGTATTGGCCACAATGAATGAAACTAGGGAAAGAAGTGGACACCTCAAGAAAGAGGTAAGAGTAGCAGATGGGAAAGAACATGAATTTCCTAATGAAGAGGAATGAGAAAATTCCAATGATCGTACCACTTTAGGAGAACATGGTAGTGATGAATCCCAATCTAGATTTGAGGGAAGCAAGAGGAAATGACTTGAAAATGAATTATCATGAGATATGAGGAAGGTCACCCATCCTAAGTTTGAGGGAACCACCAGTGGGGATACAACTAAAGCATGACACACATAAATGGAGAAATATTTTGAGATAAGGAATTACTCTAAACTAATTAAGCCCATTTGGGGAGAATTTTATTTATCTAGGGAAGCATCCAAATGGTGGATAAAAAAAAGATGGAGCATGGATTGAGTTCATTAAGTCTCACTTGGGGTGAATTCATGGAATTTTTTTGAAAGCAATGGCTTCCTCAACTTTACTATGATCAAAAGCTTATGAACTTTCAAAATTTAAGGCAAGGAGATTCCTTAGTAAATGAGTATTGGGATAAATTCATTTGTCTCCTCAGGTATGTGCCTATGTACCAAAAGGATGAGAAATTTCAAATTAGAAAGTTCAAAATGGGACTTAATGCCCAAATTGAAGGAGAAGTAGATGTGAAAAGTCTTGCTACTATGGACCTAGTGTATGAAAAGCTATCAAACGAGAACAAAGGCTTAAATATATCTCTTCCTTCCATGAAAGGAAATAAAAAAAGTTTAATTGGTCTCAATAAAATCAAAATTCTAAGAAGTCAGGTGATGGGAAAGAATACAAAAGGAAATGAGACAAGGGATTCCATAATAATCAAAATGAATCTAGAAGAGATTGTAGGGGAAATAATAACAACCCCAACAGGAATGAAGGAAATTCTTGGAATCCAACATCAAGCCAGGGGCCATTAAGAGGATGTTTCATGTGTGGAGGATATCACTACACAAGTCAGTGTCCCAATAAACCACCAGGGATCCAGTCACATGTAAACCCTCTACCTCCTCAATGAGTGGCGTTCTAGTAAAAAATTCATGTGACATTAGACAACCAATAGGCGGATTATCATATTACTCCCATAGAAATACCAAGTACTTTGTTTGGTACACCTATTTCAATTAGATAATTGATACTAGTGCTACAAAAAAAATTGTTTCTCTAGTGTAGCTAGCAAGATTTCTAGAAAATATGGCTATATAGAAAAGTCTTGGATTGTTGAGTTTGCAAGCTAGACAAGAGCTAAAGTAGAGCAATTTTTATTTGAAGCAAGGGTTGGAATTTCGAGTTTCTCTATGGAAGTAAATTTTTATGTAGCCCCCTTAGGTTTGTATGACACCATATTAGGAATGAATTGGCTGTGGAAGCATAGAACCAAGGTATATTTTCATGCTAAGACTATAGAATGTTTAGATGATATTAGGAACTGGGTATTCTTACAAGGAACACCTAGGGAAGTTAAGTTATGGAAATCTCCACCATACAAATGCATAGAGCTAAGAAGAAGGGGTGTCATATTTTTGCTGTGAAAATGGAAATATTGGAAGAGTGCAATGAGTTCATCTCTCAAGATGACGTAGTGTACTATAGACCCCAAGAAATCCAAGAAGATGATGATAGCGAGATGGTGGAATCAAGAAAATTATATATGGAAAATATCCTATCTTAAGAGACTTTGTGGACGTATTCCTAGATTAACTACTTCGGTTACCTCCCAAAATAGTATTTGATTTCTCCATCGATATTGTTCCAAGGTCAAAGCCTATATCAATTTTTTTGTATAGGATGACCATGATGGAGTTAATGGAGCTTAAAGCTCAACTGGAGGATTTTTTGTCCAAATGATTGATAAGACCCAATGTTTCACCCTAGGGAGTGCCAATGATCTTCGTGAAGAAGAAGGATGGTACACTATGCTTGTGCATAGATTATCGTTTGTTGAATAAGGCAACAATAAAGAACAAGTAACTTCTACCATGTATCAATAATATCTTTGATCAGATGTGAGGAGTTTCAGAAATTGATTTGTGATTAGGATATCATCAACTAAGGATCAAGGATGAAGACATTTTAAAAACAACCTTCAGGACTAGGTATGGTCATTACAAGTTCATAGTCCTACCTTTTGGACTAATGAATGCACCTACAAAATTCATGAACTTGATGAATGATGTATTCAAGGATTGCTTAGACAAGTTTGTGTTGGTCTTCTTGGACAATATTCTTATCTATTCCAAGAATGAAGAACATCTCCAACATCTAGGGATTGTTCTCCAATGTTTAAGAGAACATAAGCTTTATGGAAAACTTTTGAAATGTACCTTCTTTGAGAAAGAGGTGCAGTATCTAGGTCATGTAATTTCAGCTGATGTGATTGCAGTTGATCCAACAAAAATTAAGGTAGTGCTTGAATGGCCATTACCAAAGAACATGCCAAAATTTTAAAGCTTCATGGGTTTGGTAGGATATTATCAAAATTTTGTAGCAAAATTTTCTAGAATAGCTTTTCCCATTACTTCATTGCAAAGAAAAGGGAAGAAGTTTGAATGGTTAGATAAATGTCAAGTGGAATTTGATCAATTTACTTGGAGAAGTTGACTATAGCTCCAATATTGAAAGTACTAGATTTAGATGGCGATTTTATTGTCATTATGGATGCTTCAAGAGAAGGTCTAGGTGGAGTCTTGATGAAGGATGGGCGAGTCACGACCTATGAGTCTAGGAAGCTGAAGCCTTATGAGTAAAATTATTCTTCACATGATTTGGAATTAGCATTACTTTTCCATGCATTATAGATGAGTCACTATTTGTTGGGGAAACCTTTTGAATTGAAGACCAATCACCATGGTCTGAAGTATTTGTTTATCTAGTTGAAGTTGAATGCATGACAAATGAGATGGCTTGAATTGATATCTAATTATGATTTTACTATCAACTATATCAATGGAAAATAAAATTGAGTTGCTGATGGCCTAAGTCATAGGAGACATATCTCCTCAATGATATCAATTTGAATTGATTTCAAGAGTCAGGTGTTGTAGAAATCCAAGGGTGATGAGTACTATGAGAAAGTCAAGCAAGCACTCTTGAATAATCCACAAGATCCAAGGTATGAAAGATTTCAATTTGAACCTAATGTTTTATTAAGGTTTATAGGAAGAATCTTCATACTCGACTTTGAGGAAATACGGAATATAATGTGGAAAGAAGTTTATACTACACCTTATTTTGGACATCCTAGAGTAACTAAGTTGTTGGCTAAGGTTAAGCCATTGTATTTTTGGAAAGTAATGAAAAGGGATGCTGCAATATTTATAGAAAGTTTCTTAGAATGTCAAAGGGTAAAGGTAGAGAATCATCATCTAGCAGGACTTTTGTATCCTCATGAAGTTCCAGAAAGGAAATGGCAAGTCATAAGTATGGATTTTGTGCAAGGTCTTTCAATGTCTAGGAATACGAATAATTTCATTCTGGTAGTGGTGGATAAGCTTACTAAGGTAGCTCATTTTATTTCAGGAAATCTAACAGATGGAGCTCCTGTTATAGCATGAAATTTTATGCAAGAGGTGTTTATATTACATGGAGTTCCTAAGAATATTATTTCTAATAGGGATGCTTGTGTAACATCTAGGTTTTGGAAAACCTTATTCTCTTCACTTGGGACATAGTTGAACATAAGTTCAACATATCATCCAGAAACTGATGGTCAAATTGAAAGGGTGAACCAAGTGTTAGAGGATCTACTAAAAATGTATTGCATGGATCAACAATACAAATGGGAGGATTATCTACCATTGGTGGAATTTTCATATAATAATTCTTATCCACAATTAAGATGGCTCTATTTGAAGCATTGTATGGAAAGAAGTGTAGAAATCCTATAAGCTGGGATAAGATAGAAGATAGGATGAGCCTTGGGCTAGAAATTCTATCAGAAATGGAGGAGCAAGTTTGATATGATGTTAGGATCTAGAAATGTTGCATGTGAATAGTAACTTTCACAATGATTAAATTGAAGGTCTTGAAAATTTAATTATGTAATTTAAAATGCTTAAATAATCAAAGCAATAATAAAGTGATGAACAAAATATAAGAGAGATAGAAGAGAGAAGACAAAACACAAGTTGATAATGGAGTTTTCCATTATGGCTACATCTCTGGGTCCCTCTCCAAAGAGTGACCGATCCTTGATTATGCTTCAAACTAATTACAAGGAATCAATAGAATACAATGTCGAGTCTTCAAGAGTTTCAAAGTCTTCCTCTTTCAAGTGCATCAAAGTAACACTCCTTCGATGCACAAATTCAGACACTCAGACTCTCCATACAAAATTCTCTTCACAATTTAGAATTCTCTCATAAAAATCACCACTCGGTTATTCCAAGTCCTAAATTCCCCCCTTTTTATACATAATTTTCCCATATGGGTTTAAACCACCATATTTAATAAAATAACCCCCTTACAACAAATTTCCCTTATTTTTACAAATAAAACAATAATCTCAACCATTACCCCATTAAAAAAACAAATTCTTCCATTCGGGTTCCATATTGTTTATTTAGTTTTGTCTTTTCTCTTAGGAAAGCCATTTAGAGGTTGATTAGTTTTAATATTAGTTTTAATGTAACTATAATAAAACCAAACTGTCTCCCGTATATTCATGGCCCTCATAATTTTGGGCTATAAAAATCATAAGGATTAAATTTGTTTTAAGTTTGGAGGTTAAATTTAATTTTAGTTTTAAAATATATTTTATGAAAATATTTTTGATATTTTAAGCCCCTTAAAAATATCATTTAAATCCCTTAAAATATTTTAAAATCCTCTATAAATATTTTAAGATCCTTAAAAATATTAAAGAATCTTTAAAAATCTTTAAAAATCCCCTTAAAAATCTCGTAGTATGGGCTTTTAAAACTTAAAAGGTTTAATAATTTAAATATAAGGGAATTCAGATTTTAAATTCTATTTTAAATAGTCAGATCATCATTTTTTCAACATCATCATTCTTGCCATGTCATCATTCCTGCCACATCATCATTGTCAACCCTCAACTTTGACCGACCATAACTTTCACGTACGTACTCAGATTTGGTCCATTCAAAATGCGTCATAAAGCTCTTGATGAGATCTTCAACATGGTGATGAAATATGGAGCATGTGGAAAACTTCAATTTTTTACGACAAGTATCCACCTGGATCAAAGTTAGTATAATTAAGCAAAGGCTAGCCGAAGCTAATGATAGGCAGAAAAGTTATGCAAATTCTAAATGGGTACCCATAAATTTCTTGGTAGGAGAGAAGATTTTTCTTAGAGTTAAGCCTCACAAGAGTTCTATAAAGTTTGGAAAGTCATCCTAACTGGCCCCACATTATGTAGTTCCTTTTGAGGTTCTTGAAGAAGTTAGCCCTACTGCTTATCAAATTCATTTACCACTAGCTCTTGCTAAGATGCATAATGTCTTTCATGTGTCATACCTTAAGAAGTACATGCTAGGGGATAATAATGTAATTAATTGGAATGATTTATAGGTATGGGACCTAGGAGTGGTAACAATCAAGCCTCTCAAAATGCTTGAAATACATAGGCTTCACCAATGTAATAGGGAGGTTTTGCAATGCAAGGTCCAGTGAGATCAATATGCATAAGATTTCGCCACTTGGGAGGACTATGTTGAGATGAAGCAAAATTTTCCTCATGTTTTGAGCTAGACTTTGAAATTTCTTAAAACAATCTTGTTATGTTTAAGTTTTATGTTTTATGAACGATACTTAAAATCATTAGGGATGATGATTCACAAGGTGGGGAATATGTTACACCACATTATGTTATTACCTATTTATTGTTACATTGATGAATTAAAATGCTTTAATACATTATTATGTTTTGTATATTTGTATGGAAAATGTGATGAATGAATGTGCAATGCAATGTGGGTACTTTAAATGCTTTGAAGATGAAAATATTATATATGATGTATATGAATGTTATGTTATCAGCTAACTTCTTTTGTGATGCACTAAGTTGGATGCAAGAAGAATCACACAATCTGATAAGAAAGGGGGAGTATCACCTAGGAGAGGAGCTTGGTGTGTGGGAAATATTGTGAATAACATTTAAATGCAGTGCCATGCTAAGAAGTAAAATGAAAATATAAACCAATGATGTTAAAAGCCACACATAGCTTATGAGGTGTATGACTTGTTTAAGCCACAAGCTGGCTAAAGATAGAAGAGTTTGATTTTTTAAGGTAAGCAACTGAAAGCCATGATAAGATTAAGTAACCTGTCAGAAATTGTTGCTGAGTTTGACTAAGTAATATAACTTTTTCTAGTAGCTTTTGGGGGCCACTCATCCATGGTATAGAGGCTGAAGTTGCTAGGGTTCTACATATGTGTTTGGATTTCAATTATTTAAAATATCCATACTGTACTTAATCTAGCTTAGTCAACATGAATAGAAGAGAAGTCAGTTTTAGTTTTGTGTTTTCTATTTAATGGTTGAAAATGGAAGGGCAAATGTGGCAAATGGAGGAGCTTAAATATAGCAATATGTTTCTCAAATTTTAGTATAAGTAAAGGCATCCTCTTAGTATTTTGGGGAATTCATTCTTTTAAAGCTCATTTGTTGTAGTTTTTTTATGCAAAACATTGATGAGTGCAATAGTGAGAAAAGAGATTTATTTGAGATTTTGAAATTTGTTGAGAGTTTTGAGAGGTTGGAAAGAGGCTAGGATTGGAGATAGTCTAATCATAGAAGGATCAACAAGCATGACTGTGGGAATTAATCTTAGAAGGTAGTTTCTTCATTTGGAGCTATAATTCTAGGCTTGATGGTCTTTCTTCTTTACTATTCTTTTCTATTGAATATTGTGATTGTGTATGTTTGCATGTGCTTGTGAAAATGATGATTGTATTCTATAATGAAATTGCATGCATAATTAATAGTGAAAATATATGGTTCATATGCATTTATCCATTATGTTGGAATCATGTGGTTGTTTCTGATAAACAAGATAACCATAGAGTATTAGTATAATACCCAGGTTATTGTAGACCATATATATACTTACATGGATCATATAGTATAAGAAATGATATTATATTGTAGTGCTAAATTGAAATTGTTAGTTTGCGATGCTATGCGATTTGTCCTTGGGTTTAGGATAATCCACAGTTGGGAGTAACCTAGTTGGTTAGTTAGATCACTTGAATGTACATCACCTTTTGGGTTGGAATTATGTTATGTGTAGCTTGCCAAGAGTTATTATGGTCAATTATCAAATCGAGCAAAGGGGTGGGTGAACATATAACTACCACTTCATAGAAGTGAGACTCCATTTCTTAGGAAGTGATTTTGATATGCAACTATCAAATATTTGGAAAAAATAGTGTAAGTTGCCACTAATTACACTTGTCATTTCGCTATGAGCCAGGTTTGCATAACTAGGTTGGGAATGCCATGCATGTAGGTGGGTATCCACTATATGGTAGCTCTAGTTATGTAGGATACAACAACATGCTTAGGAAGGCTATTATTATGAGGGTTAGTAGACCGATCTCTTCATTGAACGGAGGGCCATCTTACTAGTTAGGTAGATGTGTGGGGGATCATAGTAAGTTTGTGGTTGGTGGAAAATTGCTTGGGTGATACTCTCCCTCATGCAGTTGGAAGCCAAAATTTGAGGATGTATGCCCAAGAAGGGACATCTAGACCATTTGTACTTTATTCCATTGAATTATTGAAAGCTATGTATGTAATCATGATCTTATATCTTTATGAAAAATGCATTTGGAAATGTAATCATTACATGGGATTATGTAATGTTACTTTATTGAAATACAAAGGAAATTTGAAATGGATTTATTTTGAATATGCATCATTTTTATTAAAAAAAAAATTTAAGGAAAAATTATATTTTCTATGTGTTGGTAAAATTAAAATTTCACATGTGGGTTAAAACATAGGTAAAATCAGTAGGTAGAACATGGGGCTTGTTACAAACATAGTGACAAGGAGCACAAATATCACTCTTGTTGGAGATTTCACACTTTCAAGGTTTATCCAATGTAATTCTTAGTTTTTTTCTTGTGTGTGTGTTCTAACTAGTTGATACATTTTTTAACCTATTCATTTCATGCTTGATCATGGAGATTTTTTTTAACATTTCTTATATATTATAGGGTTTTAAACCATTATTTTAAAGGTTTTTTTTTTAATTTGACATGTAGATATCTATTTGTTATGATCTCTACGAGAGTATATCTTGAGTATTTATAAGTCAAGTGATAAGAAAATTTTATTAAGATAAGAAAAAAGGAGTTATGAATATGTTATCCCATCAACCAGGTCAAATGGAAGTAGAAATTTCCCCATATAAAATCAAGATTAGATCAAGATAGTAGATACAAGAAACTAAGATAATGACAAGAGAAGAAGATAGGGAAATTCATATCAAAAGACTTGATGATGATTTTTCAAGGATGTAAAGATTAGTAGGGAAGGTTGATATACTTGAGAGCATCATGTTGTCTTTGATTGAGAATATTAGCATGTAACAATTTCATGAATAATAGAAGGAACCAAAGAATGTTCAATTAGAGAAAGGTGAAACATCACATGGAAGTTTCCTCAAAGTTGAAGCTATTATATGCAAAATCATATGATGGTAATTTTAATGCCCCAAGCCAACACACCTAGGAGAAAACTTGATAGAATAATTTTTTTTGAAACAACACCTAAGATGTGGAAACACCATGTCGCACTTGCATGCAACGTGCACACAAGTGTCATGTGAAACATAATGACAAAAAAATAATTAAAATAAGACAACCTCACTATTGCATAAGCAAGGTGGTAATAATAGAAGACTTAACACTCATGGGATAAATCCACTATGATCAAAATACAAGAGAGAGGACGTCATCTATTTAATGATTGATTACTAAATCATGATTGTGTTGTATCACAAAACCACACCAAGATAGGAAAATGGAATCATCAACCTCCAATACACACCCAAAAACACTTACAACACTAAGAATGTATTAAAAAACTAACATAAATGATTGAATTCCTACTGGATATCACCAATCGACTAGATGACAAGACTGTTGATTTTTGAAACAAGGAGTAGGATAGTGTCCACTCTCCTCCAGTACAATTAACCAAAACAAAAGAAAATAATTAAAAAAAGAAACAACCTCCACAAGAGGCTATTTGACTAGGTGGAATAACCCTCCACCATTTGGAATAATGATGAGTCACTTCCAAACAAGCATACACTTCCCGAGGTAAGGAGATGTCATAAGTCTTGATGTATGGCACTTGATGAAATAACAACACATGAAGACTCACAAGACCAAGGGGGGAAAATTGTTAGGAAAAGGTTTTTTTCCACCTTGCATAATGTTATAATGTAATATTTATTTATTTAATATGTGGTGCGCCTAAGGAATCCAGGGATGTGTGCATCAGATGGGTCTAGCATTCTTGGGACCACTTTATGTGTTACATGTAACATTGGATTAAATATTTAATGTAGGGGTTGTACATGGGAATAATAATTAATATTGGGAAAACTTATTACCAATATTAAATGAAGGGTTAATGGTTTTGTAATGTTATGGTATTAGTCAAAAAAATTTATGTAATACCACTTGGTGGTTTTGTGTGGCCTTGTTTCTATAAAAGAAAACACATGGGTAGTTATCTAAGGTTGGTATGTTG
Organism: Sequoia sempervirens; assembly: GCA_007258455.2. Classification (NCBI taxonomy): domain Eukaryota; kingdom Viridiplantae; phylum Streptophyta; class Pinopsida; order Cupressales; family Cupressaceae; genus Sequoia; species Sequoia sempervirens. Next base: position 487,466,665 of record VDFB02281492.1, read on the forward strand.
GATAATTGGCAGGTTAGCTCTTGTTATCAATTGTGAGGGTTGAAGCATGGCATGGGATATGTGGTTACATTCCTGTTCGCATGGGTGCTTGTAGAGTGCTTGATGTTTCAAAGGTGTTCATGGAGGACTCTAAAGATGTATTATAATGTTTATTACTAAATAATACATGAGTAATGGATACTTTTAGAGGCTTGGTTTTTCCCTCTTGAGGGTGTTCCCAGGGTATATCATGTGTCATCTTTGATGGTATGTTGTTTATTCTTTTGCATATGAATTATGAATACTTGTTTGCATAGACTTCTCTATTTCGGTTATGTGGAATTTATCTTGGGTGGATGCATATCTCATTTCATTTGGTATTAGAGCCATGGTTGTGGTTTGTATAACCCTTTTTGGAGTAAATCTAGTGCATAGTTGAATCCAAGGCTTGGATGGAAAGAATGAATACATTGCAAGATATGAGGGTTTTGTGTAGTTTTTTTTTGTAGATTTGGAGGTTTGGGGTTACAAATTTATGGTTATTTTTGAATATATGGGTTTATGAATCTTTGTTGGAAAAAATTTTTTTTAATGGATGTTCATCTTGAGGGTTTACAAGGGGAATGCATTTGTTGTATCTATTATTTTTGTAGTTTTTTAGGTTGTCTATGCTTACAAGCTGCATTTATGACTTGGATGTGGGTTATATATGCCCAAAGATGCTTCTGTGTTGTTGCAGATTCAGATTTATGGCTTGGTTTAGACATTATTTTTTATTAGTTTGGTTGTCATGTTGAGATGGAGAGATGGTATTACTAGGTCTAGTCATGATGTGAGAACTATGTAGTTGACTATGTGATTCAGACATGCATGACAAGGTTGGATTGTGTTGTTGGTACATTTGGTGGTGATCATGGTGTCATGGATGTTCCTTGTGCTTTAGGGACTTTGGAATGGAATTATTGTTTATGTAGGTGATTTTTGGTGGTGTTGGAATGATTCTTGTTTTGGTTTGTGGCATTGTATCTTCTTAGATTAAGGATCATGGATTTAATTATTCTTCATTGAGGAGGTTGTTATCATGATGTCATGGATAGTTTGGTTACACGATTTAGTGGGAGCTTATGAATCTAGTGATGGTTTGGAGATTTTTGTTTGTACTCTTCCCTTTTGGATCTCAGTGCTAACTTATTTGATTGCATTGGGGCCACAAATTATCTTCATTTAAAGGATGGTTATCATGATACCATGGAGATCTTGGTATTACCGTTCAATGTGAGATTTTGGAAATGATGTTGATTCATCATTTGATGGTGGATGATCTTATATAGTGTTTGTTGGTATCATGGATGGACTATTGGATATTGTTTCTTCCATACAGTGAGGGTTGTTTGACATCTTTGGGTTCATTAATATGAGATGGTTATCTTCATGTGATTTGGAGATGTTGACATATTGGTTAGCCATGGAGGACTCTTTATTCTTTGGTTGAGGTGTCATGATTTTTCATTTAACATGTGATCCTTGTTTGATAGGATGGTTTTATATTATGTCATGATATACTATTGATTCTAGGTTACAGTATTGGGATGATATAGGTACATGATATATTCATTGGAGCATATGATCTTTTGAGGAGATGTGATTCATGAGATCATGATGTCATGATTGAGTTCATGATTCACAATTGGGGCTTTAACTTTGACATTGGTTGGTTCTCTTGGTATTGGTGTAGCAAAAATTTTATATAGTTATAATTTCACATTATGTTTTGGCCCCCTAATTCATTGGCCTTAATTAAGCTTCTAATTTTCCAAATTATGAATTCCAAAGCCTAATTTTTACTATTTTCTAAAGGAGGAAAAGTATTAAACAATCTGACTTGTCTAATTTTTACTATTTTCTAAAGGAGGACAAGTATTAAACTATCTTATTTATCTATTTTTTACTATTTTCTAAAGGAGGACAAGTATTAAACAAATGAATCGAATCATTAAATTATCCCATACTTTGAGTGTCCTAGAATTTTGGGCCAGGATCCAATCACCCATGGGCGACTAGGTCTTCCTTCTTAGTTGGGACCCAAATTTAAATATGTTGTTGGTGGTATTTTAATATCTAAAATTCAAATATGAAGTATCAGCTTTTGGAATTTAATTTTCAATAAATTATATAAACACCTATAAATACTTAGTCTTTTTATCATTTGAAATCTGAGACACACAATTGAGAAAAAATTATTGTCAAAATAATTATTGAGAAAGTCTAGAGTAGCACTATCAGAGTTTATTACATCAATTCAAGATCCAACATCATGTCAAATTATGTGTATGTTCATGTTCATGTTTTGTGAAGGCTAACATTGTTGTAGATCTCCAAAGCATTCAAGCATTCAAGCAAGTCTATCAAGCAAGATCCAAATCCTTAAAGTGATGTGTATATCTTTGGTCCTTTAAGGGAGCCATTGAGTGGTGATGAGTTGTAGTATTTTTTTCAATCATCATTTCCTTCCTTCCCATTAAGGTTTTATCATTGGAATTGCCATTGTGGAATTGGAAACACTTACACATAGTTTGACGGAGGTAAGCCCCTATATGGAACAACATCTTCTCTCATTGTGAATGTGTAGGTTGTAGGTTTAGGAAGGATTGAAGAGAGATTGAAGATCCATTTTGAATTGTTATATTTGTTGTCATTAAAATTATCAAGACATAGAAACTCAATTACATAATTTACTAACGAAATTCTGATAGTGGGACAAGTGGAAAAAAAAATCTCAGATCTAGCACCAAAGGACCCCAAAAATTGAGAAAGATGCCCTAAAAAATACCTAGTCACCTTGGGGTGACCTAATCTTGCTACAAGACTTAAATCCTACTTTTGGTAATAGGTACACATTAGTCTACACTTTCTAGATCCACTTGTAGAGTCCTATTTTCATTTTCTTATCTTTGGGAAATTGCATTTATCGTATTAGATCATTTATTCTAATTAGGTTAATCATTTTAAATAATTTCTCAATCATTCCTAAGACTGAAAAAGATGCAGATCCAGGTCTGATTGACTCATCTTTGAGGTTGAAAGTTAATCTATGCACCTTGTTGATTTGTATCTTAATGAAATCCTAGAATTATGGAATACACCCTAGGTCATGAGTATTAAACTTAAGGTGTACCACATTTTTATATTTTAATTAGGTACATTGAACATTTTATTGAGAGATTCATGATGATTCTTTGTTGCATTTAGATTTTGGCATGGATTTACCGGTTACAAGTACTCATGGATACTTGGAGATATAGGTGAGGCTAGGAGATCTCTTGGGATTGGAGACATGTGTTGAGATGATTGCTCATTGTTGAGGTTTCAGTTAAAATTTATAGGAGCCTTCACCTTGGTTGGAAATGATTTTAGCATGGACCTATAAGGAGATTATTCTTAGATGATTCATGCTGACTTGGATATCTTGGAGGAGCATTCTAATTCTCCACTTTTGGTCTACTCGATGGTTTATCATTCAAGAGGTATTTCCAATTGTTACTTTCAGATGCATTATGTTTTATGATTTATCTTCTCATTTATATGGATATCAAGCTATGGTTTTCTAGTTTTGGAGGGTTCATTTGAGAGATGTTGGCATGTTTATCTCCTTATGAATTGTGAGATTATTCATTGATGTTGAGTTTAGGAGATGTTATTGGGCTTCTTCCCTTGGTTTGAGAATGGATTTGGTTTGATCTTCCTTTTCTTTGAGATGCATACATTTTGGTTATGGTTAGATGTGGAAAGTGATATTCTCTTGTGGTTTTATGGAGGAGATCATACTTATCACAACTTAGCATTTAGAGGTGTGTATAGAAAGACTTGCTACATGTTTTGATTTGAAAATTCTCTCTTTGGTCTTGTTCTACTCACTATATTTTTGGTCATGTGTCATTCATTCTTCTGTGGTGATGACATGGAGGTTCCTTTATCTTTTTCCTTTGTTGATTCTAGAGAAATTGGGAGAGCTATGGAGACTTGTGGTGAGAGATATATTGTAGTGTATTGGTTTATAGGATTTATATATATTTTTGGATGTTCCTTGGTATCATATGATTTGTTTACACTTCCGTGTGTTTCTATTGGTAGATCTTGGATTCCTTGATCATTTTAATATTTAAAATTACCTATGTAGTGGGAGTTCCTAGATGGATATGTTTATTATATGATAGGTTTGTCCCTTGGAGCTTGTGATTGTATGTTATGGGTTGTATATGTTGATGGCATGAGGTTCACTTGTTATGATTTGTATACCTTTGTTCACATGATGGAGCACATGGAGCACTTTGATCCCTTGATGGTATATGTAGCTAGAGGGATTGTTCCCTTGTTCATGTTTGAGTTTATTTGTTTACCCCTTATGCAATATATATAACAAGTGGGAGAATTTAGGAAAAGTTGTGTTGTCCACATTGCATAATGTTATAATGTAATATTTATTTATTTATTATGTGGTGCACCTAGGGGATCTAGGGATGTGTGCATCACATGGGTCTAGCATTCTTGGGGCCACTTTATATGTTTGTATGTACTATTAGATTAAATATTTAATGTGGGGGTTATACATGGGAATAATATTTAATATTGGGAAAACTTAGTAGCAATATTAAATGAGGGTTTAATGGTTTTGTAATCTCATGGTATTAGTCACATGGTTTTATATAATACCACTTGGTGGTTTTGTGTGAGCTTGTTTCTATAAAATCAAACACATGGGTAGTTATTTAAGGTTGATAAGTTGGCTGGTTGGTAAGTCATCTCTTGTTATCATTTGTGAGGGTTAAAGCATGGTATGGGATGTGTGCTTACATGATTTTTCACATGGAGTTCTTGTAGAGGGCTTGATATTTCAAAGGTGTTCATGGAGGACTCTAAATATGTATTATAATATTTATTACTAAATAATACATGAGTGATGGTTTATGTTGGAGGTTTTTTTTTTCCCTCTTGAGGTTTTTCTCGGGTTATATCTCGTTTCATCTTTGATGGTATGTTGTCTATTATTTTACATATGAATTTTGAATACTTTTTGCATGGCTTTCTCTATTTGGGTTATGTGGAGATTATCTTGGGTGGATGCATATTTCCTTTCAAACATTTCATATACAAGGTTTCCTTGAAAATTGAATGGAAATAAGAATAGATGAAACTAGCACCCAAATGGGATACTAGCGGATAGAGAGGTCACTAATACCTAGAAGGGACACTAGCACCCAAAAGGGACACTAGTGCCTAGAGGGGACACTAGCGCTTAGGAACCGACACCATTGTTAGGAATGTTGGAGTCCCTATAGAGGCATTGGAATCTTGAATAGTGAGAAAATCCAAGCTAGGTTTTGGTCCCTAGGACAAGCCTAACACCTTGGAACAACCTAACACTGCACCCAAAAATTGATGAACTTAAAAAACAACAAAACAATATAGGGCCCAATAAAGAATTATATCTCTTGGCACAAAAAAAAAAGATGCACATATGAGAAGGTTTGAAGGGGTAAGTTTACCTCCCCAAGAATCCAAAATGCCTCCCTATGAAATTAGGGTAGGGGAAATGTGGATACCACACCTTTGACCACATACAAGAACACACAAGAGACCTAATGTGGTCTCCAAGATAAGCCAAATTCAATGACACACAATCATAAAATTGGGACATGACTAACTCAAGGATAAATAAAGGATTTATTTGTATTTAATTAAGGATTCATTTTAAACCCAAATGAATATGTCTAACTTCATTTTTCTTAAACCAAATCTTGAAAGTATTGCAGAAATATACTAGACATGTATGTTCAACTCCAACACCGAAGCACACAAATATGATACAATAATGATGCCACTTAATTGGAATATTACAATGAATACCTACATGGGAGTTCCAATGAAATATATTTACATTATACAAATTAAGGACTCAAATTTCATTTCAACATCAATTCACATCATGAAAAATAAATAAAACATTAAACTTTTACCAACTTTAAGTTGTCTTTGACTCCAAAAGTGATCCTCTAATCCCCAATAGTAGTTTTCATGCTAGCTAACCTCGTGAAATAAAAATATCCTTTCCCAACTTACTAGGAGATGGTCACAAAGGCCATGAGCACACTCACAATGAACACATTAGGAGAAGGCTTACACAAACACCATACATGGGGCATACACAAATCACACATGTAAATCAAGGTCAATAAATCATCACATGATGGATCACACACATAAATCATTGGGAATGAACACCAATGGAATAAACAAGCACTCCTAGCGGGCACTGTAGACACTGAAAAATGTCCTAAGTCATATCATACACTCAAATCAGGTATACTAACATCATTTCCTCTTGAAATCCACCCTCTTTTCACTTAATTAATTAAATTAGCCTAGATATTTAATTAATTCCATCATTTAAATCTATTAACCTAATTTATTAAATTAGGTTAATTCATCCCCTTTTGCACTAACATTTCATCTCATTAAATTAAATAAATCAATGTATTTAATTTAATTCCCTAAGTCCTCTTATTTAATTAAATAATCCTAAGTTGTTTAATGAAATGTCATTTCATCTTTCTCCATTCATTAAATCATTTAATTTAATGAATATCACTTTAATTCTTCAAATCCCCTAATTGGATGATTAAACCTTATTTAATTAACAATTATCTAATTAATCCAATTCCTCCCACTTGCAAGGGAGTATTCCAAAAGAATATTCCCTCTTTGCACAATTTAATTTAGTTTTAATTAACTAAATACCCTTTTTCCTCACCCATATGAATATTCCAAAGAATATTCTTTCTCCTTCAATCACTTGAAAAGGGGAATATTCTCACTTGGCTTCTGGAGCAAGCTAAACTTGAAACCTCTTGAGCAAGTTAACTTTTGACCTCTTGAACATGTCAAAAGTGTGTTTGTTTGGAAGGAATGATAACCCTTGATTAAGTCTCTTCTTGCATTCTCACCTATTGATGAGAATCCATGATCCATGCCTCTTATTTCCTCCATCCTTGACTGCTGATTAGCTTTTTTGATCTCAACCCTTCATTTCTCATATGTTTTCCTATAAATAGAACATTATTTGGAGGCAAATGGATCCATCTTTTTTAGAGAAAACTCATGTTGTTGAAATCACACATACTTTACTCACATTTAGCATATTTTAGTTCATTTTTATTTGCATATTAGCTTTAAGCTTCCATTAATGGATTTCATGCATCCATTTAGCTTATTTATAAACTATGTTTTGAGTATTTTAGCTTAGAATCCACTTAGATTAGCTTAGATTTTGCATATTTAGACCATTTTTAGCATAAAATCATGTTAATTTAGCTTGCATCATGTTCAATTTAGCGTAAAATCATTTTTCCATCCACATATCACAACTATTTCATCGATTCTCCTCAATAGAATCGATTGAAATGAGCTCATTTACCGACAAGATTGGGAAAGGCTCATCATTTCACATCAACATGACACCAATCCCCTAATAGAATAGGTTTCAATGGATTAGACTAGGTATGTAGTACCCCTCCGATTTTCTTATGTTCTCAGATAGTTCTTTTACTTTGATAGACCATGATACTATGTTGTTATTTGATCATTGACATTGGAGCGATGGTGGTTTTTATGTTGTGATGTGATGGTACACTATATGGATGATGATTATTTGTGACATGTTTTCTGGTTAGCATAGTTGATTATTTGAGTTGATATTGATATATGCTCATCTGCAATTAATTGATGTTTTAATTATGTCAATTTTGATGTGACATTGTATTGGTGAAGAGAATGGGATTGCATCACTCACTTCTGAGCGCCCTGTGATTCCATAATTTTCTCTTCACGGTGTGTTTGAATTATGATTTATATACATGTACGACATATGTTTTAGTTGCAGGATTGCAGGTATAGGACATCGAATCCACCTGGATTCACAGGTTTGAGTGTGTCATTGCCCAACGAAATAGTTGATTAAGAGATAGTAATGAGGTTTCCTTCTCAAACCACAACCCTAATCATAGTGTGTCATCAATCCTTGTTTCGGTATGCTTTGTTCTCATGTTGTCTAGGTTTTCCTTGTCATTTATTTATTTTACAAGGTATGTTCTATGGGAAATTAATGTTAATTAATGCTTATTATAATTTTTAGTAATTATTTAATTAATCTTGATTAATGTTGTTTGAAGCTTTATGTTTGATTTAATTAATTAAATTAAATTTATTTTGTAAAGTAATTTAATCTTGTGATTAAATTTATTTTATAAAGTAATTAAAATTAATTAGATTAAATTATATTAGAAATTAATATGTGAATTTTGAATTATAAATTATATATTGCAAAAATATCTTGTAATTATCAAAAGAGGAAATATTCATGAATTGGTTAAAAGATATTTTATATTTGACATGTGTTAGAAAATTAATTAAACACAGTAGTTGGAAATATTTTCTCAGAGAGATTAATTGCAATAATTGAAAGAGGAAAGAGGTTACTTCATGGGAATGGAAAAGATATTTTAAGAAAGTTGTTGAAAATTAAAGGAGGTTCTCAGGAAGTTTTTGGCTCTGGTTTTATTTTTCTTCTTTCTAGAAAAGTGGTTTTCTTGGAGGAAGCTTTAGTAATTTGGAATCTGGAAGCGAAGCTCTTCTTCAAACTTCATTTCCTCAAGCTTCCGGAAATAGGTTCTTTTAATTATTTTTATTGTTTTGCAAATTGGGAAGATTTCCTGTGCAAGAAGAATTTTGTTATCTGTATAGAAGCCTTTATATTTTGTAGATTTGAAAGACTTTTGTGTTTAAAAAATTGTCATGAATATTTTAGTGATTCTATAGAAAATTTTAGTGCTTTTGTAGAAAATTTTATAGTGAAATCTGAGAGCCTATGTTGAAATTATTTTTGAACAATAGAAAACCTAGAGGGAAAACAATAGAGAAATTTGGAAATCTCTGTAGGAATGGATTTAAAATCTTCCTGTTTAAATTTTTAGAAAACCTCTTATTATATTGGAAACGATCTACTTGTAGAAGATTATCATTTTGTTTTGTTTTCCTAATTAGTTTGATTTGGCTGGGAAATAGAAAACTTTTGTATTATTTTGATTATATCCTCCTGTAGAAAATTCTTAAAATTTTTCCCTTCTGGACAATTGTATTGATTTAGTTATGCATATATATATATATATGCATGTTATTATTATTGAAGTTCCCTGTAGGGATTTATTTTAAAAAAACATACAGTATGAAGATCTGTACGACAAATTTATGAATTCACAAGTTTTAAATATTCTAAAAAATTTGAAATGATGCATAGGGGGGAGGCACAGGGGGCTACTTCCAATGTCATCCCCACAAGGGGAGACACACTGTGAGGGAAATGCCAAGCACTGCTCCCAAAGTCGCTACCCCATGATGGGGTTCAGCTGTGTACAATCGGCCATTGTATAAACAACGTCCACCTTAATATTTTGTCCGCCCTTGTATTGATTGGTATTTTAATTTAATAATTGGATTTTTTAATATGATTTTAAATTTATAAATGTATATATATATATGTATATATTTAATTTTATAATTTGGAAATTATAACTGGTATAAAATATTTAAATAATATATATATTATATATATATAAATGCATTTTTAAAATAGATGCATGCAATTGCATGAAATAGATCATTTTAAATGATATAATTTAAAAGAGAAAATTGTTTTTTATATTGATGTAATTGGGAAATTGATTTAAATAATTAGATTCAATTTCATTATTGGTTGTAAATGATATTGCTATATGTTAGATTAATTTGAACAATGTATTATTGTTCTCTTGATAAGGAAATTGGATTTAGGAAATCCTAATGATAGTATTTAAATACTTGCTTGAATTTCCTGTTTAATTTGAGATTTATTTTGTTCACATTTCTTGGGGAAATCCGTTAGTTGAGTTCGTAAGTCTTCCAGATGATGTTAATTTATGAGGGGGGGTTATTGTGAATTATGGTTCAACCCTTTGTATTCCTTGGGTAGTGCACTTGGTTGTATTTTAGTTTAAACACCCGGTTATTATGAATGGGATGTGTTACCTCTTTTATTTTGGATTGGGATTTATTATCCATTGTGTGCATTGTTTTTACCCTTGGTTTGTGGATTAGAACCTTGTGTTGTCAGTAGGGGAGTGGATCTCCATGGGGGCTGACACACAAAGTGGTGCTAGGGTAACTCATGTGAGAGTTAGTTAATTCAGTGAAAATTAAATAAATGTATTAGGGGAAATGGTAGTTTAAAACATATAACTTGTTAATTGTGCCTCGATCATGGGCTCAGGGATTTTTTATACTTGGGATGAGATGAGAAGGCCTAGAATGGAAAGATCATTATCTTGTCTCTTTGAAAGATAATTGATTTTGCATTGGATTGCATGTGGGGCCGGGGGTCATGAGAGGCTACCAAGGTAACCCAAGATGGGCGCCGAGGCCTAGGAAGATTCGCCAGGGTAACCCATGCAACTTTTTGATGACACTCCTCTTATGACAATGGTTTTTAAGTGTTCACTTGACGTGCTTGATTCTTTTACTCTGGAAGTAATTTAACCTTTATGTAATGTATTGTACTTGTGTAAATTAGTATTGTGTGTTTCTTGTGTCTAGATGTTGGTTTTGTCTAGGGATCCTTTTTACAATCTCTTAGCATAGGGGGTGTGCCTTCGGGTACCACTTGATTGGGTGGAACGTACACCATACACCGTTGGGTTCCCATTACACGTTCATGATGACAAGATCTTCCAAATTGGAGAGCTCATGTGTACCAGTTGATATGTTCTATCTCTCTTATTCTTTTGTATCAGTTGGAAAATTTGTATATGTACTACTCCTCATTTGTATTCAAGGAGGATTCTTGTATCATTGTAATTGTAACTTTAATGTATGAACTTCCTCATTTTGGAAATGAACTTTGTAATAGCTTTATGGAATGAATGCAAGCTATAAATGATTATTTATGTACTTTGTATCTTATGAGATGAATTAAATGCTTTAGATGTATGTAATTTAATTTCATGAGTAATATGTATATGCTATGGATTAGTTTACTTTTGTTTATTGGGATTTGAATGTAAGCGTTGTTGTGTATCTTAGAGAATGTATGTGTTAAGTGTAGTTTACTTTACATGTTAATATTACACTTTCAAAAAAAAAATACTACGCTTCTGATGTGTTTGCGTCATTCTCTAGGGTTACATGGCAGGGCATTACACATGGCATCAAAGCCCAAGTTCAAACACTAGGTACTCTAGGATAATGTTGAACTTATTAAGTTGTTAGTTGCATAGGATTTAAGTTTGTGTACCTTCTCTCATACCTTATTGTTTCTATGTAGGATCATGCCACCTAAGTGAGGTCATGGTAGAGGTTGTGGCCACGAAGGTAGTCATAGAGGTAGTTAGTAGGATTCACCTCCCCATGTTCCCCATGACTTAGATCGTGAGGAACATCAGGCTTCCCAAAATGTTCGGGGAGGTGGTGATCAGAATTAGGATCCACTAGGGATAAATGGCACTCAGTTGCATCAATTGTTAGAGGAGAATCTTGCTCACCTTGGGCCGAGGCAAGATAGAGATCAAATTAATATTTGTGAGAGAGAGGTACCAACACAACTAGAGGCAGACATAGCCGCTCACATGAGAGACAAACTTAGAGCTTGTCTGCCCACTTTTGATGGTTTGGGTAGCATATTAGAGGCTGAGACATGGTTGATAGACCTAGATTAGTGTTTTGCTATGCACCCTTATAGTAGCAAAACCAAGGGTAGATGTACGATTATGCACTTGCGAGACTTTGCATATACCTGGTGGAGATTGGAGGAGAAAAAGCTCCATATTGATATTAATTTCATGTCTTGGGATATGTTCTTAGAGAGGTTTAGAGTTAGATTCCTTTCTAACAATTGGAAACAATGTTGTGGAGATGAGTTTCATGCTTTGCAATAGATGGCCATGTTAGTGGAACAATATGAGCATTGATTTTACAAGCTCAAGCAGTTTGTTGGCATTAGTGATGATGAGGGCATGCTTGTTCAACACTTCATTAGGGGCTTAAATACCTAGATTAGTGGTAGTGTTTGGGTTTTTGAACCCAAGACTATGGAGATAACAGTAGAGAAGGCTAGACTAGTGGAGCAGAATTTGGAAATGGCGTTGGGTGGCCATACTAGAGTGCAGATAGGCAGTGCTTCAACTGGAGGACCTATTTCATGTAGTGGCTAGGCTTAGGGAACTAGACCACCTAGGACATAGTAGGTTCCTACACAGAGTGGTTAGCAACATAATTCATAGGAGAAACAGAAATTTTTTCAACCGAGACAGGGAGATAGGTATCAATCAAGGGGTGACAAGAACTGGAGGCAAAACAGACACCCCAACTTTGAGTAGATGACACAAAGTACACAATCTACCTTTAGTAGGGGTAGCATTCAACAGCCGAGTGTACCTCCTGGAGGTAGAGGATTTGGTAGGGGTATAGGATGTTTTGCTTGTGGCCAATAGGGTCACATAGCACAATAGTGTCCCAATAAGGGCACATCAGGTTATACTTAGAGGCCAGTGGCATTAGAGCTGACTTTTGGAGATGCGGGTAGAGGTCATCGAGTATTTACTGTGGTTGACAACTGCCAAGCTGATCACTAGGGCACAGTGGTAGAGAATTTTGGTATGTTATAGGGTAACAAGGTTACCATTTTATTTGATTCAGGAGCATCAAATTCTTTTATTTCATCATCTATCATGGTACGTTGTAGACTAAGGGCAGAAAAGGAAGACGTTAAGTGGCATGTTGAATTGGCCTCTGGTATTAAAGTTGTAGCACACTCCCTAGTACTTGATTGTAGATTGGAGATTGGATCATTTCACACTATAGTAGACCTCCACATTATACCGTTGGGGTCATATGAAATCATCTTAGGGATGGATTGGCTTGAGGCTCACAGGGTTGTTATTGATTATCAACGTAAGACCATTCAATTCATTGATGTATCTAGTAGAGAGGTTGAGATAGTGGGAGTTCAGAGACCCATATCATTGAGGATGATCTCGACTATGTAGCTAAGGAGATGTGTACGTCAGGGATGTTAGTTTTTTGCAATGACAGTAGATGACTTGGAGTTGGGTGATAGTGAGAAGGTTTCTCTCGATAGCCACCCTATACTTCAGGTGTATGCAGATGTATTTCCTGATGAGATTCTAGGTATTCCACCTCAACGTGACATTGATTTCAAGAATGATCTTATACCTAGTGTCAAGCCTATTTCACGAGCTCCATACCATATGACTACATAGGAGCTTAAGGAGCTCTGCTTGCAACTGGAGGAGTTGCTAGCAAAGGGTTTTATCCACCCTAGTGTTTCACCTTGGGGAACACCAATAATTTTTGTGAAGAAGGATGGTTCTCTCCATTTGTGCATAGACTACCGTCATCTAAATAAAGGGACAATTAAGAACTGATATCCCTTACCTAGGATTGATGATTTATTCGATCAAATCAAGGGTTATATGGTCTTTTCAAAAATTGATCTTAAGTTAGGGTACCATCAGCTATGTATTTTTGAATCCAATATTCATAATATGACGTTTCACACATGTTATGGTCACTACGAGTTTACAGTGGTATCATTCGGGTTGAAGAATATGTCATTTGTGTTCACGAGCTTGATGAATAGAGTCTTTCACACTTATCTAGATAGATTTGTATTAGTATTCCTTGATGATATATTGATCTATTCCAAGACAGTAGAGGAGCATGAGGAGCATCTGAGGCAGGTTTTGTAATGTTTGAAAGATAATCAGTTGTACGCTAACCTATCCAAATGTGAGTTCTTTAAGACTAAGGTTAAGTACCTTGGGCATGTGATATCAGGAGAGGGTATTGCAATAGATCCTGTGAATATCCAAGTGATCATTGATTGGCCTATGCCCACTAATGTGGAAGAGATACATAGTTTCATGGGATTAGCAGGTTATTACAGATGCTTTGTTCAAAGTTTCTCTAGGATAGGACATCCTATCACTTCTCTTTAGAGGAAAGGTAAGAAATTTATCTGGTCAAAGCGGTGTGAGGAAAAATTTTAGACTCTGAAGAAGAAGTTGACTAGTGCATTGATTCTTGCGATACCTGACCCTATTAGAGATTTTGTTGTCTGTACAAACACATCTTTAGAGGGATTAGGAGTAGTTTTGATGCAGGATGGTTGTGTTATTGCGTATGAGTCACGTAAAATCAAGGATCATGAATTGAATTATCCCACACATGATCTTGAGTTGGTAGCAGTAGTACATGCTTTGACGAGATGGAGAAATTTCCTCTTGGGACACAGATTTGAGTTGCATAGTGACCATCAGAGCTTACATACATCTTTACGCAACCTAATCTTAATGCTAGGCAGAGGTGATGGATGGAATTCCTTTGTGAGTATGACTTCAAGGTGAAGTTCATCCAAAGGAAGGAGAATGTAGTTGCCAATGCTCTTAGCAGACAGAGACATGACTTGTTAGAGTTGACTCTTGGTGTGTATTTGAGGAGTCAAATCTTTCTTCACTTCTTGTAGACAGTTGGTATCAAGAAGTGAGATCAGAGATAGAGATAGGAAGGACTCTTAAGGGTAGATTCTCAGGTTATTCTCTAGAGTTAGATGGTTTGTTGAGACATATGGGACACATTTATGTTCCATCTTCTATAGATCTTTATACCTTTGTTATGAAAGAGGCACATCAGGCACCTTATTAAGCTCATCCAAGAGTGAAGAAGATGCATGTTGATTTGCGACATCTATATTTTTGGCCAGGTATGAAGCGAGATATCGCTGACTTTGTGTCGAGGTGTTTGGAGTGTCAAGGATTCAAGGTTGAACAACAAAATCTGACAAAACTTTTGCAGCCACATTTAGTGCCATAGGGGAAATGGGATATAATCTCATTGGATTTCATTGTTGGATTACCCAATTCTTTGTGATGACATGATTCCATTATGGTGACGGTGGATAGGTTGATGAAGGTAGCACACTTCTCACCTATTTTTTCATCCTATAATGCTTCAATCATTGCTAGAGTGTTCATGGGAGATATAGCTAGGTTGCATGGTATTCCATGTAAGATTAGTTCTGACAAGGATCCTGTGTTTACCTCAGCTCTTTGGATGTCATTGCAACATGCCATGGGGACGCAGCTGAAATTTAGTTCAATGTATCACCCTAAGATAGATGGAAAGACCAAGAGGGTCAACTAGATCCTCAAGGATATGTTACCCATATATGTGATGGACCAACAAACACGATGGGAGGACTATCTCTATTTAGTGGAGTTTGCTTATAATAACAATTATCAGAGTTCAATTGGTATGCCTCCTTTTTAGGATTTGTACAGACAACCATGTCAGACTCCTTTAAGTTGGGATTGATTAGAGGACAGAGTTCTATTGGTTCTTGAGATGCTTTAGGATATGGAGCAGCAGATGATCTATATAAAGGAACATTTGGTTGTTGTATAGGATAGGCAGAAAAAGTATGTAGATGCACATAAGGTGGATCGCCAATTTGCAGTAGGTGGTCAAGTCTTTTTGTGAGTGCATCCTCAAAAGAGTCCAATCCAATATGGAAAGGGCTCTAAACTTGCACCTTGCTTTGTCGGGCCATTCAGGATTCTTGAGAAGATTGGGCCAGTAGTGTACCATCTTACTTTTCCACCTAGTCTCTCATGCATACACAATGTATTTCATGTTTCAGTACTCAGGCCTTATCATCCTGATATATCTCACATCCTTGATTGGAATTCCTTATAGGTGGGTATATGGCTTTGGAGCCCGTTGCCATCACGCAGCACAAGAGACTCACTCTCAGGGGTCAAAATATTGAGTAGGTTAGGGTCCAGTGGGATCCTAGTGATCATACTTCGGCTACTTGGGAGGATGAGACTACGATGAGGGAGCTCTATCCCTATTTGTTCATAGCCTTCTAGGAGTAAGCCTGATCCTAGGGGGGAGGGTGTAGTACCCCTCTGATTTGCTTCTATTTTTAGATAGTGCTTTTACTTTGATAGACCATGATACTATGTTGTTGTTATTTGATCGCTGACATTGGAGCGATGATGGTTTTTATGTTGTGATGTGATGGTACACTATATGGATGATGATTATTTGTGACATGTTTTTTGGTTAGCATAGTTGATTATTTAAGTTGATAGTGATATATGCTCATCCGTAGTTAATTCATGTTTTAATTCTATCAATTTTGATGTGACACTATATTGGTGAAGAGAACGGGATTGCATCACTCCCTTCTGAGTGCCCTATGATTCCACAATTTTCTCTTCATAGTGTGTTTAATTATGATGCATATACATGTACGACATATGTTTTAATTGTAGGATTACAGGTACATGACATTGACTCCACCTAGATTCACAAGTTTGAGTGTGTCATTGCCCAATGAAATAGTTGATTGGGAGATAGTAACGAGGTTTCTTTGTAAACCACAACCCTAATCATAGTGTGTCGTCAGTCCTTGTTTCAGTATGCTTTGTTGTCATCTTGTCCACATTTTCCTTGTCGTTTATTTATTTTACAAGGTATGTTCTATGGGAAATTAATGTTAATTAATGCTTATTATGATATTTAGTGATTATTTAATTAATCTTGATTAATGTTGTTTGAAGCTTTATGTTTGATTTAATTAATTAAATTTATTTTATTTTGTAAAGTAATTTAATCTTGTGATTAAATTTATTTTATAAAGTAATTAAAATTAATTAGATTAAATTATATTAGAAATTAATATGTGAATTTTGAATTATAAATTATATATTGCACAAATATCTTGTAATTATCAAAAGAGGAAATATCTGTGAATTGGTTAAAAGATATTTTATATTTGAAATGTGTTAGAAAATTAATTAAACATAGTAGTTGGAAATTTATTCTCAGAGAGATTTTGCAATAACTGAAAGAGGAAAGAGGTTACTTCACGGGAATGGAAAAGATATTTTGAGAAATTTGTTGAAAATTAAAGGAGGTTCTCAGGAAGTTTTTGGCTCTGGTTTTATTTTTCTTCTTTCTGGAAAAGTGGTTTTCTTGGAGGAAGCTTTGGCAATTTGGAATCTGGAAGCGAAGCTCTTCTTCAAACTTCATTTCCTCAAGCTTCCAGAAATAGGTTCTTTTAATTATTTTTATTGTTTTACAAATTGGAAAGATTGTCTGTGCAAGAAGAATTTTGTTATCTATATAGAAGCCTTTATATTTTGTAGATTTGAAAGACTTTTGTGTTTGAAAAATTGTTGTGAATATTTTAGTACTTCTATAGAAAATTTTAGTGCTTCTGTAGAAAATTTTATAGTGAAATATGAGAGCCTCTGTTGAAATTATTTTTGAACAATAGAAAATCTAGAGGGAAAACAATAGAGAAATTTGGAAATCTCTGTAGGAATGGATTAAAAATCTTCCTGTTTAAATTTGTAGAAAACCTCTTATTATATTGGAAACAATCTACCTGTAGAATATTATCATTTTTCTTTGTTTTCCCAATTAGTTTTATTTGGTTGGGAAATAGAAAACCTTTGTATTATTTTGATTATATCCTCCTGTAGAAAATTTTGTATATATATATATATATATATATATAAAAATATATATGCATGTTATTATTATTGAAGTTCCCTATAGGGATTTATTTTAAAAAAAAATACAGTCTGAAGATCCGTACATTGAATTTATGAATTCACAGGTTTTAAATATTATAAAAAAATTAAAATAATGCATAGGGGGGAGGCATAGAGGGCTACCCCCACAACTGTCCCCACAAGGGGAGGCGTGTTGTTAGTGCAATGCCTAGGGCTACCTTCACAAGCAGCGCCAAGCGCTGCTCCCATTGCCGCTACCCAATGATGGGGTTCGGCTATGTACGACCGATCACTGTATAAACAATGCCCACCTTAATATTTTGTTTGCCCTTGTATTGATTTAGATTTTAATTTAATAATTGGATTTTTTAATATGATTTTAAATTTATAAATGTAAATATATATATATATATATTTATATATATAAATATATATATATTTAATTTTATAATTTGGAAATTATAATTGGTATTAAATATTTAAATAATATATATATATTTAATATACATATATATATTTAAACGTATTTTTAAAATAGATGCATGCAAATGCATGAAATAGATAATTTTTAAATGATATAATTTAAAAGAGGAAATTGATTTTTATATTGATGTAATTGGGAAACTGATTTAAATAATTAGATTCAATTTCATTATTGGTTGTAAATGATATTGCTATAAGTTAGATTAATTTGAACAATGTATTATTGTTCTCTTGATAAGAAAATTGGATTTAGGAAATCCTAATAATAGTATTTAAATACTTTCCTGAATTGCCTATTTAATTTGAGATTTCTTCTGTTCACATTTCTTGGGGAAATCAGTTAGTTGAGTTCGTAAGTCTTCCAGATGATGTGAATTTATGAGGGGGGGTTATTGTGAATTATGGTTCAACCCTTTGTATTCCTTGGGTAGTGCACTTGGTTGTATTTTAGTTTAAACACCCGGTTATTATGAATGGGATATGTTACCTCTTTTATTTTGGATTGGGATTTATTATCCATTGTGTGCACTATTTTTACCCTTGGTTTGTGGATTAGATCCTTGTGTTGTAAGTAGGGGAGTGGCTCTCCATGGGGGCTGACACACAAAGTGGTGCTAGGGTAACTCATGTGAGAGTTAGTTAATTCAGTAAAAATTAAATAAATTTATTAGGGGAAAGGGTAGTTTAAAACATATAACTTGATAATTGTGCCTCGCTCATGGGATCAAGGGCTTGTTTAGACTTGGGATGAGATGAGAAGGCCTAGAATGGAAAGATCATTCTCTTGTCTCTTTGAAAGATAATTGATTTTGCATTGGTTTGCATGTGGGGTTGGGGGTCATGAGAGTCTACCAGGGTAACCCAAGATGGGGGTCGGGGCCTAGGAAGATTCGCCAGGGTAACCCATGCAACTTTGTGATGACACTCCTCCTATGACAATAGTTTTTAAGTGTTCAGTTGATGTACTTGATTCTTTTACTCTGGAAGTAATTTAACCTTTATGTAATGTATTGTACTTGTGTAGATTAGTATTGTGTGTTTCATATATCTAGAAGTTATTGGTTTTGTCTAGGGAGCCCTTTTACTATCTCCTAACATGAGGGGTGGGCCTTTGGGTACCACTTGGTTGGGTGGAATGTGCACCATACACCATTGGGTTCCCATTACATGTTCGTGATGACATGATCTTCCAAATTAGAGAGCTCGTGTGTACCAATTGATATGTTCTATCTCTCTTGTTCTTTTGTATCAGTTGGAAACTTTGCATATGTACTACTCCTCATTTGTATTCGAGGAGGATTCTTGTATCATTGTAATTATAACTTTAATGTATGAACTTCCTCATTTTGGAAATGAACTTTGT
Organism: Sequoia sempervirens; assembly: GCA_007258455.2. NCBI lineage: Eukaryota > Viridiplantae > Streptophyta > Pinopsida > Cupressales > Cupressaceae > Sequoia > Sequoia sempervirens. The sequence goes on from VDFB02281492.1 coordinate 487,486,177, forward strand.
AATAGCTTTATGGAATGATGCAAGCTATAAATGATTCTTTATGTACTTTGTATCTTATGAGATGAATTAAATGCTTTAGATGTATATAATTTAATTTCATAAGTAATATGTATATGTTATGGATTAGTTTACTTTTGTTTATTGTGATTTGAATGTAAGCATTGTCGCATATCTTAGAGGATGTATGTGTTAGGTGTAGTTTACTTTACATGTTAATATTACACTTTCAAAAAAAATTGATGCGCTTCTATTGTGTTTGCGTCATTCTCTAGGGTTACATTGTGGGGCATTACAAGGTATTTCAAAAGATTTTGTAGTTTAACATGTTAAGTTTTAATGGTTTCCACTTCTATTTACATTGAATGATTTTATTGGGATTGAGGTTTAGTGGCTAAATCACACTTTGATTCCTCATGGATCAAGTGTGGTTAACCTGTACTAATCCATCAGTCACATTTTGGCACTAGAAGGAGGGCTTTACTAACTTTGTTTGATGTTTTTTTCTTAAGAATTCTGCGATTTGTAGGTTTTTGGGCTAGAGCAATGATTTTGGAGGCTACAACACTATTTTTTACCATAGAGACTATTATTCACCAAAGTGACACTTTTGCAAAAGTTTCACCATAATTGAAAAAAGCATCACCATAATTGAAAAAAGTGTCACTATAATGCAAAAGCATTGCTATATTGTTATAGTAGTGCTCTCATTTTCTTGCTTTTATAGTTTATCTTGAAATGGTCATATAGAGGTCTTTTTTGAAGCTTTTTTTTTAAATGGGGTATAATTTCATGCTCTACACAATGGTATATGTTTTGTTCAATTTTTGTGGAGTTAAATTTTCCATTTTTGCACCTAAAGTCAAATCACATTACAACTTGATCTAGGTTGTAGGGTTTTAATGCTTAATTTTTTATCTAACCCTCACATCTTCTTGTTTTCTTGACTTCATCTAACATTTGGAACGTGGATTGCAAGTTTGAAGAGAAGCATGGAGCACTTAATTGAAGAAAAATGAATTTAAATCTTATAGTTTTAACAAGTGTTTGATGCTTTTGGGGCAATTATAACCCATTTTTCATGCTTTTCATTTCATGTTGTAAGACCACATTGGTTTTCTATTGGATTTTAAATAGAATGCTCAAACGGGACTAAAATTGAACCCTCATTTCATCATTTTACTTTGGGTTTAAAATTGAACAAGGAAACTTAACATTTCATTTGGTGCATAAAATGAATTCATCTTTGCTATGAGGGTTAAAATTAACAAGTTTTTGTTGTGTTTTGATTTAAATCTTTGTTATTGAATGCGTATGCAATTCTCTCACGCAACTCAATGATCTTGAGAAACAAAAACATTCCTCAACACTTTGTATAATCGCCTACATCTTTCAATTTGGATTAAAAATGAACCCCTTGCTAGTGTTAGGAAAAGGCATGGTGTGTGTTCTCTCCTTATTTCATGTGAACTAGGATGATCGAATTACAAACACACTTTCTTGATATTGTTTATCTTTAGAGGGCTTGCCTCCCTGCTTCGAAAGGAGGGAATGACCCAAGTGGTAATGAGCTAAAGCCAAGCTCTTTCAAGTCACTATATAAAAATGTGTTGTGATGAAAGTCATTAACAACAAGTGTCACCCATAGTACCCATGTGGTACATCAAAATATCTTCTTAGGAAGGGGTTGGGAGGCCTCTTGATTCTCCATAATCTTGAGCTAATCTTGCTGTGTGTATGGCCACCTTGAACGGAAGCCCTTATTATGAACCATTGTTTAGAAACCAAAATCCTTAATACTTATTAGTGCAAGAATAGTCACTTTGAAGCTACCCCACATTTGTACTATTCATTGTTGAAACAAATAAATACTTAGGACCTTCAGGTCTTCAGGATTTTGAGATTTGGTGGTCTTGAGAAGTGTGTACCATGGAGGGGAGCCAGTGTCACCAAATCTCTAACTGTTCACATTTTCTTAGTGTTTGGAGAAATCTGAGTGGGGACTCAACAAGTATCACCATTTCATCCTAGGTGGTAAATGATTGTGAGTTAGTTTAATACTTTGCTTGGTTCTAAAATGTTACAAACAAACATTCACTATCTTCCTCAAAATTTCAAACCCTTTGGTATAAATATGGATACCTTTTGACAAAACCTTGATATTAATGCTTGTCCTAAGAATTTATTCTTAGAGACTTCTAAATATTTTGGTTCACATCTCAATCCATATTTTCCAAAGTTAACCTAAGCAACTATGGCTTGAGTTTCATCCTTTTCACAAAATGGACATTATGAAAATTATGATGTTTTTGACATAGAGATTTAGTTTGGAAAACTTAATCACTTAGACATGTGTTTGTGGTAAAATAAACTCACTTAAGCAAGATAATTGAAAAATTGAACCCCACATGACCATTTGGAGACCAATCACTCCTGTTGAACAACCAAAATGCCCTCTATCATACAAGGAAAAAATTGCCAACATTGAGTCCAAAACCATTGAGTTCTATTGTCCAAATCATTGAGTTCCATTATCCAAAATCATTGAGTTTCACTTTACCAAAATCATTGGACCCTATTTCCAAAATCATTTGAGTCCTATTTTACCAAAATCATTGAGTTCTTGGAGTATTATCACATTAGAGGTATACCATGTTTCTCACTACCTTGGTCTTGGAAAACAAAGGTTCATTCTAGGTCAACATTGGGTCAAACATTTCACTCACCCCTTCATCAAAATTCATCCTTCATCTCACCAAACTTTGCAAAAAATAAAATTTACACCAACACTTTGTGACTTAAACATCAATCAGCCAACCCCTAACTTAGCTACTTTGTATGTGAAATGAATCCTTTTCCATGCATTTAGTTAAGTTAGTTATCATCTTTGGACTAGTTTATCTTGAAGGTCATGAGTCTACCCAAAAGACTCACAAGTGCATAAAAATACTTTATCCAAACATCAAACAATCAAACTTAAGTCAAAAGTACCATCCCAAAACATTTGTAAAAATCACTTCCCATATCATCCACATTTTCATCTTCCATTCACATCATTGGTCCAAAACACCTTAGAGGTTCACTTTAGAAACAAGGTCAAAACAAAAGAAAAACATGGAATTTAAACTTGATCCATCCATCATGAGTGGTCTAAATCAACCAAACTATCAAAACCTTCCAATACAAATTGATTTTCAAAACTTACATTTATACAATTCAAACATGGTATCATTATATCCTACAAACCTCAATGCTATAACAAATGTGAGTATGTCTGATCTAATTTTTGGAACACCTTTCCCTATGGTAGATTTAAATCAAATTCAAAACCTACAAATCTATCAACCAAACAATCAATACATGATTCTTCAACAAAACAACATTATTCCATCAAATCAATACATGTCAAATGTGAGTATACCGAATACAAACTTACCAAACATGAACATACCAAATCCAAACTTAGTAAACTATGGGATAGATACGTTTGCAAATCACACCAATGTTATTCAAAATCCAAAAAATATGTTGACAACTCCATATATTGATCCAAATCAATGTAACACCATGCAAAATCAAGGTTACCTAAATCAAAGCAATGTGTTTCCCAACCACAACAATGTTCAATGCCAACCTATGATGCAAATGTTAGAACACAATGAACTACTAAGAGGGGGGGGGGGGAAATTAGTAGATATAAAAACTTTTAGACTTGAAAAACTATTTTTAGATTCAACCTTATAAAACAAATGTGTAGATTAAAATATAAACCAATGTAACAATATCATAAACATAAAGCAAAAACTCATAACACCAGATATACGTGAGAAACCCAAGATGGGAAAAACCACAGTGACAAAAGCTGCTTGAGGATACTACTCAAATCCAGCATCACAAATGAAATCTTTGTTACAATGTTTAGGGCTACAACCTAAGGAAGCTTCAACTCCTTGATTTAGAAGCTACAACTTCAAGGATGTTGCTACACCCCGTTTTAGGAGCTACAACTCCAAGGAGACTACAATCACCTAGTTTGAGTTACAACTCAGTTCAATGAGCCTACAACCTCAACAAAATTACAAATTCATATGTGCATACAATTAAGTTCTACTCAACCTAAAAATGCACCATTACATTCAATGAATTGTTGCACACCCTGCAACTTACACTACTACTGCTAAAGCTACACTCTCAGTATCACTCCCATGAATGAAAAACCTAGAGAATAGTCTATGTTGTATCTAAGTTACACACATATGTGTATTCACTATCTGCACTCATAACTCTCTCTCTCTCTCTTCTTCATTTATTGCAGATTACCACCCTAAGACAATTATGTGAATGTCTTATTTTTATTCTCTCAACTGATTTGCAATATTTGCCTTGAGATTCACACCACTATTTAGATATTCTCAAATCTTCTACTAGGGTTTCCTTCACTTGCAAACATCACCAACAAGCTTCCTTTTCCTTGAGCCACACACACATTTGTCTAGCTCACAATTAAGACATCTAATAGGGTTTACCAAATATCACCATATCTTGCATCAAGCTGCCCAACATTTAATTCAGTTACAGATAATTTTCCTCATTCTCTCCATCAAACCCTAAAATCTGATTATGAATTCAATACATCCTTCTATTCATTTGATCTGATCTTGATTCTTGTCTTTGCAATCATCTAAACTGCCACCCTGTGCATCAAATCTCATTACAATTGTTGTTGAAACAAATAGAGAATTTAATTCTCATCGTCATGTTGGTTACTAGTCAAAACCCTTATTGACATTGTTGTAGCAATTTCAGATTTCTATCTTTGAATTCTGGTCATCGATCTACTATCTTTGTGCCATGATCCTATGCTTTTTGTTCACTATCGCAACCTTAAAACACAACCATCCGATAAATTATTGTTTAAATATCGTTTGTTGATCTTATCCTTCATCACCATCATGTATCATCAAAACACTTATAACAATCATATCCATTTCAATGATGTAGTGATTACTTATAACCATCACATATCACCAAAACACTTAGAACAATTGAATCCATTTTTGCGATGTAGCAATCATCGTCAGATTAGATATCGATCAATCTGCATCGTTCACTACTATCCTATTTTCTATGACAACGGGTCCACAAAATCTCCATGGGATAGAGGGATAATGCCATGTGTCTACCTCTGACATCATTTTCCACTATTGCTCGATGCTCATTGTGCATCGCTAAAAGCTTCGACTCTTAACAATTCATTAGTGTGATGCACTAACGCCCAACGATGAAATAACATTCAAACACCTATACATGTTGATGTCACTTTCCACTAACATACCTCATCATTGAACACTTGAATTCCTTTGATCTCATTACTGTGATGAACTAAGACCGTGCGATTCAATGTCATTTGTTTGATATTCTTCATTTCAATCTCATCCATACATCACATATTGCACAAATCTTCAAATGCTTCACTTCACAACAATGATGTGAAGTGATTGGGTGATAGGATTCCATGTGTCACTTGTCCCATCAAGGTATCATCCTCCATCATGTATTGTTGAATTACAAGCAAACTTCAACTTCCTTTCCATGATGTGCGAGATCTAGCAATAGTCATTCATCATGTATCAATGAACTTAAAACATGGTGGAACCCATAAAATTTTCCTAGTTCCATTGGCTTCATGGTCATGTTATTGGTCACTTATATTTTGATATTAGGTTCTAGGGTTTAAGAGTTTTATGTATCTTTCCACCCTTGATTATCATTTAATTTATGTTCTCGCATTGATTGGTTGAACTAGTTTGTTATTCACTTAAGTTCCTTCCCGTGGTCTTTATTGTCATCGGTCAACCGGTCCCAATGCCTTGGTTATCGTTGGGTCTAACAAGATCCCCCTTTATGAACAAATTTTGTGCACGTCTTCAGCATTGTTTAAGCTTGTCACTCACTATTCATCTTCCCATCGCGTGTTGCTGCGTGAAATGATTCTTCAAAAACACGATGAGCAATGTAATGTATATCCTTCAACACTTAGTTTCATCACCTATCACATGTTTTGTTGTTATTTTGGGAAGGTAACCCACGATGAGAGATGTAGTTAAGGTTTTGACCCATCGCTGGCCCTTGCACTATCACTGGTTATGTTGTACCTTTCTAGAGAGAACCCGCGACTGTTGATGGGTGGAGCATCTTCCCACCACGTGGGTTTTTTCTATCACAAGTTGGGATTAATTAATGAACCTTATACGTGTGACGAGTGATGGAACTCAAGTATTCAATTGAGATCTTCTTCATGATCAAGATCAAGGGTTGATGTCTCATCATGGCCTTTTAGCCATCACTCATTGAGATCCTAGTGTGGAGAGGAGACATGCAAAGAGTGATACTCATGAAATGTGGGAAATATGCTTGGAAGTTTCCTAGCTCACTGAGTACACATCAAATCGGTGGTAGGGACTCATGGAGAGTAGGAAACAATGTGAGTTGTTGGACAAGTTTCTCATCTAAGTCCATCAATAGTTTGAATTCAAAAAGAAGCGGCCAACCTGAGGAGATGAAGGAGAATTCATAGAAAGGATTTTACAGTTTGTATTTTCATCTCAGTCAAACACCTGAGGAGTTGAAGGAGAATACAAAGTAACCAAAGCTAGAGCTAAAGGAGTTGTAGAAAATTTTGTTCCCGGGTAAGTTGCCATCAATTTCCCACTAGTTTCTCTATATTGCTTTACAAGAGCTGGTGTGTTGAACCAAAAGGAGTTTGAATTAATTTCAGGAAGTATTTTAGGGTTTTTGGTTTCTCTTGAGTTAGTATAGTTTCCTAATTGGGTAGAATCACACTTGAATTTGAGTTTGAGCTATTAAGAATAGGGTAATAATCCCAAACCTAGTTTACTTTTGAACTAAGTAAAAACCCTAAAGAAGATAAAATGATCCAACCTGGTGAGTCATCATTGTCAAAACCCGTACCCAGTAAGAAAAAGAAGAAGTTCTCCCATGACCCACCTCAAACATCTGAAGTCGCTAAGAATAAAAAGGGCCAACCTAAGGATTATACCCACTTCATGGATAAATTCCAACCTCTAGAGGTCAAGGCAAGTGGTAGGAAGGCTACAGTGGAAGGGATTCTAACCACCAATTTCAAGGACCTTGTAGAGGGAATTGGTGACATTGTTGTGCCAGATACTGGATGGGAATTGTTCCTATATGCTTTTACAAGAAGAGATACTTGACATCCTGGTAAAAATTTCTGGGGTTGTGATTTAGGGAAACTCGTTGTCCCCAATTTTTTTGTTGAGGTGGACTTGATGCTACATTTTGTAGAAAAATATGATGACATAAATAGGGTAATTACAAACACCAAGGGTAGGAACATTATGTAAATAAAGGCAAGCAAAGTTGTGGAGGTTTTTAGAATGAAACCTAGTGCCAACAAAAATATTAATTTTTAGAAATTGCAGAAGGAATATGTCGAACATAGGGTGGCGCTCTGAAAGGGTGAAATACTAAGACACATATGAGAAAAGGGTGCTTTGTTTGCACCCAAAGAGGTTGAACCATTGGACTGTGAAGATTTTGTAGACTATTTTAGATACACATATTATATGTTATGTCAGGTGCTTGGAGTAAGGTGTGATGGAAGGATAACATCACCCCTACTATTTATTACTTTGGATATTCAACATAGAAACAAGCACACATGGTTTGACTATGCCCACAGAGTTGCAAAGCATTTGCACTATGATTTGGTAAGGTTAAAGGAGAGGAGAACTCCATTGACCTTCAGACACTATTCATTGTTGATGCATATGATATTATATCAAGGATAGGAAGTCATTGGCAAGGCCATGCGACTAATACAAGTGGATGAAAGGAATAATAAATTGCTTGTTCAAATGTGGACACACATTTGGGACTTACACTGCCAAAACTCAAATTATGATAGATTTTGTAACATCATAAAGCACACCACTTTGGTACAAATGGGTGTTACACCTACTAAAATTATTTCTAGAACAATTCAGACACTACTAAGGCTAAAAGAATATGATGATGACCCATATTATGAGTGAAATTGGGGAGATTGGTATTGGTATGAAGATTTCAAGGCATCACATGTTATGGGACTCATGTGGTGCCACATATACTACCTAGGTTTTTTTCTGATAGGTTGGGATTCATTGAGATAATGTAGAAAATGGACCACTCTGATGCAAAGAACTTTAGGTTGTTCAGAAAAGCCTTCATCATTGCATCAAATTTCTCCTTTGATTATTTTGTTGTATTGAAAAAGGAAGCATATGAGGTATTTGGTATAATTATTAGTAACCTAAGAATGAAGATAGCCTCTACTAGAAAGTTTGATCTGGAAGGACATGTCAACAGAGAAAAGATAAAGAGGGAAATCTCAGGATATGTACCTCATGCCTTTTACTTCAAGTAGGATGTGATAAGGAATCTACCAACACTTGATGTTTTTCGAGATAGAGAAAAGATATGGATGAACATTTTTGAGGTTGAGCATACGGATTTTACTCATAATTCTTACTATCAAAGCCCCTACAAACACATCATTGACAAATACAAAAGGATGGAATTGGTCCTCAGTGATTTCATGGATGGAACTTTCTTGAAAAAGGTGGAACAAGCACAACAACTAGCTCAAAAGGCTCTACAAGAGAATTTAATAAAAAATGGTGTTCAACCAAAGGATCCCACAACACCAGAAGAGCAACAACCAATGGATGTAGGAGATACTCCTATTATGGAGTTGCCTACTATAAATGTTGATGAAGCAGAGGGTGTTGAGGAAAATGTGCAATAGCCATCTACTAAATTAGGGCTTGTTGAAAAAGGAGCAGAGTTTGAGTTTTCACACCCTAATATTGGGGATGTAATGGAACCTTTTGTCCCAAATGATAGGCTAGTACCTTTGGAATATGATGAAATCCAAGATAATTATGCAAGGGTACTAGCTTGTGCTAATTTTCTAGAAGATGACTCTTTTGTGACAACAAGAGAATTTAGGGAATACATGTCTGAGCTCAAGGCTTAGGAAATAAATGATAGGATACAGAAGGCTCAGGAGGGAGTGGACCCTTCCCAATTGGGGGAAGTTAGAAATAATATTGAAGAAGAAATCATTTAGGAAATTGCACAAATGAATCATATGGAAGCTAGGAGATTGGTCAAGGACAGTGGGATGTTGGCGATGCCTGGCTATAGCTTTTCATCAATAATTTCCTTGGATTTAGTTAGAAATGACCCAAGTGCTATGGTGTCAGAGGAAAATTTTGATGAGAGAACTTTTGGTTTAGGGTTTAGTCCTAGTCTACATGTATTGGCTATTTGGCAATTGACGCCAGATTTAGGAAGATGTAGACTCAGTAGAGCAATGACTAGCCTCTCAAGAGATTTGATAATAGGTAGAGCTTTAGAGATGATAGCCCCACAAGCTACAAGATTAACAATGCACATAGCCATGTTGAGTGTGGATACTACAAAAATCTCTTAGGCCAAGTACATGAAATTGTTGGAAAAACATAACAAATTGGTTGAGGAATACAATAAGTTAAAGGCTACTATGATTAGTGTAGGTTAGAAGAACCTTCCTACTTCTCCAGCTAGTACCTCATCGTAGGAAAAGGAAACCATCAAGTCAATAATTATTTCCATGAAGAATAAACTCCAAATAGTCAAGTCTGAAAATATTAAGCTCCAAGAGGATATGAATAAGATCACAAAGGGTATGGCTGATGAGATCTTAGGCCATATATTGAAAAAGGTAGCCCTTAAAGTAGAAGATACATGGTTAACATATAAGGGTTTGCATGAGGCTTTTGAAAGGTTCCAACATGTTTAGGAGGTTTTCCAAAAAACCTGGAATAAGTGGAGCAGTAGACTAAATAGTTCAAGGGAGATATAGGAAAACACAAAGGGTGACCCTGAAGCTCCAACAAATCTCCTAGATATCATAAGGGGAATCAAGATGATTAGTGATGTCATAGGTTCTCATGAAAAAATTGGAGGACAGTTACAAGGTAAAATCAAGGCCTTTAGGGGTATGGAGGAACGTGGTATGCCCAAGATCCTTAATGAAGACATAACACTCATGGAGTATGCACCATGGAGGGAATTCTTCAAGCATCAATCTACTACAGGTCCATGAATAGGATCTCTTGATGACAAATTAGACCTAACTATCTTGAATGGAATTATTGATACTCTCATTAGAATCCAAACAGACATGGACACCTTTGTGAAAGAAGCCAAAGTGGTAATTGATGCAAGATACAATGCATACAATACAAAGGTGTAGAAATTGCTTGATATTAATTGTCCCACTAAAGATGAATATAAAGATCGGTTGGAAAAATATGTTGAGTAATCCATAAAGGTGGTGAGAGGAATATAGAGCATGGTTGAGTATAATACAGGTTCATCCTTTGAAATAATTATGTAAGGGAAATCTATATTCTCACAATATGAAGATGCACATGGTAACCCAACCAATCCTTTCCTTTTTCTTTATTTTTCTCTTCTCTCATGCTTCACATCTTTTCCTAAATGGATGGTGATGTGTAATTCTTGATTAATGAGGATACAAGCTCCACAAGCTTTTACAAGTTTTGTCCTTTTGTATTTTCACCCCATTTCTGCAAAGTATAAATATAACTGCCTAGGGGTTGAAATGAAGTGAAATGTGCTTGAAACGCTGAATGAAATGAAATGTAATGAGCCAATAGCTTGATTCTTGTTTGCTCCCTTGATCATATAAAATGGATTTCAAGGCTATTATGAAAGGGTCTTTGAAATTTTGGTTGATCTCAGATAGTCATAGCGAAGTTTTTTTTAGTACAAGCATATAATGAGTATAGGATTACTTGCTAAGTCTTAGTATGTGAGTCTATATTCATAGTTAGCTTAAATGTTTTGCAAAAATCATAGCATTTGAGAATCGATAATGGAAAATTTCGTGCAAATTTTCTCCTATGTATACATTCATAAATCAACAATGAAATAATCAAAGATTGTCTTATTGGTATCCAATTCATGTGGTTGGATGTGTGTTTGCATTGTTGCTTCAATTCAAGTAGTTGATTAAAATTATTTAATGCAATCATGGGTTTATGAGTTAATTAATAGGATCTTTAAGTATGTTTTGTATGGAAAATCTAAGTTATGAATTTTCAATGCAAATCCTTAATGGTCTGTAAATATTGAATGCTTTAGTTATTGCATTATAGTGTGTTGTGAATTTGACCTCGTCACCCTAGGATAATGCACTAATTCTATAAATTGAGTAAATGCAAATATATTGAGTCAGGTGGATTATATCAAAGAGCCATTCATTTAGTTAAATCTATCTTCAATATGGTGATGGTTATTATTGTTTTTGTTTCAATTGTCCATTCTATGTTCCAAGTTGTAATGTTGTAAGGGATTTTCCAATTCCTTGCAACTTGCCACTTGTAGATTCATTGATATGAGAATGTATCTGCTTAATGTGCAATGTATGTGGAGATCTTTTAAAGGAATATTGTAAACTTGCATTGTAGGATCACCCTCCTAGGTTTTGCAGAGCTCAAAGTGCAAGAGGAAAGATAAATTGCTTTCTCTCATTCATTGGCCAACCCTCTTTGAGGTTGTTGAATATTGGAACTAGAAAATCCATAGGCTCCCTTGAAGATCTGGTTGGTATTTAAAAGAGCCAACAAAACAAATCTCAACTTTCTTTTGGCGATGTGTGATAACAAGCAATGACAATGACCGAATGACAAGGTGAAGGGTATGGTCATTGAGTGAACTTAAAGGCCATAAGTTATAACTTAGATGACCTAAAACCTCCAAACAATAGTCAACAATAAAATGGAAAATTGTTAAGGCACCATGATTGCCAATGCAAGGGTTTAATTGCAAAACCCTAATTTTGACTAAGAGGAAACATAATTCATTTCTAAGAGTGTTATACATCCTTTGGACCTACACATCGCATTTCTGAGAAGCTCTTAGAAAACCCATATCAAATCTAATCTTTAATTTCTCTTCAAATGCCTGGAAGAATACTCTACAATTTCATGACAAAAATGCACCACATTGAGCAACATTTTGCAATTTGCACATCTTCCCTGAGCTAGATCCTCAACATGTTATGTTCCTTTTTGGAATCAATGACATAACTCCCTTTGCTAGGATCAGTTCCATATCACTCATGATCCCCTTTTGATATCAATGACAATAATATTCCAATAATCTCTCCCTTTTTCATTGATAGAAAAACTAAATGCTCATACCAATCGGTTGAAATTCTCTGATACCAATTGAAAGAAATTGAGATCTATTACTAATTGATTTTTGTACTGATTGGACACATAAAGCAATTCTCCTCCTTTGATATGAATCTCCATCATGCTCATCCTTCTCAAATGAGCATTTTTTCATGATCTTCTCCCCCTTTGACATCAATGGAAAAGGGTAGATTCCCCCTTTGACAAGCAATTCAAAGAGAAAGTGGGAATCAACCATCAAGTCATTAGAAATTTGTAAAATCATTAGTACCTAACTTGATCACACTGTCCTTGTCTAGGGATAAGAAATAGTCAGTGAGAATCCCCCTAGATGTACACCCTATCACTAACATTTAGTGATATGATGTGGGAGAAACTACTCCCAGCTTCAGCCTCAAGTATTCAAACTACTTTGTAGGAAAAGGCTTTTTAAATATATCGGCCACTTGTTCCTTAGTAGGAACATACTCCATGTTGACTTCCTTATCTACAACCTTTTCTCTGATGAAGCGATACTTGATTGATATATGATTTGTCTTGGAGTGCATCACTAGATTCTTTGAGATATTAATGGCACTTGAATTTTCACAACGAATCGAGATAGGCTCATTGTACTCTACCTTGATGAACTTTAATGTCTGCTTCATCCATAAGACTTGAGTGCAACATGCAATTGTTGCAATATATTCTGCTCATGTTGTAGAAAGAGTGACAAACTCTTTCTTTTTACTCATTTGAGAAATTAATTTGTTGCCCAAAAAGAAGGCTCCTCTACTAATACTCTTTCTTTCATTCACACTTCCTACCCAATCAACATCTGTGTATGTTGTTAAGGTGAAATCTTTGCCTTCGGGATACCATAAACCATAGTCAACAGTACTTTTGATGTATCTAAATATTCTCTTTACTGAATTGACATGTGATTCTTTTGGTGCTTCCTAAAATCTAGCTACCATACAAACCACTTGCATTATATCAGGCTTAGATGCAGTTAGATATAGCAAACTTCCAATCATTGATCTATACAAAGTATGATTTGCATCAGGTGACTCATCTGATTTACTCAACTTGTAGCTAGTAATCATGGGAGTACTGACTGGTTTACAATCCTCCATGCCAAACTTTTTCTGATTGTAATATTTGTAAACCAAGGAAAAATGACATATCTCCTAACATTGACATTTCAAATTCATCTTGCATGAGAGTGGAAAATATCTTACACATTTTATTATGGCTACCACCAAATATGATTTCACTCACATACGCTACTACAATGATCATGTGCTCACCTTCAAATTTGAAATACAAATTCAACACACCCTTTCTTGAATCCTTGTTGCAAGAACTGATCCAACCTTGAATATCAAGCCCTTGGTGCTTGTTTCACACCATACAATGCTTTTCTCAATCTAAAAACATAATCATCATCATTTGATAGCTGAAAGCCTTCTGGATACTCAATATATACTTCATCTTCAAGATTTCCATGTAAAATTGTAGATTTGACATCCATTTGATAAAATTTAAATCCTTTATACACAAAAAATGAAAAAAACATCCTAATAGATTCTAATCTTGCAATTGGAGAAAAAGTTTCTTCAAAACCAATGCCTTCTACTTGAGCATGTCATTTTCATACTAACCTTGCTTTGTTCCTAACCACAACTCCATCTTCATTCATTTTATTTTTGAACACCCATTTAGTGCCAATTACATTCTTGCTTGATGGTCTAGGAGCCAATTCCCATGTTTTGTTCTTTTCAATCTGATTGAGTTCCTCTTCCATTTCTATTATCCAACTTTCATCTTTACTGGCTTCATCAAATCTTTTTGGTTCAATCTAAGATAAGAGGGAAAAGCTCACTTGTTCCTTGTTCTTTGCAAGCCTTCTCCTAGTCTACACACCGTCATTCTTATCACCAATTATTTGATATGTAGGATGATCTTTTTGCACATATTTTGTAGGTTCTCATTCAACCACTTCATTCTCTCCTTCTTCTTTTGGTTCTTCTTCTACTACACCTATATCATCCTTATCTGACTCAATTTCATGATTGTTTCTATAAGGCTTACCTCTATTTTCACTTTCATCAACCCTGACATGTACACTCTCTATAATTCTATGCAATCTCTTATTATAACACTTATAAGCTTTTCTTTGGATGGAATACCCCAAAAATATCCCTTCATCACATCTTGACTCAAAAATTCCTAAATTTTCATCTTCTCTCTTAATATAGCATTTATTTCCAAATACTTTGAAATTCTTGACTAATGCAGGCCTACCGAACCACAATTCATATGGTGTTCTACCACTATTAAATATAATAAGGGATTTGTTTTGAATGTATACTATAGTTTGTACTGCTTCTTTCCAAAATGTATCCATCAATTTTTCCTCGTTCAACATGGCTCTAGCCATCTCCTTCACAATCTCATTTCTTCTCTCCACCACACCATTTTGTTGTGGCATTCTTGGAGCTAAATACTGGTGTTTGATTCCATGAATTCACTTGACATAAATTCTCCACCTCTATCTAATCTGAGACATTTTATTCTTCTCCCAATCTCATTTTCTACAAGTTTCTTATAACCTTTAAATTCTTTAAACGCCTCAACCTTCTCCCTCAAAAATGTGACATATGCCATTATGGTATAATCATCAATCAACAACATGAAATATCTTTCTCCTTGAAATGCCCTTGTCCTCATTGGACCACATAGATCAGTATGAATTATCTCCAAGGGTTTTATAGTTGAATAATCCTTTGTAGGAAACTTAAAATGTGTTTGCTTTCCTTGCTGGCATCCTTGGTAGATGGTATTTTTAGGCTTTATAATCTTAGGTATATCTCCGACTAATCCTTTTGAACTTATCTTTACCAAATTGTCAAAGTTTATATGTCCAAGTCTTTTATACCACATCCAACTCTCATCTGCTTGGATAATTAGACATGTTTGGCCTTCCACTTCACATAGATTGTAGAGATTACTATCAATCCTTTTCCCTTGAGCAATTTTTTTACCATTCATTCTTATCTTACAACCTTCAGAATCAAATACAACTTTATATCCATTATCACAAACTTGGCTGACACTAAGAAGATTATGTTTCAGACATTCCATATATAGCACATCTTTAGTTTTGTTCTTCCCATCTATGCTCAAAGTTTATTTACTATGAATCTTAACAACAGTATTATCACCTAGGCTTACTGAGCCCCCTTTTGTCATTTCAAGTTTAATGAATCATTTTATCCCCAGTCATGTGCTTAGAGCAGCCACTATCAATTACCCATAAGTCTTGTTCCTTTGCATGCAATGGTGTTTGGGAAATCATTGATTGAGTAAGATTTTTATTTTTCTCCTTCCATACCTTCTTAGGTTTATTTTCAACTTTTTCTTCCTATTTCTCAACAACCTCAATTTTCTTTTCAGCTTTAGAAGATATAGTTTTCTTCTTTTTAGGTTGACCATTTTGTCTTCTAATTTTTTCTCTACAATCTCTAGCTATATGACCAAAATTGTTGCAATTGAGACACACTACATTCATAACAATCAAAGGAGAAAATGGATTTTTACTTATGAAATTTTCATTTTTCCTTAGAATGACTTTACACTCTTTAGCCCTATGACCAAAATTGTTACAAGTATAGCAATACCCGTTGAAATATGATGAGTACCTAGTCATGGATTATCCTTCAGCTAGATGAGGAGATTTTCTTTTTCTAGGCCTCCTTGGATAGTGTACTCTTTTGAATCCATCATTATCTACTCTTTTTGTGTTCTGCATCTTCTTTTGTTGATCAAGAACTGTCTAGTTGTCCTCCTTGACTACAAATAATTTCTTTTCTTTATCATATTTTTGTTCATCTTTAGGGGATTCCTATTTTTCATATTTTTCATCAATTGGGGTAGATTTTTCTCCTTCTATAAATCTTTCTTAAAGTTTTGTAGAGGCATCCACAAATGAACTCTTTCCTTTTTCCAAACCTAGACCAGATTTCTCTTTAGTTGTAGGCTTTTATGTACTTATCAATTAACTCAAAATATCTATACCACCTTTCAAATTTAGTCCATTTATGATCTACTCATTGGCCTTCTCCAATTATTCTCTTAAGGCAACTATTTCTTCATCAAGCTATGTGCACCTATCCACCTTACATTGTAGTTTATACTTCATAACATCTTCTAATATTTTGAGTTCTTCTACCTGCAGTTTTAGATTTACCACCAGCTTATTTGATTCCTCAAGTTCTTGAGTTAGCTTATCATTCTCCTTTTGATAATTATTTTTTAGTTTCTTTTTTTCCTTCTTAATATCATCATATTTATCCCTTAACTCATCAAGGTCTTCAAGAGCACTAATTAATTCTCCCTAAAGATCAACAATCGCTTCCTCTTCTTCTTCATGTAATTCCTCAAATAGTGCATCTTTCTAAGCCTTAGTTTCTTTAGCCTTAAATAGAAATTATCTTCTATTTTCTCTCATTACAAGGGCACAGTATTGATCCTCTTCTAAACTATCACTAGCATTAGATTCTTCACTATATTTATTGATATATAAACTCTTCTTCTTTCCAAAATTCTTCCTTTTTGGATAAACCGTTTTCTTCTTTTTGTTATCTTCTTCTTGCTTGAAATTGTCCTCTTTATCATATGGACACTTTGAAGAAAAACTACCTATTCTACAACAATTAAAACACTTGAAAGGGAGCTTACCTTTATATTTTATGGATCCTCTCCTTAGTCTTCTTATGAAGTTTGTTTCTTCCTCATTTGTTTCTTCATAATCAAATGCAATGACAACAACTTTTTCTTTCTTATTAGCTTCATCTTTTCCTTTCTTGACAACTTTAAATGAAACTTCTCTCCTAGATGAATCAACATCTGGAATTATCATCTCATATGCATTAATTATGCCATGCACCTCATCAAGAGTGAGTTTATCAATTTCTCTTCCTTCTTCAATAACAAAAATCTTGGAGTCATATTTAGTTGTCATAGACCTAAGAAATTTCAACACAACATCTTCCTCTTTTAGATCTACACCATATCCTTTAATGGAATTTACCACATCATCAACTCTCTGAAAAAAATCTACACTCTTCTCTTCTTCGGTCATCTTCAAGCCTTCAAATTTTTTCTCTCAACACTTGCAACTTTTCCAACTTCACTTTGGTGTCACCTTCATAGATCTTCTTCAATTTTTTCTAGACATCATAAGTAGTTTTACAATGCATAACTTTGTTATGCACATAGTTAGACAAATTGTTCATAATAATAAATGAAGCTTTCTTATTGTCCTCATGAATCTTCTTTCTAGTAGGATCAGTAGGAATGTTATATTGGGTTTCAACAAACACCTAGACTTCAGTTCCAAGAGAAACTAAGTATCCTTCAATTAATGAGCTCCACTTAGCATAGTTTGTTCCATAAAACCTAGGTGGCTTGTTTTAACCTTCTTGAAATGCCATTGTGTTCACCTATCCAAGATCTACCTGAGTTGATTAAGCTTCTTCTAGGGAACCTAGTTTTCTAATACCAATTGTTAGAACATAATGATATGCTAAGAGGGGGGTGAATCAGTAGATATAAAAACTTTTAGAATTGAAAAAATATTTGTAGATTCAACCCTAAAATCCAAATGTGTTGATTAAAATATAAACCAATATAAAAATATCATGCACATAATGCAACATCTCATAACATGAAATATACGTGGAAAACCCAAGATGGGAAAAACCACAGTGACAAAAGCTACTTGAGGCTACTTCTCAAATCCAGTGTCACAAATGAAATATCTATTACAATGTTTAGGCATACAATCCAAGGAAGTTTCAACTCCCTAATTTAGAAGCTACAACTTCAAGGATGTTGCTACACCCTGTTTTAGGAGCTACAACTCCAAGGAGACTACAATCACCTATTTTGAGCTACAACTTAGTTCAATGAGGCTACAACCTCAACAAAATTACAAATTCATATGCGCATACAATTAAGTTCTACTCAACCTAAAAATGCACCATTACATTCAATGAATTGTTGCACACCCTACAACTTACACTACTATTGTTGAAGTTGCACTCTCAACAACACACCCCTAAATGCAAAACCTAGATGATATGCTATGTTGTGTCTAGGTTACACACATATGTTCATTCCCTATCTGCACTCATAACTCTCTCTCTCTTCTTCATTTCTTGCAGATTACCACTCTAAGACAATTTTGTGATTGTCTTCTTTTTCTTCTATCAACTGATCTGCAATCTTGCCTTGAGATTCACACCACCGTTTAGATCTTATCAAATCTTCTACTAGGGTTTCCTTCACTTGCAAAATTCACTAGCAAGCTTCCTTTTCCTTGAGACATGCACACATCTATCCAACTCATAGTTAAGAAATATGATAGGGTTTACCAAATATTTCCATATCTTGCATCGAGCCACCCAATATTTAATTCAAGTACAAATAATTTTCCTCATTCTCTTCATCAAACCCTAAAATTTGATTATGAATTCAATGAATCCTTCATTTTCATTCGATCTGATCTTGATTCTTGTATGATCATCTAAACCATTGTATTGTGCATAAAATCTCATTACAATTGTTGTTGAAATAGATAGAGCATTTAATTCTCATTTCCATGTTGGTTACCAGTCGAAACCCTTATTCGCACTATTGTAGCTATTTCATATTTCTATCTTTGAATTATGGTCATCAATCTATTATCTTCACACCATGATCCTATGCTTTTCATTCACTGTCGTAACTTTAAAATACAACCATTTGATAAACGGTTGTTTAAATCTCCTACTTTTATCTTATCCTTCATCACCATCATGTATTTCCAAAACACTTAGAACAATCGCATCCATTTATGTGATGTAGCGATCACCGTCAGATTAGCTATGGATCAATCTGCATCATTTATTGCTCTCCCGTTGCCTCTAACAATGGGTCCACAAAATCATTGTAGGTTGGAGAGCTAACACCATGTGTCTGCCTCTAATGTTATTCTCCACTATTCCTCAATACTCATCACGCATCGCTGAAAGCTTCAACTCTAATCAATGCATTAACATGATGCACTAACACCCAATGATGCAATAACATTCAAACACTTGTACATGTTGATGTCACTTTCCACTAACACCGCTCATTGTTGAACAGTTGACTTCCTTTGATCTTAGTTAGCATGATGAACTAATACCCTATGATGCAATGTCATTCATTGGATGTTTTTCATTTCAATCTCATCCATACATTGCATATCACACAAATCTTCAAATGCTTCACTCCAAAAAAGTGATGTGAAGCGATCGAGCAATAGGAAGCCGTGTGTCACTTGTACCATCAAGGTATTATCCTCCATCATGTATCACTGAATTACAAACCAATTCCAACTTTCTTTCCACGATGTGTGAGATCTAGCAATAGTCATTCATCTCGTATCGTTGAACTTAAAACTAATCTCAACTTTCTTTTGGCGATGTGAAATAAAAAGCGATGACAATGACTGAATGACAAGGTGAAGGGGTCGGTCACCAAATGAACTTAAAGGCCATAAGTTATAACTTAGATGACCTACAACCTCCAAACAACAATCAATGATAAATAGAAAATTGTTAAGGCACCATGATTGCCAACACAAGGGTTTAACTGCAAAACCCTAATTTTGATCGAGAGGAAACATAATTCATTTATGAGAGTGTTATACATCCTCTAGCCCTGCACATCACATTTCTAAGAAGCTCTCAGAAAACCCATATCAGATATGATCTTTGATTTCTCTTCAAATGCCTGGAAGAATACTATGCAATTTCATAACAACAATGCACCACATTGAGATACATTTTGCAATCTTCACATCCTCCCTGAGCCAGATCCTCAACATGTCATGTTCCTTTTTGGCATCAATGAAATAACTCCCTTTGCTAGGATAAGTTCCATCTCACTCCTGATCCCTTTTTGACATCAATGACAACAATATGCCAACAACAAAATCTAAACATCATCCCAAATCAAAACATGGTCCAAAATCAATTTGTGCATGATCCCATACAAATATCACAAGTGTATATTCCAAATATGCTTGACCAACAACCAAACCCACTACACCAAGGCTATCAAAATCAAAATCAAGATCAAATTATGTGAAATCAAATAGCTACACTTAGAAAATTCATTGATTCATATCACCAAGAGACATCTCCACCCTAAAATCAACACACTCCTCCATTGGTTAAACCGTGTCATCAAAACATTGAGTTGTGTCCGCGACCACATGAAGAACAACATCTTCAATATCAAGAAGTTGGATATCAAATTCAACAACCTCAACAACAAGATCAATCACCACATCTCTCAGAACAATCACAACTAGATCAATCTCACCAAGCACAAATCTCACAAGATGAAAAACGTGAATACACTCCTTTGGGAGAGCTAATTGAATTAGCATTAAACACATTAGTCCATGATAAACTTATAAAACTTCCAAAATCATTAAATGGGGGTGAACCTAGCATCAAGTTCCAATGGGATGATGATAATGCTTATTGTGAATACCATAGCACAAAAGGTCATGACACGTCGGATTGTATGAAACTCAAATATCTCATCCAAGACCTTCTTGATCAATAAAGAATAACTATTGAAGACAATGATCAAGATTCAACCATTAATGATGGAAGTGACAATCTCTCCACGATAATTTTTGAAAACAATGATCAAGATCTATCCATCAATGAGCACCTTGAAGATATTTCTACCACATCCAATGATCAAATCAACATACATCAATAGTCATTGTTTAATCATGATCAATACCCATCAACAATATCCGATAATGATCCATTTCAAGAAGCGTTAACATCATTTGATCCTATGATTGAAAACACCGACAATATCCCCACCACCATTTTTAAGGATAAAATTCAATATTCATTTGCCAATGATCATGTTGACAATGTCTCTACATCACCTAACAAGCTAGAGGACATATCTCAAGAATTTATTCCAAAGCATGATCAACATCTTTCACCAAAGTCTAGAAATGGTCCTTTCCAAGACATATTGAAATCCTTTGACCTCATGGTTGCATATATTGAAGGAATCCTTAATTCAACAATTGATCAAAATCCACTCAAAGATCAAAAAAATATTGAGCTAATACCCATGCCTAATGAAGACATTCAAGAACCCTTTGTAAGCAATCCATCCTTTGAAATTGAACCATGTCAAGAGCTTGATCCAAAGCATGTCAAAAGCAATTCAAAAATTAATCAAGATCAAGAATATGTATCTCCAAGATACTATCATGATCTAATGGGTATTTTCCAATCCATACAAGATGTCACAAATAATGATCATATCCATATATCACATACTCCTCCATCTACCCATGAGATGCTTACTCCTAATGGATAATTAGATGATCTTCATCCAAAAATAGAGTCTCATACTCTTGATATCATTACCAAGGAATAAGAGTCTCCTAATCTTAATATTTTTACACATGATCAAGGCATAGTAAAATCCATAGATATATCAAAAAATTATCATGAAGAAGACATCTAAATAGATGGTAAAATAGAAACATCCTTTGAATAGCAAGCATAAATGGATCATGAAGAAGACTCCTGTATGGATTATATAGCATCATCTTTTGAAGAAGCATCAAAATTAGACACATCCTCCATACAAATTGGAGAAAGTGAGTATGAGGATATCAAGCATTATCAAAAATCAACAGAGCTAAACAATCTTGAACTGCAAGAAAATGGTTTGTCAGCAGCAGAATCAAAGCACGTCAGTAATAATCCCATAATACTAGGGGAAATTTTATCTAGTGCAAACACCAACATGGGGAGCATAAAGAGTCCTTATGATGAAATAGCTACCAACACTCCAACCATTCATATCATAAATCATCATCCACACATCTTTCCACCCATTAATTGGGATTAACCACAAAAAAGAGGTCTATATCAAAGAAAAGAGAAAATTATTGAAGAAAAAGAATCGACAAAGACAAATGGACAAAAAAAAATCAAATGGATACCAAAGAAAAATAAAGAAAATCATCCCTATCAAACTCCATTAGTCAAAAAAACTATTGGGAAAAATCAAAAAGGGAAGTTCATCCATCAAAAGTGTTTTTCAATACAAAAGAAAGCTTCAAGAGTGACCTACAAAGTATATGAAGAGTTGGTCCCAATAGAATCTCCATATCCACCCATCATTGCTCATCATCCCAAGTTTGGAGAATCAAAGATTCCAAACTATCGATCAATCCATTTGCATCTCGTATCCCTCAATGCATTCCACCATCCACTTCAACATCCATGATATCCAACTCTTGTATTGACCTTGTGTTGGAAGCAACTCTTTATCATAAGGACTCTAGGGGTACTCTATCATGATGTGTGCATCTAAGGTTAACTTTGGTATCAATAAAGAAGATGAAACAATCTAGGGGTTACATTCAAGTGCCCATATCTTAGCAAAACAACTCCTCCAAGTAGGATATCATTGCCACATCATGACAACAAAATCTATATCAGCACCAACAATGTCTACATCAACACCACCAGGTGGTTCAACATGAGCATAAACTTTCAAAAAAATTAAAAAAATCAAGAAAATAGTCAAGAGAAAAATCATCCTCTAGTGAAAACCACTTTGGTGGCACTTTGGACAAGTACCATGATGAAAACCTTGCAAACATGCATCATGAGTAGAATCAAGCATCTATGTGAACCATTTTAGGTGGAGCCATCTCATTCCATCCATAATAAATCCCACATTCCATCCATCTTATCCATAATAAATCTAGGAACCCTTCATTATCTAATCCATTTTTCATCCCATCTGACTTATCTTGATCTAGGCAAAGGTTCAGTATGTACTTCACACTTGCTTATGGTAAAATTCTTAACATGGGTCACTATCATTGGTCCTATCCTAACTAGCATTATTTGAGCCATAAGGAATTTTCTAAAGAGGCATACTCTATCCAAACATGTTATCCTTGGCATCCTTCACATACCCATCCATCAATCCATTCATTTATCCATGCATCCACCCACATCATTCCATACATTGCTAGACACTAGGGGTAGAAACTTACATCATGCTCTAGGAATAAATCTTGAGATATATCTTATAACTCATGTTGTGATCTAAACATTTTCTAACAGAAAATAAAATTAGTCAAATCATTTGAAGCAAAAATCCAAATCACTAGCCCATGGCACAATTTGATGAGAAGATGTTCTATCTTTTATCAAACATCAATCCAAACAATCTATATCAGTTGAATCTACCTTTCACTTCAATGTCACATCAACTCATTATAACCAAATTTGTTCCAAACCAAGCTTCAAAATATTGATAAATCAAATCCAATCAATCCATCATCATCTTGGGATATCCTTCCCAATCCTCATGTTGCTTAACACTTTCCTTGTATTGATGTGTATCCTCAACAATGTTATCATCATCAATCCATCAATTTCCAATCTTTTTGTTTCTTAACACTATCATTGCATTGTTGTGTATCCTCAACAATGTTATCATCATCAATCCGTCAATTTCCAATCCTTGTGTTGCTTAACACTATCCTTACATTGTTGTGTATCCTCAACAATCTTGTCATCATCAATCCATCAATCCGATCAATCAATCCTAGCTTGGTTTTCAATAAAATCCCAAAATAGATCACTGAAATCATCACAAATCCACACACTCATCAACATTGAGCAAAAAATCCAAAGCATTGAAAATGTCTTCCAAAATACAAAATATCCAGAACATATCAAAAACCCTAAAAAGGTCAAACATTGAAAATCCAAAAATAGTGTCCTGTTGTCGAACTACGTCATCTCTCAGCTTGAATGTATGCAAGGCCATCATTGATGTGCCCTCGAGATACCCTAGGTTATCCCTTTAGGATTCCATCATAATAAACTAGCATTCCATCAATTGTTCATATCTTCATCTTTGTCAATAAGTTGTGTCAGTCAAGCTATGTGGTCTTTGTGTATATAACGTAGGAAAGGATTATCTTTAATCACCCCTCAAGCCCCTAGGATAGGTCTTTTAGGTTAGGTTCTTGGTCGTAAATTTCTAAAAAATCCCAAAAACATCCAAAGAACTTGGAAAATCCAAAAACATTCAAATAACTTAGAAAAACTCCTAAACATTCAAATATCGAAAAAATAAAAACATTTGAAAATTGAAAACACAAAAACATTAGAAAACATTAAAAATACCATAACAACATCAAATATCTTAGAGAAAAACCCTAAATAGTCTCAAATAACCCAAAAACCAAAAAATTCTCATAAAATTTCAAAAAGACCAAAAACAACCTCAATTTTTTTTTCAAAATACCAAAAACATTGAAATATTCCAGAAAATCCAAAACCACCCATCCCATCTCGCTTTCACCCACAAAAAACTTCCATCCATAATAAATTAATCACCATCTTCAACCTTTTGAAAAACAAATAGAAAACATGTATAGCAAGTCGTAAAGTGAGAACTTAAGTGTCACAATCTAAAGTCTAAATCATAGGTAAATGTGTCAATGAGGTTTATATCAATGGCTTAACATAAAGCTCATCATCATCCAAACATCAAACAACCATCTGACCAACATGTCCTAGGATGTATCCTTCCTGCGATGGACATTAGTATCAAACATCACCTTAGCTAAAATTAAACTGGCAAGAGATATAGATAACACTAATTGTTTGTCTTTGATCTTTTCTTAAGATTTATCTTAATGACCCATTTCAAGGACCTCTCAATGATTTCTATCAAAATTATTTAGAGATAAAGGAATGGGCCATCGATCATTATCTTTTGCTTTTTGTGCTTGTGGATAATCTTGTAAAATAATCTTGGCACATACTTGCTTAGTTGTGTGTAGGAAGGTTGTTTGGAGTACGTTGTTGACTATTGTGTATGCTTTAGTCCATTATATTATATGCTTCTAACTTACATTCCAACAAGGTTTCTATATGTCAAGATGTGAACAAGAACTATCCTATCTATTTGCAAAGTCAAAGTCCATTACACTAGATACAACATTGTCCTAGTTATCAATAGCTTGATATATCATGTCTATGTGTTATATCAAACAATAAGAAATGACAGAATATCCCAATCCTTAAATTTGAGCAAGTCATCATCCTGCATTCAAAATCATCATGCATTTTCTCATCACCATCGCTAATAAATTCTCAGTGGATCATAGACTTGTTGGATTTTTTGAAGAAATCATCACAATAAATGGTCATTCATCTTGTTTCTCCTATCTTCTCTCCACACTAACCTGGTATCATGATAGTCAACAAAAACATCATCAATGCATCCATCTTGCATCCAAAAACCATCAGCATGCATACATTTCATATCATCATCATCATAGTCATAACATATCATAAAGCATACATCCTGCATTATCATTTAAGTTGTGATGAATGATATATATATTTTATTCTAAGCATCTTGAATCATTACATATCATAAAAATGCATCACATATCATATCATAAGCATAAACATCTGCATTATCCATCCATACATCCATATGCATCCATGATCTTCTCATAAAACTGCATAGAAAATACATAAAAAAATAAATGCATCCATAACATTGGAATACATAATCATAGCATAACATTTGCATATCATATCATCCATCCTATAGCATATCATGAAAATATACTAAAAAAAAACATAACATTGCATCCATCCATATCATTACATCTCATATATCATGGCATATCACATAAGCATAAGTAAAGTGAATCCATACATGATAACATATAAGCATGTTACATCTCACATCATATGCATTCATACAATCATAAGCATGAAATATGATGAACACATCATATGAAATCTATATCCATATAATATATATATATCAAAAAATAAATGTCACGGTACAATATCTAGATCAGTGTATGTATATTGATCATAAATACAATATCCATGAGGCTATCAAAAAGGATCCCATGAATTTATATTTGTATCAAAGAATGGGGTAACAAAATCAAAAATATTTGTACACTTGAGCTAGCCCTGATGGTTGCTCCCCTCTATGGCCTGCCTCTTTGGCTAATCCTCGGCCCTAGGTCATGTATCACTCCGCTGTGAATAGTCAGTCTATCTAAGTGGCACTTTCACATCTCTGTAGTAATGCATCCTATAATAGGTTGCCTTGATCACAACCTCTCTGTATAATCTCATGGATATGGTCCTACCCTGTGTGGCCACTATCATTGCCTCCATCTACTGGAAGCAATTGATCTCTTGATCTCTCTCAGTAGTCACAACTTGTACCTATTTTCCTCATATGATCCCTCTCTACTATGATGGCCACAACTTGTTGTCTGTCCTGTTCCCGCGCAGCAGTAATAATGAAAATATGCTAGTGGGCCTGATCCAACTCACCTGTAAGAAATTGTACCTACTATTGTAGCTATTGAATCTATATATCTCTAGGATCCGGTGGTGGTGGATGAATTGGCTATTGCTGACTGGGTTGTTGCTACACTAGTTATTTCTAAATAGGAGGTTGCTATCTCACTGATGGTACCCTTGGAATCTATTGGTCCTAGCCATCTTGGCCACCTTGTCCTCTGCCCTTGCCTGCTCCCCTCCCTCTAGGTCTTCCTTGTGGAGGATCACCCACTAGATCTATCAACTTGCATGGGGGTGTAAACCAAGCATCATATGTAGGTGTCATTTTTGCATCTTCCTGACCCTAATCATAAGCCCATGGTCATGCCACCAACTGTCAAAAACCCTCAACCACCTTAGGAACTGGAATAGTAGGTCCCCATGTGGGAACCTCTCGATTTGATCTCATGAAAAATAGCCTTGTAGGCATCATCAGGCCTATCCTGCTGCTTGCTGAATTGTTGAGCCACTCTGTCTAGCAGGTATCACTCTATGATGGTGTGCTCTCGACCCTGCATGTATCAGGTCTATCTAGCAAAGTGCAACTATTGAACGCCATCATACCATGTTGGCATCTATAGCCAGGGTCACCATCTAAACACTATCATATCATCTAATACTTAGCACTAGTATGGAAGCACAAGTTTCTCTATATGTTGCAAAGTAATGGCACCTTTATACCTCCACACCATGGGATCATCTGGCTCAACATCATCCATCTATACAATCAGTCAAAGCACATCAATATGTTCTCAAGCCCAAATGTGTAGAAAGGTAACCCCTACACCAATGGATCTATCATTGCAGTAGATGAATCATGCATATCATGATGTAACAAGGCCAACATCACTAGCCCCCATGTGAATATAATCCTCCTATAGAGCATCATGTGCCATGCTAAGCCTCATTATGGGATGAATCCCCTGCTTTGTTAGTCAGGAGCGACCGAACCAAAAGTGATGGCTACGATAATCAACCTGAAAGTGGGCACATAACCTCTGTATGCCTCGAGGTTAATCTACGAAGTAACTAAAGCAATGGCCTCCATCTCCATCACCTCGTGATAGGCATTTCATCTGGAATTGAAATTGTAAATCACTTGCTCACCATGAATTGAAAAACATAGAATCCACCATACGTCCTCTAATGTGACTGTCACTTCACCTGTTAGAAGGTGAAATGATGAAGTCTCATTGTACCATCACTCGCACAACATGATCATCATAGCTAGATGTGTCTGGAAGAAAGGAACATACATAATGTACCATAAGTTGATCTCCCCCAAGTGCTCCTGTGCAACTCTGATAAATCACCCAGTCTCTCCAAAATGGTGGTCCTGTGCTCATGAGACATTAAGGGTGGAAGACCTCTTGCATTCTCAAAGCACAAGACGTCAAAATTAAAAAAAAATTGACTCAGTTTGAAATTTTCAGCTCAAAAATCACAATAGTGTCACTATATTTTAAATTCCAAATTGTGACACTCTAAGGCATTTCAAATTGCAAATCATAAATTGTGTTTCCATAAACATGTGTCACAATTTAAACTTTGGAAACCCTAACCCTAATTTTCAAATTGGGAAGTGCATCGCTATATACATATGTGTCGCAATTTAAAATTGGGAACCCTAATTCTAAATTCTGAACTATGTCGCAATATACATATGTGTCACTAAAAAGCATTTTACTATTGCCAATTCTCAAATGGGCATCAATATATAGTAATGTTGCCAAAGTTTAAATTTCAAAGAGCAATAAATGCATCAAAAAGTCAAATTTTAAATCAGGTTTTTGATCACATATCGGTGGTCCTGCACCTGAGAGCCTCTGGTACTCTCACACTCAATAAGAAATGTGTCAAGGGAGCTCTTGTCACGCCATTTCATTAGAGGGTCAGAGCTCAAAATAACAAGAATTTTGTAAGGTGTGAATGCATGTAAATGAATTGAAAGTGACCCTTCTTGGCTTATTTATGCTAGAAAATTAGGGATTTTTTTCCCTAATTTCACATTCAAGATAGGGTTTATCATCATTTTCACCAATTTTTCCAATCAGAACCTTATTTTACATCATTTTTTGCATTTTTGGCATATTTCTTGCATTCCAAAGCCTTTCTAGACCCTTAGGGAATCTTTTCACCTTTGTTGAGAAATCAACCCAAAATTCAAAAAAAATCGCCCGATTTCTCGAGGGGGCAGGGAATCAACTTAATCCTTCAGCAATGGGGCATCTAAAAAATTAGAAAATTAGATTTTATTTTTTTTAATTTAAGCAGTAGTTTTTAATCTAAAAAGCATCAGTCTTTGAACCAAAGCAGTAGGTACCTCACTTCAAAGAGGGGCAAAATGTAGACGTTGAAAAATGTCTTGAGTCATATCATACACTCGAATTAGGTATACTAACATCATTTCCTCTTGAAATCCATCCTCTTTTTGCTTAATTAATTAAATTATCCTAGCTATTTAATCAATTCCATCATTTGCGTCTATTAACCTAATTTATCAAATCGGGTTGATTCATCCCCTTCTGCACTAACATTTCATCTCATTAAATTAAATAAATCAATGTATTTAATTTAATTCCATAAGTCCTCTTATTTAATTAAATAACCCCAAGTTATTTAATTAAATGTCATTTCATCTTTACCCATTCATCAAATCATTTAATTTAATGAATATCACTTTAATTTTTCTAATCCCCTAATTGTATGATTAAACCTTGTTTAATTAACAATTATCTAATTAATCCAATTCCTCCCACTTGCAAGGGAATATTAAAAAAGAATATTTCCCCTTTGCACAATTTAATTTAGTTTGAATTAACTAAATAACCTTTTTCGTCAGCCATATGAATATTCCAAAGAATATTCTTTCTCCTCCAATCACTTGAAAAAGGGAATATTCTCACTTGGCTTCTTGAGCAAGCTAAACTTGAAACCTCTTGAGAAAATTAACTTTTGACCTCTTGAGCATATCGAAAGTGTATTTTTTGGAAGGAATGAGAACCCTTGATTAATTCTCATCTTGCATTCTCACCCATTGATGAGAATCCACGATCCATTCCTCCTATTTCCTCCATCCTTGACCATTGATTAGATTTTTTGATCTCAACCCTTCATTTCTCATTTACTTTCCTATAAATAGAACACTATTTGGAGACAAATAGATCCATATTTTTTAGAGAAAACTCATGCTATTGAAATCACTCATACTTTACTAGCATTTAGCATATTTTAGTTCATTTTTAGTTGCATATTAGCTTTAAGTTTCCATTAATGGCTTCCATACATCCATTTAGCTTGTTTATAAATTAGGATTTGAATATTTTAGCTTAGAGTCCACTTATATTAGCTTAGCTTTTCCATATTTAGACCATTTTTAGCATAAAAACATGTTAATTTAGCTTGCATCATGTTCAATTTAGCATAAATCATGTTTTCATCCACATATCACAACTGTTTCATCGATTCTCTTCAATAGAATCAATTGAAATGAGCTCATTTACCCACGAGATTGGGAAAGGGTCATTGTTTCACATCAACATGAAACCAATCCCCCAATAGAATAATTTTTAATTTATTAGAGTAGGTATTTCAAAATCTTTTGTAGTTTAACATGTTAACTTTTAATGGCTTCCACTTTCATTTACATTGAATGATTTTATTGGGATTGAGGTTTAGTGGCTAAATCATACTTTGATTCCTCATGGATGAAGTGTGGTTAACCCATACTAATCCGTTGGTCATAGGAAAAATCACTAATGGAGTAATAAAATGAGTCATCATTGGGCATGATCATCAATGGCATAAAAAAGCACTCACATTAGGTACATTCACTACTAAAGAAAGAAAAGGAGTCATCATTGGGAATGATCACCAATGGAATAACAAGGCACTCATATTGGGTGAATTCACAAATGGAGGAAACTATCAAGCAACACAAGGCTAAAAGGACTAGATCCTAGATTCATCACATTCACCAAAATTCAAATGTGGCATGAAAATCAATGTGACAATTTAGCTCAACAAAATATTTCAACATAATATTAATTGTACTAAAATGAAAATTCATGATGGATACTTCAAATCTTCCATTCCAAACCATTCAAATTCAATTTAAAAATTTAAATTTTATAATTTTTCTTCAATGCCAAAAACCAAAAATTTAAAAGTGAAAAATAAAAGATACCCTTTTAATTCAAATATGAAAAATAATTGAACCATGCAATAAAATCCAATTTCTAGGCATTTTGAAAAAATGACATCATGAGGGTACATTTTGGAAAATTTCAATAAATAAATAAAATCTCACTTTTATTTCAAATTTAAACATGTATTTGGAGTCTTTGATGCTCCTCTAACAATGCACAAACCACTAAAATCTAAAAATAATAAACAAAGGAGAAGAATTGAAAGACTTGCCTCACTTTTTGCCATATGAGAAAATACACCAAGCTTTGCATACACCAAAGGGGAGAAGAAATCAAATCCCATGCACAATAGCATATCCATTCCTATCCCAATTCTTCAAATCCCATGGAAATCCACCCATAATTGTACGCCGAATTCAAAAAACAAGATTTGGTTGGAAGAGGATTTTAGAGAAAACCAATTTCTTTCCAAAATAATTATTTTCCTTTATTTTCCTTTCCTATTTGTTTCCATTTCAAAGATCAAAAATAATTAAACATTCAACCTTATTTAATTTTCATAAAAAAATACAATGAAAACAAATATATGCGACCCCATTTCATTTTCCTTATTTTCCAATTAATTTAAATTCACCCTAAGAACCCTTTCATAATTTAAAATTCAAATAATATATTTAACTCATTCCAATTTCAAAATTTAAATAATGAATAAATCACATATACTTGCATGGGTAAGTGAACCAAGATGGTTCCCAAAAAGGGGGCTTAAGTGGCCACTTTTTTTCTGAAATCAGGAAATATTGACCTTGGACGTGAAATTGAGGATAGCTACACTCAAAATTTTGAGATGGAACAAAAATAAGGATCAAAAAGCTCCAAGTCTACATTTTTTAACTACTAATTTATTTTGAAAATGGTTGAGATTAAGAGGTTCAAAAGAGGGATGTACATAAATTGTTGTTGTTTTTGTCAGAAAAGCATAACATAGCAACTCTTGTACGACCCTAGCATAGTGAAATTTTTGTAGTATTTTAAAAATCACTATAGTGAAAATTTAGCTAATAGTATCTAGTTGATGCACAATTTTTTTGATAATTTTTTAATGAATATTTGATTTTTTACTAATTTTCTAAGTGGGCACTTCCTAAAAAGCATAATTTTGGCCGTGCTCCCCCTACAAATTTTGGAAAGTAATAGATTTTTTTTAATTTTTATTTTTTAAAGTTTGTAGAATGGAGTCTAGTTTCTAAAAATGTAATTTAATTGAAAATTTGATGAACAGTTAATTTATAATGAAAAAAAAACCAAACACTGCTTTTTGACAAAAAATAGACATACAAACAAAAGAAATTATGGATGAAAGGCCTAACATTGTTAGAAAGTGAAAAAAATTACATCATTGGAAAGCTAAGAGAGAACTTAACATTACCCATGTGTTTGATTTTGTCGATATTGAACCAGATGCAATCCTGACGGTGAACATGAACCCAATTATGTGGAAAATTGTAGAATTTGCAAAAAGACATGTCTCTGGTCATTGGGAATGCCCTCCAAGCCTTTGGGTTGGTATTCCAAGGAAAATACTAAAGATAAGGCTTGGAGATTCCCAAAGAAAAATATAACGCGAGTACATTATAATACGCTCACATTCTGTGTTAGTTTTGACATTTTTTGCTTCTCTAGGGAACATGTCTAGCAACACATAACGCGCTCGCATTATGTCTTCCTTTAGTTAAATGTCACTTTATTTAATGTTTCTTGATATGTTTGTATGTATATGTATGCTGGTGTGTCATGTATGTATGTATGTATGCATGCATGTGTGTATGCCTATATGTATGTATTTATGGTTGTGGGAGAGAGGGTGGGAGTGGGAGAGAGTGTGGGAGAGTGGGAGAGAGGGTGGGAGAGTGGGAGAGAGGATGGGAGAGTGTGAGAGAGAGGGGGAGAGTGTGGGAGAGAGTGGGGGAGTGGTAGAGGGTGGTAGAGAGTGGGAGAGACAGTGGGAG
>VDFB02281492.1:487520076-488027428 GCA_007258455.2 Sequoia sempervirens
GAGGGTGAGAGTGGGTTGGGGTGGGTCTACCCTATAAATCTTAAGAAAAACTAACTTTATTATAATGCCAGCACATTATGAATAAGTAGAGACATGGCCGTTTAGCAAGAAATAACGTGCTCGCGTTATAATGCGAGTGTGTTTTCTATTGCACTAAAAATGGTTAAAAATCACAATATACCCATGATGTCAGCCCACATTCTACATATTCTCCTAGTTTTGTGCATGCTTCGACAAAAAGTAGCCTTTTGGTGATTGAGTGAAGTGTGCATGCATGATTTTTAGATTCCACCACCTTTTTCATGATATTTCCATCACCTTTGCATGAAATAGTAGAGTTTTCATGTTGAAAGGCATATAATATGAATTCAAGTTTGAATTACAGTGATAACGGATATACAATTGAAGTTTGGAGGGGAACAAGCCTTTGAAAAAGTCAAATTTTTGAGCAGTTTGAGGAAAGAAGAAGCAAAGGCCACATAATTGGGTAGAACTCCTCCATTTGAAACTTTGGCTTTTTAGGTATGTGAAGTCTTTGTACATTTTCTTTCATTCTATTATGGCTTGCTTTCATTTTTTTTGTTTTTCTTATTCCATGTTGATCAAATTGTTTGTTTGTCATGTTACAACCTTAGGTTGTCAATGGACATTTTAAATTACACAATTCTATACACTTTCGTATTACATTTTTAAACCACATCTCTTTGAGGAATTTTGTTAAATTTAACAATTGACTTTCTTTGTGTATGCTTCCAAAGATTTCATTGAGGTATTTTGTCAAATAGTTATACAAACCAGTTGATTGCCTTGTCTATGCTACCAAATTTTCCATACATGTCTCTAAAAAGTTGGAATATACTCCTAATGCAGTAGGGGGAGGCCTACAACATATAAACACACAACTCTAATCTACAAACAAATTTACAATTTACAATTTCATCATGACCTCTTCTTTCAACAAATTCACATTGTTTAGGTTGTAGCATATTAAAGTCACTCAATCGGGTATAATTCCCCACACAACCTTCTCACTTCTCAGCAGACCCCCAAATCCAAAAATAGTCTTTACTTAGGTCTCAAAACAAAAGATTTTTCAGGTTTTAGGATCTTGCATGCTCAAATAGGTTTCCAATACAAAAACCCTCAATTTGCTCATAAATATCTAGGGTTTTCCATATTTCACAACTCTAAGGCCTTTCAAGCCTCACCAAAGCATCAAACAAGTTTGTCAGGGTCTCCAAAAACAAAATAAACCTTCACTAGGCCTTTAGCCTCATTAGAACTCAAAAACACCACTGTGGTTCCTCCTTTTCATCACAAAAACTCACATTCTCAGCAATTCATTGAACCCTTTATTCAGGCTTACAATTTTTATACATTTTCAAATCAGGAGTCCTAACTTCCTTCAATGCCCATAACCACCCTTGAACCACCAAACCTTCATTAAGCCTAAAAGTACTAGTATTAGTAATGGTTTGCTTAATAAGCTTCATTATCCAAATTTGTTGTTCTACAAACCTAGGACCATTTAGACACCTATATTTTTCCCATTACAGAGCCTTTCAACATATCCAACAATCACCAATGCTTGTTTTGTACCAAACTGCACAAATTATTAAGTTTTCTACACTTTTAAGGGCCCAAATTAGCCCACTTTTACAAAGGGACCACCTTCAAAACTTTTCCAAATCTCTTGAAACCTTGGGGCAGCACTTTATATCTATCAAAACTTCAAATTATAGTATTAGATTGCAAAGATTCAATCATTTACCACCCAAACCATAAAACCCTCTCCCTAGGCTTAGAAACCATATGTTTTATTGAAAGTAGCACTTGCCAAACACTCCAAAACTTGAAAACTATTGAAACAAGCCTAATATACCTTGCTCATGCTCAATCTAACATAAAATAACGTTGCCCAACTCATAAACTCAATTTTAGTCACCAAAAGCTCAATTTTGTTAGGGAAAACTCAACATTTCCTCATTTGGTTTGACGCCCAATCCAAGATCATCCTCCATTCAAGTTTATCATGGCCTTTTATAATGTTTCCTTCTTAAAAGAAACCACTTCAACTTTGAAAACTAACATTTGAAAGAGATGACCGTTGGTCTCCCTCTTTAATAGACTTTTACAACCCTTCACTATTAGTTAATTTGGCTTGACTTAGCACTTTTTGCACAGATAAAATTATTCATCATACCGAAGAAATGAACTGTTAAAAGGAAAAAACTAACAGATGATCAGCTCCAAGCCTTTAGAGATAAAGAGAAAAAATGGATGAGGGAATATCATGAAAAACATAAATTGGGAACGATTGATGAAAACAAGCCAGTTGAAGAGGAACCTCAACCGTCAAAAAGAGAAGAGAAATTGGCAGCACAAAGGGCACAAATGTGAAAGAGTCGTGCTAGGGGATATGTAGATACCATAGTTGGAGACACACCCTCTACCACAAGTGAATACGAAGGGACACCATTAAGCACAAGTGAATATGGAGGGACACCATCTACCACAAGTGAGTATGGTTGGACACCATCCACCACATCTGAAGTTGAGAGTACATCATCACTCAGATTTCACGAACAATATATGCCATCATCCCCATGTGAAACTCAAGGTATGTATTCTATTCCACCCTCGGTCGAAGCTATGCAATCTATCCCACCTCAAGTAAATATTGATAAAATTGCTAATGTTGAGATGTATGTACCTAAGAGAACACCACCTAGAATTTTGCGTAGAAAGCCAAAGTTTTTGATTAATATTGATGAGGATATTTTGCAGCACATGGAAGGTAAGATTCCGTAACGCACTTGTAGAAGATATGCTGATAAGATTTGGAAAATGTTCTTTGAAAGGCTAAATGAGATTGGAAGATGTCAAATATTTGTTCAAATGATGTGGGGTTTAAATTACAGAAACATCATGAAGACTCTTGGGTTGAGAAAATCAAATGCATCAAGTGAAAACACTATTGTGAAGAATCTAATGGATGCTTATGAGAGTGTGGGTAAGACCTCACAGTCAAAGGATAGTAATGTCACCCGACATGTCATTACATCGACTCTGGTAAGCTATCAAACAAAGAGATCTCATCTCATTAAAAAGACAAGTGAACAAATGGGAATTAGTAGAAAAACTTTATCAAAAGCCATTCAAAGGGGGCAAAGAATTGAGGGCACCAATTCAAATGAATTATGGGAATTCTTGGGAAGATTGCCACATAAAGATAAAAAAGTTGTTGAAGCATTGAGAACACTAATTGAATATTATTGGAAGAATAATACAAGGCCATCTTGGAATCAAAGGGATGTCGTAAGAAGGAGAATCGGTAGTTGGAACCGTGAGCCACATCCAAAGCATTTTTTTGGATACGACTCAAACCCAATTTTTTCATAAATTTCAAAATGTTTATCCTCAAATTAGTATTTCTCAAATATTTTTTTAAATGCTTAAACCTTTTTATGTCAAGATAAATCACACATGCACTACTTGTTGTAGACTACATATTGAATTCACTAACCATTATGATGTTTATTGTTCTATATGTTTAGATTTGCATACTAATGATGTTTTGTAGGATTGTGGCATAGAAGCCCCACCAAAATCTTCAAGATAGTTCTTATCAAAAAATTTATGTCAAATAGAGGATGGACAAATATTCTACAGCACAACATGCTTGGATGGTTCATGCGAGCATTGCGGTGGCTTGCAACGAATGCCAGTATGTCAACATATGGAAAGCACACATGAGGTGGGACATAAACTAGTAGATTTCGGGAAGTGTAAAACAATGGCATACACTAAAAAAGATGGGTCTCAAGCAAAAAGGTGTGATTTGGTTATTGAGAAGATTCAAGTGTATCAGTTTATGTCCATGTTTCATGAGAATCTAGTGTATGAGTATGCAAGGAATACCCATAGAGCCTGATGGTTGGAAACACAATTCAAGCTATGCAAGGACACCTTTCCAGTTGGCAGTATAGTATCAGTGGTTGAATTTGTAGAGAACTACACTCTACAGCCACAGTGTGAGGTGTAGTCATAGTATTACAACTCTACACAATTTTCGATATTTGTGCACATAGCATTCATTCATGTAGCTAATAGTACAGAGGACCAAAGGAAGGTATTGAGGGAGTATCATTTTTATATTAGTGATGATCACACACATTCTCCAGAGTTTGTGCAAGGTTGCTTTTAGATGTTCTATAGTGATTTGGATCAGAGGGGCTTAGCATACAATCGACATATAATATGGTCGGATAACTGTACATCACAGTTCAAGAATGTGCGCATGTTCTACTGGTTGTGTAGGATGCATCTCACTATAGGTATTCAACATATGTGGAACTTTGGTGAGGTCGAGCATGGAAAGGGGGAGCATGATGGTGCAGAAGCATGCGTGAAAAGAGCATTACCACAAGAAGAGTTAAAGTATAAATACAGTACAAAGTTGAAAGATGAAAGTTCAATCATTGAGTGGTGTAATGCTTTGATGGGTCCAAGTAATGAAGGTATGTCTTCAGTTCGTAGATTTTTTTGGTTGATGGATGATACTAACATTGCACCATATGAGGATTTTTGTACACTAACAGGATTGAGTGAGATACACTCTTTCCTTAGCTCAAATGTAGGTTCATGGATTATCAATACACATAAGATGGCATGCTTTTGTTCTTCATGTACAATGCAAGCCTAGAATGATTGTGAGTCAAGGGAGTGGGTTGACAAATGGTTGACAAGTTATCCTACCCTAATTCACAAATATCGTCCTCTGACCGCATTGGAACTAACATAGATGGAATCGTCGGTTGACTTTGACCATGTATCAGATCTAGTTCAACCAGGTAATATATCTACTTGCTTATTTTTTCAAATTCCATATTTTTATCTTACTTTGTACTGTATTCGTAATGTTGACTAATTTCAAGTGATTTTATGCACATATTAATGTAGGGCATGTTTATGCAATTATTGCAGATGAAGAAAATG
Organism: Sequoia sempervirens; assembly: GCA_007258455.2. Taxonomy (NCBI): domain Eukaryota; kingdom Viridiplantae; phylum Streptophyta; class Pinopsida; order Cupressales; family Cupressaceae; genus Sequoia; species Sequoia sempervirens. Next base: position 487,525,075 of record VDFB02281492.1, read on the forward strand.
AAGAGGGAATGGACTATTACTTGTTTCATGTTGAGGCCAAAAATAAATTGGAAGTCCCTGTTATAGATGCAAAAAACATCGAGTACCCTACAGGCTCAGTTGTTGTTACTAGAACATGGCTTAGAAGGTACCCACATAAGAGTGTTAAACATTGGTTGTTTGAGGACTTTGACACACATCATAAGATTCTTCATTACTCAAACCTTGTTGTGGCATCCAATGTTTGTTTGAGAAAATATGGGGGTAGACCTTTGAACAAGACCTTGTGGAAGGTTTGTGAGTCTGACCATGAGGCAATACTTGACACAATAAAGAGTAGAGCAGATCCAAATGGTTCATTGGATTAATTTGTAAGTATATGCACAATGGTTCTTATTAATTTATACTTGTATCCACATTAATTTGTTTGATGCCAATGCTATCATGTCTTATTTTACTTTGTGTATCTGTAAGTAACCCGATAAACATTGAATGGTGTCCCCTTGCAGAAAATGTAGATTTATGAGCCATCCAAGAGAATCTCAGGCATAAAAGCAATGCAACATCCCTATTTTGATGATCTTGACAAATCTCAATTATGATTTTCAGCCATTACAAAAGTGTGTGCGAAGCTTGGTGAGGGAATTTCAAGTTATTCATTTGAAGTTAACCTTATCATGAGCACCTATGATGTAGACATTATAGGAGCATCTTGAATTTCAAGATATTCTAGATTCATGAGAGGTGTTGTGTGCAATAGGTATCTTGGAACTCGTAGTGAAGATGTATGAGCAGGAGTGACTAAGTTGAGAGACTTCCATGCCTATCTGTAAGTGCCTTCCATATATTTTCATTTCATTTCCATTTTGGACATGAGTTGTTTCTTTTTATTCTTTTACTTTGCCTATCTGTAACTAAACTAGTAAAAATTGATTGGTCTCTCCTTGCAGAAAATGCTGATTTTGGAGCCATCGAAGAGAATCTCAGCCAAAAAAGAAATGCAACATCCTTATTTTGATGATCTTGACAAATCTCAATTTTTATTTCAAGCCATTATAAAAGAGTGTGTGAAGCTTTGTGAGGGAATCTCAAGTTTCTCATTTGAAGTTAACCTCTAAATGAGAACCTATGATGTAGAAATTATAAGAGAATCTTGAATGTATGAGTGACATTGTAAAATATATGTGAGAAAAAAGTACCTAAGGCATTGTAATGAGATTTAATTGTAATGACATTTACTGAAATAATGAAATTTGGTGTAGGGGCACCAAGGTTATTGAGCAAATTTGGTTCACGGAAATCTTTTAAGTTAGTTTTGTGTTTTGAGTTTTGTCAATTGAATAAGGTCATAACACATCCATAATTGATTTATAATGTAATAAGTCATGTTAGTTACAAAAGGAACAATTAGGCATGATTGGAAAGATGTAGAATCATTTGTAAAGGCTATTTAAAGCCTCTTGAAGGCTATTTAAGTCAATATTTGAATTTGTAGCCTTTTGAAGGAAAATCTTTGAATATGGTTGTTAATGTACTATTAGTGAGATTGAGATTGTTAACCTTCATAGAGTAGCAGTATTTATGTTGATGAAATTTCCTTTAGATGCAAGGATTCAAAGCACATCAACCATGTGGTACAAATGATTAAATCCCAGAGACAATATGTAGCAATGAAAGAGTCTAAAAGGGTAGAGAGAGCTACACTGGTGACTCAGGGTCAAGGTGGAGAAGACTCAAGCAAATCAAATTTTAGTAAATCAACAACCTTTGTTATTTCATTTGGCCATCTTGGAACAACTACCAACAAAAAGGCTTCCAAACTCAACAATTTGGATTAAATTTTAGAGAATTCCTCTCAAGGACCATATCATCATCAATATAGCATCTAATCAAACCCCCAACACCATTCCCAAGCCATACATACAAGGTTTCTTTAAAATTTCTTGGAGATCCTTCAAACTACCCTATAAAAAGGCTACAAAATTAGCCCTGTTTTACAAACAAACTGCTCTTTAAACTTCTTCTAACCCCACAAGCTCTTGGAAATTCATCAAGTAGGTCACAAAACTCCCAATTCCATAGGTTTTAGAAAATCACTCAACCTCTAAGCCAAAATTTATTAAAACCCTTAATTTTCTAACAAATACCTAGGGTTTTTAGCATCTCACAACTCCAAGGCCTTCCAAACCTCACCAAAGCATCAAAAAAGTTTTTTAGGGTCTGCAAACACATAATAAACCTTCACCTAGCCTTTAGACTCAGTAGATCTCAAAAACATCACTTTGGTTCCTCCATTTCAAGCCAAAATCTCACATTCTCAACCTAAAACATCACCAGCCCTATAAACGCCTTACCTTTATTAAAAGAGTTAAGGAAACTTGAAAAAAACACATTTTAAACCTTTCCTTTGAGTCACAATTCACCACAGTAGGAGGAAGGGCTCCATCACAAAAATTAAAGTAAACTCAGACCCTATTGGTCTATACAGGCTTAATAAAGAAAAATGGATTTTCCTTTCAGTAAAACAACCAAAGGTGTATCAAAATAGATTGAAATATAGGTTAAGACCTTACACCACAATTTTTCATGAATTTATATTCGTAAGAGGCCTGTACTAGGCCGTACACAAAGAAAAGAAACTGAAAACTCAGAAAAATGTTGAAATTCCACAGTTTAGGTGTTGTGAAGAGCACCAATCTTCAAAAAAACTATTGATTGAACCCCCATTCAGGCTTGAATGATTTTTTTAATACATTTCAAATGAGAATCATCTCCCTTCAATTCCCATAACTACCTTTGAACCACCAAACCCTTATTAAGCCTACAAATAATAGTATTTAACAAGAGCTGCAAGCAGCTAAAGTCCCTGCCACAAAAAATTGGTGAAGTGCTAACTTGAGTGAAAAATGCCTCAAAGCTCATGAAGCTCTGGTATACAAGTTGCTAATGCAGCATCAAAAATTAATAGAAAATATTTGTAGAATAAAGCATTCATCTGTAGAACCATGTTTGAGTTATAAACATTGGTGAAGCTTTCCCAACCAATCATATTGGAGATAATTTATTTTTGAATTATTTTTTGTTTTAAAATGTGCTTCTTAACTTTGCAAAACATGTTACCTTTTGTATATACATTGAGAATCCATAAATCGTCTAAACTTCATTAATATATAGCAACAAAAATTGACAGAAATAAAGATTAAATAAATAAATGATGAGAATGAATTTGCAGCTATCAATTGCATTTTTGCGTGTAGATATTTGTACCAAGTAAGACAAAGGTTAGCATCATAAAGTTAATAAAACAGTTTCAATGTAAATCAATTTTTTGATTCAAAACTTGAAATTGAAATGAAATTACGAACATTGGTGAAGCTTTCTCAATCAATTAGATTGGAGATAATTTAGTTATAAAATATTTTTTGTTTAAAAATGTGCATGTGAAATTCGCAAAACATGTTACCTTTTGCATATACATTGAAAATTCATAAACCATGTCTACAACTTCATTGGATTCATAAGAAGCACTTCATTAAGGATTCAAATTGATCTCTTAACTTCCATGGCTGGAATACAGAGGTTGGGCTTGCTAACAATTTTAATGTCTCAGAAATCCTCGTGCTGCATTGTGGAAGCATAGTGATGGGAAATAAAGATAGCTGTGTATCTAGCCATTGATTTGGAACTTGTATATAAAATTTGTTCCTGGTGGTATGGGCAACTAGTTTCAAAAACACAAAAGAACATGTATATCATCTTAAATGCAAACTCCACTACAAGTGATTGAAAACAATTAGATTTGACAAAAATCATACGTAAAGCTTACCATGACAATAGGGAAGGCTCATTTAAGCTATCATATTTATTATTGATAATTTTGTCATTTGTTACAGTATCAATTTGAGATCCAAGAATGTAAGGATTGATTAGAATCACCTGCAAGAACAAGAAGATAGATCTTGGATTGATGTAAACAAGACACTTTTTACAAGATGTATAAACTAGAAGAACAGTAGTAATATCCATTCGGTGCAATAAGGAAAAGCAGTCATAATAACATGTTGTAATTTTTTTTTTTGAATTGACATATTTTTTAATGCAACTTTATACAAAAACGAGGATGTGAAAAAATTAGTCTTTGCCTGTAAGGATGCACTATACCTATAACATCTATTAAATTAGTAACTAGAAATGTGAAATTGTCTTATGTCATAGTTAAGTCATTAGCACAAAGCTGAAGCAAAGAGGTTGTTTTACAGTATGATGAAATTCAAATTGAAAAAGATCAAGCATACCTATTTGAGAATACTTGTGTTTTCATTTGCTATCACTTGTGAGCATGAACTGTAAGGGTGCAGATCTACATAAGTACACGATTGAAGTGGTATAATAACTTTAATCATTCTTTTTTGTTTCTCAAATTACTTAAAATCCAACAAATGTATTTCATTGTCAAAATAAATCACAAGTCTAATATGTATGACGAACTTGAAACTGAAAAAGATGAAGCATAATTGTCTAAGAATAGTAGTTTCCTCATTTGCTTCTACTTGTGAGCATGGACAGCCAGGGTGAAGTGCATAGGTACAGGATAGCAAGGAATTCATACAAAGAATAAGATTGAAGTTACATATTACAGTTTGATATAAAAAGTACTGGCATCTTGGAAACAGCTTATAAGCATAACCATATAAAGGAGAGAATCCTACCAACTACAGTAAAACTGAAAATGATTCATATCGAGACATAAAAGCAATGTAATAAAGTGTTGTTCATATAGTTTACTGTGCCAACAAGGGTTACTTATAGAAAAAGCTATTTTGACAAGTAGTTTACTTGAGGAAGCCAAGTGTGTGCTACAGATCTAAGGTTCTACCGGAGGTAGGCAACCAACCCCATGTTGTTGCAATGAATTTGGAGGACCATGGAACTGTGGAATTTTATTGCTTGTGTGATCATGTGTCAAAACAAAAAATAGAAGAAATGATTGTCTGATGATAAAACAGAGCCACATTAAACATCTGAGACATAAAACAGAAGAAATGATTGTTTGATGATAACCCAAAGCCACATTAAACTTATATTCATTGGTTGTGTTGAAAACAAAATGCTTAATGGTAGAATAAGAAATTTTTCAATGTCATCATAAAAAAATTCAAATCCCAAAAAAATCACATCTGTAAACAACTTCATGCTCATATCAGTAGTTGTACCACATAATGTTGTCATATAGAACCTTCCCATACTGTCCAAAGAACTCTCAAACATTCAAGAGTCTGCAAAGAAGCAATGCCTTTGGTTAAGTGTTTTGGTCTCTATGAGAGAATTCTATCAAGTACTTGAAAGACAAAAATTGTTTAAACACTACCATAAAAATTTACAAATAAAGCACGAGCATGCTTCTTAAAATTAAAAATAGTAACACAAAACTATCACGAAGACTACAAACTGCTTGTACTAATTTCAAAAAATGGTAGTATGAGTCTTAAGTTTAGTGTAACTAGTCTCAGTTATATAAAGATTAAGTGTGAAAAGGAAACAAAGAATGTGCACTACTCAACCTTCCTAAAAACCTATGCACATGCAACTCAATCTTGTAAAGATGGGCAATAAATTATATACCTCTTCATCAGCTAAATTTGATGGTATCCCAATGATGTAGACAAGGTTCTGCTAAATGACTCAAACATTCCTATATTAGAAAATATCTAAACAGCAATACCGTTGTGTGTTGATTAACAAAGTTTATTTAACAAGTAAATTTTAGAAGTCAGATAAATATCGAAAGGAAATTGCATTATCAATGAACAGAACATTGTAAGACCTGATGGTTTTAACTTGTTACCTATTTTTGAACTTTATTTAATATCTAAAGTTGGGCATATGGTAGAATACTTAGGACTTCTTTCCATTGAACTGTGATGTCTTCAAATTGTTTTGCAACTTTATTGCTTTCTAGAATCTTGCAAGAATGCATACGTGTCAGTTCAAGAAAAATTAAATTATTTGTTTCATATTAATTTTGTAGATAAGTTTTCAAATAATTATTGTAGGCAATGTGAATTAGATTCCTATGCATCATTAAGATGGGAACTAATTCAATACTGTATTGATGTAAAAATATATACAATTGAATTTAAAAACTGTTTACTGTGAAATTGGAGCCCTGTGATTCCTGATGATAATACCAAGAATTCTTAGCTTCAATTGTTTATATTTTTTCTAACAGTACATTTTGGATCACATCATGTAATACATCATTAAAATAAAAACTAATTTGAAACTATGAAATAAGAACTAATTTGAAACTATGTTGAAGAACTTAAAAAACTATCTATTGTATTCTATAAAAACAAAATCGTAGACATTGAATTTGCATTGGCACCAATGACATTTAATGTGTAAGAGCTATGATATTCAGCATACTCAAACAAGTAAATCATCATATAAGTATCCATAAGTTCAGAAAGTTGTAAATGCAATAATAGATACCACAATGAGCTTACTTTAGCTTTGATGTTAGTGTGTGGAATAAAGATAAGAAAGACTGCATTGTCATGCAAACTGAAGGATGGAGCCTACTCTTGGAGATGGCTACCAAGCCTTATGGTATTGTCCTAGTAATGGAAAGAATCAAATAAGAGTTTCCAACATCCATTCAGGAATACGCTTGAACATGGAAACAATGATTATGATTATTGTTAGATAGAAAGCACGTATTAAAAACTATGCAAGAGTATTCAAAGTTTTAAAATGTTTATCATAAAAGCACTATAACAAAAAAACAAGGGCTGCCATTTATTTCATATAGAAAACCTTGCTGCATATATCTCGCAATGCAAAAAGGGCATGATATGGTCATGAACTACATTGAACAGTAGCCTACTCATTTGCCACCACTTATGATCATGGTGTAGATCTGCATAGGCTAAGAATCAGAATCAAAATTGCACTAAGGGAACACTTTTTAATACATGTTTAATATGAACATCAAAATGAAAAAAATGAAGCATACCCATTCGATAACAGTTCCATCTTCATTTGTTGTCAGTTATGAGCATGAAAAGCCAAGGTCCAGATGACTAGTGCCAGTTGCGCGCATCAATGGCTGAAGTTCAAACATGCATAAGTGGATGACAAATTGAAGATTAATTTGGTGTAGCAACAATGTACTATTTATAGAATGAATGTTACTTCACAAGTAAGTCATTAGCACACAGACAAATGTTGAAAGCTTCTTAGAGGTTTACAGTAACATTTGGTTTCGATGATTAGGACATTGCTATGTTCAGTAGAATTCATCCAAGCATCGTTAAGGGACCAAAGCTGAAGCAAGGTGGCTGATTTACACTACGCCATGTAGAAAAGAAGAAAAAGTTGAAGTGAGGAAAGTGCTTAACACTATGACATGTAAGAAGAAGAAATAAAATATTACAAGGGTTGTTGTGGGTAATGAGATTCTTACTTCATTAGACAATGTTGCGATTGTTCTTGTCCTGGGTAAGAAATTATTGCATTTCACATTGGCTGCAAGTAATCTAGATCAACAAGTGAAAGTTTCAAGCTTCCATTGTTTTGATATAACTGTGTAAAAAAGGGAGGACAAGTTAGTGAATTTTGAACATATTCTTTGTGTTTATACTCTGCACCAAGCAAGAAGCCGGTGTGTACTCAGCCACATTGGAAATTTAGCAAAAAACAATCAATTAAATGTTACAATTAAGTTATTATCATGAACATGAATGCTGAAGGCTAGCTAGAGGTTGAAAATAACATACCTATTTGAGAACAATATCTACTCATTTGCAGCAATACAATCATGTGACAAATTTACAAGAGAATCACTAGCACTATTTGCAACCATCAAGAGCCAAATCTAAGATCTGCATAAGTGGATGACTAGAAATATAAGGAATGTAGTTGAAGCATCATGAGCATGAAGTGTAATTAATATAACAATTGTTTTGTACTTACACAAATTCAGCATTGATTTGGTGCAGCAAGGAGAAGCAATGATAATAGCATGTTACAAGAAAAATTATTATAATAAATAGTTGCACTTGAGCAAATGTATACTAGGTTTTGTAAATGATTGTATAGTATCATTAGAGCAAGTGTCAAAGGCATCAAGTGACATGTAGTAGTAAATTAAAATTGTATTTACTATAATTGGAAGTGAAGGGATATTGCAAAATGGTTTGTCCAATATGTATCTAGTATAGTGAAGTTCAGAAGAGCAGCTTCTATATTGTGTACCCAAAAGTGGTCCAGCAAACTCCCTGCGTACGTTGTTGGCTTGTCGACAAGCAATGATAGTTTATGTTGTTGCATAAATTCAAGGAGGAGTGCTTGTGTTTTTGTAGATTGTAACATGTCAATGTTGAAGTCTCCAACGATAATTAATTTGGAATTTGATGGCAATGAGCTGATAGTGTTTTGTATTAGATTAAATATGTCATGAATGGGTGCATTTGGTCTGCAATATATATTTGTAATGTGCAGAGCAATGCCTAGATGCAATAGGTCAATGGTTATTGATTTTAGATACTTTGTTGAAAAAGTGTCAATGTTTTGCAATGAAACTATTTTTTTGCAGCATGTTAATAGACCATGAATACTTAGTGCAGGATAGCAATAGAATATATCATTAAGGAATTTAACATGGTCAAGCACATTGTGTTTGGTTTCTTGGAAGCAAAGGACAGTTGCTTGAAGAAAATCATGGTCATGGGCTATTTCTTGTGCGTGTAATGCAAAGTTACGTGTATTGAAAGAGCATATGCTAAAATGACTTGAAGAAACAGATGTAAGGGTGTGTTGTAGTTTCCATTGTGCTAAGGCTGTGAGGCGTTGCATCTCGATATTGAATTTTTCTGAAACTTTGAAATTTTGATGTTGCAACTCATGCATTAGATACAATGATTCAATGTTTCTTACTCGTGATAGAGCAGTGTAAACAAGACCATGTTGATAGACTTTACAAGGGTCAAAATCAAGTGCATCCATTGTGAGGCCTTGTGCTCTATGAATAGTTCGTGCGCATGCTAGTTGCAAAGGGAACTGAGCTCGAGTGACTATTTTTGTAGTTGTTTTGACTTTTTTGACAACTCTTGTTATAGGTGTCCAAGAAGGAAAAATACAATTTGTGTATAGACTTTGCATTCTTTGTCAATGTGATTTTCCAACATTAGGGTCATTGAATTGAATCCAAACAATGTCTTCTTGGTCAGTTGTATGCAATTTGAAAATTCCATCTGCACCATTGACTAGTCCATCTTGTGTATCAAGGTTGCCAGCAATCAATTCAACCAAAATGTCTTGTTTGAGAAAAATTGTGCAAGGCAGGGTTGACTTGTCAGGTTGAAATTGGATGTTATCAATGGGTGTGTCTTCTTTATCTAGTGCCTTTAATACATAAAGCTTTGTAGGTAAGCAGTCTAGCATTTTTTTTTTGTGTTCATCAACTACTAAATTTCTGTGAAACAAGTATGGGAATCTTGGATCACTGGGAGGAGGCTTGCAGCACATTGTATTCAAGTAGCAAATGTCTTCATTAGTTTGTTGACAAGTCCTGACATGATTAAGTATCGAAATGAAATATTGATTTATTTGTCTAACCATAGTATGTAATTCAAAGCATTTCACGTTGTCAATCCAAAAGGTATATGGCATTTTTTCTTTGTCTATTGTTGGTTCTTCAAATATCCAAGCATCACATACAGGTTGTGCTTGGTAGAGGTCACCACAAAATATAATATCTATATTGCCAAAGGGTTTTGTTGGTGTGTGTTTGATTTGACGAAGTCTTCTGTCAATGTTGTAAAGCATTTTGGAGCCAATCAATGAGATTTCATCAATAAACAAAATTTGCAATTGGTCAAATTTTTTGCTTAAGGTATCAAGTGTGTTTGAATCCAGGGGTAATATTTTTGAAGAATTGCATGGTAGATGGAAGATTGAATGTGCAGTGATGCCACCTGCATTAAATGCAGCTTTTCCTGTTGAAGCAACAATAATGCCTTTAGGCTTGAGTGGGTCACTATCTAGTTGCTTATCATAGTATCAAGTCATTGCTTCAAAAATTGCTTTAGTTGTGAAGGTTTTTCCTATGCCAACTCCACCTGTCAAGAACAAGTACAATGGTTTTTTGGGTGCAAGTCTTTTTGTCATCAATACATCCTTTAGTATTGATTGTTGTTCTTTCTTCAATTGTCTTCTTAAATTGAAGTATTCTTGGTTGCTAAGTAGGAATGGGTGAGCTATTTCTGAAAATAGTGTGTTCGAAATAGAGTTTGTGAGCTTTATATTTCTCATATGGTTTAAGTTAGCTATGATGTCATATTTCTCTATGCCATTTTGTTGTTTGCTTCTATCAATTTCATTTGTAATGTCTATTGTTGGGAAGGTATCGTTGTTAGCTTTAGTTGCAGCTTCATCAATGTTACCCCATGTAGAAGCAATTTGTGCAGTGAACATTTTTTTGATATTTGCAATTTGTGCCTTGTTTGCATTGAATGTTGTAGTTCATGTTTGATATACAGTTAGCAAGGTTTGTTCACTAGATCTGAAAGGTACATATAACATAAGTTTTTCTCTACAATAATTCTCAGGATCAATGTGTGGATTGTATCTCATATAATGTATGATATGTGGAGTTGCTCTTTTTTAAAACTTTGTCAAATTGCCAGAGTAGAAGGCAGTGTATTCAGCCAATGACAAGTTGTCAAGAGCTTTTGGTCATTGTGTGTATATTTCTATTTCAGATGTACACATGATGTTTTCAGAATCGTCTTTCTCTTTTTCCAATTGTTTAGGGCTTTTTAACATGAAAACTCTAGTTTATAGTGGTGCAATATTGATGAAAAAAAAAATTCTTGAGCATTTGCGCAGTGGCAATGAAAGGACAATGTGAACAGCCTGACGACTGGACATTTGTTGGTAGTTAAGCAATGCATTTCCAAGTTTCCGTATGAATTGTACCTTTCCATCATAAGCATGAGTGCGTTGTTGTCGCAATTTCTGAAATGCAAGGGACAATGTTCTATCTTGTTTTGTCATATATGAAGTACAATACGATGCAGCGGCATATGCGTCTAAAATAAACTGTGTATGTATTTGCATACCATAGTCTTGGCACTTTCTTTGCAAAGGAATTCACCCAAATATCAGCTAGGTCTCTTTTTAGCATGACAATTTTGCGTGTCAATGTTGATTGAAGCATTACAATGTAATATGTTTCATCCATTTGTAATTCATGCAGGAAACTCTCAAATGAAAATTATTTTGTATAGTGTTTGTTTTCCAATTGCTTGAAAAAATATCTCGCTCTATCCTTGATTGCAGCATTATGCATGGGCAAGGGCTCTAATATCATTGTTCTACGCATGGGAGGCAAGGGGAAACTAAATCTATAGCTTAAATTTTTGTATTTTTTGCAACTTTTTGTATGATGATGTGTTTGCATTTTTCCAAGGTTTGTATCAAGTAGCGAAGAGTCACATGAAATATACTTGTCCACAAAGTTCTCTATTTCAGTATTTGAACAATTCCCATACACAGGTGCATCCTTTATCCATAGCAGGAAATGAACATGTTCATTGCCTCAGTTTTGGAATTCTGTAACAAAAGAGTAGTCCATTACTTGGCCAAAGAGCTCATGGTTTTTTAACATCATTTTTCAAAATGAATTGATTCTATGGTTGAAGTAGGGAGTACAAAGTACTGGATTCTTTCTTATTTCAAAGTCCAAATCCATATCTTCTATAGTTTCATTACACTTGTCTTGTTGTTGAATGCATATTTGTTGTAAAGCTTTGCACAATGGCTCCCAGAAGTGCTCAGCACTTGTCAATGTCACAAATAAAGTTGGAAGCCCCAATTGTCTTATCATTGCAAATATGTTTTTCCTAGTGTTCTCTAAATAGTCTAGTGAGGTTTGAATGCTTTTTAGTGTTCTATAGCCCAATGGCGATCTTAATATTTTTTCAAGACTTGCTGGATTGCACACATCTTTTGCAAGCAACTTTCTACCTTTTAATTCAGTTTTCCTTATGCATATCCATGTCAATGAAGATACTTGTTGAATACTAATTTTAATGGCTTTAAAGAAAATATTTGTTATGTGTCTTACAAAATCATTGTCTTTATGCATAAGCTCCCATTTGGCTATTTTTTGGAACGAGAAGTTTTTAGTAATGTCAAGTGGTCGAGGCGAGCCATAAAACAGGGTTGGGAAGTTCATCTCCTCTACATACGTGTCTTGGAAGGTACCAAGAGGTTTAAAACCTTCTGATGGTGCAATATAAATGATGGTTGTGTCAAGATCTTTGATTGAGTGTGGTTCATTAAACCAATGTACAACTGATTCAGTGATCGGCTCTTCATCATCCTCAGACATGTTATCGTGCATATTTGGTTCTGCTTTAGGATCTACGTGCATTTGTGTTGCTTTACTACTCAATAGCTCTTCCCAATCTTTATTTATAGAGATGTTGTCTTTTGTATATAGTGGAATTTTTGACAATGTTGTCAAAGCGTTCATGATAATAGCAGGTCTAATATTGCCCAGTGCATATGCATTTTCGTATTGTAGCTTTCGTTTCAATCTAACTGCCACTGTTGTTGTTTCATCTAGTTGTCTAGGCAATGCTTGTTGCACCCTATCAAAATCTACATGAACATTGATAATTGTACCAAGCAAGCCATATTGTGCTCGCTTATATCCTAGTTGTCTTATTTGTGCAAAAGCAATGCGCAAAGAGACAAGTCTTTCTTCTAGGGAAGTTAAGGAATGAACAACATCTATTGGCGCATTGCATCTTATGTTCCAAGGTGTAGCATAACGAGAAACCTTACCATTTAAAGTAGCTTTTATACATTGTTTGCAAATGGGTTGTCCTATTGCTATTGTTTTTACGTTGATTTGAATGGGAAGCAAAGAAAGAGCATTGGCAAGTGCATTGTCAACTTTACGAATGTTTTGATGAAAATGAAGCATCTTGCAAAGAGAGCATGGATGAGTGCGTGTGTCATTTATGCTTTGCAAATATGAGCTGATAGACTTTTCGATTGTGTGCCTATGTTTGAGCTTTGGCACATGTAAAGCATAATGTTTTTGAGTGCTTCAAATTTGCTTTTTTAAAGAATGTAATGATTGTTGATGCAAAGGCTTTGCACTAACTTTGAAAAATTGATTTTCATTTGCGACATTGCTAGTAGTCAGAACAAAAGTGTTAGGTTCTAAATGATTGCTTGTACTACTTGATATGTCTATTTTTGTAGTTATTTATTTTTCTTTTAAACAATGAAATGGTTGTTCATGGGCAAAGCTTGCAGCAGATCTGCATTTGTTATCTCTACTTGTGACATGGTCAATTGCTACAATTGAATGAGATACTTTAGTTGGTGTGATGTTTGCATGGAAATTTTCTGCACAACAGATTTTTGATTTTGGGGAGTGCAACATCTGAAAAGGTTTCATTTTTGTGCTTGTATTTGATATAAAAATGTTAGGTTCCAAAGATCTACATGTTTGGTTTACATCGATTCTTGCAGCTATTTGTTCATTCACTATCGTCGTTTCTTGCTTACCTATATCATGTATTGCTACTTTTAAACGTCGCAATGAGCTCCGAACATTTAGTTTTGAGGTGGGCAAAGTTACAATTGTTTCATCATGTAAACTTGTTAAATGACAACCAATTATATTGTTTGTTGCAAGATTCTGAATAGGGATGCATTATGATGCACTACAAATTTCTGATTGAGAAGTGCATAACTCTTGTGAAAGCTTTGAGTTATCTTGAAGTATACAATTTGATGCAAATGTCACAACATTTGTCATAAGTTGCATAGAAAATGGATGGTTGATATGCATGTTATGTGCCAGTTGTTTTTGTTGAAGTGGTTCATAATGACAATGCCTTGAGTTGATTGCAAAACAAATTAAGTTAAAGTTTTTTTTTGGTTCTATGCAATTTGAGTATGTTTTGGTTTTGGGGTGTGTAGCTGCTTTCCATATGTGTATTGCTGCATCAAATACGTGTGAAAACCATAATAAACAAAATTCAGACCCCTCAAGGCCACTTTGTACATACGGTATTCCAATGTTGGAAACTAGTGATTGCAATTGTAGTAGACAATTCTTGTTTGTTATGGTAGATTGCTCAGAAGTGCTAAAGCACACCAATGCATATTTGTTTTGTACTATCAATGCATTGGCTAGTGATTGGGCCATAAATAAGCACAAAGCAATTGCATCAAACTGTTCATCAACAAGAAAAGCTATAGCAGCGAACATGCTTTCACCACATGTAGTAGCAAATTGAGTAGGTCTACAAAGTCCAAGTGTAACGAATGCATTTGCAATTGTATTCCAGATATCGTTGAAATTGCAGTGTGTGATTGGCAAGTGTGTTTGAATGTTTTGAATAAATTGTATGTGTTTAGCTATGAAAACATAGGCTCATAGTGTCTAGCTCTTGCATTTGTATCGTGGAAAAGAATTTATATTGTTGGATTGCATGTGTCTTTATTGAAATGTAAGTACATTACTTTGTGTGTTGTAGACCAAATACATATTGGTATGTTCAACCAAAGTGCTAGCCATTTTAAACAGAATGTGTCACCCCAAAGTCCAGTTTCACCATTGCCATTAATCTCTGTAGCTGAAAGCCTCATTCTACGCATATATGTGTTTTTGTCATGTATATTATGCAAATCCTTAAGCACTGTTGGATGTAAGTCAAGTTCATATGAGTTTTTAGCTGTGGTGCATCCATTGTGAAGATGATGTAGGAAATGGTCCACAAGACCATTGCGTAGTTGATTTGGTGTGTAGTGACAATGAAGCAAGACATGCATTGTGTCAAATAGACAATCACCAACTTTATAGATGAATGAATCAATTTGAAAACAATGTGCACGATGGAGAGCTTCATCAATTGACATGATTTGTGCTTTCCATTTGGTTTATAGGTCTCAACTATAATTGGCTCTTGTGAGAGTCTTGGTTTTTTTAGAGGGATCTTTGTTAGCATACTGTTGAACCAGGCATTTGATGAAATAGAGCTTGTATTGAGACTATTTAACAATGCATGAAGCTTAAAATGTTGATTACTGACAAAAACAATGTTACATTTTTGTGAGGACGTTAAGGAGAAATAACTTTAACAGTTCATTACTCACCTTCATCAGCACTAGGGCAAAAGCTGTAACAGTATGCTTTAATACAAATTCAAAGTAGCCCAAACCCTATGAAAGAAAATAAATAGTAGCCCAAACCCTAGGGTTGATTCAATAATATGACCTTGCACTTTGTTGTCGAATGATTTTGAATACTTATGTGGACCTTTTTCTACTGCTACAATTGGAGCACCATTTCCTGTTACAAGTACAAATTAGACAAATAAGTACAACGAACAACATAAACTATCTGAGTCATAAACATGAAACAATATTGCCATGAAGCTTTGTTTGCATCCAAAACAGGTTGAATGAGAATATTTCCAATATTTAGTGGATAGATTTGAGCGAACCTATTGGCATTAAATGCAAATTGTGATTGCTTTGCTGGTATACTATAAATCTATCAATGTCATCTTAATTTTCTAGATTGTTAAGAAAAAGGAACATGATTTATACAACTACTCTTACCAATGGTAAAGCTATTTTAAAACATATTTAAACAGTATTTCATTTTATGTTATCATCTATGTTTCTCCAACTTTTGCTTCTTTGAGCCAGTACAACTGAAGTAGATATTTCGGATAGGCAACTTACTATTGCAATCGTTCAATATGTATTTGCTATGCTGTGTTGGCCAATCACATTCTATAATTTAAACATATTCCTTTGTATTTCTATAGTTTGAATTTAAGAACTTATTTATTATATTTAGAAAATAGCATTTATCTCTTTTTTTATTGGTAAGAGTAGCTCTATAATCCATTTAAGGAAATTAGGAAAATAGGATGACAGAGATAAATTTGGGCAAATATTTTGGCATTAAATGTGAATTGTGAGACCTTTGCTGGCGGGGTCGAAGGTACAGAATCACGAAATGCATAGTTAGTGCATTAAATGCCACTGCATTCAGGGAGAAGCCGCTAGAAGTGTTGGATGGCTATGTGTGCTCATTGTGCTTTGTTTATTATTTATTAATGCATTACATAGGACTGTAAAGTCATTGTTTGTGTTCATCTATACTTCAAACTTAAGAAGTTGTCTTTTATATTTAGAAATATGCATTTAACTTTTTTTCTACTGGTAAGAGTAGCTCTATAATTCATTTTCCTTTAAGAAAATCAGGAAAATAGGATAACAGAGATAAATTTGGGTAGATATTTTGGCATTAAGTGTGAATTGTGAGAGGATTTCTAGCAGACTGGGGGGTACAGAATCACTAAATGCATAGTTGATGCATTAGATGAGACTGCATTCAAGGAGACATCGCTCCAATGTGTGGGTTTTTTTGTTAATTGGCATGTTTGATCTCAAAATATACATGGTTTAGGCATTTTTCTTTCTATAGCATTTTGTTAATGAAATGATTGCAAGAGAAATTCTCATTCACTTTGTTTTACATACAAACAAAACTACATAAGAATATTGTTTCATGTTTATGAGTAACATAGTATATGTTATTCACTATACTCATTTGTCTAATTTGTCCTTGTAAGAGGAATCAATAGATGCAATTGCACTAGGAGACAGATCAGCAGTGGTACAATTGTACTCAAGCATTGAACAATATAGTGCAAGGTCAGATTCTCAAATTAAGCCTATCCTTTCTTTGCAATGCAATAAAAACTCTTGCACATATGTATTTTAGAAAAATGTAAAACATGTTATTTGATAACATTACAAAACAATCAAATAATCTTGCTTTGCACTTTGTCCCATTGCCTAAATCACGTATAATTCAAAGTTCATATAACAATAGTTTTGTTTGAGGCAAAGAGAGTTTTTGTCCTAGTGATATTCAAAGCTATTGTTTAAATTATCATGCCTTTATAGCCAATTGACGGTATTTTTCTATGCTCCCTATTTTTTCTTTCTTTGTGTTACCTGACTATGCTCCTTACCCCTTCTTTGCTTGTGCAACAAAATTGATACTATCAACTCTATAGCATTCAAGTTTTTAAGCTACATGTGACTACTGTTATATTATTCTAGTTTAAAATGCATATAGCATTGAATTGTTAAAAATACTATTTGGGTTTAATAGAATGCATACTAATTCTTTAATGCATTGTATGCAACTGTAGTACAGGAAATTGTGAATATTTTGACAACTTTTTATGACATTTCATATATGGAAAAAAAAAATTATTGCATTGAAAGAAAGGAAAGGGTCGATTCAATGATCTGACCTTGCACTTTGTTGATGAATTATTTTGTATACTTGTGTGGACCTTTCTCTACTACTGCAATTGGAAGCACTGTTTCCTGTTACAAGGAAAAACTACACAAATGAGTATAATGAACGGCATATACTATCTAAGTCATAAACATGAAACAGTATTGCCATGTAGCTTTGTTTGCATCCAAAACAGGTTGAATGAGAATTGTTCTTGCTTAGATTGCCAATTACACTGCATAATTTATAAATATTTTTTCTATTTTTATAGTTTGCATTTGACAACATATTTTCCATATTTAGTGGATACATTTGAGCGAACATATTGGCATTAAATGCAAATTGTGACTCCTTTGCTAGCACACTATAAATCTATCAATGTCATCTTAATTTTCCAAATTGTTAAGAAAAAGGAACATGATTTATACAACTACTCTTACCAATTCTAAAGTTATTTTAAAACATATTTAAACAATATTTCATTTTTTGTTGTCATTTATGTTTCTCCAACTTTTGCTTCTCTGAGCCAGTACAATTGAATTAGATATTTTGGTTAGGCAGCTCACTATTGCAATCATTTGATATGCATTTTCTATGCTATGTTGGACAACCACATTCTATAATTTAAACATATTCCTTTGTATTTCTATAGTTTGAATTTAAGAACTTATTTAATATATTCATAAATTAGCATTTATCTCCTTTTCTATTGGTAAGAGCAGGTCTATAATTCATTTAAGGAAATTAGGAAAATAGGACAACAAAAATAAACTTGGGCGAATATTTTGGCATTAAATGTGAATTGTGAGACCTCTGCTGGCAAGGTCACAAGCACAAAATCACTGAATGCATAGTTAATGCATTAAATTCTACTGTATTCAAGGAGAAGCCGCTGGAAGCGTTGGATGGCTATGTGTGCTCATTGTGCTTTGTTTATTATTGATCAATGCATTACATAGGAGTGTAAAGTCATTGTTTGTGTTCATCTAAAATTCAAACTTAAGAAGTTGTCTTTTATATTTAGAAATATGCATTTATCTTTTTGTCCACTGGTAAGAGTAGCTCTATAATTCTTTTTCCTTTAAGGAAATCAGGAAAATAGGATAACAAAGATAAATTTGAGTGGATATTTTGGAATTAAGTGTGAATTGCGAGAGGATTGTTAGCACACTAGGGGCTACAAAATCACTAAATGCATAGTTAATGCATTAGATGAGACTGTGGGTTTTTTGTTAATTGGCATGTTTGATCTCAAAATATACATGCTTTAGGTATTTTTCTTTTTGTAGCATTTTTCTAATGAAATGATTGCAAGAGAAATTCTCATTCAATTTTTTTTACATACAAACAAAACTACAAAAGAATACTGTTTCATGTTTATGAGCAACATAGTATATGTTATTCACTGTACTCATTTGTCTAATTTGTCCTTGTAAGAGGAATCAACATATGCAATTGCACTAGGAGACAGAGATAAACATTGGTACAATTGTACTCAATCACTGAACAATATAGTGCAAGGTCAGATCCTCAAATCAAGCCTATCCTTTCTTTGCATTGCGATAAAAAATCTTGCACATATGTATTTTAGAAAAATGTAAAACATGTTATTTGATAACATTACAAAACAATCAAATAATCTTGCTTTGCACTTTGTCCCATTGCCTAAATCACATATAGTTCAAAGTTTTAATTTAGTTCATATAAGCATAGTTCTATTTGAGGCAAAGAGAGTTTTTGAACTAGTGATATTCAAAGTTAGTGTTTAAAGTATCATGCCTCTATAGCCAATCAATGGTATTTTTCTATGCTCCCTATTTTTTTTTCTTTGTGTTACCTGACTATGCTCCTTAGCCCTTCTTTGCTTGTGTGACAAAATTGATACTGTCAACTCTATAGCAAAGAAGTTTTTTAGCTACATGTGACTACTATTATATTATTCTAGTTTAAAATGCATATAGCAAAACCTAGTGACTTTTCTAGCTACATGTGACTTTGCTGCTATATTGTTCTAGTTTAAAATGCATATGGCATTGAATAGCTAAAAATGCTAATTGGGTTTAATATGAATAAATACTTTTCTATGTAAATTGGGAAAAGGAAAGTTGAATATTTTGGCAACTTTTTATGACATTTCATACATGGAAGAATATTTATTGCATTATAAAGAAAGGAAAGGGTTGATTCAATAATCTGACCTTGTACTTTGTTGTTGAGTGATCCTGTATACTTCTATTGATGTGGACTTTTGTCTCCTGCTACAATTGGAAGTACCAGTTCCTGTTAGAAGGACAAATTAGACAAATGAGTATAGTCAATGACATATACCATCAGACTCATAAACATGAAACAGTATTGTCATGTAGCTTTGTTTACATGCAAAACAGGTTGAATGAGAAGCCTTCTTGCTCAGATTGCCAATTACACTGCATAATTTATAAATATTTCTTTCTATTTGTATAGTTTGCATATTACAGCATATTTTTTTTGCTGATTTGGCCAATCACACTATATAATTTATATATATTTGTTTATATTTCTATAGTTTACATTAAACAACATATTTTTATATTTAGACATTATTATTTACTTGTTTTTTAATGGTAAGAGAAGCTGTAGAATTTTTTTTTTTTTTTTTAAATTCAAAAAAATTAAAATGACAGATAGATTTGTGTCAATATGTTAAATGCCATAAGATGGCATTTTATGTTTTGTCACCAAAAAGTCGGCAATTATCTTGGCATTAAATGCACATTGTGAGAGCTTTACAAAAACCATCAAAATCTTGCAACGACATAAAATGTAGGCTCATGTCAATTTGCATTTCTTTTTAAGAATAGCCAAAACACTTAGTAATGAGAAGTTAAAAAGCCCATGTCAAGAAAGATGTCACTCCAGCAAGGATTTTCAGACTCTAATAGTAGACACAGGTGGATATTCTTGTTGCCCTAGCATATACAAAGTGCCAAGAGTTTCAAGTTTAGATTAACACAAACTAAGACTTCACATTCCAATGCAATGCATTAATCAATAGTAAACAAAGCACAATGAGCACGAATAGCAATCCAATGCTTGTAGCAGTTTCTCCTTGACTACAGTGGCATTCAATGCATTAACTATGCATTCAACAGTTTTGTACCTACCAGCCTACCAGCAAAGCTCTCACAGTTTGAATTTAATGGCAAATTATGCATCCAAATTGATCTGTCATCCTATTTTCCTAATTTCCTTAAAGGAAAATGAATTATAGAGCTACTCTTACCAATAGAAAAAGAGATATATGCTAATTTTTTAATATAAAAAATAAGTTCTTAAATTCAAACTATAGAAATACAAAGAAATATGTTTAAATTATAGAATGTGATTGGCCAGCGCAACATAGTAAATGCATATCGAACGATTGCAATAGTAACCTATCTATTAGCAAGAACTAATAAACAAAGGAGAATAAGCACACAAAGACACACAATACTTCCAGTGGCTTCTCCTCAACTGCAATGGAATTTTAAGGCATTAAATATGCATTGGTTGATTTTGTAGCCACCAGCTTGCCAGCAAACCTCTCACAATTTGCATTTAATGCCAAAATATATGCTCAAATTCATCTGTCATTCTAATTTTTTAATTTCCTTGGAGAAAAATGAATTATAGAGCTACTATTACCAATAGGAAAACATATACACAGTAATTTTAAAATATAAAAAATATGTTGTTAAATTCAACCTATAGAACTACAAAGAAATGTTTTAAAATTATAGGACGTGATTGGCCAGCTGAACATATGAAATGCTTATTGAACAATTGGAATCGTATGTGTAGCAATCTAACACTTCCAACAACTTCTCCTCAAAATGCAGTGGCATTCAATGCATTAACTATACATTCAGTGATTTTGTGCCCTCCAGCACACCAACATAATTCACATTTAATGCCATCTGACATCCTATTTTCTAACATAGAAATGAATTATAAAGGTGCTCTTACCAATGAAAAAAGAGATAAATGCTAAATTTTAAATATAAAAAATAAATTCTTAATTTCAAACTAAATAAATACAAACAAAAATGTTTAAATTATAGAATGTGATTGGTCAGCATAGCATAGCAAATGCATGTTAATGCAAGAAAGCAAACATGAAAACAATAGTCTCCGCCTTATGACAGGGACTAATAATTTGTCAATGTTAAAAATATGGTCTTTAATTCAAACTATAGAAATAGAAAGGAATATATTTAAATTATACAATGTGATTTGCTGACTAAGCAAAAAATTACATAGGAATTGCATATCAGATGATTGCAACAATGCATATTTCTTTGTGCTACATTTTTCCAATGAAATGATTACAATAGCAATCTACTTGTTGGCTTGAACTGTTTCATCTTTATGAATTACATAGCATATGTCATTTACTGCACTCATTTGTCAAACTTGTCCTTATAACATGAAGGAATACTTCTAGTTGAACTAGGGGAGAAGTGACCATATGAGTACACATGTAGAAAATTAAGTGAGATTCTTGAATCAATATTCTCCTTTATGTTCTACAACTTTCTCGAAGGAATAATTATCAAATAGGCTTGAAGAATGAAAGTTCTATCCTTTTGATAGCTTTTTCTACATTTACTATTTTCAATAATTTTTATGCCATTGCAAAGAAAGGAGAAGCTTGATTCTAGAATCTCACCTTGTGCATTGTTGTTGAACAATTGGCCACACTTGCACTGATATTGCCCTCTCCCTTCTCCAATTACAACTATTTTCTCCTATAACAAGGACTGATTAGAAAACTAAGAACAACTTTATGTGTTTCTTAAAAAATAGTAACAAAGCTAATGAAGATTGCCCTCTCCCTTCTTCTCCAATTAGAACTATTTGCTCCTGTAACAAGGACTGATTAGAAAACTAAGAAAAAGTTTATGTGTTTCTAAAAAAATAGTAACAAAGCTAATGAAGAGAGACAAGTTCAATGTAGATTGAGTTCAACAAATAGCCAAAAAATTGATGATATAGACTAGAAAAACACTCTAGTGGTCCAATAAGAAAACATTCAAACTTCAATAGTCGTGCACTGCACATCAAAAATACAATTTTCCAAAACAAAATGCTAAAAGATCAAAATCATATCAATGAGAAATTTATACAATAAACGGTGAACAGAACAAAATTCCATGTCTCATGCAGTAGGGGAAAATTAACATTGTCCCCACTTTTGGGGGCCTATACTACGAAAAAGGGTCTTGTAGGCTTAGGTCCTTTCATGATATACTATAGAGAAAAAGGAAATAAATTCGTATATGTAGACCATAAGAAGGAAATCTTAGAAAAAGTTTGTCAACTCCAAATTCAAGATTCAAGATTCAAGCAATTTGAAATTGATTTCTCAAACCATAACTGAGTTTTTAAATAGCTCTTATACAAAGATAAGACTAGTCGATAAAATTTATATTTTCAGAGAGTAGAGACGTCAATTCCATAGAGAAATCAAATTTAATACAATATGACAAGGGGAAGATATTGTTCAAGTAATGGTCAAAATTTATGGCTTTTGTACCAAAAGAAACCTATATTTGTTGAAGACAAATATCTAATTTTTCCTATCATAAGGAACCTTTGCTTATATCAGAAGGAATCTATCATTTGGAGTTCATGAGATCAATGATGCTTCCCATTCCTCATCTCTCAAGAGTCAAAATAACCAGTACCTAGGTAGTCACTCGGTTGGAGGTAAACTGGTTCTTATGCAAAACAAGCCAAATCATTGTTTTCAAGATGAAACTTAAATGCTTTTATGCTTCAAAGTTGCACTAGGCCAGTAATTGAACCAGCCAAATAATATATTGGAGTTCAATTCTTCAATAGAAATGTGAAATTAAATGTTTGAAGAGCAAGAAATAAACAAACATGAAATCAAAAAAACTTATTATTGCTTTAAGCATCAACAAGATCTATTCAACGTTTCAAAATCCATGAAGAATAACACAATACTTTCACATTTCTCTTTAACTTTATAAGATACAGGAAAAAGATTAAAATATTTTAGAACATCTAGTTACAAGAACAGACACTTTTTGAGCTTCAGGATATGAATCTTGAGCTGAAGGAACAACAATTGCCAGTTAAAAAATGAAAGGGAATATAACAAGGGACATAAGAGATTCACAATTTTTAATCCATGTTCCTCTTAAAACATTGACTAGAAATTTAACCAGGAAAAGAAAAAAAATTGGTTCAAAATTACTCCAGAACCAACTTTAGCAAACAAGATACCTAATGAAAATGCCTTGAACATATATCTCCACAATTCTTTCTAGCTTTTCTCAAGATATCTTAAAAACAAAATAGTACAGCAAATGCCCAATATATTCCCTTGAAAATAATGTTCAAGAGGAACCTACCTGTCATCAATACAGTTCGACAGTATATCAAAAAGACATAAGTAGATCTTGAATTGTTTGCTCTCTAGATCACTATCACTTAGGACACAATTGTCCACAACTCCTAGCCCTGAGCCACCCAATATCACCCTCCTTGGATGAGATATTCCTTTGTTACATATAACACAGTATAACAAAATAGTACAGCAAATGCCCAATATATTCCCTTGAAAATAATGTGCAAGAGGAACCTACCTGTCATCAATACAGTTTGACAGTATATCAAAAAGACATAAGTAGATCTTGAATTGTTTGCTCTCTAGATCACTATCACTTAGGACACAATTGTCCACAACTCCTAGCCCTGAGCCACCCAATGTCACCCTCCTTGAGAAAT
This sequence comes from Sequoia sempervirens, assembly GCA_007258455.2. Classification (NCBI taxonomy): domain Eukaryota; kingdom Viridiplantae; phylum Streptophyta; class Pinopsida; order Cupressales; family Cupressaceae; genus Sequoia; species Sequoia sempervirens. The sequence goes on from VDFB02281492.1 coordinate 487,549,187, forward strand.
CAGCCTTTTTCTAAATTATTTTTCAACATTTATATAAATGTTTATTAGTGTGCATTCATGATTATGTATCTATATTCATGTGATGTTCCTCATCTCTTTGCTCATATGAGGCTTCAGGGATCTGAAACAGGTCATAAGGGGCATCTTTCTATAGCTACAGAGGCAAGCTAATTTTTTCAATTTGCTAAAATTTGCTTTGACTCAAAAAAATTGGAGTCAATGCAGAAAAATCTGAAATCTCAGCTATTTTAGCATGTAATAAATTGAATGTGCACACAAGCCCTGTTGTTTTTGCTATGCTCATTTTTTATTTGAGAAATCAATTTCAAATTGTATAGTGTACAGTTCACTAGTCAATCATTGGTGGGAAAATACCACAGCAAATGGGCATTAAAAATGATTCTTCTCTGGTAATATTTTTCATGAAATATTTATCATGTTGAAGAATGAGAAAAACAATCTTCCCATTCAAAATTTAACAAACAGATCCTAAAAATGAAAAAATTGCCATAAAATTCATGGAATTCAGAATCATTAGAAGGAGAATATGATTTCAAATAATGGCGATTAGTGAGGGAGAAATAAGAAATACTGATTATTGACAGTAAAAATCCAAAACATTAGCAAGAAAATGGCTTTTTAACTGACTATGCCACAAACTTATGCCCACGCTTGATATGCATTCTTCCATTTTGCAGGTTTGCTTCAAATGTAGTCTCTACTTGCAAATATTTGTATTTCAATCTCATCAGATAATCTTTATGCATGGCTACAGATATATATTTAGTGGTTGGTAAAAATTCTTTTTTTTGGTTTTTTTGTGAGTTTTCTTGTAGAGAATAAATTTTGGATTGCAGAGCAAGTTGAGTCGGGGAGAGTTGAAAAACCTAAGTCATAAGGTACATTGTTCTCCTCACAATTTCCAGAATTAGCGGATTTCTATACTGTACTTTTTTTCTACCATGGATTCTAACGCTTGATAAGTAGGGAAAAGCTCAATATTTCCAAAGTTAAAATTTCTACTGTTTTTATACAATATATTTCTTTCAAATTCCCCGCCCTAAAATATTTGTCATTGATTGTCAAATTTTCTAGGAATATTTTGAGGGGATTTAAGAGGAATGGCTTGCAGACATGTCCTAACGTAGGTAATACCTAAATCTTTATTTGTTTTCTTAGTGAATTTGTATGTAATCAATTAGATTAATACTGCAGCCAAACTAAATTATTTTCTGACTATTGTTAGGGCTATATGAGGTGAGAGTAAGGACAACTCTTGCATAGCTATGATTTTGTCATTGTAGTTTTAAGGAGACTCAACCAATGTTTAAAGTCGAGGATGTTAGGGAAAAGGTTCGATTAATAGCAAAATGACAAGATTGATAATTTAGGGGTTGCGGGAGTAGTGAGCTTTAGATAATGGTGTCGAGGCTTTTCAAGATTTTTTCATAAGATTGAGTGCCAAGCCAAGTTACACAAATCAATTCAAACGGTGTTGATATTTTGGACTCTCTTTCCTATAGTCTTAGAGTATGAGCTTTATATCAATTTGGTTTGGATAAGCTAGCTTTGGGATTAGGATTTGTGTGTAGAGGCCAATTGCAGGCATTGTTTGTAAAATGGAATACATTAATTTCTTGATTAAGATGTTGTGGTTACTCAGTTTTTTGTGGGTAAACTGGCGCTTCATTTATACAAAAGAAACATGCTCTCCATTACACCTTTACAAACTTAGGTTAAGAAAAATATATATTTAGATGAGAGGCTAGCTACCTTTCCTACGATTTGAACTCACGACCGAGTTCGCCTCTTACAATTCCTCGCATTGTTCAATTGATGTGCATCGTCTGCAGTAGAAGAGGGTAAAAATATTATGAATATGGTGCAACAGTCGCTACTTTACAACATTGTTTTGAGGGGTAGTAGCATTTTGGATGACCACACAGATTTCAAAGAAATGTGGCAGTTGAGGCAGCAATATGAGCCAAAAAGACTCTGTATCAAAGCCCAGCTTGCAGCGAAATCTCTATGGAGGCAACACCCAGACAACAACAAATTGCAGGAGGTAAGGAGTAAAAATTTTAGGGTTTTGTTGAACTAATTGGGGATTTGAATATATTAACCCATAAAATACAGAAACAACAAACAATAGAGTATAAAATGTAGAGATGCAAACACCTAGCAAGCCCAAGCCTATCGTGCTAACCTTAAACTACGAAGCAGCTATCCTTAGCCACACGCGTAGCAATCCAACACTTCCAAAAACTTCTCAAAATGCGGTGGCATTCAATGCATTAATTATGATCTGTACTCCCCAACACGCCAGCACAGTCTGCATTTAATGTCCATCTGTCACCTATTTGCCTAATTTCCTTAAACAAAAATGAATTACATAGCCACTCTTACCAATGAAAAAATAAATAAATACTAATTTTTAAATATAAAAAATAAATATTAAATTCAAACTATAGGAATAGAAACAAATATGTTTAAATTACAGAATGTGATTGGCCAGCGCAGCATAGCAAATGCATTTTAATGTAGCAAAACAAACATGAAAACAATAGTCTCCACCTTAGGGCAGGGACTAACAATGGTTTTGCTTAATAAGCTTTATCATGCAAATTTATTATTCTAAAGGCCTAGGACCACTTAGACACCCTTATAACATGACTTTTAGACTCTTTCTCTGCACTACCACCTACTTTTTAGATAATTTTCCTTTATGGAAATATCAACAATTATTTAATTCAAGAACGCTTTTGCACATTTGTCCACCCTAACCTACTAATTCCCAAAGTACATAAAAGATTGGTCTATTAGATCTTATTCAAGACAAAAAGACCTCAACATACTAACATTTACCAACTGTCCTCCCAATTTACCATCAAGCAATCAAAAATTGAGGGTGAGGTGTGGGTGCTCCTACACCATTCAACTTTCAAAAACAAAGTCAATTAGGCTGGTAGATGTCTGGATCGGGCTAGCATTTGGTGGAAGAGGAAGAAAGATGACTGGAACTCTAGAGGCCCACCATACTAGATTTTGGCATTGAACCATGAGAGTATAAGTGAGATTTGATATCATGTATCAAAACATTAAGCATGCATTCTTCCAACCAATGGAGAAGGAGATGATTACTTTGCTTCATTTTCATTTGCATAAGCATATCAAGGCATGGGAACCAAGAAGACCAAGGATGTCCAGTTTTATGTGGAGGTAATGGATGTGGTCCAAAATTTAGGAGGGTCAAGAAGGTCAATGTATGATCTTGATGAAATTGAGGAAGAACAACAAGAGAGGGATGGGAAAAATAAAATCAATACAAAGTTTCAAGGATTTTTCAAGTGAGTAAGAGAGCTATGGGAGCAGCCCCATCTAAAATATTTTGAACTAGACTTTGATATGTACCATTTAGAGAGCTTGGTTTTCATGGAGTTCCTTTCAAAGCCTCTACTTTTATTATTCTTATGGTAAACTATTTGGTAGAGTTGGTGGAATTACCTTTCTTAGTATTAATCGCTATTAGTGAGATTGAGATTGTTAACCTTGAGAGAGTAGGACTTGGGGAAAAGGAATTTGATATGGATATTTATTTCAAAGACTTTAAGAAGGATGTACTCCACATTGACGCCATTCCTCAATCTTCACTTGATGGCATCAAGGAATGGCTGAACTCCATGGTTATAAAGTATTATGAAAGCATAATGAACTTGTACTAGCAGCCAATTTTGAAGACTATTACTGATTATTTAAAGCACATCAACCATGTGGTATAGATGATTAAATCCCAAATATGATTTGTAGCAATGAAAGAGTCTAAAAAGGCAGAGAGAGCTACATTGGTGACTCAGGAGAAACTTCAGCTTTCAAAAAACAAAGCCAATTAGGCTGGCAGATGTGTGGATTAGGCCAGCATTTGGTGGAAGAGGAAGAAAGATGACTGGAACATTGGAGTCCCACCATACTATATTTTGATATTCAACCATGAGAGAAAAAGAGAGTTGATATCATGTATCAAAACATTAAGCATGCATTCTTCCAGCCAGCGGAGAAGGAGGTGATTATTTTGCTTCATTTTCATTTGCATAACCATATCAAGGTTTGGGAACCAAGAAGACCAAGGATATTGAGTTTTATGTGGAGGTAATGGATGTGGTCCAAACTTTAAGATGGGCAAGAAGGTCAATGTATGATTGTTAACCTTGAGAGAGTATTTATGTTGAGGAAATTTCCTTTAGATGCAAGGATTCAAAGCACATCAACCACATGTGGTAAAAATGATTAAATCCCAAAGATCTGTAGCAATGAAAGAGTCTAAAAAGGTAGATAGAGCAACACTGGTGACTCAGGAGAAACTTTAGCTTTAAAAAACAAAGTTAATTAGGTTGGAAGATGTGTGGATCGGGCTAACATTTGGTGGAAGAGGAAGAAAGATGACTAGAACTCTGGAGGCCCACCATACCAGATTTTGGTATTCAACCATGAGAGTAGATGAGAGAGCTAATATCATGTATCAAAACATTAAGCATGCATTCTTCCAGCCAGCGGAGAAGGAGATGATTACTTTGCTTCATTTTCATTTGTATAACCATATCAAGGCATGGGAACCAAGAAGACCAAGGATGCCGAGTTTTATGTGGAGGTAACGAATGTGGTCCAAACCTTAGGAGGGACAAGAAGGTCAATGTATGATTGGTGCAGGAGCACCATTCAGTAGGTTTTGTTCATCAAGGAAAATAAGGAGTAGAATATCATCAATTCACTAAAACCGGCCCAAACTTGTACATTTGAAGGTTTTGAGTCAATAAAAATGAATTTTTGACCCATTCCTCTTTCTTTATCCTTTGTAACTTGAGTAATGGGTCTATACTAACATTATTAAGGTGTGGGAATGATGTGTTAGTGTTGGGGAGATCTAAAAGTGAGATGGGTGTGAAACCCATGTGTGTAAAAGTGAGTTTTCTTTAAGAAAAATGGTGATTTTGAAGAGTCAAATTGTGTTTTTGTGTAGGAAAACATTATTTTATGATTGTTTGAGCTTGTGTAGGGTATCATAAACTTTTTTGAGTAATTTTTAGGTTGTGGTTAGCTTTGGAAGTATCATTTTCAATAAACCCCTAGGGTTTAGGCTACAATAGAGGGTTTTGTGGTTTACCCATTGTACAGTGCTATAACTGAGATCTGATTGTGGATTTTGAAGTTTTGACACCTTAGAATTTCTGCCTCAAGAGTTTGTAAGGTTTGGATAAGTTTAGAGTATAGACCCTTTGTTCAACTGGATCGATCCCTAAAAGGTCCAAAGGGCAAAATGGCTGCAAACTTCAACATGAGATTACTTAGACACCATGATGCTTAGAAACTTCTTGTATGATCCTATGGGATTTTGTTGGGCCCCTCTACAATAACCTCTCTTCTTTTTTTTATTATCTCAGACTGGTTTTCCCGTGGTGTCCAATTTTTAGTTGATGGAAAAAGTGTCAAATGGAAGCAATGGAAAGTTGCAAGGTGGTGCAACTTTTGTTCTGCAACTCGTGTGACCAAACGAACTATTCCAACACATCCAAATATGAATTTTTATGCTATACATGGTCCTCTTTCACACCCAAACACGCGGAATTGCTCCGAGCTACGTTCAACTAGATCGATCCCTTAAGGGTCCAAAGGGGAAAATGGCTACAAACTTCAGCATGAGGTTACTCAGACACTGTGATGCTTAGAAACTTCTCATCTAATCTAATGGGATCACATTGGGCCCCTCTACAATAACCTCTCTCAGTTTTCATTATCTCAGAGTGGTTTTCTCGTGGTTTCTAGTTTTCAGTTGATGAAAAAAGTGTCAAATGGAAGCATTGGAAAGTTGCAAAGTGGTGCAAATTTTGTTCTACAACTCGTGTGACCAAACAGATTATTCCAACACATCTAAATAGAAATTTTTACACCAAGAATGGTCCTCTTTCACACCCAAACACACGGAATCGCTCTGAGCTACGTTCAACTGAATCGATCCCTTAAGGGTCCAAAGGGAAAATGGCTACAAACTTCAACATGAGGTTATTCAGAAATTGTGATGCTTAGAAACTTCTCGCTTGATCCTATTGTATCATGTTGGGACCCTCTACAATAACCTCTCTTGGTTTTCATTATCTCAGAGTGGTTTTCCCATGGTGTCCAGTTTTTAGTTGATGGAAAAAGTGTCAAATGAAAGTAGTGGAAAGTTGCAAGGTGGTGCAACTTTCGCTCGCAATTCATGTGACCAAACAGACTATTCCAATGCGTCCAATAGGCATTTTACACTAGGAATGGTCCTCTTTCACACCCAAACACATGGAATCACTCGAGCTATGTTCAACTGGATCGATCCCTTAAGGGTCCAAAGGGAAAAATGGCTGCAAACTTCAGCATGAGGTTACTCAGACACCATGATGCTTAGAACCTTCACGTCTGATCTGATGGGATCATGTTGGGCCCCTCTAAAATAACCTCTCTTTTTTCATTATCTTGGAGTGTTTTTCCCATGGTGTCCAGTTTTCAGTTGATGAAAAAAGTGTCAAATTGAAGCAATGGAAAGTTGCAAAGTGGTGGAACTTTCGTTCTGCAGCTCATGTGACCAAACGGATTGTTCCAACGTGTCAAAATAGGCATGGTCCTCTTTCACACCCAAACATGTGAAATCGCTCTGAGCTACATTCAACCAGATCGATCCCTTAAGGGTCCAAAGGAAAAAATGACTACAAACTTCAACATGAGGTTACTCAGACACCGTGATGCTTAGAAACTTCTCATATGATCCCATGGGATCGCATTGGGCCCCTCTACAATAACCTCTCTCAATTTTTGTTATCTCAGAGTAGTTTTCCCATGGTGTCCATATTTCAATTGATGGAAAAAGTGTCAAATGGAAGCAGTGGAAAGTTGCAAAGTGGTGAAACTTTCATTCTACAACTCGTGTGACCAAACAGACTATTCCAATGCATCCAAATAGGCATGTTCATGGTAGGCATGGTCCTCTTTCTCACCCAAACATGCGGAACTGCTCTGAGCTACGTTCAATTGGATTGATTTGATCCCTTAAGGGTTTGATTGTAGTATGTTGAAATAGGCCATTCCACCTATTGTTTAGGCTATGTCTCGGTGATATGGGCCTGATGTAAGTATGATAGGGAGTAGGAATAAGAAATAACATTAGTAAGAGCATTGGAAGAGATTACTAACGTCACCCCTATTGAAAATTCAAAATTGAGGCCCCTTAAAAGCAAGGCTAGAAGAGGTGAAAAGAAGAAATTGCTTGAAAATAAGTTAGAATAGGTTAGAAATAGGGTGAGATTGTGGAGTTTGATGTGTTTAAAATTTCTGCAAGGATAGGGGAGGTCAAAAGTATATTATGTCATGACATGCCCTAGTTGGGAAAACAAGGGTTTTGAATGAAAAAAGAGAGTTTTGAGGGAGTAAACAAGGGTAAAGTCAAGGGGCAACATAATTTGGTGGTCAATTAAGTTTGTGCAAGAAAAATGAAGAGTGTTGGAATAGGTTTTGAGGTTCAAGTTTGGGGGTTCAGTTCACCAGTTTGGCCAGAATTTTTTGGAGGGGGGTTCAGTTCGTTTTGGGTTTATTGGTACAAAAAATATGTAAAAACAATATATATATCTATGCAACCTAGAAGCATGAATTATGATTAGAATATCACATATCATCATATAAACAACAAAACCACCATAAAATTGAATTTCATTTAAAACAACAAAATTTCCAAAAAAAAATGTGTTTATAACTTGCAAAAAAATGTGAATAAAATCACGCTGATTTTCGCGTGAAAAAAAACCATGAGACCATAGATTGTTGCTTACTATTATGCTTTGATAGATTTTTTCCAAGCATCCATAGCTTGTTTGAAAGTAATTTTTTAGGCTTTTAGCCATAGTAGCAAAGGCGGAATTGTTTGATAAAATGCTTTGGTAGACATGTATGAAAAATGTGGTAGCATAGACAAGGAAGTGAACTATTTGAAAAAATGCCTCAAAGAAATGTGGTTTCATGGTGATGGAATGGCATGACAAATGCCATGACAAGAAAAATTACTATGGATTGTCATGGAATTCCACCACCATTGAGACCACATTTCTTTGAGGTTTTTTTTCAAATAGTTCATTGCCTTGTCTATGCTATTGCTTATTATTATGCTTTAATAGATTTTTTCCAAGCATCCATAGCTGTTTGGAAGCACCTATTTTAGGATTTTAGCCATAGCAGCAAGGAGGTGAACTATTTGATAAAATGCTTTGGTAAACATGTATGAAAAATGTGGTAGCATAAACAAGGAAATGAACTGTTTGAAAAAATACATCAAAGAAATGTGGTTTCATGGTGATGGAATGGCATGACGAATGCCACGATAAGCAAATTGATATGGATTGTCATGGAATTCCACCACCATTGAGACCACATTTCTTTGAGGATTTTTTTCAAATAGTTTGCTGCCTTTTCTATGCTATTGCTTATTATTATGCTTTGATATATTTTTCCAAGCATCCATAGCTTGTTTGGAAGCACCTATTTTAGGATTTTAGCCATAGCAGCAAGGAGGTGAACTGTTTGATAAAATTCTTTGGTAAACATGTATGAAAAATGTGGTAGCATAGACAAGGCAGTGAACTATTTGAAAAAATGCCTCAAAGAAATGTGGTTTCATGGTGATGGAATGGCATGACGAATGCCATGACAAGAAAAATTCTATGGATTGTCATGGCATTCCACCACCATTGAGACCACATTTCTTTGAGGCTTTTTTTCAAATAGTTTGCTGACTTTTCTATGCTATTGCTTATTTTTATGCTTTGATATATTTTTTCCAAGCATCCATAGCTTGTTTGGAAGCACCTATTTTAGGCTTTTAGCCATAGCAGCAAGGAGGTGAACTGTTTGATCAAATTCTTTGGTAAACATGTATGAAAAATGTGGTAGCATAGACAAGGCAGTGAACTATTTGAAAAAATGCCTCAGAGAAATGTGGTCTCATGGTGATGGAATACCATGACAATCCATAGCTTGCTCGAAAGCACCTATTTTAGGCTTTTAGCCATAGCAACAAGGAAATGAATTGTTTGATAAAATGCTTTGATAGACATGTATGAAAAATGTGTAAGCATAGACAAGGTAGTGAACTCTTTGAAAAAATGCCTCAAAGAAATGAGGTCTCATGGTGAAGGAATTCCATGACAATCAAATGCTTTTTATTGTCATGGAATTCCATCACCATGAGACCTCATTTCTTTGAGGTATTTTTTCAAAGAGTTCACTGCCTTGTCTATGATATTGCTTACTATTATGCTTTTGATAGATTTTTTCCAAGCATCCATGTTATAAACCCATGATCTGATTGCAAAACTAAAAATTACCTTCCACAGAAGAGGAAAATGAAAAAGCAGAGATTTGCATAAAAACATGCAATTTGATATATTCAAAAAGACCAATTAATTACAAGAGATAATTTTCTTTATAAAAGAAAAGATTCCTAAACGTAATCTTATCTTGAGCAACAAGATAGCTCGATAAGATAAAGATGAAAACCTATAACTTAGGAATTAAATAAACCTAAGTAAACTTATGCAAAGTGTAATTAATAATTAATTACACCAACACCCCCCATAAGTGCAACTTAGGGAGAAGCAGATTATTATGCAAATATGAGTCCCGGCAACAAGGCCTGATCAGGTACTCATGTACAAATGCAAAGAGAGAGAAACCCCCCCAGTGAGATGAACTGCTGCAAAGAAACACCGGAACCCCGAATCTGGCAAGCAAGGAAAGATAGTTTTGTTTGCAAAATACCAATCAGAATCACAAATGCAACAACAGACCCGATGCCAAGGAACACTGGAAACTCACATACTGGATCAACTCTGGAATTTATGAACAACAGTAGATGAAAGGATGAATGGACCCATAATGGTGACAAATCTGGAAGCTATGTCTCAAAGCCAATGCCAAACTGAAACTAAAACTGCCCATAGGACAAGTACCATCAAGATTCTGGAATATTAACCATAAAACCATGGCCTCCAAATGAGAAAGATCTAAACCAATGTGGATCAAGAACTATAAAATCCCAAAGTGAAGTGTGAACCGAAACAAACCAACGATGTGTCTAGCTAAGCAAGAAAGAAGCTAGAATGAGACAACAAGAAACTAGAAAAAATCATGTGAATTGTCACCAAAATGAAATATGGATGCAAGAACCCCCCTTAATGGAACTTTATATCAGTTCGTTATTACAATACCCAATGATTGCATAAGGAGAAAATGCAAAACTACAAAAACATAGGTGAAAATGCAAACCTAGAGCACGAAAAAAATGAATGCATGCAAAAAATAAGTTATACATTTTCTAGAAATGACCTTAGATCTGCATAGAGGCCAAAACCAGCTTTCCAACGTCATGAAAATCACGAAAATCAGATAAGCGAGTCAAAAGATATGGGTCTCAGAGTGAAAAAGGAAACATCTAACTTTTGAGGCCAAAAAAAGAATCAAAAAAGCAAAACCAGAAAATATCACTAGCACCATTGCGTAGAGCGTCGAAACAGCTTTCTGACGATATCTCGTTTGCAAAAAAAGGACTCCATATGCCCAAGATATGCCCGTTTCCATGAAAGTGCTCTGAATCTGCCCAAGTAGGTCCTCTGCAGCCCTCAGGGGCTAAACAATTAGGGCCCCTGGTCGCATGCAAGACCAAGGGGCTAGCAGACAGGGTGTTGGCACAGCCTGTGGTCACCCATATGACCTTGGCTGGGGGCTGATGATGGCAGGGGCTGAAACTCCAGCTCCTGGGCGCGGATAAGACCCTAGTCGACGGAGCGAAGCCCTCAAGGGCTGAACGTGGGCAGAGCGGCGGAATAAGGGGAGCCGCTGGTGGCGGAGGTGCCAAAAGGTGGAGCCACCAGTGGCAGTGGCTCACAGGTGGTCCACCAATGGCCGCCTAGTAGAGCAGTGGCGGCGGTGGGCGTATGAATTGGCCGCACAAAACTGGAGCAGATTTTTTGATTTTTTTTATATTTTTTTTGAATTTTTTTTGTACTGCGTGCCTCGTGAAGCGTGCTTGGGGGCCGTACGACCCTTGGGCAAAAAAAATTTGCCTTTCTAGATGACTGTGTCCAAAATGGACAAATTTTATATCAAAATAGGGGTTTTTGGGCGCTGTGAATCCAACGGCGAGGTCTGTTTGAGCCCAAAGTGCTCCAAAAATCAGGCGACCCCCAGATCTATTAGATAAATCACCGAGCTTGAAACCCTCGCAGATCTAGCAAACGGTGATGAAAATCAATGAAATAAAAGTCATTTCTGACTTTTTCCAATGCTCTGAATCCAACAGAAAACCCCGATCTGATCCAAGACACTGTATAATGATGCTCAAGGATTGAAACCCTTGAGGGACCTCGAACAAGCTCTGCAATGAAATCCTCCAAAAAAGTTGAGAAGGGGTTGCGAATCGAGGCTCTGATACCATGTTAGAAAACCAAGATTTGATTGCAAACTAGAAAATACCTTCCACAGAAGAGAAAAATGAAAAAGCAGAGATTTGCATAAAAACATGCAATTTGATATATTCGAAAAGACCAATTAATTACAAGAGATAATTTGCTTTATAAAAGCAAAGCTTCCTAAACCTAATCTTATCTTGAGCAACAAGATAGCTCAATAAGATAAAGATGAAAACCTATAACTTAGGAATTAAATAAACCTAAGTAAACTTATGCAAAGTGTAATTAATAATTAATTACACCAACAATCCATAGCTTGTTCGAAAGCACTTGTTTTAGGCTTTCAGCCATAGCAACAAGGCAGTGAACTATTTGACAAAATGCTTTGGTATACATGTATCAAAAATGTGGTAGTATAGACAAGGCGGTGAATTGTTTGAAAAAATGCCTCAAATAAATGTGGTCTCATAGAATGCCATGACAAGCAAATGCAATTGGGAGATGCTCCTAGTTATTAGTTAAGCAATGTGAAGTAATTGCATAACTGCTTAGGTTGAATTTGTAAAAACTATATTGTAATTGAAATTTTGTCATCTATCAACATCTAGTTATTAGTTATGCAATGTGAAGCAATGCTTTGAGTTTGAAATATGTGCAATGCAATGTAATCAATGATATGAATATAAACTACAAAAATCTATTTTTTACAATTTATTAGTTAAACTCTTTATTTTATTTGCTCTCTATATCTCTATGCTCTTTAATTTATTTTTTTAATAATCTCTTGTTCTACTTTTTTTACCTTTTTTTTTTTTAAATCTAATTTTTTTCTTATTTTTTCTAGACTTTTTCCCAATTTTTTCAAAAAATCTTATACTTTTGGTTTGTCGATTTTTTCCCAAAAATATTTTTGCTGATATGGTATAAACACATATCTTTTTGTAATATCAAGGATACTTTACGAAACTTCCATGCATTGCTAATCTAAAAGGAAAAGTCTTTTGCCTAATTTGTATGCAGCCATGCATTTGACATTTTCAAAAAGAGAAAATATGGACACCATCGATAAAAAAGATTTGTATTAACCAAATATCCATGTACGCATACATCAATATATGTCGATATAAGTATAAAATATAGTTACAAAATAGCCATATAGGCATACAATGTCAAATATATCCAATACAAGATATGTACAAAATTGCCATGTCTAGGCATACAATAAAGGGCTCTGGAATCAAAATTCATTTCTCTCCATCCTCTAGAAATATTTTTTTTCCCTTTTTTTGGTGATCTGATGGCAATAAGTCCATCACTATTTTTTTTTGTGCTTGAGGAGTGCTCCTGTTGCTCCTCCTATGGTTTAGCTCCTGGTGAAGTTTAAACTGTTACAATAAGAAGAAAAAACATTAATATATAGAAATTACATTATAAAAAATGATATATTTAACAAAATAATCACTTACGGCCATCTCACGATCACTCTCCATGATGGAAATATTTGCATGTCGATGTTGAGGTGTGCTCAAGCCTTGTATAAACCATCCAAATAGGAATTAAACTATGAATCAATAATGGTTTTATTTTTCACTAGAACTAACATCTATAACAACGAATGAAAATTTAAATTTAGTAATTTTTCTCATACCTCCTCTATCAGATCCATCGAGGATTGTATAGTGGATGAAACACTGATATCCATTTCCCTTGTAACATTTTTAGGTGTTTCCATAGCCAACATTTGAAAATAAAGCAAAAAATTATTCAATCACAAAAAAAGTTACAATAGCAATCCACGTCATGACTTATAATGTATGAGATCTAATGAAGAAAATTTTAGTACAAGTATTAAACTATATATTTCTGTTAGGCCTTGGCAGTTTGATAGGAAGACCAAGCATGATGGGGAGAAGAGCACACACTTCATTATGAAGGATGGGAAGACTTACAACCTTTCACCTCTCCTAGAAGAAGACAAGGCAAAGCATGAAGGGCCTAGTGTTTTGATGGTGGGTGAGAAGGAGTTCATGAAGACCTTGAAGGAAGGAGGAGGAAGAGGATTCTTCCTGATTATTAAGCCAAGAAGTGAAGCAGATCTGCCCACAAAGAAGGAAGATGCACCAAAGGAAGTAGAAGATTTGTTGGAAAGGTACAAGGACATAACGGTGAATGAATTACCTAGTTCTCTACCTCCCATTAGGGATATAAGCCACCATATTGATCTAATTCTAGGGTTACATTTCCCAATAAGGCTGCATACAAGATGACACTTGCTTAAAATGACTCGGAGATTGCAAGACAAGTGCAAGAGTTGATGGATAAAGGGCTAGTGAGGAAGAGTTTGAGCCCATGTGTTGTTCCTACTATCCTAGCACCAAGAAAGGATGGGAATTGGAGGATTTTCATTGATTCAAGAGCCATTAATAGGATCACAATAAGATATAGGTTCCTGATGCCAAGAATGGAGGACCTCATGGATTGTCTATCAGGAGCATCTTACTTTTCCAAGATTGATCTAAAGAGTGGGTACCATCATATAAGGGTTAGAGAGGGAGATGAATGGAAGACAACTTTTAAGACTAATGAAGGGCTCTATGAGTGGTTGGTGATGCCCTTTGGGTTATCAAATTCCCGTAGTACATTTATGCGCCTTATGAATGAGGTATTGAGACCTTTCATTGGAAAGTTTGTTGAAGTTTATTTAGATGACATCCTTGTGTTTAGCAGGTCTAAAGAAGAACATTTGAAGAACCTTGACATGGTACTAAGGAGGTTACAAGAGGAGAAGTTGTTGATCAACATGGAAAAGTGTGAATTCATGAAGGAAGAACTAGTCTACCTTGGTTTTTTCATCTCCAAGGGAAGTTTGAAGATGGATCCTTCAAAGGTGGTGCTATTATTACTTGGCCAACACCAAAATCCATGGGAGATGTGAGAATCTTCCATGGACTTGCAAGCTTTTATAGAAAGTTCATCAAGAACTTTAACCAAATTTGTGCACCAATCTTGGACACCATCAAAGGAGGTAACAAAGGTAAGTTTTCTTGGACCAATGAGGATAATAAAGGGTTTGAATATCTGAAAATGAGAGTAGCACAACAACCTATACTTGTGCTCCCTGATTTTGATAAAGTTTTTACCATTGAGTGTGATGCTAGCAATCAAGCAATAAGGGTTGTTTTGAGCCAAGAAGGAAAATCGGTTGCATTTTTCAGTGAGAGGCTGAATGAAGCAAAGAGGAAGTATTCTTCCTATGATTTGGAATTGTATGCTATGGTCTAAGCCCTCAAAAAATGGAGGCACTACTTGTTACCTAAATAATTTGTTTTTTATACTGATAATCATGCCTTGAGTTTTTTGAATACACAGGACAAACTTAGTCATAGGCACATGAAGTGGGTAGAGTCTTTGCAAGCCTATACTTTCACAATAAAGCATAAGAAGGGCCAAGAAAATAAGGTGGTAGATGATCTTAGTATCAGGGCACTTGTAGTGCAAGAGATTCAACTCCAAAGCATGGGGGTTGAAGCATTGAAGGATATGTATCATGAAGATTCATATTTCAAGGAGGTATACAATGTTTGTGAGCAGAATTTGAATTATTTTCATGGTGAATTATCTAAATTTTTATTGAAAAATGGTTTTCTCTTCAGAGGAATCCAATTGTGTGTGCATAAATTATCAATGAGGGAGAATATCATAAAGGAGAAACATAGTGGGAGACTTGGAGGTCACTTTGGCCTTGACAAGACCTTGGAACAAGTTAGGAGATTTTACTATTGGCTAAAGTTGTAGGTGGATGTGAGAAGGTATGTGGAAGGATGCACAATATGTCAAAGGGAAAAGGGAACTTCATCAAATGTAAGAATCTATTAGTCACTTCCCATTCCCAATAAGCCTTGGGAGTGTGTAAGTATGGACTTTTTCTTGGGGTTTCCTAGAACCCAAAGAGGTTTTGATAGTATCTTTGTGGTAGTTGATAGATTTAGTAAGATGGAACATTTTCTTCCTTGAAAATGCACCAATGATGCATCTCATATAGCAGGTCTCTTCTTTAAGGAGGTTGTTAGGATACATGGACTACCTTTAAGCATTGTTTCTGACAGGGATTCTAAATTCATTGGTCACTTTTGGAGGACCTTGTGGAAGAAACTCAAGGAAAAAATATGTCCTTTAGTTCAGCATACCATCCACAAACAGATGGAAAAATTGAAGCGGTGAATAGATCATTGGGAAACCTCTTAAGATTCCTTACCAAGGAGCATGGACAAGCTTGGGATCTGATTTTACCTCAGGCTGAATTTGCATATAATGACTCCATGAATAGGAGCATTGGTAGAAGCCCTTTTGAAGTAGTCTATGGCATGCACCCTAGAGGGTTCTATGAACTAAGAGATCTATAAGGAATTTCTAAGAGAAGTGATCAAGGTGAGGACTTTGTTGTTACAATCAAGGATATTCATCAAAAAGTGAAGGAAACCCTTCAAAAAAATGTTGAGAAGTATAAGGAAAGGGCAGATTTAAAGAAGAGGAATATCCAATTCAAGGTTGGAGACTTGGTGATGGAACACTTGAAGAAGGAGAGACTTCCAAAAGGAAAGTATACCAAACTCATGATGAAGAAGATAGGACCTTGCAAGGTGGTCCACAAGTTTGGCCAAAATGCTTATGAAATAGAGCTACCTCCTAGGGTGGCAATCTCTCCTATCTTCAACATTTTTGACTTGTATCCTTTCAAATCTTCTATGAATGCAAGTGATGGAGCAGGTACAACAACAATGGAGGATGAAGATTGGGTGAAGGAACTACCCCCCAGCCAACCTATGACTCTTGAAAGCATCCTAGACACCAAGGAGACAAAGAAGACTAGAAGGAAGGTCTACCTGAAGAGGATGCAACATGGATGTTAGAAAATAATATTAAACAACATGGAACTATTGTAGAAGACCTGATCTCAAAAAGGACTTGAGATCTTTTTCTTGCTTGGGAGTATGGTGCAGGAGCACCCATGGGTCTAAGGGACCTAGAATAATTTGTCATGTTTTTTTTCTTGGTTTATAGATGGAATAAGGTCTTATGGACCATTTCAATGCTTTGTAGTAGGTCTTCTAGGTTTTTGGTTGAGTTTTTGGTCTTGGTGACCAACTTCTTTATACAACAAGGTCTCCATCCTCCTTTGTAAGTCTAGCGCATCTTGGAAAAATAAGGAAAAAGGATTCCTTGCTGTATCTAGATAGTTGAGGGGAGTCACCTTACTTTTTGAAAAGGTTTTAAATGCCTTTGACACATTTTGGAAGGCTCTTTATGGTCGTGTTGGTAGAAGTTGCTCGCATTGCCTTAACTAGGCAATTAGAAGTCAAAGCATGAGATTAGTTGTTTTCCAATGTCTCTCTTTTCAAAAGATAGTTGCAAGAAGTTGGAGGGAGTTTTTAAGACTTCAAATATGCCTCTCTTGGTTGAGGAAAGGTTTATGTTGATGTTTTGAAGAAGTTTCAATAAGAAGTGATGTTTTTCCTATGTTTTTCTAAAGAATTTGTTGATCCCATACTTGGTACAGACTATATGTTCACTTTCATGATCCAAGCCTATAATGGTTGGATAGGTAATTGAATAATATTTCCTTTGGAATTAGAGTGGTGATATTTCAGTGAGTATCAAGGGAGATATTACAATTTCTCTATCGGGTGGTCTAAAAACCCTTAAAATCAGGGTTTTGGGTGAAAAATGTATATTTCTTCCATTCTCACATTGTAAAATTGCTAAATCTCAGTAGGATGGAAGATATAAGGCTGTAATATCATGTCCTTAATGTTTTGGAGAACCAAAGGCTCATTGTTGGAAGTTGTGCATGAATTTTGGCTTGACATCTCTATGCGGCAAGAATAATTGATAAGCAAAAAAATGAGTTTTTGCTTGATTTTGAAGAATATGTTTAAGAGGAACTTAGGAATGGTGGAAATATGTGTGGATAACTTGTATGATTTTGAATTTTGGCTTTGGGGTGAAGGGGAGAGCCTATATAGTCAAGACCTAGGTGTAGGTCTGTGAATTAGGCCTTTTGGAGTAGCAGTAGAAAGGGCCATTGTGAGTGATATTTTGACAGTCAAGAGGAAGGGTTTTGGAACCTTGTAGGGGTCCATCTTAGGGGTCTAAATCCATAGGTTTGGTGTCTTAACAATATTCCTTGTGTTTTTTATTCTGACTATCCTACTGGGTAAGGGTTGCAAGCCTTAAGAGAGAGTGAGGTCTAAGTCACCATAGTGATGGGTGTTTGTTGAAACCTAAATGCTAGAGGGTTGTTAAACCTTGTTTTGAATTAATGAGACATGATCCAAATGTTTTCAAGCTTTGTGAGTGGTATGAGTTGTGAACCCTAGGTGTATGGGGTTGATCTCTTAAAGAATAGTGGAGTTTAGGACTCCTCATAAGAGTATTTGAGAGAAGCATTTAGTGGAGTGACTTTTCCATTTGTGATTGTGAGTTTTCCTTCCCTACCACTTTGCATCATTTCTAAAGCTTATGTAGGCTATTTCCATGGTGTTTGTGGTGGTGGTAGGAGTATTTAAGGTTTTTAAGTACCTTATGCAATAAACCCTCCTTTGTAGGGCTTGATTTGTGCATAGAATAAGCTTAGTCAATAAACATGATGTGAGTAATGTCTTGGAAGTCAGATGAAATGATTGAGGTGTAAATGGTTGATTGTAGTATCTTGGTGTTGAGGAACTAGTTGGTAAAAGTGAAAATTTGGTGAGTTTTTTAAGGAATTGAAAGATTCGGAGATCTTTATCAAGTTTTTGCTTTGAATTCAGATAAATTGATGATGACAAAGGTGTGTTAGGATCTTATGGATATAGTTTGTAACATGAAAGACTATTTTTTGGTTATTTTTCCTAGGTAAAACAAATTTAGCGGAAGGGTTCCTTGGTGAATGATGAAAGAGTGGATTGTTTAGTGACTCTAATTAGGTTTCTTTTGCACGAATCAGTCATTTTCGTTGATAAATAAGATGTTTGAAGCTTGAGGATGATAAGAAGTATTGAAATGAGTTGGCTTGTTGTTGCCTTGTGGTTTGCAAATGAAACGATGTGATTTTTGATGAAAAGAGAAATAAATGTTAGTTGCTTATTCAATTTGATCTTCTCTTGATTCAATTGGGTCAGATGTTGGTGCAGGAGCACCTAGGTCATCAAATACTTTTCAATTTTACAAAAGGAATGAGTGTTCAAATTTGTATTGAGTCAATCACAAAAGGTCATGGAAAAATGATGTAAAGCATGTTCAAGGTCATATGAGGTCTTATTTGAATGTATTTAAGGTTATGGGTAAGTTCTAGGTGGTCAAAGTAGGAAAATGCAAACAATGCAATAATGCAATATTGTTAAAAGTTGTTAAATTGACAAAAACAAGGAAATCGGGCATATTAAGGGTTAAAAGGGGTAGTTTCAACTGATGGAAAGACAATTATGGAAAAGGAAATATCTTTAAAAGGCATGTAAAGGTGAGAAAAATTAGAAGTTTGTGTTCTTGTAATTAGATTTTGAAATAAAAATTCCATGTTTCTGAGTTTGTAACATTACTCCATTGTTTTGTTTTCTTGTGTTGGTAATTTAGGAACACCCAAAGTTAAATCATAGTGTGAATACATGTAAAGAGGAGTTATTTTCCAATTTCAAGAGTTGGACTTGGTTAGTTTTAGGAAAAAAAAGAATAAGAGGTAGTTTTTAGTGCCCGACAGAGTCCTTTTAGAAGCAAGTTTGAGAGTCCAGTAGGGTTATTCTTCACTACTCCACCAATGTAGGTCAAGTAAATTGGTGGATTAGGTTATGTTAGGATTTTTTTCATTTTTTGATGATTGTAAGTGTAGGGAAAATCAAGAATACCATGGTGGAGTTGCTGCTACACTGGAAAATAGATGATTTTCCTACACAAAGTGATGCTATAATCATGGGTCATGAATAAATAAAGCTTGTAGAGGCTTGGAAATGATGTAGAAGGTCTTGGTAGACATAAACAATCATGTTCCAGGTGGTGGCTAGAGAAATAGAGGTTTGCAAGAGTATTTTTCACAAAACCCTCCTTGATTTGTGCTTTTACACCCTATAAATGAGGGTTTATTGGATCAGAACATTTTCATGGTTTTCAATCCCTATAAATGGTGAAATATTGAGTTATAAGACATGATTGAAGACTTTTTTTAGGTTTTGAGTGATTTGGAATAGTTTTGAAGGGGTCTCCTTTGTAAAATAGGCCTAATCTACTAGCCTTTCTTCAGAGGATAGTCTAAAATTTGATGATTTTCTTTATGTAAAATATCTAAGAACCTTGATATGTTGTGATGTGTTGGAAGGTGTTTCTAAATGTGCATTGAGTTTTTTAATAATCTTTGAGATAGGAATGTAACTACCCGATTTAATGGTTGACAGACCTACTAGAGGAATATTATATTGTTGATCAAAACAAAGATGTTTGTTTAAACAGTGGAAAGTATGATATTGAGTGATTGGTTACTATCAAACTAATGATATGATTGATGTTACTAAAGGTTAAGGTGTATAATACAATTTTGGTGACTTTGATGGTTGGATGGGTGAGTATTAATTATGAAGCCTTTTGAGCAAATTGGTGATTAACCACAAGATGATAATCAAGATTCTATTGTAGCAGGAGTTTGTAACCTGTAAATAGATTATTGCAGTCAAAATATGGTGAGTACAGTGCTTGATAATGGACTAATAACAGTGAGGTATGGTTTAGTTGATTTGTTGCCTTGGTGAATAAATGAAAGGATGAATTGTTCAAGTGTCAATAATCAGGTTTATGTTGTTTTTATGGTGGTTAAGAATGATGTGAATCTAATTGATTAAGTCAAAGTTTTCTTTAATATGTTTTTTGCTTTGAATGAGTCAATTGGAATACTAATTAATGGAATGATGAATGATGGCCTATGGAATGGCTAAGAGAATTTGAGTGGATTTTGGTTGAATGAAAAGTAGATTTCTGATGAAATTATATTTGATCTTCTCCTAATTCTATTTGGGATTGAAATCCCTTGAAGAAATGATGTTGATGGTGTTTATTGGATGCTCTGCATCAAATGTACCCTGATGATTGAGTGTTTTGATATGATGCTCTACATCACTAACTGCCTTGTCTATGCTATTGCTTACTATTATGGTTTCATAGGTTTTTTCCAAGCATCCATAGTTTGTCGTGTTGGTGCACCTTTGCAAGCACATGCCTCCATGTGAAGTAATTGCATCGTGATTCTTATGTTGAATTTCTAAACAACTATATTATACAGTTGAAACTTTGTCATCTATCAACATCTAGTTATTAGTTATGGAATTTGAAGTAATGCTTTGAGTTTGAATGATGTGTAATGCAATGTAACCAACAATATGAATGTAAACTACACAAATCTATTAATTAGAATTCATTAGTTAAATTCTCTTTATTCTATTACCTTTGTGTATGTTTGAGTAAATCCACTAGCACTAGGAGGTGTTTGCTTGAAACCACCAATATTAGCCTGTTCAACATCCAAAATGACATGTATTAAAATACCATTCATAAAAAAATGCTATTAACATGTAATAAATTTATATTTTTTTACTAGTTACATACCCCACTGATAGGTGTACTACAGAAATAAGTAGGTGGAGGACCGGTGTATCCAGTCTCAACACTGTGACCCTGCAATTTTATTAAAATAATAAAAATAAATTAGTTAATCTTGCATTTCAGAATCAAAATTTAATAAATCAAATTCAATGAACATAATGGCTTTTACCTGACTATCAATGCCATATGTATGATTCAAAATGTCATCCATCCTCTCCATCCCCATAATAGCATATGGATCCTATGTAGTAGCATACAGATCCTATGTAGCAGCATACAGATCCTACGTAGCAACATATGGATCCTGCATAGCAGCTTCCTGAGTGTCGGTGGGGTCATATGAACAAGTCTCCCCGCAAGATTGACACACATGGGTTCGAAGGCCACCACCCAAAGACTCCCCTGGATGGCATTGTAGAATAGGGCTAGTATGATGGATGACACTCCGGGTCAAAGTGTTGATCGCCTGTAATGTATCCATGTCGGTACTCTCCTTCGCAATGGCAGGCATAACAATGTGCTCACAAGGCGGCCTAGCGAGAGGTCGTCTCCCTTGTGGCACAAGATTCGACTGTGCACCGGGCCTATCTTGAGCTGACCCCCCACCTCTCCCCTGGAACTCCCGCATATCAAAATAATTTGGGATTTGGTTCAATACGAACTCACTATATAGTTTCCTAAGAAAATATTGGGGGACTTCACAATTGTTGCACGGTGGGTAATCAAAGACCAAGTACCACCTATCATAAAAATGGTTCCTAATCTCTTGGTGGTGGCACCAATGAATAGGAAACCTCTTCGCATTGAGGCTAAGATTTTCATTTATTCTAGGGTCAGTGAATAAAGAGCACAAATCACCTTTAGTAAGTTTTAAATCTTTTACTTGTTTATATGATAGTTTATTTGCATAATATTCCCTAGCTGCCTGCCTCCTATTTTTCCATCCCATTGTTTGTTGGGTTATTGAATCTAAATTTATTAACATCTCTTTCATTGAATTTTCTAGTGTCATTCTTTCTATGGTTGAAACATTTGGATCACTCAACCTACTGATAAGATCCTCAATTTGTTTTTTGTTGTTCTCAATTTCACTCCTCAAATTTTGTTGAGTGCCAGAAGGGTGTTGAGTGATTGGTGGGGGAGGTTTATTTTGTTGAGGAATATTTTTCTATTCTTCTTGTTGAGGATTTTGAGGATTTGCAGGATCATTTGCATCTCCTACAATTTTTTTTTTTTTAAATAAAATCTAACCTAAAACAAACAAAATCAACTTGAAACTAAGAAATTCAAAACAAATAGCAAACAATACTTACCTCCTGCACCTCTTCATCATCATGGTTCCATCTTTGCAAAGGAAAAGCAACTATTGTTGATGAATTTTGTAGAATGCCTCCTCCTAGAACGTGAGCACAAAAATGAGGGTTTTTGGCTGCGGGCAGAGCAAAAAAATAGACAAGAGAAAATGAATAGCTTTCACTTTTTTTTTGCTTTTAAAATGATATAATGCGAGCACATTATAACATGAGTGCGTTATAACACGAGCGCGTTATGTCATTTTCAATTTTTTTTTGGAGTTGGCCACAAAAGTGTAACCCAACTTCATGCACCTGCCCACATATCATAAAATATTTTAATGGAAACATGCATAGCATAAGAAATTGTTTATATTGTGCATACACTAGTAGTTCATGACACATAGGGATTCCAAAATCACTCTTAATTTTTATTTTCCATTGGCATAGGTCAAACACAACATAAATCACACTCGAATTGAGTACAATTAGGTTTGACAAAAAGGGATGGCCTAGTGTGACATCTCCAAATAACCACTATTGGGGAATAACTCATACCTACCGATTCAAGTGAATAAATTCCCTATATCTATAACCACTCCACACACATGTCAAGTGTACCTTTTCAATCAATATATAGCCGAAGCAATGCATATGCACTCAAAAAGTTACAATATTATATACATCACATGAATATGCAAATATGATCATCTAATATATCAAAACACATAAATATAATGCTAAGTATAAACATCTCAGGATGAGGAATAGGTGGGAATTATATCCTCTCCTACTAGAAATTGACTTGCTCCTAGAATTCATGAAAGTGAAGATGATCACACAACACAACCAAAACTTCCTATCACTAAAATTAAATAAACTACACATCCCCCAAAATATATACAATAATACGTGAAATCAATTGTTGAATAGGATAACACATGAAGAGAATAACATATCTAATGCTACACTAACATATTATTTTCCAAAGGTACGCCATACTTGTGTTGGAAGAATTGCAACATGTGCATGAAGGTTGGATGGTTGTGTTGGTTGTTTCTATGTTGTCATTGATGTCAACATGCTAATAACTACATGGTGTTGACTATATGGTAGTTTTCTTGGTTTACCAGAAGTTGTTCTCTGTCGATAATGCTCCTCTATAATGGATCAATATGTTGGTATTTGAGTCTAGAACTCATCGCAAGATCTGATGTGACTGTAATCTTCTAACCATGTTTTATTGACTTATTCAAACTACTTTTTCTTGGATCTTGAGACGTTCTTTTGTTTATGAACTAGAAGTTATCTCTAATAGAGTTTAACTTTGTATCCTACTATTGTTCTATGTGTGGTGTACTATGTGGGAGACTACATTTTACTAAGGTGAGCATTCTTATACTGTGGTTGAGTTGACAATCTCTTTATTGGTAGTATGATGGGAAATTGATGTGTTCTTTGATCCCGAAGGTGTTTGCATTAAGGATTATCTGTTGGTTTGAAGAATTTTATTTCTTAGTATTGGCCGACTCAGTGAATGCAGTATATTATGAATATTAATAGCCAACTTGGAATAATGTGCTACACTGATAAAATGTTGAATCTTATATGGTGCCAACATAATTGAAGAATAAGATATACTTCCATATATATATATAAGATGAAATATAGAAGAGATGAGCAATGTAATTTTAAGAGATCGAATAATAAATGCAAGAGATCTAGAAGGAGAAGTCAATGTGACCAAAGGAGAAGATTACAGCCTAAATGTTTTGTCAGTTGAGATCAATGCATTTTTGTTGAGCAACTACTGTGTGATGCAGTACTTTATATTTTGAGCTTCAGTGGAATTGAACCCTACATAGTGAAGGTGTAGTTCATCACTTCATTCTTTTGGTAGTGAGCCACTATCATTTTATCTTGGCAGTGATCCATATCTTTTGTACTTAGGTTGTGAGCCTTTTTAAGGACAGTGAATCCTGGCAGTGAGCCCCATAATATTTTGTATCCAGATATAATATATTGTGAGTTAACCCTCATTGAGTTTTCCATGTAAAAATCTTTGTGTTCATGTGTGTGATTGCATTAACATTCTTTTATGTTCTCTCTTGTTGATTCATTTAAAATGGTAATGATGATTAAGTGGATTTTATTATCGATTTGTGGAATATTGATTCATCCCTCATCTCAGTATTCTAGATGTTCAACAATTGGTATTAGAGCTTGGTTCCTTAGAAGAAGCCTAATAGCTTGAGGAAGGTCCCAAAATTTGAATATAAATTTATTTTCCCTCAAAAGTGGTCACTACTAAATTTTCAGAAGAAATGGAAGCCTTGAAGGATAAGTTGATAAAAGAAAATGAGCACATTGAAAATCTACAAAGTATATGTATAAATATAGGTGATCTATTGAGTGAAGGAGAAGAAATTATTACTAGCCTACAGGAATAATTGGATGAGAAGAAAATAATTGAAGAATATCAGGAAATTGAAATTCACAAGATGATGGATGAATGTGTGAAGCTTGAATTAGAAGTAGAAATCCTGAGATCTAATTTGGAAAAGGCAAAGAATTTTGAAGACAAATTTAAGATAAGCTCGGAGATGCTCGATGACTTGATTAATTTTCAAAGACTGGAAAAATACAAAAGCAGTTTAGGGTTTTAAAAAGGTCAGAGTTCTAAAGAAAATCAATTCACTGAAAAGAAGACACGGTACAAGGATAAACAAGTCAAGGAGCGAAGAAGAAATTCCAAAAAAACTCCTATAAAATGGTATGATGCAAAAAGGTATTTATACTTCAACGGTGTTTGTTATTCCTGCAAGAGATTTGGTCATAAAGCAAAGGACTTTAAAGGGAATGTGAATGAATCTAAGAACAAGAAGAATGAATGTAAGGATAAAAAGGAAAATGGAAAGAAGAATGTTACTTGTAAGTGCAGAAATCTAGATCACCTTGGTAGAAACAACAAAAGAATGATCAAACCTTTGATCCAAAAGTAACAAGGAAGGAAATGGAAAAATTTTGGAGAAAGGGTTCATTAGCTTTGTCTATGCCAACCTCTAGTACAAATACTCCCATCAATATCTAAATGAAAGCAGTAGTTGAGGGGGAGCAATCATAAAAAAAATCTATTAAACCCCCTTATTGGTACTTGTGTCATATCTTGACAAAAGTATATTTAATGAGGTAACAAGTGTAAGGTATTTTTTTTATATTTGAAGAATGAGGTCTGAAAATTTTGAAAGGATGAAGGCGTACACTATTTTCAAGGTAATCTACCCACAAATTGAAGCATTTATTGCAAAATAATTTAGAATGGAAGGAATAAGATCATACAACATTAACATAATATGTATTTTTGAAGAAGCATGCAAAGGAAGTTTGGAAAAATGCCGCCAATTTAGTTAAATATGTTTTGGGAAAATGGGTTGAAAGAGAATCATGATGCCTACAGAGTATTAGTTGAGAAGAAGTTGGATTTTTGGAGGAAAGTTCCCTTGGTTGAATTTGAGAAGTATATTCAAATAGTATTGATCATAATTCATGATGAATCTTTGTGGATTGAAGAGGCACATCTGGTCACTAGAGAAGCAATTAGACATGTAACTGGTCTATGTTCCTCCAGACTAGTTCCTAAATTGAAGTCTATGAATGAAAAAGAAATGATTTAGAATATAGGTGTGAGTTCTAAAGGAAAGGATATTGAATTGAGATCAATTGTTGACCCGGTATTGAGGTATGTTTCTATGGCCATTGGTCATAAAGTTTGTATTTCTGGAAATGACTCTATAGTTTTCTACTGCTATGGTGAATATTGTTGTTGATATGATATTAAGAGGTATGGAATATGACTTATGTGAGCTACTTCACATACATCTTTTGAAGAATTTAAAGGAGATCAAGAAGAATAATAAGATATGTTTCGGTATGGAAATTTGGTTTTTTGTCTACTCTTTTACTTTTTAAAAGAGTTACCGCTAATAGGAAGGATAGAATGGTCAAATACAAAGACTATTGCCTATCAAATCAGGAATGTCATGATAAATATTGGTAGTTTGGATGCACAAGAATTTTCCTTTGCTACATTATTTTGAATATTTTAGATGAGGATGAACAAAAGGTCTAGGTTTCCAATAAGTGATGTGGAAATATACTCCAGAAGAATAAATTTTCTTGTGTCTATAGATTTCTATCACATAGAAGTAGTTGAATTAAGGTTGGTTTGGATATCTGAATTGGATTATGAAGTGTTAGAGGCTGAAATTTATAACTATGCTAAAATTCTCTTGGAAATCCCTAAGCATCTCGATGATGAAAGTTTCTCTGGTAGCGAGACTGGAACAAGGAAGAAAAAGAAAAGTGTGGTAAAGATAGCATATGAGAGTAAGTTTGAATGTGAGCATAAAAGGATGAGTATTTAAAGAGCTTTGGACAACTTACAAAAGGTTATACCTAACGCTAATTTTGATTCATCTATTTCTGTTGTGGAGAATCTTCATGGCATGATTAATTCTTTGAAGGTTTACATATCCAGACAAAAATAGTTTGTTGGAACTAGGAATGAAGAAGAATTGAGGGATATCAAAGGAAAATGTGTGAATGCATACAATCGGGTAATGAAGGAATTGGAAAATATACAAGGTTGTGAACAAGAGGCACAAGAACTACTTTCTTTTAGTCTAGATTGGTCCAACAATACATTGGATATGAGAAATGAATAAGGTTGAGTGAGTCTCGGTTGAGCACTCAAGCAGATACATACAAGTTAGTGGAAGATAAAGATAATCAGAGGTGGTCCTACATTGTGCAACTTTAAGATAATTTTTTCTCTCTACAAGATCGAAGAAAAAATGCCATCAGAAAGTTTGTGGCACTCAGAGACATGATTAAATTCATACATACTTTTGTTTCTAGTGCTCTTGGTTGTATTGGTGAAATATCAAAAATCAATCTTAGTCCCAATACCTTAACAAATGGTATAGAGTCTCTAACTAAACTTGAGATATTTTACAAGACTCTTGTAAGTGAAAAAGGTTCATGGGAAGAAGGTAAAGTGTCATGGAATACTATTCTGGAGAGTCTTAGAGGTTCCTCTTCAGGTTAAATTTGTGTTCATATCTTTTTGGCTACTTTTATTATATACATTTTTATACTGGACCCCTTCCTTTGTAATTGATGTTAAAGGGGGAGAGAGAAAGAGATAAAGAGATAAAGAGATGGAGAGTCAATAAGGAAATTTTTTTGTAAAGATTAGTTTTGATAGGGGGAGTAAGAAAATTCAATTGTGGCATACGTGAAAAAGTTTTTTCATGCACATTGCCATCAATGCCAAAGGGGGAGATTGTTGGAAGACTTGCAACATTTTCATAAAGGTTGGATGGCTGTGTTGGTTGTTTCTATGTTTTCATTGATGTCAACATGGTAATAACTACATGGTGTTGACTATATGGAAGTTTTCTTGGTTTATCAAAAGTTGTTCTCTACCGGTAATTCTCCTCTGTGATGAAACAATATGTTGGTATTTGAGTTTGAAACTCATTGCAAGATCTGATGTGACTCTAATCTTCTAACCATATTTTATTGACTTATTATGACTATTTTTTCTTGGATCTTGAGACATTTTTTTGTCTATGAACTAGAATTTATCTCTGACAGAGTTCAACTTTGTATCCTACTATTGTTCTGTGTGTGGTGTACTGTGTGGGAGACTCTGCATTTTACTAAGGTGAACATTCTTATACTACGGTTGAGCTAACAATCTCTTTACTGGTCGTATGATGGGAAATTATTTTTTTCTCAGATCTAGAAGGTGTTTTCATTAAGGATTATTTTTTGGTTTGAAGAATTGTGTTTCTTAGTCTTGGTTGACTCAATGAACACAATATATTATAAAGACTAATAACCAACTTGGCATAATGCACTACACAAATAAAATGTTAAATCTTATATGGTGTTGACCTAATTGAAGAATAAGATATACTTGCATATATATATAAGATGAAAGATAGAAGAGATGAGCAATTTAATTTGAAGAGAGAGCGAATAAGAAATAAAAGAGAGCAAGAAGGAGAAGTGAATGTGACCAGAGGAGAAGATCAGAGCCTAAATGTTTTATCAGTTGAGATCAGTGCAATTTTTTTGAGTGACTATTGTGTGATGCAGTACATTATATTTTGAGCTTCAGTGGAACTGAACCCTACATAGTGAAGGTGTATTCCATTAGTTCATTCTTTTGGCAGTGAGCGACTATCATTGTATCTTGGCAGTGAGCCATATCTTTTGTACTTAGGTTGTGAGCCTTTTTAAGGATAGTGATTCTTGGAAGTGAGCCTCGTAATATTTTGTATCTGGATATAATATATTTTGAGTTAACCCTCACCATGTTTTTTCCCTCATTGGGTTCTCCACACAAAAATCCTGGTGTTCATGTGTGTGACTACATTGACTTGCTTTTATGTTCTCTCTTGTTGATTAAATTAAAATGGTAATGATGATTAAGTGGATTTTATTATCATTCTATGGAATATGAATTCACCCCCCCTCTTAGTATTCTGGATGTTCAACAACTTGTTACATTTCAACATGAAACATAATAATATTATCAATATTCTTTTCCATATGGATAACAAAATTTCACATATAAAGCATGATTAAACAATTCCAACAACTTATATGCAACAACACTCAAAATAGTCATTTATCTTAACATATATATATATATATATATATATATTCATTCATCCACATCCCAAGGATAACAATACAAGGATCACATATCAGTCCACGAGGATGCCACTATCTTATGAAGTAACAAAGAACCAATTCCAAGAATCACATAGAGTGTTGGTGTTAGGGCCACACACACTTGGAGGGATCTTCCATACAAGTGCACACGTGACGTACATATTGTTTGCATAAGGGAATTGGCCTCCAAGATATAGTCATCAATAATCACTAGGAAGGTAAGTGGATCATAGCTACCCATACAACCCACACCCCCATCCTTAAAAGTTTCCCATTTTCTTCCTTATATAAACTTATCCAAGGTCATCTCCCTCAAGCTTGGTGAGGAATTACATCACAACACAAGATCAACACTTAAAAATGAAAAGATCATAAATATCAAAAGAAAGAAGTTTCAATTCCAATGATATGATAACTAAATGTGCACAATTCCAACACTAAGTTAAATGTAGCCATAATAGCTACATGAAAGAGTAAACTCACAAGTATTGGATAAACTAATTAAGACAATATAAAATAAAATTTTCTACCCTACACAAGAAATATAAAAGAAGTCACCAATAATTGAAAGACAGTTCACAATCCTCAAAATTACATATTACATAACTATGTTACTAACATCTATCCACCAAATAAGGAAGGAGGGAAGTCACATCATGAATATAAAAATATACCTTCATGTGTGCATTTGTGATATGAACATATAAAGCCCCACATGGCTTGCTCATTTTCCTATTGGAGAAGACACACCTAGGCCACTTGTCAAAAAAATAAAACTATAACAAGAGTCATTTGTGTATGCATTTGTGGTGTGAACAAACAAAACCCCACATGGCATGGCCAAGTGCCTACTACAAAAGACATTCCTAGGCCACATACTGCATAATAATGTGCTTCATGGAAGAAGGCACATGTAGGAAACATGTCAAAGCCAGAGGTATACATGGCAAGACACACACATATGCTACTAAAAAAAACCTATCATAGGAAACATGAGGTCCTCTTTACATGTGTGCAAGTGTCCCCACACCACTCAACACCAAGTAGGAATAGAATAAAATACACTTTCACATATGGGTAAAAGTACAAAGTTGTCTCACACTTTCAGCCAAATTATTAACACAAGTGAATTTAAGTATTTCTAACTAAAAACCAATTTTGGTCAAACCTATGATCTAGCTAGATTCATTGTAGTTAAGTTAGATATGGCTACAAATTTTCCTAATAAAAGTGTTCACTAAATGCATATGTAGCACCACTTTGAGGTTAATTTACCAAAAAGTAAAATTATTTGAAAAAAATGATGTTTCAACAACTCCTACTTATATAAACAACATTTTATAAAAGTATTAAAATACCCTTTTGTAGATTTATAAGTGTAGTTTTCAAACAATTTAGTTTTTGATATTTCAATTATTTTTTTATTTTTTATATTTTATTTTTACTGTAACTAGGTTATCAACACCAAAATATAAGGTTGATTATCTTATCAAGAAAAATACTAAAATTTATTTTAAAAAATAGAAAAAATAGGGTGCACTAGATGAGAGATTCTATGTCAAGATGGTATCATTTATTTTCTATTTTAGATAAATAGTTAAGAAAAAAGGTGACATCCCATGAGAAGAGTTGTGTTTTCAATACATATACATTCTAATATTTATTTAAAAAATGTATTATTGAAATTGGGAAAAATTTAATCCATGCACTAAAGTTTTAACTTATAAATACACACAAAAATAATTGAAGGAAAAAATAAAATTTGCTATTTAAATAGTGATGTCCCGTTTAACTTCATTTTTCAATATTTTATTAGAAACTAAGTTATAGTGTCAATTTTACAAAAAACTATATTCAAATAATTTTTTAATTAAGAAATACAAACATAAAATACACTAAAAAATAAATATTTTATTAGTTTACATCATTTCAAAATTCAAAACATATGTCACTTTTCAATGATTCAAGTTAAAAAATTAGATAAGTGTTGGTTGATTCCCTTAAAAAGTGTGACAGAAATTTGTTCTTTTACCATATATATATATATATATATATATATATATATATATATATATATACATATATATATATATATATATACATACATATATATATATACATATATATATATATATATATGTATATATATATATGTATATATATATGTATATATCTATATGTATATATATATATATGTATATATCTATATGTATATATATATATATGTATATATCTATATGTATATATATATATATGTATATATCTATATGTATATATATATGTATATATACATGTACATATATATATGTGTGTGTGTGTGTATGTATGTATGTATGTATGTATGTATATACATACATGGAATCATGTTCTTGAGCCTAGCTCACTACCATCAACAACACATCATCATCACCTACACTACGTTGAAACATCAATATGGTGTGGCATCATATCTATTCAAATAATGTCAAAACACATGCAAATGTGGAAATCATCACATCATGGAATAAATCAATCTCCACATGTTAGAACAAAGATATAAACAATGTAATAGGGTAAGAGAAAAACTGTACCAAGAATCATATACCAATTGCCAATAGTTCCATAAAGTACAATGTTAGATATTCTTAGGACTATGAAACTATGAACCACTTAATTGTCCATTCCATAAGGAGAAGTAGGTGGGTAATATTTCTTAGAAAGGTATGGGCGGTAGGGCTACTCCATGCCAATTTCACCACATATTACCATAGCTTTCTATAATTTTCATGCTTCTACTTAACTCCACACATATTGAGTTACCATAAAAACTATGTTGGAACTCAATAGGGTGTGCACACATGCAAACACACAAGAATGGTTCCACCATACTTGTAGCTGAAAGGAAACCGGGTGAGCAGAAGCAACTTCCTACACTAACCTAAGGAAGGGAGATTTACAAAAAATTATTTTAAACAACTTTAAAAGTTATAGTTATGTAATGTCATAAATTGCATCCTATGCAATTTCACATTACATACGCCTTCCCCCTTAGTTCCAATTAAGATAATTATGCTCTTTTCAACCCAAAACCATCTTTCAACACCTACCATGTCTAGATACCCAATGATTAAGTCCAATTTTCTCATGGACAGGTGTGCATGAAAATTTGTGACTAAGTTGGTCATTGGAATGTTACACCTACCATGTTTTGGAAGTATAACACCTTTACCAACCTACTTTGGGTAGGCTATTTGGACCAAAAAGGTCCTCCTTCTTAGTCTAGATTATTGATCTTTTGAAACTACACACACACAAATATATCTTCTTCTCTCATTCATCAACATTCTACAACACTTTTGGAGCATTCATAGCATTCTAAATCTCTCTTCTTATGCATATATTTCAAAGAACTCTTCCACAACTTTTAGAGTAAACTCCATTGCTTTCATCCAAAGAAGTCACTGTCATCTTGGATACTCTTGTTCTTTATTTATCACACTAGAAAGCTACTTTTATTTTGTGTTTGGGATTGGTAACTCTTCAAGATTTCCCATTAATAATAATCTCTATTTTTTTATAATATTGTTCTTTCTATCCTTTTATTTCTATTTCTATTATCTTGTCTAAGGTTGTCTATGGAGGTGGAAACATCAATATGGGGGTTTGACTAAGGAAAAATCCTATGCAACCACCCAACCCTTCTCTTTGGTATTTGGTGATGCACAAAAATATTTCTTTTTTTCCATTTAAGTTCTTTAGTATTTCCATTTCTATCATTTTATATTTGTTGTGTAGTTGTATTGAATACCCTTATCACATCTAGAACGTTGTGCAAGATATTTTATGTTTTCTTATGATAATTTCTATTTTTTTTATGTACAAGACACTAGTGCTTCATGCTGCCATCTGACAGTCGCACATTAGTCCTGGACAAAGAGTTTGTCAAGCTATCCAGAAAACCTTTGAACCCTATGATTTTGGTTTTTGAATTATAAATGGTTCAGATAATTTTTGTACCTCATTAAAACACATATTTAATTGATTAATAGGTAAACTTGAAGGTCATAGTTACTTGAAGGCTTACCTAAGTGGAGGGTTGAAACTTGTATTCTCAAAGGATTTAATTATCCTTCGTAGTGGTTCACTTTTCATAATCTACAAGTTACAAACAAATGCACATTCAAAATATATAAAATAGATAAAATATATAAACCACAACACACTGATTACATGGGAAAACCCTTTCAAGAAAAAAAAAATGACACTCCAAATATGCAACTCAATTGTATTATCATTAAAAACATAGTTACAATATAATCCCAGAGAAATTCTCTTCAAGGGTCTTCACACTACAACAAGAATTTGGAGTAATTTTGATAGCATAACGACATGTCAAATATCTTAGATTTTTCATCATAAAAAATACTCTAACTCAATACCAATTTATAGTGCAAGATGAGAACCTAAAATTTTCATGTGTCACCTACATAATCACTCCATGCATGAAACAAAAAATGGAGAACATACAAGGAATCCAACTTCACCTACCTATGCAACTATCATAAATGCTCAACATGCAGGCCATCTATCATAAATTACTATACAAAAAAATTATTCCTCTCAACATCTAGGGTGTGAGGCTTCATGCAAGAGATTCTCCTCATCATTCAATGCAAATAAAGCATGCAAGACTGACAACTTCCAATTACTCACTAATCTTGATAAGGTAGTTGTCATAGTTGACTCTTGCGATTGTCATAGAATGTCATGGAAAGTTGTCATAGTGCATGTCATAGAAAATTATGAAAAATGTCATCAATTATCCTAGAATATAGGTCCTCCAAAGTGGACATCTATCTCCAAAAAAATAACTTACACCTTTTACATGTCACCTTCCATGTAGGATGCCACCTGACCAATGGATCCCACAAAGTGACAATATATTTGGTAGGAAAAATAACTTAGGAAATAAATAATTAACATAAAATAATAACATTTAAATGCTAGGAATCTAAGGTTGAGACACCCTAATCCCAACATTCTTCCACTTGTCCAAGACCTATCAATAGTCATCTGAAATCAACTACTCAGGGCCCTAAGGCCTATGAAAATGGAACACCACCTAAAATTCTTTGTATTCACTAGTTTTGTCAATGCATTTGCAACATTCACCAAAGTTTCAAACTTCTCCAAATTCACCTTTTCATCTTCTACCATATCATAAATAAAATAAAACTAAACATCAATGTGTAGGGGAAGCTATCATTGCACCATATCATCAGGAGGTCAAAGCTTAAATCTCAAGGTTACTATTGGAAGTGTATGAAAATGGCTTGAAAGTGACCCCTCGGGCCCCTTTTAAGCTTGAAAAATAGCGTTTTTTCACCCTAATTGGCTGTCCTGCTAGGGTTTTGGGCCCTTGAAGCTATTTTTGTCTAGTTAAGGCATGTTTTACATTCTTTTATTGTGTTTAGACACGTTTTTGGCCTCTTAGAGCCTTTTCAGACCTGTCGGGCACCTTGTCCTCTTTTTTTACGAGAACACCCATAAATAAAAAATTTTGTCCAATCTCTTCAGGGGGCAATATAATGGCATGTTTTCTCTTGCCAGGTGGCAGTGGGGAAATATTTTTGAATAGGGAAAATTTTTGGCTTTTATCGAGATTGTTTATTCTTTGAACCAACGCATCAATTGCATTGCTTCAAAGAGGGGAAAAATGTAGACACATAAAATATACCAATTGACATTGTGCACTTGATCCCAACTACTAACATCATTTCATCTTGAATCATCCCTTGGTCTAACCATTTAATCAAATCTCCTTATCTGATTAAATTCATCAATATTCCTCTCTTAACTAAATAAATCATTTTATCTAATTAAGTCACTCTCTTTTGTTAATTAAATCAATCATCTGATCTAATTATCCCTATTTAATTAAATAATCAATTTTATTTGATTAAATCTCTAAAGTCTATCTATTAAATTAAATAAATTAAAACCTTATTTAATTTAATCTAACACCATCATCTTTTAATTAAATAAATCAAAATCCTTATTTAATTATTCTCTCATCATATTCCTCTCTTATTTGATTTAAAGAAATCCTTAAATTTGAGTCAAATAGGTCACATCATCTAACCTCTCATTAAATTAATTAACCCTTGATTAATTTAATTCTTATCATGTCACATCCTCTAGATTTTGCAAGTTGCACATGAAAATAGATTTAATTCATTTATTAAATCTCTATTTTCCTCACAAGGCATCTTTTGGAATATTCTCCAAATTTGAATTCAAAAATTCCAAGTCAACATGTACATCCAACAAGGCAATAAATTCATCTTACATGTCCTTTGTCTTGAGCCAAGTGGAATTTATTGCATTTTCCCTCCCTCTTGCAAGTCATTTCAACAAATTTGAAATTCAAAAATATGCATTTATTGGCACAATCCCCAAATCTTACACATCCTCCATCCACTCATAGATTGACAAGTGGCATCATGCCATTGGATGAATGTTAGTCCCACATTGCTCAAATTTGGACATTCATCCATCTTGGCATTCTATAAATAAAGTGCTCATATCCTCATTTTATCATCCACAAATTATGCAAAGTTATTATGCTAAAATATTTAGCCATTTCCATCCATCACCATTGAGTTATTAGTTAGGATTTTGTAGATTTTGGCTTGGAGCTCTCATCCTTCATCAACAAAGTGGATCAATCATCATCAACATATCAAGCTTGCATCTTAGGAATTGGGAAAGTGCCAATTTTCACATCAAATTGGCACCAATTCCCCCATGGCATCATGTGTTTTCTATTTTAATTAGGATTGAATCTATACTTTCTTGTTTCATTGTGTTCTTTATTGATTTCTTTCTTAATTTGAAGTTTGTAAATGGATTTCATGGGGAATCCTTGTTCATGCTTGCTATATCTAACTTAAGGTGTTTGTTCTCATTGTTTTGCAGGTATTAGGATTGGGGTTCACACATTTGGTGCTAGAAGGAGGGTTGATCCCATTCTTTATCACTTTTTTCACAAAATTCTATGTTTTTGTTCATACACAGAAAAATTCCAATGCTGAGAGCTCAGTGTCACTGTTTTGGCACCGTGGGAAACTCAAAGTGCGATGCTGGACTCTTCCTGCCCAAAAAAATTGAATTCTAAACTATGTCGCTTGACTGTTTGACTCGCAGGAATTTTCAAAAACATCAAACTACGATGCTGGGAAAAACTACGACGTAGTTGAGCTCACTGTCCCGACACAGAGTGACACTGACTGGTAAGCGGCGCTGTGAGAGCACCACTGAGAAATAAAAATCTGACGCAGTCATGGGTTGCGCCGCTAGAAGGGAGTAAAAAGTTGAAATTAAATTTTTGCACATGCTTTTTTATTAATGATCAATTTATCTTTTGTTTTCTGCTTTTTAATCTCTATATTTTCTAGAATCTGACTGGTTTTTCTCTCTTGTAGGTTGGAATTGAAAACAAAGAAAGGAGAAGCATGAGGAGGATATTTTTCAAGATCAAAGTGTTTTTAAACACTTTAGTGTTTTCTTAACACTTTTAAGAAATTGGTATCACTTATTTTTTAGGACACTAGTTTTGTTTGGGTTTAAAAAGAACCTTTTCAAAATTTTCTTGCAAAGGCTAAAATGAACATTAGAGATACAACTTATTAGAGTTTTTTTTTGGTAACAATTGAACAAAATATCTCTCACTTGTCTTTTGGTGCTTAAAAAGAACTCACATTTTTCTTTGTGGATTTAAAAAGAACAAGTGCAACTTTGTTTTTGTGAAGGCTTACTTAAACTAAATTCATTGAAAAATGACATATGCACTTATCTCATGCTTTATAGTGATCTTGAGAATAAAAAGGCCCTTTTCATGACTTTAGGGTGAGACAAAGCAATCACCTCCACACTTCATCTTTGGGTTTTAAAATTGAACAAAATATTGTGCGAGTGTGAGTGGGGGCATTATTGTGTACATTCTCTCTCTTTGTTGCCAACAAAGATTGATCGACTTACGGATACTGTCTTTACTCGCTTTTGTTTATCCTAGAGGGCCTGCCTTAGGGAAAAAGTACTCACCCAGGGGAATGACTCAACCGGTAACACTCTAAAGCCAAGAGTATTTCCAACCAAGATATAAATGTGGATATTGGAGTAAATGCCAATATCATGTGGTTGATTCTAACAAGATGGATCTGAAAGGAGACTCTTGCCATATGGGTCAATCTCCATGAACGGAAATTCCTTATTAAAACCCATGTGCTAGAATTTTCCAAAATCCTTTAATCTATTCATTGGTGCAAGAACGGTCATTCTGAAGCGACCCCACACTTTTACGGTCTTTTAGTAGAAATGGAAAGCATGCCATGGGAGTTTCATCGGTGTTGATGCTTGTCTGCCCCGTATAAGTGAGTGTCATGGAGGGGAGCTAGTGGGGTCAAGCATCTAACCATTCACTAAAGATAAGCATAGCTGGACTTGTCCAAGTGGGAATCCAACAAATATTGTCTTACACATCCATAGGATTGTACTTATTCTTGGGTTACAAAATGCATTGCTTGATCGAAAACATCTTGAAAACAAACACGTAACATCATCATCCAAATTTCAAACCCTTTTGGAGACATACAATTGACTCAATCCATATGTTATTTCTTGCCCTTGGAATTTACATCCTTAGAGGTTTCTAAACATTGGATTACATCTCAATTTTTCTACTAAGGTAAACAATAGGTAAACCTTTGCCTTGAGTTCATCAAATTTCCACATAACATATCTTGTGGGGTTTGAAAAAATTTAGACATTGGACATCTTAGTTTGAAAACTTAATCAAAGAAAGTGTTTTTGGTAAAATAAAGCCATTAAGCAAAGCTAAGAAAAATTAACTTTCATGTGTGTTGAAGCCTCACGATTTTCAAAAAGTCCAAATCCCAAAACAAAAATCATTGGTTCAAAATATGAAAATGTATGTTCAAATGGAATCATTTCTTGATTACAAAGGTCTATAGAAGAATTGTATGCTCTTCAATACCTAGGTCTAAGCAAACAAAGTGTCTTTTTTAGGTTCATCTTAGGATCAAAGAAAATCAAAATCCTTTTCACCCATCCTTCAAACATCAAAACAAAAATCATCTCACCATCACCTTTTGAAAAATCTTGAAATCATCCTTAATGCCAGACTTTTTGGAAAAATAAAAAATCATCAAATCCTTGAGACTAAATCCTTGAAAACTTTATCAAAATCTTCTTTGGCTAGGTATGTGTAGATGCATCCTTTTTCATATGCTTAGTCAAAGTTATCAAAATCATCTTGTTTAGCTAGGTATATGTAGATGTATCCTTCTTCATATACTTAGTTAAACTGTCATCTTGTTTGAATAGGTGTGGGTAGATGCATCCTTCTCCCTACACATATTCAAATTATCATCCTTTCATCAAATCTATCCCTTAGATAAATCAACCAACATCTTAGGGTATTTTTGTTCAAAATAAAAGCAATCAAAATCAAGGACAACCCCAAAAGGAAAATCAAAATAAAAATCCAAAACATATTTGAAAGTCCTAAAAGCCTAGTATCTCCTTCAAGATTTATCAAAAGACTGAAACACTCACATCATCCATCTCTTACATTATCATATCACCTTTCGATCCTCAAGATATCCTAAAATTTTCTACTTTGGGCATAAAGTAAAGATCAATCCAAAGAACCAAGAGATTCATCTCTCCTATTCCTGAAATATTGATCCTTGTTTTATGGTTCAAACTAGATCTCAATACAAGAAGAGCATGGAAGCCAACAAAGAAACACCCACTTCAAGTGATCTAAGCCAAAAAAATGCAGAAATGAATCCTGTCAAATCAAGAAATCCTTTAACCATATCATCATCATAAAATATGCAAGAGGAAAACCAAGGAGAGGATCTTACCTTTGGAATGTCTCATGAAGAAATAACTAAAATGCTCCAAAATCCAAAAAACCATAAAATCACCAACATCATGATGAGGCTTAACCCTTCATTATACATGCTTGAGCTAGCAAAACAAGGGGCCAAGTTACCTTCGGATTTCGATGTGAGTACCATAGTGGAGACATCTTTTCCTCCAATCTCATCCACCATTCCCATCTCATCTACACCTCCATCCCAAAATATCACTCAAAACATTCCGCAGATCACGACATCTTTTGCTCCAACCCAACCCAATGTTAATAAGGGAAATGCATTTCTTAATGCTATTCAAACACACCCCCTTGTAAATAATCAAAACTTGGATGCAAATACCATCTTGGAACAAAAAATACTCAAAAACCCATTACATAAGAATGTTCCTCTCATGTTCCATCATGATCCATCATCATCATTTTTTCACGCAACACCTCAAACTTCTCTTCTTACAAATTTTCAAGAGGAGGGAGATATGTTCGGACCAGGGGGCATTTTCGACACCACAACATTTTTGCAAGAACTTGCACCCCTCGCATTTCCACCTCTTCCACCATTGCCATCATCATCCACATCATTCCTTGGCTTAGGGCTTCCCCCTCTACCAAGTATCAATCAAACCAACATCCCAAATATCAATCAAAGCATTATGCCAAATGCTCAAAACTTGTCATTGATATCGCAACAACAGATGACAAATGCACAAGCAATTGAAACATCATCAAACAACCCCCTAACATCACAAAGCATGGTCTCCCAAGGACCAACCACATCAATACCACCATCCATCACTCAAAACACCAACACAACATCATCGCTCACCACAAATGCCATTCCAAATCCACCACATCAAGCCAATACAACGCGACATTGCAAGCTACTTTTCAAAGGGGATTCCAACAAGTACAAAAATAAAAAGCCATACAACTAGTTGCTCAACAAGCCGCTCAAGCTATGCAAGCAGCCCAAGCCACATTAAAAGCACAACAAGCCACACAAGCCCAAGTGTTATTGCAACAACAACAACAACAAGCTGCTCAAGCAACCCAAGCCACATTGCAAGCACAAAAATCTACTCAAGCACAAACTCTATTACAACAACAAGTAGCACAAGCACAAGCCCAAGCACAAGCAGCACAAGCACAAGCTCAACCTCAGGAAAATTCCCAATATCAAGCATAGCATGCACAGGCACAAGCACAACTTCTTGCACAAAGACAAGCAGTGCAATTGCAAGCATATCAGCAAGTCATAAAGCAATATCAAGAGCAGTAATAAGCAGCCCAATTAGCAGCCCAACAACAAGCACAACAACAAGCACAATAGCAAGCACAAATCTTAGCGCAGTAACAACAAGATCAACAACAAGCGTTGTTCATACAAAAGCAGGTGGAAGCCTACCTAGCTCAGTAGAACATATAGATACCATTGACCAACATAGCAAACAACCCACCCATCCAACCCACAATTGAAACACCCCAAAACACCTTCATCCCACCCCCTAATCCACAAAAAAAACACCAAGCAACTTGTGCCCCTATCCTTTTGAGAAGAGCCTAATAATGAAACTGTTCCCTAAGGGATTTGAGATCCCATAATTTGAAAAATATCGAGGGATGGTAAACCCTGAAGATCACATCAAGGAATTCGAAGTTCATTGCATGGAAGTCACATATGATGATATTTATCTAATGCAGCTATTCCCTAGGAGTTTGGCAGGCCACGCTATGGAATGGTTTTCTCACCTACCTTCAGGCATTAGGACATTCCAAGAAATTATAAATGCATTCATAAAAAACTACGCATGCAACATTGCAATGGATGTTAGTCTAGAAGAACTCTCAGCACTGAAATAGGGTAAGGGTGAATCATTCACTTCATTCTTACAACAGTGGCGATCCAAGGCCAATCGGAGCAAGCGGACCATGCCCAAAGAACAACAAGTTTGTACCATCATAGCCAACCTTGACGACCTCTTGGAATTTCATCTCAAGGTTCAAGGAATCACCACATATGATCAGTTGATCTCCAAGGTGCTCAACATCGAATGAGCCCTCATGACTCAACCCGTGGGATCAACTTCATACCCTGAACAACAAAACAACCACCCACCCTCCAATTACAACAATAAACCTCGCACATGGGCAAGAAACAAAAATGTTACTAATGATGGTGTCATCGATGCCAAGTTGGTCATTAGTGCCCCTCGCCAAAATAAACCCGCACCAAAAATCCAAATCCAACACCAAAACAATCATCATGCAATACAACAACCCAACAACAATCCAACAATCAACAATCTCAATTATCAAAGGGGACACCACAACGCAACAAGAGTTATCCCAAGCGAAAGTACACCACCTTGGGGGAACCACTTGAAGACATAATGAAAAAGCTGATAGACGAAAAACTCATCAAGGCTCCTACATTTGAGAATTGCCAAGAACCGGATGTGAAACCTCCTTGGTATAATGAGAATCAACTCTGTGAGTTCCATAAAATCAAAGGCCATACCACGAACAATTGCATGAGATTAAAAAACATAATCCAAGATCTCATTGATAAAAGAATTATAAACATGGAACAAACTATAGGAAACCAAGATCTTAAGATATACATGAATCTGATGCCTAATCATGGCAATAAAGGGAATAACAATAACAAAGATAAAGGGAAAGGCATCCACTCAAATGTAAATTATGTGTATGAAACAGTCATCACCTCCCTAGATGAAAACTGTATGGTCATTACTATCAAGGGTGCCTATGCCGAAGATTGTGGAGTCACCACAAGAGGCAGCAAAGTAACCATCATAGGATCATCCCAGCCAAACAGAATCCCTACATCTAGATCAGTCCCTAATGGCTATAATGTCCTAGATTAGCTCAAAAGAATGCCAGTGCAAATATCCATCATGGAGTTGCTAAAAATATCATCTTCCCATAAGAAAATTCTTGAAGAAGCATTGGCCTCATCCACTATCACTGCAGATTTTGATGCGAAACAATTCCAAGATATGGTCAGAAATATCATTATGCCAAATCTCCTCACATTCTCCAACTAGGATTTCCCTGCTCAACCATCTCAAAACTGTGCACTTCACTTGGAATCCATAGTACATAAGAGAAAAATCAAAAGGGTCTTGATGGATGGAGGTGTGGGTTTGAATATCTATTCTCTCAGCCTCATCAAGCAGTTGAAAATATCAGAAGATTCTATCGACAAAGGAAAGGGTATCACAATAAGAGCATATGATGATCAAGAAAGAGTGTTAGGGAATGATCAAACTCCCTATTCAGGTAGGGCCTACCATCATGGAAACCACTTGTCAGGTCTTGGACCTCGACTTGCCATATAACATCCTCCTAGGATGCCTATGGATTCATGCGATGAAAGCAATAGCATCAACATTTCACCAATGTGTGAAATTTACACATGAAGGACAAGAAGTCACCATCCATGGGGATCTCGAACCTTTCTCATACTGCAAAATCCTTGAAGAAAAGTATTACAAAATCCCCCAAGTACAAAAAAATGATGAGGGTCCATCCACACCATACATCGATCCCGCCACTCTCACATCCACTTTTGCGAAAGAGACACCCACCACTCCTGCCATTCCCACCATCTCTCACATCAAGGTCATCATCAAGGATAATGGCTTTGGAAACTACAAGCTCCCTAATAATGCTTTTGTGGTAGGAGAGTTACCACAATCTCCTAGATCACAGGGACGTCCACAAATAAATGAAGCCTTCACATCCCAAACATCTCCTGAAAACTATCCCACCTTCACAAGTTGGGGAGATCTTGGCCGGGAAGTTATTGAGGTAGATCCATCTCATATGCTATATCAAGATGAAAGACCAATACCTAATTTACCAATGGATGACAGAAGCAAGGGTTTGTAAATGATGCTCGCAATGGGCTACGACAGAAATCAAAGACTTGGAAAAAATGACAATGGGCTTATAATATTTATCATGCCAGAGATGCAACTAATAACAAATCTTGGCCTTGGATGTACCCATTTGAGTATAACCATACGAGGTCGAAGTCTACCAGTTAGAATGGTTAATAATCCTCCTCAGCCAACCCCAACAGAACTATGATTACCAGTGTCTACAGGTAGAGTCATAGATAACTTTACATTTGATATAATCGACGTCTGTAGTAGTAGTGATGATGAGGATCACCTGACTAACTTACCTAGGCTATTTGAGGATACCATCCTCTGCATGATTAGCACCCTATCTTTTGAATCTGACCACCAAAATCATGAGATCCACTTAGTATATCCCCAAATCATCGACTACGACCAACGAGGACCACCAGTTCTTGATACATTCGAAAATGATGAGTCGCTCTCAAAATTCATGGGATTGTGGGATAACATTCTAGATGGGGATCACAAAGCAGGGTTCCTAATCGAGCTAGATACACATGCCTATTATGGGGAAATGATTGAATCCCTCAGTCACAAAAGTAAAAAAGAAAGAATAATATCCAAGTCTTTGAGTGAAAAACACATTGTGGCACTCTCCGCTCTCCGACCAGAAAAAAGTAAAAAGAAAGGATACATCCAACGGTGAAAACCTCTCTGAGGTACCCGAGAATGGGAGATTCAATCTTCCTTTAAGAGCTATTCATCAAGAAAAGTCAGCAGTCCTAGCAGAAAAATGTAATCTAGTCAACCTAGGAACAGAGGAAACCCCGCACATCACATTCTATGCGGAATCACTACTATTAGAAGAGCAAGAGCTCCTAGTAGCCTTCCTAAGAGAAAGATAGATAAACTTCACATGGAGTTATGCTGACATGCCTGGACTTGATCCAAAGACCGTGGTTCACCATTTAGCCGTATATCCAGAAGCAAAGCCTATTAAACAAAAGCTTCAAAAAATGCACCCTCAGATCGCCCTACTAGTCAAAATGGAGCTAAAAAAGCTATTAGATGTAGGATTAATCCGACCGATAGATTATCCAAAATGGGTATCAAACTTGGTACTTGTTTCAAAACCTGATGGGAACATCAGAATTT
Organism: Sequoia sempervirens; assembly: GCA_007258455.2. NCBI lineage: Eukaryota > Viridiplantae > Streptophyta > Pinopsida > Cupressales > Cupressaceae > Sequoia > Sequoia sempervirens. The sequence continues at coordinate 487,593,309 of VDFB02281492.1, forward strand.
GTACAAACTTCAGAGACTTGAATAAAGCATGTCTAAAAGATGACTTCCCACTTCCAAACATTGACATGATCATAGATATGACAGCTGGACATGAAATGTTGTCACTAATGGATGGATTCTCAGGGTACAATCAGATCATGATAGCTAAAGAGGACCAACATAAGATGGCCTTCACTTTTCCATGGGGGACTTACTGCTGGAACATGATTCCATTCGGCTTAAAGAACGTAGGAGCAACATATCAAAGGGCCATGACATTAATATTCCATGACATAACTCATAAGACGGTTGAAGACTATGTTGATGACATTCTAGCCCATTCCAGAAAGAGAAAAGATCACATAGAAACCCTAAGTGCCATCTTTGACAGACTGGAAGAGTATAAGGTCAGATTACACCCAAAGAAGTGCGTCTTTGGCGTACAATTAGAAAAATTGCTAGGATATATAGTGTCAATGAGGGGTATCAAGGTAGATCCAACAAAGGTAAAATAAATCCTCGAGATGGAGGCACCAAAAAAATTAAAGCAACTAAGAGGTCTCCAAGGCAGACTCCAATCCATTCGAAGATTCATAGCACAGTTGGAAGACAAACATAACCCATACTCTCACCTACTCCACAAGGGAGTAGTGAACAAATGGGATAGAAAGTGTGAAGAGGCATTCAAAAAAATCAAAGAATGTCTACTAACACCACTGGTCTTAATGCCACCAATCCCAAGAAAACCATTGATTCTATACGTGTCAGCAATAGCAGCAGCCCTTGGAGCTCTCTTAGTTCAGCATGACATGAATGGAATAGAAAGGGCTATATATTGCATTAGAAGAACAATGGTTGGGCATGGGCACGATGTAGTTTGATTTCTGAGCTGCACTATATAGCGCCGCTACAGACTTCCCAACTTTAAAAGCATTAAATGAAAGCAATAAATGAAAAATGAAGCTCAAGTAAGGATCATTTACTGGTGCCCCAATGCCAGGTGGTCATTGGTACATCTGAACTCGATTAGAAATGTGTAGGGGAAGTTGTCGTTGCGCCATATCATTAGGAGGTCAGAGCTCAAATCTCAAGGTTACTATTGGAAGTGTATGAAAATGACTTGAAAATGACCCCTCGAGCCCTTTTTAAGCTTGAAAATTAGGGTTTTTTCACCCTAATTGGCTGTCTTGCTAGGGTTTTGGGCCCCCGAAGTTGTTTTGTCCAGTTAAGGCCCGTTTTACATCATTTTATTGTGTTTAGACACATTTTTGGCCTCCTAGAGCCTTTTTGGACCTATTAGGCACCTTGTCCTCTTTTTTCGCGAGAACACCCAAAAATAAAAAAATTCGTCCAATCTCTTCAGAGGGCAATATAATGGCATGTTTTCTCTTGCCAGGTGGCAGTGGGGAAATATTTTTGAATAGGGAAAATTTTTGGCTTTTATCGAGATTGTTTATTCTTTGAACCAACGCATCAATTGCATTGCTTCAAAGAGGGGAAAAATGTAGACACATAAAATATACCGATTGACATTGTGCACTTGATCCCAACTACTAACATCATTCCATCCTGAATCATCCCTCGGTCTAACCATTTAATCAAATCTCCTTATTTGATTAAATTCATCAATATTCCTCTCTTAACTAAATAAATCATTTTATCTAATTAAGTCACTCTCTTTTGTTAATTAAATCAATCATCTGATCTAATTATCCCTATTTAATTAAATAATCAATTTTATTTGATTAAATCTCTAAAGTCTATCTATTAAATTAAATAAATTAAAACCTTATTTAATTTAATCTAACACCATCATCTTTTAATTAAATAAATCAAAATCCTTATTTAATTATTCTCTCATCATATTCCTCTCTTATTTGATTTAAAGAAATCCTTAAATTTGAGTCAAATAGGTCACATCATCTAACCTCTCATTAAATTAATTAACCCTTGATTAATTTAATTATTATCATGTCACATCCTCTAGATTTTGCAAGTTGCACATGAAAATAGATTTAATTCATTTATTAAATCTCCATTTTCCTCACAAGGCATCTTTTGGAATATTCTCCAAATTTGAATTCAAAAATTCCAAGTCAACATGTACATCCAACAAGGCAATAAATTCATCTTACATGTCCTTTGTCTTGAGCCAAGTGGAATTTATTGCATTTTCCCTTCCCTCTTGCAAGTCATTTCAACAAATTTGAAATTCAAAAATATGCATTTATTGGCACAATCCCCAAATCTTACACATCCTCCATCCACTCATAGATTGACAAGTGACATCATGCCATTAGATGAATGTTAGTCCCACATTGCTCAAATTTGGACATTCATCCATCTTGGCATTCTATAAATAAAGTGCTCATATCCTAATTTTATCATCCACAAATTATGCAAAGTTATTATGCTAAAATATTTAGCCATTTCCATCCATCACCATTGAGTTATTAGTTAGGCTTTTGTAGACTTTGGCTTGGAGCTCTCATCCTTCATCAACAAAGTGGATCAATCATCATCAACATATCAAGCTTGCATCTTAGGAATTGGGAAAGGGCCAATTTTCACATCAAATTGGCACCAATTCCCCCATGAGATCATGTGTTTGCTATTCTAATTAGGATTGAATCTATACTTTCTTGTTTCATTGTGTTCTTTATTGATTTCTTTCTTAATTTGAAGTTTGTAAATGGATTTCATGGGGAATCCTTGTTCATGCTTGCAATATCTAACTTAAGGTGTTTTTTCTCATTGTTTTGTAGGTATTAGGATTGGGGTTCACACAATGACAGCTGAAGTCACTATTGTGGTATGTAGATCCAAACCTAGTCATACTGACAACTAAAGTCAAGTTCAATGTATTATTGGTAGAGAACATGATGAACAAGGTATCTGGTTAGTATGTCAATCTGTATGCTTCACCGCATCATCATCATCTTTTGTTGTGGATTCCTAGGATAGGTTGTTAAGTATTTATGGTACCTTATTAGTAAGTTTTGTGATGTTGCATTAATCTGTGTATGAGTAAAGAGATCCAGTAGAATGATTTTTTGTCTATTTGTTCATTATGGCTGACCTAATCAATGAAGCATGTTGTGGATGCATAAGGGATGATTGTTTAATTGTCTCTATGTTTAAGAATTTTTTGGTTGTTCCTAGCTATGGTTTTTCCGATGTGTGTGGGCATGCATCAAAAATTATTTAAGATTTGAAACCAATATGTAGAGAATATTATATTATTATGTGAAGCCAACATATAGTGTTTGAATTCTTGATAGTGGGTATTTATGCAAGTTAGGGAAATTCATTTTGTGTGCATGAGATATATGAGAGAAATTGTAGGGTAGAGAAGTTGAGTATACGAATATCAAAAGATCAGCTGTGAGAATTTTGTTGGTAAAAAAGAGGATTTGGTGACAGAGCAGAAGCGAAGTGCAAAGTCTGACAGAAGGTTCATAACTTGATTTATGATCTTCACCAAAACTGAAACCAATCATTTGTAGATGTTATCTTCTTAGTTCAAATTTTTTTTGTAAACTCTAACATTTTGTAAGGCATTGAGCCTTCCTTGTTTTTAGGAGTGAGCTCTAGGCAGTGTGCCTGAATGCATGTGCATTCCATTTTCTTCATACTTTTAACAGAGTATATAAATTGTGGATTAATCTCCACCATGGTTTTTCCCCTAGCAGGGTTTCCATGTAAAAATATTGGTGTTATGGTGCTTTGATTATCTTGTTCATGTGCTTGCATCTTTATTTTTGTTTATGTGTTGCTAATGGTTTAAGATCTAAATTTAAATTTTAAATTTTTGGAACACTGATTCACCCCCCCTCTCAGTGTTCCTTGAATCCAAAAATTGGTATCAGAGCAAGTTCCTCTTTGGAAGCTTAATAGCTTGAGGTGGATATTGAAGTACAATGGAATCTGGTGGTCTTCAATAGTAGCTTATGGTAGCACTTGATGGCCTTGATCAGTCTAAAGCAGAAGTCCTAGAGTTAAAAGAAAATCTTGGGGATGTTGAAAAATCCATTCAATCATTAAAGGATAAAATCAATGAGTCAAGAGAAAAGAGGAAGGAATTGTGTGATCAACTGAAACAAAAAGAAAATAAAAGCTTGGAAGATGTTCACCTAAATCAGACCCTAAAAAAAAATTGAAGAATGTGAAAAGCTTACTAGGGACAATGCTACTCTAAAGCTTGAGATGGAATCTATGGTGGTGAAGCTAACTAAATAGATTGAAGAAAGAAAGAAGAATGAGGAGAATTTGGCTCAGTCCTTGAAAGAAAAATCTGAAGAATGAAGCAAAGTTAATAGTGGATTCATTCAGTTGGAGATTGAACTACAACAATCCAAAATTAATGAACAAGAGCTTGAAAGATAGATAGTTATTCTTAGAAATGAACTCTCTACTACAAATGAATACAAGGAGAATTTTAGGATCAGTTCTGCTAAGCTTTATGATATGACTAAATGACAGAAGGATGCAAATGATAAGTGAGGCCTTGGATATGAGAAGGAAGAAGGCTTCGGATTTGAACACAAGGATCCCAAACAAAGAAATCAGATGAAAAAAGGCAGAAGGTATCTGATCAAGACAACCCAATGCTCAGAAGTTTAATGGTTACTACTTTGCTTGTAGTAAATTTGGTCATATGGCTTCTTAGTGTAGAAGAAAAGTAAAATCAAGTAGTCCAACATTTCATGGTCGTTGTTTTAGTTGCAATAAGTTTGGTCATAAGTCAATTGAATGTAGAAGTATGGTTGTCAGTATAAGGAGTGTAAAATGCTACACCTATGGAAGATTTGGACATGTTGCTAGCTAGTGTAGATCAAGGGGAAATCAATGGAATGAATGGCCTAGACAAAGAAATCTAGTGTGTTATAATTGCAATAGATTTGGTCACATCACAAGATTCTACAGGAACAAGAACATGGATAGAAGAGGTCTGGTATATCAAGAAATAAATTCACATAAAATGGATAAAGGAAAAGTGACTATGGAAGAAATAAGAGATTAGATGAAGAAAACATGGATAAAGAAGAGTGAATCTGATAAGCTCGTACTAGAAGCTACCTGATAGGGAGGTTGGATGAAACAATCATAGTTTCATGCTCCAAGTCTTGTTGGAAGACCTCTAAGGTGTCTCTCTCCACCACTTCAACCTATAGGACCTTTCTTTACTTAGGATCCCCTGGTTTTGCCTTGCCAACCCCAACTACCAACATAATTCTTCCTACCAAGTCCACCTTGGTACAAACTTGCAACTCTACACTTAGCCCTTAATCCACCCTAAAGACTAAAATCCTCCAAAATCTTGAATTTAACCTTGCAGTGGTGTGGAGGTATTTCTAATGACTGCAATCCAGCCTACTGTGGTTTTTGAAGGTCCATCTGACTCTATTTCTTGGTCACTTCCACCAAACCCTCATTTAGGTCTTTAAAGGCTACTAGCCCTAGGAGCCCCAATTAGGCCTCCTTCTCCAAGAAAATAGGTTAGTTCTCAAAACTTTCCAAAGAACACCCCAATATTTTCTTGGGATTCCTGGTTCATATGGCCACCTCTCAAAGATTTTTGGGGTCTTGGGTCACAACTGTCCGTACAATACCCTAACTTGAAAATGGCCAAAATTAGGTCTTTTAAGCCCTTTCCTGGCTGCTTTGAAACTGTTAAACTTTCCTCACATCAAATGGATTGATGGAGCTTCCTCCTCCATGATATGCATTGGAAAGACCCTTATTTGTCTTCTCCAGTAGTGATTTGTCAAAAAGTTGACACCCCTACAATTTAAGTGCTCTGCACTGAGGTCTTCCCTAGCTGTACTTTTCCCTGGCTCGCCTAGGGCAAGACTTTTTCAACAACTCTTATGCTTTTAAAGAACCTAAACTCTACAATATTTACAACCATGGAGTCTAGTCACTATTCCCAAAGGGTCGTACAATTTGTATAGTGGGAAAGTGAACTAACACTCCATTTTCACAAAACTGTCTGGTTCAAACCAGCAACAGTGAAGAAACAAAACTATTTACAAAAAACACTGAAAACGAATTAGAAACCTATCTAAATGCCACACAAAGCTTGAATATTAATTACACTACATCCTACACTAACTACAGTGCCTTGTTCAATCCATTAAAACAACACTTCAAGCAAAAATCAGAAAATTAGCACAAACACAACTGTTTTCCTTGAATTCACAAAACTTCAAACAATACAAATGCTTCCAACCCTGCTCCAATGCCGAGGCATTCCATAAATAGGATCACCTAAATCAGTTATCTCACTCATGGGCTCTCCTTGGCCACTTGTAGCTCCAATTGAGCATTATTTGCAAAAATTGAAAAGAAACTTCCTAAAAATCCTAAAAGGTCAAAACCTTACTTGGCAAAAGCCTTAGGCCTATCCATTGGTCAACATGACCTTCATCAGATGATCAACACCTAATAAAAAATTCCATTAAGGCTTACATCCAAATAAACTAAGTTTTATTGCCTAGTTGTTCTAGACAAGATTATCCTAGACAACCTATGATAACCCTTTGGGTGCTCCTGCACCACTACCTCTGGTAATTCCTTCAAAAATTGATCTCAAGCCATTGGCCTAGGGGGAGTCTTTCAAGTAAAATCATTTTCCCCCATTGTCAGTAGTTGGCACCAAAATATAGGAAGTTATAAGTAGTTATGCCATCAGCCAACAAATGTATCTATGATCACTTGTTCTGTAAGTTGAGATCTTGAAGTCCTGTAGATGGATTCTTCTCTTGCTGTCTGAGAGAGAAGTGTAACTGAAACTCCTAGGGAATAAAATTTATTGCAGAAAAAAATTAGGTGTGCAAAGCTATAAAAGGATACTTGGAACCCTTATTTGTCACTTTGCATTGAAAAAGAATAGGGAAAGAACTTCTGGAGTAGAATTTTGAAGGAGTCAAGTTGATTCGGTGGCGAATTCATCAGGTATTCTATTTTCTTGTAGAATTTCTAAATTTGTGCTCAGTAGAAAAGCCTTGTTTAGTACATAAAATGAAGAAAATCAAGGGAATTGTGAGTTTGGATGAATACAGTAGTAGGAAGATTAGGGATGTAAGAGATATGTTGCCTGCTAGAAAATTGAAGTGGCTCGAAGGAGCGAAACATAGGAGTTTGGACATTTGGAACAAATTTCCTTATTTTGACAATGCGGAAGTGGTTAGGTTCATCTTGAGTAGACTAAATGAAGATACTCTAAACTTGCACAAACCCTATCTTATTTCAAAGGAAGTGATTAGAAATTTAACTGGGTTATGCAACATTGGAGATATTTTGAAGAAGTCAATTCGAAATAAGGAAGTCAAAACCCTAATCTGTGTAACAGGAGATCAAAGGGCTCTAGTAATTTTGATGATCAAAGATCCATTGAAAAGGTACATTACATATGGAATTTCATACAAAATCTTCTTCAGAAATAGGGAAGGATCAACCTCTACATGTGCGGTCTACATTTTGCATAAGATGATAATGGAGGACCAAGACTTTGACCTGTGCAGTTTGCTAAAAGATCAACTGATGGAGAACGTGTAATTGACAATGGATATAGATTATCCTTTTAGGTTTGGCACTTTGATCATATGTATCATGATGTATTTTCTAAATTGCTTGCCACAGAATGACAATGTTGTATGGAAGGAGAGTGAACCGGCCTATAAGCAATTTTTTTAAGCATTTCAATACTCTGGAAAATTGTGAGCAAGTTTATGCAAATTTCTTTAGAGAGATTTTAGGAAAATTTAGAGTAGTTGGTATTTCTCTTCTGATTAAAAAATTTGAAGTTGGTTCATCTTCCGGTAAGATAGAGAGGAAGCAAAAAAGAGCAATAGAGTTTACTGATGATACTCCTCTAGTACTCAAGTCTCCTAAAACTGAAGGAAAAGGAAAAGAAAATATAATTGTGGACATACTTGATGAAGGCTCTAATGAATACACCCCAAGAGATTAACCAAAATCAGTTGAACTAGATGAAACAATGGCTGAAGGAAATGAAGAAGAAGGCAATTTATTCAAAATAGAGATACTACAAATAGTTTAGGAGAAAGATGGAATGAAAAATATTGTTGACATGTGGTTAGATCAACCCTCATATGAGCAAGATCTGATTGAGAGTACTCTGGGTAGATACTTTGTGTAGAATAACATTGAATTGGAAAGTTTGTAGAATGTATTCCCTGAAGAGTTGATTGAGTGTATTAAGGAAGTTGTTGCCTCTGACTCTCAGGATAAGAAAAAGGAAATAATACTACACTTGAAGGAACATTTCAGGCCGTCCCTTACAAAACTAAAAAAGAAATGAATTTTTTGAGACAATGCATCAATTCAGCTAACAACATCTACAATTATTGTCTATGTTAGCCTCATGTTGTTGGAAAATACAAAGTCAAGCTAGAGAAAATTGAAAGTGAATTGAATAAAATTGGTTAGGACTACAATATAGTTTAGGACCAAGATGGAGCAATAAAGAACAAAATTCATGAGTTACAGGTTGAGCACGCAAAGATTCACTTTTCCAGAAACACTATTAAGGACACCTTCTAGAAAGTAAAGTATCAAACTGAATGGAGATTTGAGCAGTTGATTGAAGTCCTGAGGAAAGGAGAGAAGTTGGAAGACGCAATTACAATTCTGGAATCCCTCATTCAAATCATTAACCGGAAATTAGAAAATAATAGTCTAATAATAATTATTGGGATTGTTGTAGATTCTTGGAAGAAATTCCTTTCAGAGATGAAAAATAAGTATAAAATAATTTTCTAATTTGTGTAGCAACAGTAGTTTTCCAAATTTTAATCAAATTTCTATTTAGCAAAGGGAGAGAGAGAGAGCAGTAAAATTTTGTTTTAGAAAATAAAAAGGAAGAAGTGCAGTAAGAATACTAGAAAAAGGGGAGAAAAAGAAATAAATTTTTTTCATTGATGTCAAAGCGGGAGAGAATGTAGTGAAAAATTCCTTAACATCCTAAGGGGGGGTAGTGTTTTTTTGTGTTTTGAAATTTTGGAGTTTGGCAGTGTACCTATGGCTTTAACACTTAGTCATTTTTCACTAAGTGTTGCCATCAATACTAAAGGGGGAAATTGTTGGCATATGGCTCGAGGAGATTATTGGTATGGATTCTAGTGTTGTCATTGATGGCAACTAAAGTCACTATTGTGGTCCGTAGATCCGAACCTGGTTATACTAGCAATAAAGTCAAGTATAGTGTATTACCAGCAGAGAACATGATGAACAGGGTATCCGGTTAGTATGTCAATTTGTATGCTTCACCAGATCATCATCTTGTGTTGTGGATTCCCAGGACAGGTTGTTAAGCATGTATAGTACCTTATTGGTAAGTTTTGTGATGTTGCATTAATCTGTGCATGAGTGAAGAGATCCGGCAGAATGATTTTTTGTCTATTTGTTCATTATGGCCAACCTAATCAATGAAGCATGTTGCGGATGTATAAGGGATGATTGTTTAATTGTGTCTATGTTTGAGAATTTTGTTTTGGGTCCTAGCTATGGTTTGGACAACGTATGTGGGCACAAATCAAAAATTATTTATGATTTGAAGCCGACATGTAGAGAATATTATATTTTGTGTGAAGCTGACATATAGTGTTTGAATTCTTGATAGCAGGTATTTATGCAAGTTAGGGAAATTCATTTTGTGTGCATGAGATATATGAGAGTAGTTGTAGGGTAGAGAAGTTGGGTATGTGAATATCAAAATATCAATTGTGAGAATTTTGTTGGTACAGAAGAGGATTTGGTGACATAGTAGAAGTGAAGTGCAAAGTCTGACAGAAGGTTCATAACTTGATTTATGAGCCTCACCGGAATTGAAACTGGGCATTTGTAGATGCTATCTTCTTAGTTCAAACTTTTTTTGTAAACTCTAACATTTTGTAAGGTAGTGATCCTTCCTTTTTTTGAGCAGTGAGCTCTAGGTAGTGTGCTTGAATACATATGCATTCCCTTTTCTTCATACTTTTAATAGAGTATATAAATTTTGGATTAATCCCCATCATGGTTTTTCCCCTAGTAGGGTTTCCATCTAAAAATATTGGTGTTATGGTGCTTTGATTATCTTTTTCATGTGCTTGCATCTTTATTTTTGTTTATGTGTTGTTAATGGATTAAGATCTGAATTAAAGTTTAAATTTGTGGAACACTGATTCACCCCCCCCCCCCCTCTTAGTGTTCCTTGAGTCCAATAGTCTTCACATCCATTTATTCCACTTATATATCATATTTTTCTGCAAGTGATAAAACAAGAACTAGTTAGATGTCAACTTCATAATAGAAGAGAATATATCACCATAGTCAATTCCCTCTGCTTGAGAATATCCCTTAGCGATCAATCGTGTCTTATGATTCTCAACACTACCATCAAGATCACACTTCTTCTTGAACACCCATTTACAATAAATTGTTTTATGTCCATCAGGTAAGGGTACCAAATCCCAAGTATTATTCTTATTCAATGAAACCATATCTTCATCCATGGATTTCATCTAGAAATTCACATCACTCATACCCATAGACTCTCTAAAAATACTAGGCTCATCAGTGTTAACAATCAAAGAAAAAGTAAAATTAGAATCCAACAAGCAATAACCAAACCTTTTCAATTATTTCCTAACATGCGTAGACCTCTTCAATTGCTAAGGTTGAGGTTCTTCTTCTTTAGAACATTAAGATATTATCGATATCTCCTCATCATTAGGTCCATCGAGAGTGCATAGTTCACATTTTATTAGATTAAATGGAATCTAAATTTCCTCCTTCTATTTCTCTTCTTTCTCTGGTTGCAGTGCAATAGTGGAAGGTTTCATCTTTGTAAAAATTACACTTTATCTATAAAGAACCTTCTAGCCCACTAGATTTTAAATCTTTTACCCCTTCACACTGACACTATAGCTGATGAAGAGACATTTAACTACCTTATTCTTTAATTTAGACCTATTCTCAATTGAAATATGAGAATAAGCTTCACAACCAAAAACTTTGAGATGTCTCATCAAAGGATTTTTACTATACCATGCCTCCATGAGTGTCTTTTTAACAAGATGTAGGAGATCTATTGATTAAATAACATGTTGTGGCAACAATTTCATCCTAGAACTTATACTCAAGGCCAACACCACTCAACATAATCCTAGACCTCTCCATCAACATTGTGTTCATTAACTCCACAACTCCATTTTTTTGTGGGGTGTATGGACATATTTTATGTTTCTCAATCCTATGCTCTTTATAGAACCTATCAAATTTTCTAAACAAAACTCACTGCCATTCTCAATCCTCAAAATTTTAATCTTTCTACTAGTTTAATTTTCAACCAAGGATTTAAACTCCATAAATGGATTAAAAGCTTCAAATTTACTTATGAGGAAATAAAAAATGTCCTACTGTAATCATCTATGAAAGAAATAAAATATATAAATTTTGATATCAAAGCAATATTTATAGGATGGTGCAAGGGCACTTGGGTCTTTTTGTAAATAAGGGCCAAATGTTAAGTTTTTGGGATTTTGAGTCAATTTTGGTTGTAATAAGGTCTATTAAGACTAGGTTTCATGTTTTGGGTCATGTGGGGTCAATTTTGTTAAAAGATTCCATTTGTTGCAAAAAGTTGCAAAGTTGCTCAAGCAACTTTTGCATTTTTGTCTTTTGTGGAAGTTGAACCATTGGAGATTCAAATGATAGTTATCCAATGGTTTTTTTTGGTTGAAAATGTTTAAATATGCCTTGAAAATATTGAGGCAATCTTCTAGTGTTGATTTTGGAGAAAAAACAATAAAGCATACTTTGTTTTCTACATTCTCTATTGATTTTTTGCTGCTACAGAAGGGAGTATGGCTTCGTAAGGTCTGTAAATGTGCTAAATTGGATTTGAATTGATAATGAACTGAATTAAATCTAATTTTCATGGTTTCAACTATTTTCATTAAAATTTGAGTGAGTTAGAGTCAATTTACTACAAACAGCCAGGAAACCCTGGTTTTGAGGGTTTGATTGAAGAAAATGAGATTTTGAACCATTCCACTAATGGAAAAACTTGATAATCAGTGGAATGGAGGTAAATAGGTTGTTTTTAATTTTTTTTGTGTTTTTAGAATCAATTAATGGAGTTAGGGTCAAGTTTGATGCAACCCTAGCCTAATATCACCATGTACTAGGCTTAGGTGATTAGGTAGACATAGGGTTTAGTGAAAGAACATTTTGGTGATTATTCAAATTGATGAAAATTGTATTTATAGACCCCCATATAACACGGGAAAAAATTTGGAATGAATAATTGAAGAGTGGATATTGTAATCCCCAAATTTTCTTTGTAAAAGAAGCCTAATTAGACCTAATTATAGCGTAGCAGTCAATATTTGAGGGTTTTGTTCCAAAATAGCCATATATACAATTTTGATATTTTTTCAAGTGACATAAAGGGTATCAGAAATGGTGTTCACATTTTTTTTATTGGGTCTTCTCTAAAAATTTTGTGGGAGAAACCCTGTTTCAAGTACTACTAGGAGAATAAGAAGTTTTGTGAGAAAACCACCAAGTTAGGGTTTCAAAGTTACAAAAAAAACTTAGTTGTGATTTTTTTGATAACCTCTACCCTAATCTACATCAAATTAGTATCATAGCATAGATTTTAGTCAATAAGGGAAAAAGGTTAAAGTTTGAAAAAGCAAAGATGCCTCCTAAAAGAAATCCAACTGCTAGAAAAGTGAGAGAGTTGAAAGAAAAGCATGTCAAGGAGTTGAGACAGGTAAAGGAGTCTCAAGAAGATGTCTTAGCTAGACTTTCAACACTTGAATAAAATCAAAAGAGAGGTGTGGTCACTGGAGACCAAAGTGACCAAGAGGATGAGGAAGAGGGTGAGAATGAAAACCCTCAATGAGGAGTCTGAGGTGATGATAAGTTGGACCCTAATGAATTGAGAATGGATAAGTTGTTGAAGGTTTTCAAAGGAGACACTCCTAAGGTGAAGATGGACTTACCCATTTACGGTGGGAATATCGATAGTGAAGAGGTGCTAGGTTGGATTAATGCACTTGATAACTATTTTGAGTATGAAGAAGTAGCAGATGATCAAAAGGTGAAATTTTTGAAAAAAAAATTGAAAGGACCTGCCTTAACTTGGTGGACTTATGTGTAGGAAGAGAGGGTGAAGAAGGGAAAGTCAAAAATTGATTCATGGGACAAAATGGTGGGTAAAATTAAGAGCCAATTTCTACTTGGTGATTATGCAATTCAAACTTTTACAAGGCTACAAAACCTCAAAAAAAAGGAGATGGATGTTATGGCTTATACAAAGGAGTTTCACAAGCTAAGTATAAGAGATTTTCATGTTGAGGATGAGGTGGAGAAAGTAGCAAGGTACATGAATGGTTTGAGGTTCAATATACAAGATGAGTTAAGTCTTACCACCCCTAGAATGGTAGAAGAATGTTTTCAATTAGCAGTCAAGGAAAAAGAAAAGTTAAAGAGAAGGTAGGAGAAACAAAGTAGAGGGAGAAGAAAAAGTTTTAGAGGTAGAGGAACATTTGGAAGGAAAGGAGAGTCCCAAAAACTACAAGGAGAAACAAGTAGTCATCAAGAATAGAGCTCAAAATCAAGAGGCATTTTTAGAGGTAGGAGATCAAATAGTAGAGGTAGATTTGGTGGTCAAGGAAAAGGATCAAATACATTATCAACAAGGTGTTATTAGTGTAACAAGATTGGCTATCAATCTTGGCAATGTTTAGATAAGAAACCTTCCACTTCACATGGTGGTGAAGGAACTCACTTAGTCAAAGAGGAAGACAATGAGAGTGTCAACTCTCCATCATAGCATGCTACTCCAAAAATTGGAGAATCTTTGATGATGAGAAGAACATTACTCAAAGTTCCTGTGGTGAAGGAGCCTCCATAAAGAAAATCCCTCTTTAGAACCACCTGCAAATCTCAAGGTAAGGTTTGTAAACTTGTTGATTCGGGCTCCACAAATAATTTAGTTTCTTTAGAGATGGTTGAAAAGTTGAAATGAAGAGGATACCACATCCCACTCCTTACAAGGTCTCCTAGTTGAACAAGGGACAATATATCCTAGTAAATGAACAAACATGGGTGGAATTTAACATAGGAGGGTACAAAGATAAGATTCTATGTGACATCATCCCAATGGATGTTTGTCATCTACTTTTAGGGAGACCCTAGCAATATGACAAAAAAGGTTAAACACGATGGGAAAAAGAACACCTATGTGATAGAAAAGGATGGAATCTCATTCACCCTTACTCCATTGCAAGATGAAGGTCTAGATACACAAGTTGGGTCTAGTGTGATGTCAGTTGGGGAAAAAGAGTTTTTGAAAACCATGAAATTAGAAGGTGGAGAAGGTTATGCCATTGTAATCAGACCAAAATCTGTCATGATAGCAGCAAAGGTTGATGATGTGCCTAAAGAGGTCCAAGCCTTATTGAACAAGTATAAAGATATTGTGATACATGAACTTCCTAGCTCTTTGCCACCAATAAGAGATGTGAGTCACCATATAGATTTCATACCAGGGGAAAACCTACTTAACAAAGTTGCATATAAAATGACTCTAAAACATAATGAAGAGATTAGGAGACAAATCCAAGAGTTAGTTGACAAAGGCCTAATAAGAGAGTCTTAGCCTATGTGTTGTTCCTACTATTTTGGCACAAAAGAAGGGAGGAGATTGGAGAATTTTTATTGAATCAAGGGAAATTAACAAGATTGCCATAAGGTATAGGTTCCCCATACCAAGAATGGAAGACTTGATGGATTGTTTAGGAGGGACATGTTATTTTTCTAAGATAGACCTCAAAAGTGGCTACCACCAAATTAGAATTAGAGAGGGGGATGAGTGGAAAACTGCCTTCAAAATAAATGATGGGTTGTATGAATGGCTTTTCATACCTTTTGGGCTTTCAAATGCACCAAGTACCATTATAATATTAATGAATGAATTTCTGAAACCCTTCATAGGTAAGTTTGCGGCTATCTATTTGGATGATATTCTTGTTTTTAGTAAGACTAAAGAGGAACACTTGCAACATCTAGAATTGGTCTTGAAGAGGTTGAATGAAGAAAAGTTGATGATCAATTTGAAGAAGTGTGAATTCATGAAGGAAGAGTTAGTTTATCTTGGCTTTGTGATCTCAAAAGGTTCTTTTAAGATGGACCCTAGCAAGGTGGAAGCAATTCTCAATTGGCCTACTCCAACATCAGTAAGTGATGTAAGAAGTTTCCATGACCTAGCTAGTTTTTATAGAAAATTTGTGAAGAATTTCAATCATATATGCTCTCCAATCATTGACACAATAAAAGGGGATAAAAGGAAGAAATTTGTATGGTCTGATGAGGCAGAATTTTTTTTTCACCATAGAATGTGATGCAAGTGGGTATGCAATTAGGGCAGTATTGAGCCAAGAGGGTAGGCTTGTTGCTTTCTTCAGTGAGAAGCTAAAGGAGGAAAAGAAAAAGTATTCCTCTTATGACTTGGATTTATATTCTATGGTACAATCCTTAAAGAAGTGGAGACACTATCTCCTCCTAAAAAGTTCATTGTTTCTACTGAAAATCATTGTTTCTACTGAAAATCATGCTTTTTAGTTCCTTAACAACCAAGACAAACTCAGCCACAAGCATGTGAAGTGGGTGGAGTACCTACAAAGCTTCACCTTTACCATAAAACATAAAAAGGGATAGTCAAACAAGGTGGTAGATGCTTTGAGTAGAAGGACATTGTTGGTTCAAGAAGTTCAATTGCAGAGTGTTGGTATTGATGCTTTGAAAGGTATGTATGTAGAGGATGATGATTTCAAAGAAATTTATGCTTCTTGTAGTCAATTCAATGGAACTTTTCATGAAGAGAACTTTGATTTATTGATTCAAGAAGTTTTACTATTTAAGGGTGATCAACTTTTCATTCCCAAATTCTCTATGAGAGATAATTTGATTAGGGAGAAGCACAGTGGCAGCTTGGCAAGTCACTTTGGTGTGGACAAAACTTTAGAACAAGTAATAAGGTATTACTATTGGCCAAAGATGCAAAGTGATGTCATAAAATTTGTGAAAAAGTGTGTTGTTTGTCAAAAGGCCAAGGGTTTTAGTACAAATTCAGGTCTATACCAACCATTTCCAATCCCAAATAGACCATGGGATTCCATCAGCATGGATTTTTTATTGGGGTTTCCCAAAACTCAAAGAGGCTTTGATTTAGCATTTTTTGTAGTGGACCGGTTTAGTAAAATGACACATTTTATACCATGTAAAAGCACAAATGGTGCCTCATACATTGCAAGGTTGTTTTTAAAGGAGGTGATCAGGATTCATGGATTTCCATTAACAATTATTTTAGACAGGGACAGTAAATTGGTGGGTCAGTTTTGGAGAACTCTTTGGAAGAAGCTAGGCACCAAAAGGCACCAATTTAACTTTTAGCTCTACCTATCATCCACAAACAAATGGGTAGACTGAAGTAATCAATAGAAGTTTTGGAAATTTCCTACGATGATTGACAAAAAAAAAACTCAACACAATGGGATTTGATCCTACCCCAAGCTAAGTTTGTATATAATGACTATGTGAACCAAAGTGTTGGAATAAAGACCATTTGAGATTGTGTATGGATTGAATCCTAGAGGAGTGTTTGAACTCAAATATTTGAGTGGCATGGAGAGGAGTACTAAAGGAGAAGATTTTGCAGTTACCATGAAAGATATACATCAGCGGGTCAAAGAGAACCTTCAAAAGAGTGTTGATAAATACAAACATGCAGACTTGAAAAGGAGAGAGGCTCATTTTAAAGTGGGATACTTGGTCTTAGCTCATTTGAGGAAGGAAATGCTATCTAAAGGGAAGTATTCAAAGTTGCAAATGAAGAAGATAGGGCCATGTAGGGTGGTCCACAAATTTGAAGCAAATGCCTATGAGATAGAACTCCCTCCTAGAGTTGCTATCTCTCCAATTTTTAATGTTTCTGAACTATACCCCTTTAAACGGGTTGTAATTGAAAGTACATGTGTAGGTAGCTCAGAGGTTCCAGATGAAGAATGTATCAAATATTTTCCACCAAGTCAACCATTGAAGCTAGAGTGCATCTTGGATAGCAAAGAAGCCAAAAGAAAAAGGAACAAGGTGTACTATGAGTACCTGGTGAAGTGGCAAGGCCTTCCTATGGAGAATGCCACTTGGATACTAGAGGAAGAAATCAAAAATCATGGTACAATAGTTCAAGATATGCTCTCAAGTGGAACTTGGGATTCTTTTTTCCCTGAGAGTATGGTGCAGGGGCACCTAGGTCTTTTTGTAAATAAGGGTCAAATGTTAATTTTTTGGGATGTTGAGTCAATTTTGGTTGTAATAAGGTCTATTAAGACTAGGTTTCATGTTTTGGGTCATGTGGGGTCAATTTTGTTAAAAGATGTCATTTGTTGCAAAAAGTTGCAAAGTTGCTCAAGCAACTTTTGCATTTTTGGCTTTTGTGGAAGTTGAACCATTGGAGATTCAAATGGAAGTAATCCAATGGTTGTTTTTGGTTGAAAAGTTTTAAATATGCCTTGAAAATATCGAGGAAATATTTTGGTGTTCATTTTGGAGAAAAAACAAAAAAGCATACTCTATTTTCTATGTTCTCTATTGATTTTTTGCTGCTACAAAAGGGAGTATGGCTTTGTATGGTCTATAAATGTGCTAAATTGGATTTTAATTGATGATGGAATGAGTTAACTCTCATTTTCAAGTGGTTTCATCTATTTTCATTAAAATTTGAGTGAGCTAGAGTCAATTTACTGCAAACAACCAAGAAACCCTGGTTTTGAGGGTTTGATTGAACAAAATGAGATTTTGAACCATTCCACAAATGGAAAAACCTGATAATCAATGGAATGGAGGTAGATAGGTCATTTTTAATTTTTTTGGTGTTTGCAAAAGCAGGGGATGGAGTTAGGGCCTAGTTTGATGCAACCCTAGCCTAATATCACCATGTATTAGGCTTAGGTGATTAGGTAGAGATAGGGTTTAGTGAAAGAACATTTTGGTGATTTTTCTAGTTAATGAAAATTGTATTTGCAGACCCCATATGGTGCAGGGGCACCATGTACATCCAATTTTGCAAGTTTGATTATGTGATAGGTCTCTAGGTTTTTGAGGTTTTGTCATCAAATAAGGTCAATATAGACCATTTTTGGTGTTTAAGTTAACTAGGAGGGTCGTTTGGGTTCATTGGGTAAAATTTTGCAAAGTTTCCAAAAGTTGTCACTTGAAAAATGCAAAATTGCTAAAATTGTAAAAAATTGTTATTGTCAAAAGTTGCAAAAAGGCAGATTTTGGAATGCCAATGGTCAATTATTTCAAAATGAAGTTTTTGTAGGTTGGTACAGTTGTTTTTGGAGGTAAAAATCATAAATATGTGAAAAATATCATTGTAAAGATCTCTTGACAGTTTGGAAGTGAAGAATCAATAAAACTTACCCATATTTTTGTGATTTTCTATGTAATTTTGCTATTTCTTGGCCTGTATGGTACCATACAAAAAAAATATTGTTCTAAAATATTTTGAACTTGTTTAAGGTATGAGTTAAGTTAACTTCTATTTACATTTTATTTGAGCACTTTTTATTGAATTTGGAGGGTGTTTAATTCATTTTTCAGAAACAGGTCAGAATAACCCTATTTAAGGGTTTGAAATTTTTTAAGATGTATTGAAGGGCCATTCCAATGACTGTACCCACTATATCTAAGTGGAATGAGCCCTATATAGTATGAATTATGAATTTTCATGGTTGAAAGAGTAGGGGTGGACATTTGAGGGTCCAGGCTTAATGCCCTAGTTAATAATTTTGTGTATTTTGGATTAAAAATGGTGATTTAGGGTGAGTGTTTGATGAAAACGTGTTGGAAAAGGATAGGAAATGTACTTTTGAGATTTTTTAGGCATATTTTAGTGTGATTTAAGCAATGGAATATTGAGAGAAGATCTGGAGCAAAGTGTTTTTCAATAACCCTCCTTGTTCTTAGCTTAAAAGGGCCTAAAACTAGGGTTTGGTGGATCAGAACATTAGGGTGTGTTCCAATTCTTAGGATTTGGTGATCTAATAATTTTGAGACCTAACCAAGGTCTATCAAATGTTTTTTGGACTTTTTAGAAGGTTTATAGGGGTGGTCCTTTGTAAGGCCTAATTTGGGTTTAGACAGTGTAGAAACTTTATTTTGGTGAAGTTGGTCCAAAGGGACCTATTGATTTTTTGAGTTATGTTTTGTGAGAGAAAAATGTGGGTCTAAAAAGGTGAGGATTTTGATGACTAAGGGCCTTCTCTAAAATATATTTGTGAAAACATCAATTTGGAGACCTACATGGAAACTAGGTTGAATAGTGAAGAGTGGATGAAATAGAGATGTAAGGGAAAAAGGTTGGTTGGATTTTGATGCAGAAGCATCCTTGGTTCTTGGAAATCTTGCATCAAACAAAAATATTTTCATTTCAATTTTGTTCTTGTTCAGTTCCCGTTCAGTTCAAGTTGGCAGATTCAGTGTTTCATCATATTTGCTTGCTAGACCCTGTGGATCTATGTTTACATCGTGGGCATGTTCATTTTCCTTATTCCAAGATTTTAGCAGGATTGGATCTTTTTTTGGAAAGTTATCACTTCTGAATTAAGTGGTGGTTTCTTGAACCGACACTGAAATAATTTCAAACCTAGCGGCTAGTTCAATCGCTTGTGGATTCTTCTCGTGAATTTCGGATCTTGACAGTGTGATTTGAATTATCCTGTGGAATGTCCCTGACCTTAATTATAGGTCCACACTTCATCTTATGCATTCACCAAGGAGTAATTCAAATTTGAGGCCAACCTATTCATGCACACATTACATTTTCTTTCATTGGAGATTGTAATGATCTTTGGCTAATGCAAAAGGTTCTAGATTGCAAGATGTGATATAAATCATTGTAATAGATAATTAGGAAGGATATTTGAGAAAGGTAGGATTGAATATGTAATATTTTCACTCGTGTTAATGAGCATATAGGAATACTATATTTTGAACATGTTGTAATAGGCCTGTGAGCCAAATCTGTAAGTCTGGATGTTGTCAGTTGATTGTAACTGAGATTTCTGATAATAAGAAAATTTGAATCTACACTTTTCTCTATATTCTATGTTGCTTCTATTGTGTGACTCTTGTTGCAAGGTTCAAATTGTTCTCTTTGAGGACCCTCCTACCGTGGTTGCACTAGAGTTTGATTAGATTGTGTTTATAATTGGTTTACCTCCCTATCATTGCATCAGTTGGTATCAAAGTGTAGGTACCATGTTTGTGGAAGGTGAAGAGTTATAGAATTAAGAAGGGAAAGGTAGAAGTTGGAAAGACAATATTCCTCCCAAGGTTAATACAACTACTAGAGAACTACAGGAGTTGAGAAAAAGGCATGCTAGATGGTTGGAGTCACATAATGTTGTATTAGCAAGGCTTGCTTCCCTAGAGTCAAATTAGAGAAGAGGGGCAGAGTTGGGTGATGTGAGTGAAATAGAAGAAGAGGAAGAGGAAGCATATGCAGATATGGAAGAAGAATTAGACCCTAAAGATCAAAGAATGGATAAATTGCTAAAGGAAATCAAAGGTGATACACACAAGGTAAAAGTTTATTTTCCCATGTATGGTGGAAATTTGATTGATGAAGAGTTACTTGATTGGATTGCAACCATGGATAATCACTTTGAGTGTGAAGATGTACTTGATGATCAGAAGGTAAAGATAACAAAGAAAAAATTCAAGGGACATTCATTGTTATGGTGGGACTATGAGCAAGCTGAGAGGAGAAAGAAAGGAAAGACAAAGATAGTTTCATGGGATAGGATGGTTGCAAAGCTTAAAGGTAAGTTTCTTCATAAATATTTTGAAGTTCAGTTGTAGAAGAAAGACCAAAATCTGAAGCAAAAAGAATTAGATGTTAAGACTTATGCTAATGAATTCTATAAGTTGAGCATAAGATCAGGTAGACAAGAGGATGGGGTTGAAAAAGTTGCTAGATATCTTGGTGGTCTTAGATTTAACATTCAAGATGAATTGGTTGTGGAAAATCCAAGATTTGTAGAAGAATTTTTTTAGTTAGCCATTAGAGTGGAAGAAAAGCTAAAAAGGAGACAAGTCCATTAGAGGTAGAGGAACCTTTCATACTTCAAAGCAAACAAATGAAGAACAAGAATGTGAAGGAAAAGGTAAAGAGAAAAGTTATAATTTTAGAGGTGGATTTAGGGGTACTAGAGGCAGATTTGGAGGGGGTAGAAGTAAAAATACATTTGTAGGTAGATGCTACAATTGCAATGAGTTTTGGCATCCATCATACAAGTGCCCTAAAAATTTTGGTGCTAATTCAATTGGGAGTAAAAGAAGTGATAAGAGGGTGAAATTGTTCCAAGAAGAAAGTGAAGGTGAAAACTCTCCTATCCATATTGTTGATCCAAAGGTAGGAGAATCCTTGATGCTGAGAAGACAGTGTTTAAGACCTCCAGAGAAAAGGAACCATTGCAGAGAAGAGATTTATTCAGGACCACATGCAAATCCAAAGGTAAGGTATGCAAAGTAGTTATAGAATCAAGGTGCACTGAAAATATTGTCTCAAATGAAATGATAGAGAAGTTGAATTTGCAAAATTTTCCTCATAAGAATCCATATCAGATTTCATGGTTGAATGATAGTCAATCTATCTTGGTTTGTGAACAAGCAATGATTGAGTTTAGCATTGGAGGTTACAAAGATAGAGTTGTTTGTGATGTTCCAATGGACTATTGTCATGTCTTTCTTAGAAGACCATGGAAATATGAAAAGCATGTTGTATATTATTGTTGAAGGAATAGTTATCAGATTGAGCATAATGGAAGTAAGTTTCCACTCATTCCATTGCAAGGTGATGTGGAGGGTCAGTCAAGGATAGCTAAGGTGATTATGTTTGGTAGTAAAGAGTACATGAAGTTTAAGGGAAACAAGAATAGATAATGTGTAGCCATTGTAGAGATTGTAGATGCTAGGGTAATAGATGCATTGGTATTAGAGAATGTGAAGACAAAAAACTTGAAGAGGAGTCTGATTTTGCAGAAAAAAAAATGATGAAAAGTTGATGAAGACAGTCCAAGAGAAAGACAGAGGTCATATGAGTATGCAACCACAAGTTGGACAAAGAGAGAATAATGGAATCCTATTTGGGATAGTGATATGTCCTATGACAACAAAAGAGGGCAAGGGATAGACAATTATAGTCAAAATAGATGTTAACAAGTCTAATGAGATAGAGGTCATAGAGGCAGAGAATTTAGGTACAGTAGTAGAGGAAAAAGTTGAAGTAAAGAAGAATGTTTGGCAAGGGTATGTGACTAAATATGGGTATGTAGAAGAGGAAAGGAGAAAGATAGTACATGGTGTGGGTGGCACAGGTATGTTGGTAGATTTGACATCATTTCCAAAAGAAAGGATAGTCAAACAATAATCTTCAAGTAGAAGACAACAAATCCAAAGCATGAACCATTCAAGGGGCAGAGATCCAGATGTTGAGGCTAGTGAAGATCACAAGGATGGTGTGGACAAAGTGCAAGTCAACTTCTCAAGGGACTTGAGAACCTTTTTTGGGTCGGAAGTATGGTGTAGGGGTACCATGTAGATCCAATTTTGCAAGTTTGATTATGTGATAAGTCTCTAGATTTTTGAGTTTTGTCATAAAATAAGGTCAATATAGACCATTTGTGATGTTTAAGTTAACTAGGAGGGTCATTGGGTAAAATTTTGCAAAGTTTCCAAAATTTGTCACTTAAAAACTACAAAATTGCTAAAATTGTAAAAAAATGATATTGTCAAAAGTTGCAAAAAGGTAGATTTTGGAATGCCAACGGTCATTTATTTCAAAAGGAAGTTTTTGTAGGTTGGGGAAGTTGGTTTTGGAGGGAAAAAGCATAAATATGTGAAAATATCGTTGTAAATCTCTCTTGACAGTTTGGAAGCGAGGAATCAATAAAACTTACCCCTATTTTTGTGATTTTATGTGTAATTCTGATATTTCCTGGCCTTTTGAGGCATTAGTTAACTTCTATTTACATTTGGTTTGAGCACTTTTATTGAATTTAGAGGGTGTTTGATTCATTTTTCTAAAACAGGTTAGAATAACCCTGTTTAAGGGTTTGAAAGTCTTTAAGATGTATTGAAGGGACATTCCACTGACTGTACCTATTGTATCTTAGAGGAATGAGACCTATATAGTAGTAATTAAGCATTTTCATGGTTGAGATAGCCTGGGTGGACATTTGAGGGTCTAGGCTTGATGCCCTAGTTAATAATTCTGTGTATTTTAGATTGAAAATGGTGATTTAGGGTGAGTGTTTGATGAAATAGTGTTTCCAAAGGCTAGGTAATGGATTTTTGAGCTTGTGCAAGTATATTTTAGTGCATGATTGAAGTAGTGGTAGGTTGAGAGAAGGTATGAAGCATTAGTTTTCAATAACCCTCCTTGTTCCTAGCCTAGAAAGGCCTAAAGCCAGGGTTTGGTGGATCAGAGCATTAGAGTGTGTTCCAATTCTTAGGAGTTGGTGATCTAATGGTTTTGAGACCTGAAAAAGTTCTTCGAATAGTTTTTTTTACTTGTTAGAAGGTTTAGAGGGGTGGTCCTTTGTAAAAGAGACCTAGTTTGGGATCTAAACAACATAGAAACCTGATTTTGGTGAAGTTGGTCCAAAGGGACCTATTGAGTTTTTGAGTTATGTTTTGTGAGAGAAAAATGGGGGTATGAAAAGTTGAGGAGTTTGATGATTGAGGGCCTTCTCTAAAAGATATTTGTGAAATCATCAATTTGGAGACCTACAAGGAAACTAGGTTGAATAGTGAAGAGTGGATGAAATAGAGTTGTAAGGGAAAAAGGTTGGTTGGAGTTTGATTAGATTGTGTTTATAATTGGTTTACCTCCCTATCATTGCATCACCATATGACATGGGAAAAGCTATGGAATGAATAATTGAAGAGTGGATATTGTAATCCCCAAGGTTTCTTTGTAAAACAAGCCTAATTAGATCTAATTGCAGTGTAGCAATCAAGATTTGAGGCTTATGTTCCAAAATAACCATATCTACAATTTTGATATGTTTTCAAGTGACATAAAGGGTATGGTTATTGGGTCTGCTTTGAAATTTTGTGGGAAAAACCTCGTTTCAAGTACTACTAGGAGAATAAGAAGTTTTGTGAGAAAACCACCAAGTTAAGGTTTCAAAGTTGCAAAGTTTGTTTAGTTGTGGTTGTGTTGACAAAATCCACCCTACTCTACATCATAGGACCAAACACATCTATGTGAACATAGTAAAAAACTACAAAATACTTATGAGAACTAGAATAAAAAGAAACATGGTGTTTCTTTCCATACACAAAATGTTTACAAAAATTGAACTCAATATTACAATAATCAATGCCTTCAATAAGGCTCTTATTTTTCATGGGTCTAAGACTCTTCTCACCAATGTGTCCAATTTTTTGGTGTTATAACATTATCTTCTTAGTAGGAAGCTTCATTTCTAAGGAATGAGCACTCTTAGGTACCCAAAATGCATGACCATCAGATGTAGCTACTATAGACTTCTTCTCTACATGATATGAAGGTTAGGATGAAGAATCCAAAGTTCTTTTCTTTAGTGTATCAGAGGAAATATTGCAATAAATTATGCATACATTTATCTTGTACAAGGTACAAATATAAACACCCTTAGCTAACACCATAGATCCTCTCACCATCTTGCATCCTCAACTTGAGAAAACAACTTGTACCATTGAATCATTCAGTTTACTCATAGAGAGTAGGTTTCATGTCAAAAATGGAATATACGAGACACCATCAATCCCCTTCACTCTTCCATTAGGGAATTTGATTTTGACTCTTCCACGACCAACAATCTTCAAATGAGAGTCATCGCCTAGATACACCTTCCTGCTGTCATATTCTTCATAATTAGAGAACCAATCTCTCTGCAAGGTGATGTAGAAAGAAGCACTTGAGTCTATCAACCAAACATCTTCTGATGCATGGGTTTACAAGGTTGCAAAAAATGAATCTACATCATCTTGAGAGGATTTGTTAGAATTTGAGAAACCTTTTTCATTCATTCTTCTTCTCTTCATTGCACTCTTTTTAAAATGACCAAATTTTCCACAGTTCCAATATTTTTCCTTGGACTTGCTAGGAGAATTAGATCTCCCTAGATATTTTTATTTTGAATTATTATCCTTCTTTCATTTCTCTTTCGATCTACCACAAACAAAAATGCTCTCCTTATCCATCTTGTAGGATTTCCTCCACATCTCTTTAAATAATAGTGAAGCAACCACCTCATCCATCTTGAAACTGGTGGTAGTACTCCCAATGGCCATTACTAGGTGATGCCACCAGTCCATCAAAGAAAACAATAGAAGCATACAATGATCCTGGTATTCAATATTATCTCAAACAAAACGCACTTGAGTTATCAACATGTTAAATGCATTCAAGTGATCTGCAATAGATCCTCTATCTTCCATCTTTAGAGAATACAATTTCTTCTACAAGAATAACTTATTTACTAAGGATTTAGCCTAATAAACATCTCCAAATTTCTTCCATAAAGATGTAGTAATTTTCTCTTAATGGGCATTCAAGAGCATAAAATCAACCAAGTAGAGTCTTATCATTGAACCCTTGGCTTTCCAATCCATCAAATCCCAATCTTCCTAGGTTGTGGTAGTTGGTTTCTAGATATTACAGCCCATAGATCTTTATCCATGGGCATATCCTCCATTTTTTACTTCCATAACTCAAATTTTCTATCATTAAACTTCTCTATTTTGATTCTTTTGAATATTCTTGCCATCTTTTTCCTATAAAAAGGTTAAAAAATGTTCTTATGTAAAATTTCCATTGAAACAAAGGTAAACTAAAAAACCCTTCAAATCCAACAAAAAAATCAAGGTTGGATAGTCTCTAATATCAACTGAAAGGAAGCCAAGTGAGAAAAAGTAGCTTCCTACACTAATCTAAGTAGGGGAGAGTTACAAAATTTATTTTAAACACCTTAAACAACTAAAGTTACAAATAGATGCACATTCAAAATATATAAAATAGATAAAATATGCAAACCATAACATAGTGATTACTTGGGAAAATACTTTCGAGAAAAAAAACCACACTCCAAATATGTAGCTTAATTATATTATCAACAACATAGTTACAATACAATATCAAAGAAATTCCCCTCATGATTCTTCACACTACAGTAAGAATCTGGAGTAATTTTGACAATAAAATGATATGGCAATGATATTTAAAATGTCCTCATAAAAATTCTCTAACTCAACACCAGTTTGCATATGTGCAATATGGGAACCCAAAACTTCCATGTGTCCAACTTTACTTGCTTATGCAACTATCATAAATGCTCAATGTGCAAGCCATTTGTCATAAATTTGTAAGGAAGTGAAGGTAGTGGAACAACTTCCTACACTAATCTTGAGAGGAGAATAATGCAAAACTTTTATAGATATTTAACAATTACAAAAAATTAAATAGAAATAGACATATATATCATGCATACCACAACACAGTAATTTATGTGGGGAAAACCCTTTCGGGAGAAAAACCCCACACTACAAAAGCTGCCCAATATATTATTCAAAAATCCCCCACCATAGGGGAAATCCCCACACCCCCCCATTTTCATTGGATGAACAATACCTTATGCATCAATAGTACCTTATGTAATTGCAAGGTTGAGACACATTTTCTCAATAAAATTACTATGCAACAAAATCAGCCCTCTCAACATGCAGGGCATGAGACTTCA
The DNA here is from genome assembly GCA_007258455.2 of Sequoia sempervirens. Taxonomy (NCBI): domain Eukaryota; kingdom Viridiplantae; phylum Streptophyta; class Pinopsida; order Cupressales; family Cupressaceae; genus Sequoia; species Sequoia sempervirens. The sequence goes on from VDFB02281492.1 coordinate 487,620,158, forward strand.
TGCAAGAGATTCTCCTTTGTTAGGAAAATGTGTCTCAACCTTGCAATTACATAAGGTAATATTGATACATAAGGTATTGTTCATCTGACGATGATGGGGTGGTGCAGGGGGGATCCCCCCTATGGCTGGGGTTCCAAGCGGTAGTGCACCCTGGCGAAGACTTGCGAACAGTGCCTTTAGAAGCCAAACTTTATGTATACTTTATTATTATAAAACTAGACCATTCATTATTATGTATCATATCTAACAGTTGATATTTTTTTTGGCTTTACTTTCCCTAGAAGGAAACCCTATTTTATGAGGGTGTTGTATTGCAGCTATGTATTGTGATGTATTCTAAGAGTCTAATAGCAATTGTGTTATGTTTGGATCTTTGATTGGTGATACTCTTGTGAGAATCTTGCTCTGCAAGTATATTTTAATCTTTGTGATTTCTAAATAATATATTGGGTGGCTTTTGGAGTGTGGTTTTTTTTCTCTTGAAAGGGTTTTCCCCACATAAATCACTTTGTTGCGGTATGCATGATATTTGTGTTTATTTTTATTTAAGTTTTGGTAACTGTTAAATATCTGTAAAATTTTTGCATAATTCTCCTCTCAAGATTAGTGTAGGAAGTTTTTCCTCTACCTTAGCTTCCTTACATCCTCATCATGTAAGTTTCCTACAAAATTCAAGATCGACAACCATCAATTACTCACTAATCTTCATAAGGTAGTTGTCATAGTTGATTCTTATGGCTATCATAAAATGTCATGACAAGTTTCCATAGTCTATAATAGTGCATGACATAGAAACTTATGACAGAGTACATCAATCTAGCCTAGAATATAGGTCCTCCAAAGTGGATTCCTACCTTCACAAAAATATCTTACATCTTTTACATGTCACCTTCCATGTAGGATGCCACCTCACTGGTGGGTCCTACAAAGTGACAACATATTTGGTAATAAAATTAACTTAGGAAATAAATAATTAACATCAAATAATAAAATTTAAATTCTAGGACTCTAAGCTTGAGACACCCTAATCCCAACAATATCAAAACACACCATTCATGGATGGGTACGTAGTACCACAATCCCATGGGTACACAAATTCAAGTACATGATGTTCACAACACATGATATAAGAATTGTTATGGGGTATTTGCATCCACAAGAGAGTATATAGATACAAATTCCTTTTCCAATTCATTACATAGTATGGAAAAACAACTCTCTTACATATAATTATATCATAATGACATTAAATTTTTTAAAATTTACCCCAAACATCACTTAGAATTAACCATTCTAAGGTACAAACATAATTTATTCACAATTTCACAATTAAAAGTATCCTAACGCATCCAAATAAGTTCAATGATACATGTAAATAGACAAAAATCCATATATATAATAATAAAGTACCGTAATTAAATCAATACCTCATATTTCCATTTGATAGGAAGTACATTGTAACACAACACATGCATGAGAAAATTTTATTTTAAATTAATATTGCACTAAAACATAATATGATGCAATAATCCTACTCATTTAATACTAAAATTTATTAACTAATGACACACATCAAATTAATTCAATTGGGGACTTAAGTCCTTACCCAATGTTCTACCATGATCATGCACAATATTTTATTCTACTAGGTTGTATGCATAATTCATAATAAAATTATCTCTCAATCAAAAACATTCAATTATTTTAATCTCCACAATGAGAACATAATCAACTTGGTTAACACCATAGGCACAACCTTTCAATTACACAAGAAACCACCAACCATGCAAACACATGCATTCAACACTTTATGCATCTTTGTTTATTATATAAAAAAACATATTCATGTACATCTACAGAAACAATAATGTAGTCGGGGGCTCTAAGTCTCACTAACACAATGCTCCTACAATTCACAATCTATTTTAACCTTCAACATGCACAATGTACCATATGAAGGAGATTATCTTTTTAGAGTTAACAATACAAGGTTCACTAATGTATACATATTACCTTTATATGAGATTTATTATAATTACCATGCATATGACCCCATTATACCCCTTTTCTCCAAATTTTAATTTATGCACTTCAACACCATATCTAGGTTCCCACAAGAATCCTAAGAGAAGAATATAATTTGGGGACCTAAGTCACTCACCCAAATGATTTATTCTATATAATTCAACATTTCTCTTATGCTTGTACAAGGATAGTTCACACATAACATGCACTTAAATGAAAAGAAAGGCATAATGCATTTTAGGAACCCATTTATATTTACTCTAAAAAGAAAATATATTTTTTAATTACAACAAGGAATGTGAAAAGAGGTTCCTTTAAACAAGAATTACCACTTCATTATTTTTTTTCCTATATCAGACATTAAACATATTATCATTAACCCTTAATGGCTTGAATTTGCACCCTAGGCAGATTCCCCATTTATTTTACCTTTACTTTAGAAACCATAAGTCAAATGACGCAAACCCGCCATCATCAACTTATTCTTTCCATGTGGCCTAGTATTTTTGTGTCAGTGGAGGATTTTTGGTTAGCGTGTGGACATTTATATGTTGTGCTTACATCCTGATAGGATTCTTGCCTCTAGAATCTACAAAACCGTTAAGTCTTCAGTTGCATGTTAAGGTAACATCTTCTGCCCTCCCTTGACTAAATAAAATTTTCCTTTTACCCCCATTTCAATCATTCAAACTCATTCTTTCATTCCATGCAATTCTCTCATTCTCGCATTCATTTTTGCAACTTCTTGATCATTCTTCAACTCTCCCACTCTCTCAAGCTCACTCTTTCTCTCTTCTTGATGATTCGTTCTCTCTACTTGGCTTCTACAACATGTTCTTGTTGTAACTACACCATCTTTGTAGGTTGATGAAGCTCCATTCTCTCAGTGTAGTTTTATCTTATCCTTTTGGCCTTGAGTGCTAGCAAAAGAGGAGGTGATATTGATATTTTTATTTTGTTTGCATCATTGTGTCTTATAGAGTAGCATTCAGGTTGTCTTTGCACTCTATTTGATAGTGTCTTTTCCTTTCTCTTCTTTATCAATTTTTTTGTCTTGTTGCATATTTGGTTGTCTGTGGAGGTGGGAACACCAAAATAGGGGTCTGATTGAGGTAGACCTTGAAATGCAACCCAACATTTTTCTCATTTTTGTGTGTGCAGGTGTTGGTTCATCCTTTCAAAGTTAAAGTTGAAGAATCGAAGCATGGGTGGAGTGGTATCTTTTCCTTCTCTATCTTTTTCATTTCCACATTAGAGTAGTTTACAATATTCTTCTTTTTGTACTTTCTATTTCTTGTATTCTCTTTGTCAAATTGCAAAACTTTATCAGTCGGGTCATAAGTAGGCCCTTTATGTTTTCTATCTATTTTCCAAACCCCTATCCATATAGGATGCTAGCACATCACTAAGAAACTAGTGTGGCATGCTGGAGTCTGGTTCCCATGCTACCATCCTTAGACAGTGAGATATCTAGTCTACAATCTAAAACCTTTATGGCCAACTCACTTGGTTTTGGATATACCTATTTTTAGTAGAAGAGAAATAGTGCACTGTTTGCACTTCCTTTTCAACCTCTCTCTCAACCCATCAAACAACCTAAGGTAGTTTAGGGAGATTCATTCCTTGGGGATCTCTCATGACCTAGAGCCTTAAGGGTGATGAATCCTTGTTCTCTACATTTTTGGTGAACTTGATGTGAACTCATTGTTTTTGTTTCTTGGTATTGGATAATCTTTCTCTCATGTCCTAGGTACATTGTAGATTTGTATGTCACGAAGTGTGCATCTTTGTAACCCAATCTATGACTCCTAGATACATAGTTAGAAGGACTCTTGGATATTTGGAAATGGAATCCAAGTAGGTCATTGTCTGTTAAACACAATATTCTACATCATTTGAGTTAGTTCCATCTAATTACATGAACATGGTTTCATTCATGTGTATCCCTCCTCCCAAAAATATAAGTGCTACACCTGACATAACATTTACCTCACATGATGAGCCTCTTAGTAAGGAGCTCTCCACTTTATACATCCTGCTTGAATCAATGGAAATGTCATAACTGGCATCTTAGTTGATTCAACGAGTTAGGTTAATGTGATAATGGAGGAGACTATATTCATAAATGGCTTACAAAGGTAGAGGTAGAAAGATTTAGAGACCACCCTCTGTATGTATGAAGGATTCTCTATTGCCCCTTTGGGATCTATTTTTTTTTCACTCTTGGTAAGACCTAAGAATGTTGATGCTTCATTCATTATCATTCTAGAGTCTAACCTATTCCAAGTTAGACTGGGTATCCCCTGGCTAGCCTTTGTGAACGGTGTCACCTTTCTGGTTTATAAATGTTTAAAATTCCCTCATTAAGGTTATGTGCATGTAGTCCATGAAATTGGCTATAAACCGTTGGTGTGGTGTGGGGGCTTCATATCAATAGTATAGAAACAACAATAAGCAACTAAAAAAACTACTATAAACTACTTATAAATGACTGAACATGGTCATGTGACCAGTAGTAGTTTATTTCTAGTCATTTATAATGCAATTGAATTGATGACTAAACCATTTTTAGTCATTTGATTGATCGATTTGGTCATTGTTTTAGTCATCTGATTGATCGATTTGGTCATTAATTTAGTCATTAATTTGATTGATTTGGTAGTGTGTTTAGTCATTGATTGTTTTAAACTAGTCACTTATTCAATCATTTTTTATTCACTAGTATATTTAGTCGTTAATTTAGTCATTGATTTTTGTCAATTGGTCACTTATTTAGTCATTTTTATTCATTGATTTTTTCCCATTGGTAGTGTATTTAATTTTAATCATCATTTTGATCAATTTGGTAGTTTATTTAATTGTTTTTTTTCACTGATTTCTATCAATTGGTACATATATTGATACATTTTTTATTAATTGCATAATCATTATATTTAGTCATATTTATTCACTGATTTTTGTTAGTTGGTAGTATATTTAGTCAATTGGTAGTTTATTTAAATTTTTTTGTTCACTGATTTCTACCTATAAGTGTTGGAAATGAGACAATTCTTTAATTGAGGTTTAAACATATAAAACACATAAAAACATAATCAATCATTCATTTGCACATAATAAAACAGCTATTAAGAAGGCAAAATACTAAAATTTTATTGAGAAAATGTGTTCTTATAATAGATACAAGACAAAAATGTGTCTTTACTTTAAAAAATGTACTATTACAAAGTGTGTTTCTTAGTAATGTGACTAAGAAATCTAAGTTACAATGCCTTTTTTTTCTTATGCAAGATATTACAATTTTGATGACAATTCTATGTTGCAACTTATTTGCAACTGCACATACATGTATGTTGCACTCTCTACAACTTTTCCTCTTCTCTACATCTCTTTATCTGCTCTGTATTTACTTTTTTTATGCACCCATGTTCTCTGTGTCTTCTACTTACACAACAACATATCCCATCTTCTATAATGCACCAGTTTAAATGAGCAGAACCAAAACAAAAAGATAAAAACATAATCAAGGGGTTTTACATTATAGGTGTAGTAAGATAAAACATTATGTGTTCTACTCATAGAATGTACACTCAAATTAGATTCTCTAGTTTTTGTTTGGGTTCAACTTATTCAATCTCAGTACATTCTCTGTTTGAAACTTCACTCTCCACACTCTATTGTTGCTAACCCTTCTTTTTATCTTCTACATTTATGACTAACACTATCATTTTTTTCAAATATTTTAGTGGCCGCAATGTGAAGGTCCCCTCTTTCTCTTGCAGAAAAACATCTCCATCTATTTTGTCTAGATAAGGAAGGGGTATGTTACTTGTGACTTGTGAAATACTTACATTTGCATCTCCTATTCCTTTCAATTTGACTCCATGTACAATAGATAGTGAGTGAGTCTACCCAGTGCTCATAGCAACACCATCAAACGGATCCAACACCTCAACTTTATTCCCTTCTTGGATTTTATCAATAAATGTCTACAAAAACAAAAATAATACACATTATATTGTTTTTGAAAATTGTATGTAATGTCTTATGTCTTGGAACAAATCAATTTTTGTGTGTGTTTTTATAGAACACTTTATTACAACTAAGCTCTCAGCTTCCATATGTAAGTTATATGTTCTTCCTTATTTCCATAATCTATGTATATTATCTAATTACACTTCACTACTATTCTAACCAACTTCTATCAAATAGGTAATGATTACCCTTATTTACATAATAAAACAACCATTACTTACTTGAATAGTACATGAATAGTACTTACTTGCATGTGGTTTCATAGCACTCACCTCAAGTTCAACATGACTACCACTATGAATATCATGTGCATGCTTGTCAAGTTCATCATCATAATCTGCACTATCAATGTCATTGCATACATGATGTTGTACAGCTTTGCAAAGAGTTATATTGGTAGGGCCTTCTTTTTTTGTCTTGTTTTCATATAATTGCTCTACATCATGTGGTTTAATCATCATGCAAAAAATAATATAAGTCAAGTAAAGAATGCAAAAGCTATAATTTTTTGTCCAAAAGAACATTTTAAGCATGAATAATGACAAAACATTGGGACAAATTAACTTACAACTTAAAGAATGCAAAATCTATAAATTTTTGTCCAAAAGAAGAATGACAAAACATTGGGATAGATTAACTTACAACTTAAAGAATGCAAAAGCTATAAATTTTGTCCAAAAGAAGAATGACAAAACATTGGGAAAAATTAACTTACAACTTAAAGAATGCAAAAGCTATAATTTTTTTTCCCAAAAGAACATTTTAAGTATGAAGAATGACAAAACATTGGGATAGATAACTAACAACTATTATATTAATTACCTCAACTTCAAGAAAAATAAGATGACTATGCTGCACATTCTTGTCCACTTCATCACTATCAATATCGGAAATTTTGTTGACATCATGAAGGAATTTTTGTTTTCCTATTTCTTTGATAAAATTTATCTACATGTGTTTTAACCATCGTACAAAAAAAATACAAAGCATTCAATAGTCAAGTAAAGAATACAAGCTATAAATTTGTCCAAAAGAACATTTTTCTGGATTACTCCAACAATAAAGAAACTAGGTTAGATTCTCCTACACTCAGCTTTCAATAATCTACATATTAAGAGGAATTTGTATATAGAATTTCCAAAAAAGAAGAAATGAGATCAATAAAGCCTCTTACCTCATCTGAATCCATGGATTTATGCTCATTCCATGTAGAAACTATAGGGTTAACGGATTCAAACAATTGTGTAACTTGTTGAGTGAGACTGAATATGTAACTCTTTACCTTTTGGTACCCTAGCTCATTTGAGTTGACATGATCTATAGAGGCTCCTACTAGGCATTGAACAGATGGCTGTGAAATATCTATTGGAAAACTAGATTTCCACTTCATCCTACTCTTAGATTTACTAGCATCTAGTGCTGCCATATAATTAACAATATCTTCTGCACCTGCGTCTCTATTACTATTTTCCACCTAAAATACAATGTCAATTTAAAAATATAGTTAGTTCAATAAAAAATCAAAATAAATAACACAATGTAAATTGAACCTAAAATCCATACACTTACTACAATTTTTTCCTTTTTGGCGTGCAACCCTTCTCAACCAAATGCATATCTAACCCTCACATTATCTCTTGATCTCTTGCCTTTGTTACTCTTTCCCAAATATTCTTTGAAATGTATACTTTCTCTCAATGCCTCCCACTCTTTGGGAGATAGAGTGGATTCTAACCTCTCTTTTGCCTCCATTATTTTTTTTCCGCAACTATATCTATAATTTTTCATTAAATTCTCATCCTTTTCTTTGAATATTTTCTAGAGATTTTTCCACCAGTAGTCTCAAAAGCATTTTCCATTTTTTGTATAACATTTTCCATAGCTCATGGATCTTTCTCTTCAAAATTTGATTTACAAATATCCAAATGGGCCCTACATATTACACCCAACTCAGTGGACCACTTTGTAGTATTTGGCCCAATGGGCTCACCATCTCTCGATACCTCAAACAAGAATGGCTTTTTTCCTTCTAATTTTCTTTATTTTGCATTCCTCTATGTAGATTTGTACAAATCTTGACTCAATTTTTTTATTTTGACAAAATCATCCACATCTTCTATTAAATTACCACTACCAGTTTTTTGGCTGATCCACTAGTTCCATCAAAATTTCTAGATGCAATAGGTACACTCTGAGGCACAAAAAATGCAAGTGGTCTCTCTTCATGACTTTCATTAATCAGAACTTCATGCTCCTTGGCCACATCAGGTGTTGCATGAGTAGGTAGATCAGTACTAGTCTTTGTAGATTTCACATCAAGCACATTCCTTAATGTTGAATAAAGCATCTATAGACCTATTGTTCCTTTGCCCTAATATTTTTCAATAATCTCTCTTAGACTTAGATCTAAGAGATCATCACAACTTTGCACATCACCATGTTCTATATCAGGCTGCACATTACCATGTGCTATATCAGGCTGCACATCACCATGTGCTATATCAGGTTGCACATGACCATGTGCTATATTAGGTTGCACATGACCATGTGCTATACTAGTTTGCACATCATCACAACTATTGTTTTTACCAACTGCATTTGTTGAATAAAAAAAGTGTCAACTTCTACAAGATGTCGCAACTATATCTTTTCTTTCCTTTTGTTTTTTCTCCACATTTTCTTTGCACTCTTTTTGTTGCCTACAACACAAAAAAATATCATATTATGTCTTATATACATAAAGATCTTTCCTATAAAATTTTATTAAACATTATTAAACAAATAATATACTACTTAGTGGATTTACAACTTTCCTGCTTGTCAAACCAAGACTCAATAAATATTCATTATTCTTGGCCACTTTTTCACTACGCACATGCTCTTATTATATCACTCAAATTTCAACACTATGATCACTATCATCTAATTTGTACCTTACAATCCTTGTCTTCGTTTCTTGAAGTCCAAATAAACAATAATGTATAAATCAACAACTTGAATTAGTAAAAATTTATTGAGTTCATAGGTTGATAACTATTGACTTTCCAATCCATTGATAATTGCAAATGGAAACTTAAAATAAAATTCAGTTTATAGGTTAAAAAGAATTTGCAGTCAAAAACCAAGAAGATGTTTACAATTATAGGTATTAGACAAATTTTCCTTAAGGATATATTCACAAGAAAAAAACTCATAAAAACATAACACAAGCAGGATGAAGGAAAAAAATAGTCTAATTCATCATGAGGTGTGTTAGAACCTTAAAAAAATTCCTAGTTCCATCATCATAATTAACCTTAAGCTCCATGACCTGAGCCTTGACCCTTATATTCCTTTTTATTTTTTACTAAGCCTCCCCACTGTAAACAAACATATAATTTTTTTAGGTCTTTATGACACTAAAAGACCTATACAAAGCCAAAAATCCATCATATATACTTAAGCAAAAACATGACTAGCTAAAAAAATTCCAAATCCCTTAACAGTCTGTTACCATGATCCCTCAGCAATAATCTGAACCCTTGGCGGGTTGGCAGTGTGTAACAAACAAGATGAAGATATTTACCGCCATATCGTGGAAGTATTATGATGAGGACATGGTTGGGTAGTATGAGATAATTTAAATACATCATAAACTACCATACTGCGAGAAGGTAAAATGAAGGGTAGGGTATAGCTGGGTAACCCGCCTCCCGTGAGGAAGATCATAAATGAATGTGGTAGGGTTGTATGAACCAATATACCACGAAAGAATGTGATGAAGCATGTGGTATGGCAATAAGCCATATGTGACTATTAATGTAAACCGTAGTACCATGGGTTAAACAAGTCAAGCTTGTGGTATAGAGGTAAGGATCCCACTACCCCACAGAGAAATGCAAAGAAGCATGTGGTATAGCAATGTATACCCCTCTATCCCATGACAATTATAGAAAGTGGTGGTGATAAAGAAGTATTAAATGAAAAAATCACATCAACCCCTTGAACTTGTAAAATCAATGGTGCATGTTCAAACTCGAACTACAAGCAAAATATTTGACATAAGGTTGATATTAATGTTGACATGACTGAGCTCAGAAGCCATTAAACTAATAATTTGACATTTTCTTTGCACTCATTTGTAAAATTTATCATGCGAGGAGTTGGGAGTTCAAGGAGGTTAAGCTCTACAACCATCGTAACCCAAGTAAGTGCACACAACTCATTGTGAATTAAGTTTTATGAATACAAGAATGTTTGGAATTCTGCATTTCAGAAGTATAGGAGAAGTAAGATAGTTAAACTGTGAATTAAGTTTTACAAGTACAAGATTGTTTGGAATTTTTCATTTCAAAAGTATAGGAGAAGTAAGATAGTTAAACATCATGTTTCCCAAGAAGAAAGAACCTGAAACTAAAAAGGAATAATCTAAGGTTAAAACGAGGTCCTTACAACAGTCTATCCTGGATATACTCCTTGAATCAAATTATAGAGGATTAAGAAAGTTTTTAAAGATGTGGCTCATAGTTGTAGAGATTCCCTTATCCCTATCTCCAAGTGGGAATAGTTCTAGTACTTTTATGAAAAAAGGGAGGACAAGATTTTGGTGTCAAATCCATGGGCATTAGATTTAGCCAAGTTAATTGTCCCAAATATTTTTATAGATGTAGAGTTCATCGGAGTATTGGCTCATAGTTATCATCTTGCTACTAGGTCTATGAGATTTCCAAATGGTTCACCATTAGTTGTGTTGACTAAAGTAGCCATCATTGGTGCAGGAGCACCCTAACAAAATCAAGCCTCCATGTGGAAATTTTGAAATTTGATTCAATTTTTGATGTCCTCACCTTGTAATGAGGTCATTATTGTCATTTTTTTTATATATTTAAGGTCTTTAGAAGGTCATTTATGTCAACTTTGCAAGAATGAAAAATACACTCAAAGTTGTTATTCAAAAGAGGTAAAAGATGTAAATAAGTGCAAATGGAAGATGAAAGGTCATGGGAGTCTAGGTTGATAGGAGTTAGTTAGAAACTGAAAAGACAGGGGTTAAATGACTTTAAAAGACCTTGTATACAATTGAGAACTTGTGGGTGATTGAACATTTGATTTGAATGAATAAAAGACACTTTTTTCTGCATTTTATCACAGAAATCTACTTTTTTATGTTGTATGGCCCTATATGGGAAAATAATGGTGTCCAATTATTTTTCAAAGGTAGTGGTATCAATCACCTTCCTTTAGAATTTTTTTTCATGCATTTTGGTTAATATTTGTGCAAGATATTGAAGTTTTATTGTGGACTACTAAAACCCTAATTAGGGTAACAAGTGGCTTGTAAATATTATGTTTCCCTCATTTTATCCTATAGAGTTCACTAATACTTGGTAGAGATACTCTTGGTTGCATGTCTTTTCATATTTAAAGGGTTATAAATCAAGTGGCATAGGTTTTATGTGTGGATATTTAAAGTTTATGAATGCACAGACTATCTAATAGAGCATTTGCAAATAGTTTGGAGGAATAAAGCTTAGGGTTTGTATCAATATCTTTGTAGATGGACTTCTTGCATTTTTAAAAGCATGTGCAGGTTTATTATAACCTATTCCAAGCATTGGTTGAGATTGTTTGAATTTGGAGACATCAAAATCAATAAACCCTTGTTGTATTCAAGCATAATTAAGCCTTCTTGCAACATGGATAGTCATACTTTTGAAGCTATTTTTTCAAAGTAACCCATGTTGATATTTTTGTATGTTTTAGTACTCTTAAAAAGGATGTCTAAAAAATGTTTTACAGTCATGAAAGGTGGTCTAGATTAAGAGATATGCTTGACAGTTAATGAAGGCATGGCTACTAGGAATATTGATATGTCAAGAAATTAAGTTTTTGAATCCTTTCTTGTACTAATATGTTTACAAAATATGAATAGGTACCTTGAGGATCCATTACAAGTCAAGGTTTGGTGAGTTTATGGAGTTGAGGCCTTTGTGTATTCACTAACATGTTAAGTAGATTTATGACAATCAACTTTTGGATCAAGAATGAAGGATTAGGTTGGGTGTTTGATAAATTAACATGAAAAGTGGATGGGAAATAGTATTTTATGATTGTGTAGGCTGATTTATACTTGTTTAGGGAAGTTGGTAAAGAGATTTGTCTTGGGAACTCTAGAGTTGTTTATGTGGTCTAGACTGACCTAGTATTGTATTTGGGTAGAATACTTTTGGAAGTCCTTATGTTGAAGTTGTTCATGTTGTAGAAATGCATTTGGGACAATCATTTTGATGATATCTAATGTGTTTTTTGGAATCAAGAAGTGGTTTTGGGCCTTGCTTGCAGTTTGAGTATTTGAAATCAATGGTTCTATGAAGGGAAATGAGTCCTAATTGAAAGGACAGTCAAGCAAGTTTTGAGTACTATTAAATAAGATTGTGAAAGTGAGTTATCTTTCTTTGTACTTGCATCAATCATTGAATGTTTTCACCTAAAAAAAATGGCCCTGACTAAAATTGATTTGCAAAGAAGTGGAGAAGAATATACTAGATTGAGGAGAACCTATAAAAGTGATGAACTCCCCATTTACATGAAAAGGGGTGTGAACAATAGGATGATTTCTATATTCTCTTCTACTACTGAACCATTTGTTGTCACATATTTCCAATTCTATTTCAAAAAACCTACTTTACTCTCTATCAAGTACTTGGGATAGATGCACAAGAGCGAATTCCAGATAGTTTAATGATGATGGCTATGAGGATCCAAAACCCTGAGACAAACATTGAATATGATTTTGCCTCATATCTTGAGAAAGCATTGCATGAAGGATTTCTTAAAGTTAGGGAAAATAGAGCCCCCATAACATTCAGACAATATTCTTTGTTTTTCCCCCTAATATTATACTAGAATAAAGATGATGGAGCAAAAGGATGTGTTTGGGTAAGATTGAACAGTAGGGGAATTTTCTGCTAGTGCAACGATGGTGTTATATATGGGACAACAGATGTAAGAATTTAAATTATGTGATATTCCATGATGAATTTGTGTACATAATTATGAGATTTCTTGGCCACCCACCACCAAAACTACACATGCTTGTACTACAACTATTAATACCTTTGGATTTGAAACCTGAGCAAGGCCATACTCATAACTTCGGTGATTGGTTTTTTCTACCAAATATCACAATAATCATGATTTATGGATTCCCACAGGCCCCACATATACTACCAAAGTTTTTCCCCCTTTAATTATCCTTTTTAGAGTTCATGTGGCAAATTCTATGGATGGAAAAGGATATCATGCATAAACAAAGGAAGGGCACATTTCTACTCGATTTAACATGTGGGGAACTACCAATGGGATCAATGGTGTAGACCAAGTCATTTTATGTAAATGTGGTATTTTGATAAGTTAAAATGTGTCGAGTCTTATTTTTTCATCAATAAGGTCATAATAGACCATATCTAGTGTTATAAGTCATTTAGGAGTCATTTTGCTCAAAGTTGAATGTTATTTTCAAAAGTTGTCATATGCAACGTTGTAAAGATGCAAAAATGCAAACTTGGAAGACAAGTAGTCACTTGAAGTTTAAAATTTAGTTTTGTTAGTTTTGATAGTTGGTTTCAAGTGTATAAATACTTGAGGAACTTGAAGGAAGGAGGTTGTTGATGATTTTGAAAAAGGAAAGAAATAAAATTCCCTTTTTTCATTAAAATTCTATGTGTTTCTCATTCAATCTTGTTGTTGCAGAGAATTTGTACAATCCGTACAGTGTCCTTTTGATCCAAGTTGTATTTAACTTGATGGTCATATGAGTTAACATCAATTTGGTTTTTGTGGGATTGAAATCCACCAAGTTTTAAGTGTTTGGTGATAAATTTTATGTCAACGGGTCTATACAGTCAAGTTTAAGGCTTTGTAGACATAAAATGGACTAATGGCCCATTCCATTGATTGTACCTTCTGTGGCTTGGTGGAATGGGTCCAATATGATATGGTTAGGGTTTGGAGTGGTTTTCGAGAGCAGGGGAGGCCATTTGAGGGTTTGGGTATGATGCCCTAGTTGTTAGATTTATGTGTTTTGGGTGAAAATTAGTGGTTAAGGGTAGGTAAGTGTGGAAAACTCTTGGGGCAGAAAATTTTGGAGGTTGATTAAGCATTTTCAGACCATTTGAAGCATGTTTGATGCATTGGTAAAGTGTAAAGAAGTTGGGAAGTGGGATTTTCAATAAACCCCTTATAACTTCCTAAAAATGAGGGTTTTGTGTTCTAGGGTGTTAATGGGTGTTTCTCTTAATTAAAGTGTTTGATTTAGTGCTTGGACAACCTATTTGTGACTATCTAATAAGGTTTTAGGTCTGGAAAGAATATTAAAGTGTAGATGCTTTGTAAATGTGGCCTAATTGGCCTATTGGAGTAGCGTAGAAGCATTGAATTGAGAGTGTTGGTCCAAAGTGACCTAAGGTGATTTTGAGATATGTTTAGTAAGGAGATAAAGGGTGTCTAAAAATATAAATGGTTAGTGGGTTTGAGGTTAGATCTGAGAGATAGGTCCAAGAAATTAGGTCTACAGACCTACAAGGTAAATAGTGAAGTTGTGAAGGGAATCACCCTAGTTAGGGTTTTATGAATTAAAGATTTAGTTGAGAAAAATTGAATTGTTTCATTTTTTAAAAAGCCTCCCTACTCTACATCACTTGGTATCAAAGATAGGTTGTAGATATTTTGGAAGGAAAGGTGTGAGGAAAAGTGGACAAGATGCGTCCTAAGGGTATCAATATGGCTAGGAAGATGCAAGAGATGGAAGAGAAGACTCAGAGAGAGATTAGGAAGTTGAAGGAACTACAAAATAGGGTGGTATCAAGGCTAGAAAGTGTTGAAATAGGTCAAAAGAGAGGTTTGGTTGTAAGTGATGAAAGTGACTCTGAAGAGGAAGAAGAAGAAGAGTATGAAGATGTGGATAAAGAATTGGATCCTAAAGAGAAAAAGATGGCAAGGCTACTGAAGGAAGTTAAAGGAGATAAACATAAGGTAAAAATTTATTTTCCTATGTATGGAGGAAACCTTAATGATGAAGAATTGCTAGATTGGATTGCATCCTTGGATAACTACTTTAAATTTGAGGATGTACCTGATGAACAGAAGGTGAAGATAGCAAAAACTAGATTGAAGGGGCATGCACTAGTATGGTGGGATTATGAACAAGCTACAAGGAGAAGGAAAGGTAAGGTAAGAATTATTTCTTGGGACAAAATGGTGGCCAAATTAAAAGGTAAATTATTACCAAGTGATTATGCAATTCAAATGTCTAAGAAGCTTCAAGATTTGAAACAAAGGGAAATGGATGTTAAAACTTATACTAATTTTAACATAAGAGCATGTCACATGGATGATGATGTAGAAAAGGTGGCTAAATATCTCAATGGGCTAAGGTTTAACATCTAGGATGAGTTGAGTTTGCACAATCCAAGGACGATTGAAGAGTGCTACCAAATGGAAATAAGGGATGAAGAGAAACTAAAAAGAAGGCAAGATAAACAAATAAGAGGTAGAAGCAGCAATTCAAGGGGAAGAGGTATATTTTCCACTTCAAGGCAGTTATAAGAAAGTCAAGAACACTCAAGCAAGGTACAAGAACAAGTTGTTGATCAAAGGGGTGGATTTAGATGTTTCAGAGGAAGGTATGGTGGAAGTAGAAGTTCAAATACATTTTCAAGAAGGTTTTATAATTGTAATCAGTTTGGGCACCCAGCATTTTAGTCTCATGAAAGGAAAGGGTCTAGTTTCAGTGGAGGTGAAAGAAGGAATCAGTTGGTGGATGAGGATGATTGTGAAAGTGTGAATTATCCTAATCAACTTGCTACTACAGAAGTTGAGGAAACTTTTATGGTAAGAAGAAAACTCCTCAAAGAATCCAAGGAGAAGGAGATGACACAAAGAAGGCAATTATTCAAGACCACCTACAAATGCAAAGGCAAGGTATGTAGGGTAGTGATAGATTATGGTTCTACTAATAACATGGTGTCAACTGAGATGGTAGATAAATGAAGTTAGAAATAATACCTCATGAAACACCATATAAAGCATCTTGGGTGAATGGTAATCAATCAATTTTGGTGAATAAACAAGCATTAGTTGAGTTTAGTATTGGTGGCTATAAGGATAGGGTTCTTTGTGATATTTTACCATTGGATTGTTGTCATTTACTACTTGGAAGGCCATGGCAGTTTGATAGGAATTCACTTTATGATAGAAGAAATAACAAATATTAGATTGAAAAGGATGGTATTACTTTCACACTAACACCATTGTAAGAGGATGATAAAGTAAAGGGTAAGGCGGAAAAATTCATCATGTTTGGAAAGAAGGAGATTGTAAACATAGAGGAAGAAAGGCATGAAAAGGTGGAAACCACTTCAAGGCTTGAAAGTACTGAGATGGAAGAGGTAAAGAGTAATCTGTTTTTCTGGGAAAAGAAGATGAAAAGGTGACTAAGATAGTTCAAGAGAACGTCAAGGATGAATTTTTGGGTGGAGTGCAAAATTGCTTAAAAGGGAATGATAACATCATGGTGGGGATAGTACTTTTTCATGTTGTTTCAAAAGAGGTCAGTGGGTAGTTACATACTGTTAAGGAAGAGGTTTCTAAGTCTGGTAAGGAAGAGATTATTGAGGCAGAGAACCTAATGAAAGAGGTAAAGGGGAAAAGAGGAATGAAACAAGTTGAAGGGGAAAAAAAAATGAGTGAATTTAGGAATGTAACAAGAATGCAGGAGAGGATAGTCAAAGATAAGATTGATGAAGATATATTTGTAGGTGTAAGGACTAGTTTGGAAACATTTCCAAATCAAAGGATAGTTGGACAACATACATTAAATGGAGGACAACATAACCAAGAAGGGAACCGATCAAAGGGCAGATGTAGTGCATGGTTCCAATACTTGATTCATTGGAAGAAGTCACCAGGGGGGAATACAGATTAGAGAACATTCAAGGATAAAATGCAGCATGTTTTAAGTACCATACAATCCTCAAGGGACTTGAGGTTTTCTTTTGGCCAGGTGTATGGTGCAGGAGCACCAAGTAATTTTATGTAAATGTGGTATTTTGATAGGTTTAAATTTGCGGAGTCTTATTTTTTCATCAATAAGGTCATAATAGACCATATTTAGTGTTATAAGTCATTTAGGAGTTATTTTTCTCAAAGTTGAATGTTACTTTCAAAAGTTGTCATATGCAATGTTGTAAAGTTGCAAAAATACAAACTTGAAAGAAAAATAGTCACTTGAAGTTTAAAAGCCGGTTTTGTTAGTTTTGATAGTTGGTTTCAAGTTTATAAATACTTGAGGAACTTGAAGGAAGGAGGTTGTTGATGATTTTGAGAAAGGAAAGCAATAAAATTTGTGTTTTCATTAAAATTCTGTGTTTCTCATTCAATCTTGCTATTGCAGAGAATTTGTATGATTTGTACATTGTACTTTTGATCCAAGATGTATGGAACTCGATGGGAATGTGAGTTAACATCAATTTGGTTTTTGTGAGATTGAAATCCATCAAGTTTTAAGTGTTTGGTGACAATTTTTCTATTCACGGGTTTGTACAGTCAAGTTTAAGGCTTTGTAGACATAAAATGGACTAATGGCCCATTCCACTGATTGTATCATCTTTGGCTTGGTGGAATGGGTCCAATATGATAGGGTTAGGGGTTGGAATGGTTTTTGAGAGTAGGGGAGGCCATTTGTGGGTTTGGGTATGATGCCCTAGTTAAATTTGTGTGTTTTGGGTGAAAATTGGTGGTTAAGGGTAGGTAAGTGTGGAAAACTCTTGGGGAAAAAAATCTTGGAGGTTGATTAAGCATGTGCAAACCATTTGAAGCATTTTTAATGCATTGGTAAAGTGTAAAGAAGTTGGGAAGTGGTATTTTCAATAAACCCCTTGTAACTTGCTAAAAATGAGGGTTTTGTGTTTTGGGGTGTTAATGGGTGTTTCTCTTAATGCAAGTTGTTGATTCAATGCTTGGACAACCTGGTTGTGATTTTCCAATAGGTTTTTTACGTCTGGAAGGAAGATTGAAGGGTAGATGCTTTGTAAATGTTGCCTAATTGGCCTATTGGGGTAGCGTAGAAGCATTGAATTGAGAGTGTTGGTCCAAAGTGACTTAAGGTGCTTTTGAGATATGTTTTATAAGGAGAAAAAGGGTGCCTAAAAATATAAATGGTTAGTGGGTTTGAGGTTGGATCTAAGAGATAGGTCCAAGAAATTATGTTTGTAGTCCTATAAGGCAAATAGTGAAGTTGTGAAGGGAATCACCCTAGTTATGGTTTTGTGGATTAAAGAGTTCATTGATAGGACTTGAATTGTGTTGTTTTGTCAAAATACTCCCTACTCTGCATCAATTTGATACACTTGAGTTGCAGAATTATCTAAAAACAAGGTACTCTTTAGAGTCTGGAAAGGAAAGAACTTTTGACCCTGAGGGTCACATGAATTTTGTAAGACACACCATCCTTACCAAGGCTATGGTTACTCACCGGATTGATTATGAAGAATATGTAATCAAAAATAATTTCACTCCTCAAGAGGTATATGAGAGGAGGAGAAAATGGGGAATTAGGAAAGGCTTAAGGAAGAAAGAAAGAAAGATGAAGCACAATGATTTTGTAGGGTATTTCATAGATGAAGCAGATCCTCTCAAGAGGATTGAAATGATGATTGATAAGTTTCATGAATTATATAAGATTGTAGCAAAGATGGGGATGGGGATACTTTCCAAATTATCTCCTAAAAGGTTGAGTGGTATTGTAATTACAGAACTAGCTTTGGATCACCTCTTGAACAACCACCTTCTAAAAAACAAAAGACACAAGAGATAGACCCACTTGTTTCCTATGAAATAAGTGAGGACATTGGAGATATAGAAGAAGTAGTTAATGTGTTAAGACATTTTAAGGATGATGTTGAAGTGGAACAACCTATGACTGAAATTGAAGACCATAGGCCTGAAGCTAGAGCTGATATTCAGGTACAAGGAGAAAGAGAAATGCATGAGGATGAGAGGGTAATTGCAGCTCTCAAGTTCTTGGAAGATGATGAATTTATCAAAACCCTTGAATTAAAAGACTTTTGGATTAAGATGAAAATGAGAGAGTTTGAAGCAAGGGTTGAAATAAATAAGAAGGGAGCTGAGGAATCTCAACACGACCAGATAGTAGCCCAAACTTTTAATGATTTAAGGATTTGATAATATTGATGTTAGCCCATAAGTGGCTAAAGAGATGATTTTGAAAAGTAATATTCTTATTGTCCTTGGTATGGTATTAAAGAAAATATTTTTACCTGATCAAGTGAGAACACAAAAAGACCCAATGTTGATTGCTGAGTTTGACTTAGATGAAGGGGTAAGTGGCATAGGGTATAACCCTAAGATTGAAAACTTGGCATTCTGGGTCCAAAAAAAGAGTACACAAAAACCAAGGTTACTAGATGTAGTGCAAGAAATGAAAGGGATAGCTATGGTGAAAATATTAAAGGATACATCTCCTCTAGAAGTTGCAACCATGACAATGCATTCAGCTATGTTTACCCTAGCTCTGGTTAAGGAGATGGAAGCTAGATTTGGAGAATACAAAAATGAATAAAAAAATTAAATGATGAAGTCGATAAATTGTTCATGGAAAATGTGAAGTTGAAGGAACAATTGAAAGGAGCAGGCCCCTCACAAAACAAGGAAATAGTGTTATACTAGCCTCCTCCTGCTCCACCAGTTGATATAGAAAGTAATTCTACTGAACAACTGAGCATTCTTATATAGGAGATTGAAGAGTTAAAGAAAGCCAACAATGAGGGTAAGGAAGGAGTGAAAAAGAAAATCTGAAATGTTTTAGAGAAGGTCCTTGACCATAGGATAAAGCTAATTTTGGATAAGTTGGAAAGTGTGTATTATTGCTACAACTCACTAACATAGGAAACTGATCAGATGAAAACACGTGTACCCATATTGGATCCCCATTTTAAGAACTGGCAGCCCATAAACCACACATTGGCAACCTTGTGCAAAGTCTTAAAGAGGAGTATTGAGGATCCTGTAGCATTAGAACCTACAAAGTAGATGGCCAAAATAGTTATAGATGAATTCCAATATATACAAAGAGAGGACCAAAAGATCAGAACAAGAATAGATTCATTTCATACTTTTAAGTAGTGGTTTGTGCAAAAAATATTGAAAGATGATGAGCAATTGAAGGACCTCAATGAATGAAAGAGTGAATTTGGCCAGATTGTTCCACATTGTATCACTCACATATAAAGGAAGGTGAGTTGATTCTTGATAGTGTTGCAAGTATGAGCAAGTTTGGTGGTGTTGTCATTAATGTTGTCATTGATGTCAACATAGTTCAGAATGTTGTAGATTGTGCATGTATAGTTGAGATGTTGTTGAGATTTTGTGAGTACATGGAGCTATCCTTGTGATGTTGCAAATGTGTTGAAATGATGAGTTACCAAGTTCTTTTGAGAAAATTAATAAAGAGGGAAGTCATAAGTATGTATGTGCTCTAAATTGTGCTCCATGTTTCTTATATGTTGATCCTATGCTTGTGTGGATCTAAAGGGTTGTTGTTGGAGATCTATTTGTGTCATCCTTTCATTTGTAGCTTCTGGTTTGATGGAGTGTGAAATTTTTGTTCACTGGTGTGTGAACTAGTTTAGCAAAATTGCTTGTCTAAGGACTGGGAGAAACGTTTCTACTTCGCAGTCCTCTGTTGTTTCATTTCAGGTCTTGTGGATCTAGAATATGCCTTGTAATAATTTTATTTGGGTTCTGGAATAGATGTGTGTGGTTTGGTTTTCTATAAGTTAAGTTTCAGAGTTTTTGTATGTGTTTACACAGTTCAGATGGACTGGTGGAAGATTTGAGGTAATAGTACTTTATTGTGTTAGATTCTTGAAAGCAGTGAGCTGAATGTTTT
The DNA here is from genome assembly GCA_007258455.2 of Sequoia sempervirens. NCBI lineage: Eukaryota > Viridiplantae > Streptophyta > Pinopsida > Cupressales > Cupressaceae > Sequoia > Sequoia sempervirens. The sequence goes on from VDFB02281492.1 coordinate 487,641,162, forward strand.
TGCAATCTTCTAATCCAAGCTGCAGATGTGTGTAAATTGTTGTGGTGGATCTTTCTATTATCTTTTGTATCTATAGGTAGTAAGCCTCCCTCTTGGACAGTGAGTCCTTTCTGTAGGTAGTGGGCCTTTGTATTAGGGTAGTGAGCCCTTAGCAGTGAGCCTCTTGTATTCAGTTTTGCTATCACTTTATATTGTGAGTTAATCCTCACCATGGTTTTTCCCTTATTGGGTTTTCCATGTAAAATCTGGTGCTCATTGTGTTTATTTTTCTTTCTGTTATCTGTATTTCATGTTCATACTTAATAAAAAATTATTTTGGTTGTGAAGTTTATTTGTGTTTGAAGTTTTGAATTTGAATTTGGTGACAACTTATTCACCCCCCCTCTCAGTTGTCCTGTGCCTTTTAAGAATTAGTATCAGAGCTTTGGTTCCTTGGTGTAGATCTTAACTACTTAAGGAAGATCTGATGGTGCATAAGTTGGTGATCCCTATGTTTGATGGATCTAATTACAGTGAATAGAAAGTGCAGATGAGAGGATATATTATCTCTCTTGGTTACAAGACCTAGAAGGCTATTGATATGAAGTATATTGCACCGATGAGTGGTCCTACTACTATAGATGAGGTTTCTGCTTATGAGGAGAATGAAAAAGTGAGGTATGCTATTTACAGTGCTTTATCCAAGACTGAGTGAACAAAAGTTGTCTCTCTAGGCATTGCTTGTTGCAATTATGTGCCTCAATATCACAGGCTGAAACCTCTGGAAAAGCAAAGTCGGTATGACCTTCATTCTGTCTAGCCAACTAGCAGATGTGAAACCTTTTGAAATGGTCTGGTCGCTGTGACTTTGTTGACGTCTTGTCGACTGGTGTTATTGCTATGACATGTTGATCATTGTGACAGTTTCTATCTCTCACCGTGAGTGGAGATCTCTAGCCGATAGGCCACTCTTATCATATATCGAGAAGACTCTAGGCGACAAGCAGTTTCGGGGAGAGACTTGGACATTCAGTATGTCTCATACAAACAACAAAAGTCTTGCCGATAAGTATACTCTTGGAGGCATTGGGGTAACACTAAGGGTTCACTAAGAACTCTTAGCGATGGAGAGAAGTCTTGTCAACTATTGTTTGGTGATCGGTATGACTTAAGACTTCAGAGTAACGTCTCAGCAATAGCGATAAGTCTTGGTGATAGATGAATACTTTAGGATAACTTGTGAACCTTGGTATGATCTCCTGGCGAAAGCGATAAGTCTTTCTGACTGTTGAACATTTCGGTATAACATAAAGGCTCAATATGATCTCTCAGCGAAAGTGATAAGTCTTGGCAATAGCAATATAAGTGATGATCATCGGTATGAGGTCTTGGTGACATGGTGAAGCCTTAGTGATAGCTCTCTGGACTCAGTGTAACATCTTGCCGATAGTATGGACTCTTGGCGATATCGAATGTTAGCTTTGTGGCATCAGGGAGACACGGTTAGTGTCTCACCGACATGCCAACACAGGGTGAACACCTTTGACCGAGTGAAGACCATCCTACGTGACTTGTGTTTGACCAATCAGAGAAGCTGAATGGGAACTGCTAGCAGTTGGACTATTGCGGCCGTTACTGAGAGGAAGTTCGACAGACAAGGGCATCATGGATATACTCAGAGATTGTAGAAGTAGTTTGGTTCAAAGGATCGGTTCGATGGTTGGGTGAAGAGTTCAATGTGTATTAGTGTGAATTCTATTATAAGAAGACTGTAACTTGAATGTTTCTAGTACAAGGTTGATCATTGTGAATGTTGTTGTAAACTGACATCAGAAAGATAAGTCTGATCTCTGTATGTAATCTTTATTACTGTAATACAAAGTGACTTCTCTTGGTGTGGTGGGTTTTTCTCCCGTAAGGTTTTTCCCACATAAATCTGGTGTTCATATGTGAATGTCTAATTCTCTGTTTCTATATCTCTTTCAAGTGTAGCTTAATTGGACTGTAATTGTAAAATTTAAAACTGTCTTTGCATTCTTCCCTAAGGTTTTGATGTTAGGAGAGTTGTTTCCACACCTTAGCTTTCCTTATAAGTGGTATCAGAGCCTGGCCAGTTGTGTTATCCTTGTGGGCATGTTGGGTTTTTTGTGTCATTTCTGTTCAGTGGGAGACTTGTAGAAGTTTGTCAAATTAAAATTACAGATTGAGATGGCAAGCACGTCAAGAAAGATTTAAATTAAGAAATTCAATGGCAACAATTTTGAGTTGTGGAAACTTAAAATGGAAGATTTGTTAGTGGATCGTGATCTTTGGATTGTTGTGACTGGAATGAAGCCTACAGGCATGAAGCAAGAAGACTGGGACCTTACAGATAGAAAGTCTAAAGGGATGATAAGGCTTTGTCTAGTAGACTCTGTTCTTCTGAATGTGCATGAAGAGAAGACTGCATCTTCCTTGTGGAAGAGACTGGGATCTATTTATCAGGGGAAGTCCTTAGTGAATAAACTGTTCCTGAGGAAGAAGCTGTACACTTTGAGAATGCAGGAAGGAGGGTCTGTAGCTGATCATTTGAACATATTCAACATGCTGATTGCACAGTTAACATCTGTTGGTGTGAATATTGATGAAGAGGATTGTTGTATGCTTTTATTTTGTTCTTTGCCAAATTCATGGGATCACCTGGTGATGGCTATTGGGAGTACAACATCCAGTTTCAAGATGGAAGATGTTGTTTCTTCTTTGATATCAGAAGATATGAGAAGGAAATATTTTGAGATGGAAAAGGAGGCTCTTGCTATTAGAGGTAGGTCAAAAGAGAAAGGCAAGAAGGACAAGAAGTCCAAATCAAAATCAGAGGGGAGATCAAAGTCTCTTGGAAAGAAGTCCAAGGTGAAGTGTTGGAATTGTGGGCAACCTATTCATGTCTGAAAGGATTGTAAAGAGGAGAAGAATAAGAAGAAGAAGAAGAAGAAGAATTCCAACAATGATTCTTCTCAGAGTGATGCAGACGCCTTCATTGCAGCCTTGGCTACATAGGCATTAGATGATGTCTGGTTGATTGATGCTAGAACATCTTTCCACATGACATCTCATAGAGACTGGTTCATGAAGTATGAAGAATACGATGGTGGAAAGGTGTACTTGGCAAGTGATTCGACTTTAGAGATTGTTGGCTATGGAAGAGTCATAATTCAATTCCCTGATGGAAGAGTGAAGGGAATTAATAATGTAATGCATATACCAGGTTTGGCTTGAAACTTACTTTTAGTTAGTATGCTAAATGATATTGGAGTGCAAGTCACATTCTCTGGAAATGGCTACAAGATGACTAGAGGCTCAATGGTGCTAGCAAGGGGTGCTCATAGTCGTACCTTGTATAAGATGGATGCACATGTTGTTCAATGCAATAGTGTCTCTACCAAGTCACAAAAAGCTACTCATGGAGGAAAAGAGGAAAAATTCCTGATAGTGTAAACTCTATGGAAGTTAAACTTCTAGCAGAAAAGACTATGCTTTGGCATCATAGGCTAGGCCACATTGGTGAGAAAGGTTTAAAAACCTTGAAAAATAAAAACCTGGTTGAGGGGCTTGAAGATTGTAACCTCGAATTTGAATTCTGTGAACAATGTATATATGGAAAACAGCACTGTGTTTCTTTTTATTGTAGTCCTCACAAAACTTTTGGTTTGCTTGATTATATTCATTATGATGTATTTGGTCTAGTGAATGTTCCTTCCTTGTCTAAGTCAAGGTACTATGTATCGTTTATTGATGCTTATTCGAGAAGAGCATTTGTATATTTTTTGAAAAGTAAATTAAAAGTGTTCAGTTGGTTTAAGGAATTTAAGAACCTTGTAGAAAATCAGACTAGAATAAAAATAAAATGTTTAAGGACTGATAATGGTGGTGAATTTTGTTTTGACGATTTCAAGAGGTACTGTAAAGATCATGGGATTAAAAGACATAGAACTACACCTTATACTCCGCAGCAAAATGGAGTTGCAGAAAGGTTCAACAGGATAGTGATGGAGAGAGCACAAAGTATCCTTAGTAGTGCTGGCTTGGAGGAGAATTTTTGGGCTAAGGCAGTCGCTACAACATGTTACCTGATAAACTGTTCTCTGAATTCCGCTCTTGTTGAGAAAACACCTTTGGAAGCATGGTCTGGTAAGAAGCCCTCTTTAAGACATATTCATGTTTTTGGCTATGAGGCATAAGCTCATGTGCCATATGAGAAAAGATCTAAATTCAAGAACAAGGCTGTCAAATGTATTTTTATTGGCTATAGTGCTGGCATAAAAGGATACAAGCTTTGGGATCTTGATACGGAGAAGGTTCTATACAGCAGAAGTGTAATATTTCGTGAGTTGAAGCCTTCTACCTTGGATCTGCAATCAGAGATAAAGTCTGAAAACAAGAAGGATGTAGTTGTAGTTCCTCCGACACCAAAGAAAGAGGAATTCAAAATTCAAAATGTACCTGAAACTAAGGAGAGCTCAAGCAGTTCTGAAAGTTCTGAAGAAGAAGAACCTCAGCCTCAGCAAGTGAGGAGGTCAACTCGTGAAAGAAAGCAACCTAATAGGTATGGGTTCTCTTTGATAGATTCTACTTGTGCCTATGCTTTAATTTCTTGCACTGATGAACCTAGGATTGTGAAAGAGGTATTTAGAATGTCTGATTCAAACTCTTGGTTGGAAGCAATGAATGAAGAAATGGCATCATTAGAAAAGAATGAGACTTGGAGTTTGGTGCCCTTGCCTAAAGGCAGAAAAGTTGTTGGCTGCAAATGGGTATTTAAAAAGAAAATAGGTCTAGATGGCAGTGTGGAAAAATACAAGGCAAGGTTGGTTGCAAAGGGTTATTCCCAGGTAGATGGAATTGATTATGGGGAGATTTTTTCTCCTATAGCTAAGTTGACATCCATTAGATTTCTTTTGTCACTTGCAACAATGTATGAATTAGAAGTCGGATAGATGGATGTGAAGACAAAATTTCTTCATGGTGATCTTGAAGAAGAAATCTATATGTCCCAGCCTAAGCACTTTGTGGAAAAAGGTAAAGAAAAACTAGTTTGCAAGTTAAAAAAGTCTTTGTATGGATTAAAGCAATCTCCTAGAATGTGGAACCAGAAGTTTGATACTTTTGTATTGTCTTTTGGATTTGTAAGATCAAAATCTGATCATTGTGTGTATTATAAAGCTGAAAGTGATCAAGTGATTATCATTGCTCTCTATGTTGATGATATGATGTTCATAGGAAATAGTAAGTTAATGATTTCTAATCTTAAGTCTCAATTGTCTGCTAAGTTTGAAATGAAAGATCTTGGTGCAGCAAGGTATATTCTAGGGATGGAGATAACCAGGGATAGGAATAGTAGAAAACTTTGGCTCAGTCAGAGTAAGTATATCAGGACTGTTCTAGAGAGATTTTGCATGAATGATTGCAAGTAGCTAGTTGTTCCAGTTTTGTAGGGAACAAAGTTATCTATTGAAGACTATCCAAAATATCCTACTGAGATGGAGGACATGACCAGTGTACCCTATGCTAGTGCGGTTGGCAATCTTATGTATGCAATGGTCTGTACAAGGCCAAACATTGCTCAAGCAGTGGGAGTTCTTAGTCGGTTTATGGCTAATCCTGGAAGAACACATTGGGATGCTGTGAAGAGTTTTTAGATATTTGAAGGGCACTTCAGAATATGCTTTGTGTTACCATGGTAACTTGGTTGAATCACAGAGGACTCTCAGCATTTGAGGCTATGTGGATTCTGATTGGGCAGGGGACACTGACAGCAGAAAATCCACTAGTGGATATATTTTCATGTTGAATGGTGGTGCAGTTAGTTGGATGAGTAAGTGGCAAGCTGTAGTCACTTTGTCCACTACAAAGGCTGAATACATGGCAGCTACACATGCTTGTAAATAATAAGTTTGGTTAAAAAAAATTTGTTCTAACATTGGTTTTGATACAGGGAAAATAACTATTTTCTATGACAGTCAGAGTGCAATTTGTCTTGCAAAGAATCCTACTTTCCATGCCAGGATGAAACATATAGATGTACAGTGCCACTTTGTACGAGATATGGTGGAGGATGGAAATGTCAGTTTGGAAAAAGTTGATACTCTGGAGAATGTTGTAGATGCATTGATGAAGCCAGTGAGCATAGACAAGTTCAGGTGGTGTGCCAATTTGATGGGACTCAGTGCCCATGAATTTTAGTAGTTTTGTTGTGCTTTGGGGGTGCCTATGTGATCTTCGTCAAGTGGGAGATTGTTGGAATTATGTGCCTCAATCTCACAGGCTGAAACCTCTGGAAAAGAAAAGTCGGTATGACCTTCATTGTGTCTGGCCGACTAGTAGATGTGAAACATTTTGAAATGGTCTAGTCGTTGTGACTTTGTTGAGGTCTTGTCGACTGGTGTTATCACTGTGACATGTTGATTGTTGTGATAGTTTCTATCTCTCACCACGAATGGAGATCTCTGGCTGACAGGCCACTATTATCGTATATCAAGAAGACTCCAGGCAACAAGCGGTTTTGGGGAGAGACTTGGACGTTCGATATGTCTCATACTGACAACAAAAGTCTTTCCAACAAGTACATTCTTGGAGGCATCAGGGTAACACTAAGGGTTTGCTAAGAACTCTTAGTGATGGAGAGAAGTCTTGCTAACTGTTGTTTGGTGCTCAGTATGACTTAAGACTTCGGAGTAACGTCTCAACTATAGAGATAAGTCTTGGTGATAGATGAATACTTTGAGATAACTTGTGAACCTTGGTATGATCTCCTGGTGAAAGCGATAAGTCTTAACGACTGTTGAACATTTTGGTATAACATAAATGCTCGGTATGATCTCTTAGCAAAAGCGATAAGTCTTGGCGATAGCGATACAAGTGATGATCATCAGTATGAGGTCTTGGTGACATGGTGAAGTCTTAGTGATAGCTCTCTAGACTCAGTGTAACATCTTGCCAATAGTATGGACTCTTGGTGATATCGAATGCTAGCTTTGTGGCATCGGGGAGACACTGTTAGTGTCTCACCGACATGCCAACACAAGGTGAATGTCTTTGACCAAGTGAAGACCATCCTATGTGGCTTTTGTTTGACCAATAAAAGAAGCCGAATGGGAACCGTTAGCAGTTGGACTGTTGCAGCCGTTACTGAGAGGAAGTTTGACAGACAGGGGTGTCATGGATATACTCAAAGATTGCAAAAGTAGTCTGGTTCGAAGGATTGGTTCGATGGTTGGGTGAATAGTTCAATGTGTATCATTGTGAATTCTTTTCTGAGAAGACTGTAACTTGAATGTTTCCAGTACAAGGTTGATCATTGTGAATGATGCTGTAAACTAACATCAGAAAGATAAGTTTGATCTCTATATGTAATCTTTATTACTGTAATACAAAGTGACTTCTCTTGGTGTGGTGGGTTTTTCTCCCATAAGGTTTTTCCCATGTAAATCTGGTGTTCATATGTGAATGTATAATTCTCTATTTCTGTTATCTCTTTCAAGTGCAGCTTAATTGGACTGTAATTGTAAAATTTAAAAGTGTCTCTATATTCTTCCTCAAGGTTTTGATGTTAGGAGAGTTGTTTCTGCACCTTAGCTTTCCTTACACTACTTACAAATTTTGGAAGAAGTTGGAAGATCTTTATGAAGGAAATGATAGAGTGAAATTGACAAATAAGTTGACGGCAAAGCATAGATATGAGAATATGAAAATGGAAAAAGGAGAAGACATTGTAAGCCATTTTCATAAGATTGATCTAGTAGAAAATGAAGTTAGAAATCAAGGGGGTACTTTGACTAATGAAGATATAATTGAGAAGATTCTAATGATCATACCAAAGTTTTACAGTGACAAGGTTTTAGTTATTGAGGAAACATATGATCCTAATAAATATACTAAAGAAGAGCTATTTGGAACCTTTACTGCATTTGATATGAGAAAGTTTGGAAAGGAGGAAAAGACAGAAATGACATTTAAAGCAACAAAGATTGAAGATGGTCCAGATAGTGATGGTTTAGATGAGTTGGAAGTGAACTTTACCAGGAAGTTGAAGAAAGGTACCGATAAGTATAAAGGTATGTTTCCCTTTAAATGCTTCAGATGTGGTAATATTGGTCATTATGCTTCAAGATGCCTGAATAGAGGTGTACATAAGAAGAACAAATATCATAAACATAGAAAGGATAAGAAATACAAAAGTTGCACTTAGAGAAGAAGTTGGAACCTTTAATGATGAATTTGATTATGAGGGTGATAATAATGAATGCTTGTTCTTAGCTTTGGAGAGTAAATATGTGACTGCTAACTCTAGAAAATGTGCAAGAAAAAGTGATTCAGAGAACAAGAAGGATGAGATGGAAGGTACTTTGGTCACTGCATTTCATACTAGACAAGATGAAGACTATTGGGTGATTGACAGTGGATGTTCTAATTACATGACTGGAGATAAAAGTAATTTTGCTAAACTTGAAAAGTATGATGGTGGTTTGGTTATGTTTGGTGATGATTCTAGAGCAAAGATTGTTTGGAAAATTACAATTAGTTTTGATGGAATTCATAGTATTGATGATGTATATTATGTAAAGGGCCTAAGGCATAATCTTTTGAGTGTCAGATAGATTTGTAGCAAAGGTTTCAAACTTGTATTTTAGGATAATACCTGTGAGATCAGAAAAGGATCCGAAGCTATGGTTGTTGTAGGAAGGAGAACACATGGAAATATCTATCAGCTTAAGGGTGTTGATGGTTAGTGCCTAGTATCTCAAGTTAATTAATGTTGGCTATGGCACCAGAGAATGGGACATGTAAACTTTGATAATATGGTCAGGATCAGTTCAAGAGATGTTGTTTGAGGTCTTCCTAAAATCATAAAGCTTGCTAATACTATTTACAGAAGTTGTCAGTTAGGAAAACAAACAAGATGCAGTTTCAAAGGAAAAGAGAAAACTACTAGAAGAATGTTGGAATTAATTCATATAGACCTTTTTGGTCCTACTAGAGCAGGAAGCCTAAATGGTGGTAGGATTTCATGCTTCTTATTGATGATTATTCTTGAATGACATGGGTTGCTTTTATTAGAGAAAAGACTCAGGCTCTAGATAGGTTTAAAGTGTTCAAAGAAAGAGTATAAAATGAAGTGAACCTAAGAATAAAATGTTTGAGATCTAATAGAGGTGGAGAATTCACTTCTAGTGAGTTTAATGTATTTTGTGAAGAGCATGGCATAAAGAGACATGTTTCTACTCTGAGAACCCCTCAACAAAATGGAGTGGTTGAGAGAAAGAATTGTACTATATAGGAAGCTACAATAACCATGATGAAAGAAGAAAATGTACCTGATGTGTACTAGAGAGAGGCAATACACATTTTTGTTTATGTTCTTAATAGATTTCATATCAAAGGCAACAACACAAAGACTCCTTATGAGTTATGGACTGGTAAGTCTCCTACTGTGAAATACTTTAAGGTGTTTGGAATTATATGTTACATTAAAAGAGATGATGAAAATCTTGGGAAGTTTGATGCTAGATGTGATGAAGTGATTTTCCTTGGATATTCAACTACCAACAAAGCATATGGATTCTTTAATAAAATATTGAGGAATATTGTTGAAAGTACTAATGTGAAGGTTGATGAGGAAATGCACAGACCTAGTGAGATAAGTGAATTTGAACTAGATGATCCTATTGGTGCACCAGTACCAGAAGAGAATAAGGAAGAGGAAGAAGAATAGACTGAAGAAGAAGAAGAAAATGAATCAGAACTTGTTCCTAAGACTCCTAAGTATGTCCAGAAGAATCATCCAGAGGAAAAAATAATTGGAGATAAGAGTGAAGGTGTGAAGACAAGAAGTAAAGTTGCAGTTGAGGTAAATCTGTGTTTACTTTCTAAAATAGAACCTAAGACTGTATGTGAAGCATGTGAAGATGAAAGTTGGGTTAGAGCTATGAAAGAAGAGTTGCAACAAATAGAGAAGAATTAGACATGCAAATTGGTTCCTAGACCTATGAATAAGAATGTAATTGATTCAAAGTGGGTGTTTAGGAATAATTTGAATGAAAATGGTGAAGTTATAAGAAACAAGCAAGACTTGTATGCAAGGGATATTCACAAGTTGAAGGCATAGACTTTGAAGAGACATTTTCCCTAGTGGAAATAATGGAATCTATTAGGATGTTTTTGGCATTTTCTAACCACAAGGAATTCAAAGTATATTAGATGGATGTCAAGTATGCATTTTTGAATGGTGAACTAGAAGAAGAAGTATACATGGAACAACCTAAAGGATTTCAATTATCAGACAAACCAAATATGGTTTGTAAGTTGAAGAAGGCATTGTATGGATTGAAACAAGCTCCTAGAGCATGGTACGGAAGATTGGATAGATATCTAACTTAGCAAGGATTCAACAAAGGCTCTACTGACAACAATCTTTACTTCAAAGTGCAAAATAAAAAAATATTGATAGTGGTAGTATGTGTTGATGATATCATCTTTGGAGGCAATGAAAGTATGTGTAAGAGATTTGTAGAGGAAATGAAAAAATAATTTGAAATGTCCATGATTGGTGAGTTGAATTTATTTCTTAGTCTTCAAGTAAATCAAACTAATAAGGGGATATTCATTTCACAATCTTAGTATGTGAAAGAGTTGTTAAAGAAGTTTGGAATGGATGACTCCAAACCAATTAGTACTCCTATAGTGACTAGATGTAAGCTAAGTAAAGATGATGAATCTACAAAAGTTGATCAAATAAAATACAAATCTATGATTGGTGGACTACTGTATCTTATTGCTACCAGATCGGATATCATGCATGCATTATGTTTAGTTACCAGATTTCAAGTAGATCCTAAAGAAGCACATGTTATAGCTATAAAGAGGATATTCAAATATCTTAAAGGAACTCTAGATTTTTGCTTATGGTATCCTAAGGATATTGATTTCACCTTAACTTCTTATACCGATGCAGATTGGTTGTTTGGATGACCGAAAGAGTACCAATGGAAGTGATTTCTTTCTTGGTGGAAGATTGGTTGCATGGTTAAGTAAGAAATAGGACTATGTTTCTTTATCCACTATAGAAGCAAAGTATATTGTTGCAGCATCTTATTGCACATAGGTTTTGTGGATGAAGCAAACACTGAAGGATAATGGAGTGACATGTGATGAGCCTATTCCTATCTTCTGTGACAATACAAGTGCTATAAAAATTTCAAAGAATTCGGTAATGCACTCAAGAACAAAACATATATCTATCAGATATCATTTCCTGAGAGAGAAGGTATTAGAGAATAAAATTGGGTTGGAGTATGTTTCTACAAAGGAACAGATTGTAGATATATTTACTAAGGATCTTTCGAAGGATACTTTTAAGTATCTCAAGGAGATATTGGGGGTCACTAGCCCTCCAAACTAGGTGCACATGGAGGTGCATTAGTCCATTGGATCCAAAAAATCTTCATTTATCTAGATTGATGAATGGGTCTACTCCATAGGGGGGTAGAAAGTTTTCAACGTTGCAGTATGAGTTGCATGTGTGCACTCCTAAGGGGGAGTGAAAAGAGCTTTTGATCTTTTCCATTTATTTCAAAGGGGGAGAAAGAGTCATGTGAAAAATAGTAGAAGAGGAAGAGAAGGTATTTTCTAGAATGTTGAGAATGCAGGAATGTTGTGCAAAATGTCTTCTAAAAATAAAGGAGAGTTTTATCTTTGATGGTTTTTCACATAATGTGTTGTCGTCAATGACAAAGGGGGAGATTTTTGCAAGTATGAGAAAGTTTGGTGGTTTTTTCATTAATTTCTTCATTGATGTCAACATAGTTCAAAATGTTGCATATTGTGCATGTATAGTTGAAATTTTATTGAGATGTTGTGAGTACATGGAGCTATCCTTATGATGATGCAGATGTGCTGAAATGATGAGTTACCAAGTGCTTTTGAGAAAATTAATAAAGAGTGAAGTTAGAAGTATGTATGTATTAAAAATGTGCTCTATTTTTTGCTCCACATTTCTTCTATGTTGATCCTATGTTTGCATAGATCTAAAGGGTTGTTGCTAGAGATCTACTGGTGTCATCTTCTGATTTGTAGCTTTTGGCTTCATAGAGTGTGAAAGTTGTGTGAACGGGTGTGTGAACCGGTTTGGAAAAATTGCTTGTCTATGGACTGGGAGAAATTTTTCTACTCTGCAATCCTCTTTTGTTTTGTTTTAGGTCTTTCGGATCTATAATATTCCTTGTAATAATGTTCTTTAGGTTCTGGAAGAGATGTGTGTGGTTTGGTGTTCTAGAAGTTAAGTTTCAAGGTTGTTGTATGTGTTTGCACAGTCTGGATGGACTAGTGGAAGATGTTCTATGTTTGAAAGTGGTTACACTTGTTGTGGATGTATCTGAAGGTATCTAAGATGTGTTCCTGTGCATGATAAATCATGTTGCACCATTTGTATGTTAACTTCTTATTGGAAAGTGTGTACTTCAATGTTCATTTATGTTTTCGTTAGGTTTGGTTGACCTCATGTTTACACTTCATATGAAGAATTAAAATTTAATTAAGGAAGCATGTGGTCGATCCAAGATGTTGCTTTTTGTCTTGATTAAGTGGTTAATTGGTCCACTCTCATTTCTTTCCACCGTGGGAATGTTGAGTTGCTGACCTAATTTGAATTTATGAAATGAAGCCTATGCGGCCAACCTTGGAGAAAGTTTCTAAGGTTGAAGATGGTATAAATGCAAGTCGAGTTGTGAAAGATTAAATCATAGAAAATAACAAAGTAAGCCACAAGTGAAGAGCATATTTGTAGAAAGTGAGTTGAGGTAGCAGTACTTTATTGTGTTAGATTCCTGAAAGCAGTGAGCTAAAGGTTTCTAGAATCTTCTAGTCCAAGCTACGGATGTGTGTAAATTGTTGTGGTGTATCTTTCTTTTATCTTTTGTATCTGTAGGTAGTGAGCCTCCCTATTGGACAATGATTCCTTTATGTAGGAAGTGAGCCTTTTTATTAGGGCAATGAACCCTTGGTAGTGAGCCTCTTCTATTTGGTTTTTCTATCACTTTATATTATGAGTTTGTAGACACGTAAATTATCATGATTGATATCATAACCTCAATTCTAATTCACTAACTTTGATTCTTCCTTGATCACTTTTTTACTAATCATTTAATTCAATGATTTTTATTTAATTAAATTCATTAAATTTCCTCCTCAATCACATAATACACTTTATCAGATTATTCCATCATAATTCCTCTTTGATTAAATAAATCAATTTTATTTAATTTAATCATAATGTTCTTCATTTAATTGAATAAATAAAATTTATTTAATTAAATTATTAATCTCCCAACTATCCTCTCATTTGATTTAAATAAATCTAAATATCTAAATCAAATGTCAAATCAAACTAACTTCATCTAAGTTAATTAATCCTAATTAACTCCTAACACTAATCCTCCATTCCTCTATCTTTTGCAAGTTGCACATGTAAATAAATTTATTTGATTTATTAATTCCTCTACTTTCATTCAATTGTGGCATATTCTTGGAATATTCCACTTATTTTAATTCTCCCTCCCAAAGGAATTTTTTCCTCCAACTTGGCATTAAAGGCTCTTACATGTCCTCTCTTTGAGCTAACTTGGCATTAAAGGAACTTACATCCCCTCTTGCACAAGTCACTTCAAATTCAAATTCCACCTACATACATTTAACATGCACATTGTTCAAAATGTGCCCCACTCTCCTTCATTGGCATGTTGACAAGTAGCACAATGCCATTGGTTCAAATGTTAATCCCACATTCATCCTATTCCTCATTCTTCAACTCTTCTTCATTATAAATAGAGGCCTTCTCTATTTGATTTGGCATCCACAATCCATGTAAGATCATCATGCTCATTTGAATCCACAATCACTCACAAGTTTTATGCAAGGTTATTATAGTCATTTTGAATTCAAAGTATCCATTTTCATCCACATTTCATCCATGTTAGCATAAGAGTTCATCATTCATAGCAAGGTTATTACCATTTTGCACCAAAGATCAATCAATCATCATCAAGCTTATCAAGGAATTGGGAAAGGGCTTCATTCCACATCAAAGAAGCATCAATTCCCCCATGGGATGCTGGTTTGAGCATTTTGAATGATATTTCATTAGATTTCATTTGATATTTCCCTTTGTTTTCTTGTTCTTGTGTTTGAATGAATTTCATGGGGAATATTTGGTTTAAACATTTTTATTGACTAATGATCACTTGTTTGTTCATGTTTGAGAAGGTTTAGGAAAATCATTCCACATTTGACACTAAAAGGAGGGAAGAAATCTCAAATTTAACACATTTTTTGGTTAATTTTGTTGTTTTCTCTTTTTTGTTTCTTCTCAAGATACAACGACGCTGAAGAGGAAAAACAACGACGCTATCAGTCCAACGTCACTATATAGTGACATTGCCTCTGCAATCAAAGGGCGATGCTACATTAATTTTCCAAAGGGTCTAGTCATCCAAATTTCAAAAGGTGATGTTGGTCAACATAGTAGTGCAATCGTGGTCTCTATTTTTCCACAGAGCAATGTTGGTTTCCACAGAGCAACGCTAAAAGCTTCAAATAGAGGTACCTTCATGGATTGCGACATTGGGTTAGGGTAAAGTGTCAATTTTCAAATTTATTTTAACATGTGTTGTTTTGTTTTGACCTCCTTTGAATTTTAACTTGTTTTGTGGCTCTGTTTCCTATAGGCTAATCAACTTTTGCAGGTTTGGTGATCAAGAAGGAAAGAAGGAAACAAAAAAGAAGGTTTCTCTTATGGAACTATTTCACAATTGTAACAAGTGTTTTTAAACACTTTGGGAACATTTATAATTGTATCATTGGATATTGTTATCTTCAGCTTTAGAACTAACTACATTTCATTTAGGTTTTGAAAAGAATAATAAAAAAGCTTTCTTTTTCTCAAAGTTGGTTAAAAAGAACCTTAGAAACTCACTAGGTTTGATTTTGGGTTTTAAAAATTGAACAAGCAACTTCAAACACTTGATTTTGGTGCTATAAAAAGAGCTCACTATTGTCTTTGGGGATTTAAAATGAACATGTGCTTATCTTTTTTTATAATATTTTTTACAAACTAATACCATTGAAATGTGTATGCACTTCTCTCACACTTCACGGTGACCTTGAGAATCAAAATCATTTTGGTGATATTAGCTTGTCTCTTTGTTCACATAAACAAAGATTGATCGAACTATGAATGTACCTACTTTCTTTTTTTTACCTTTATAGTGCCTGCCTTGGTGGGAAAAAGTACTCACCCCAAGGGAATGACCCAAGCAATAACAAGCATTAGCCAAGCTCTTCCAAACCGCTATATAAATTTGTTGTTGCGATGAAAATTGTAAACAATGGGAAGTGGTGCATGATAACTCTCTGCTAGTGTATTTATGATGTGTAAAGCCTTTGTTCTAAGGGTTGGGAGATCTCTCACAAGGATTTTATCATTGCACCCCTTAAATTGGATGCCCTTACTATGACACTTTGTTTAGAATCCAAAATCCCAATATTTGTTGGTGTCAGGAGGTCATACCTCCAGAGCCGTCCCGCATACTTGCAATTATTTGTAGAGATGAAAATTTTGTCATGGGAGATTCATGGGAGCTGAAGCTTGAATGACCTATAGAAGTGAGTGTCATGGAGGGGAGCTAGTGTGGTCAACCTTCTAGCATCCACTCTAAATAAGTGCAACTAAATTTATCCAAGTGGGAATTCAAAAAATATTTTCTTTTCCATCCTAGGCTTGTGCAATTTTGAATCAGTTAAACACATTGTTTGGATCCAACACCTTGAAAACAAAAATTCAACAAGGAAATCAAATTTCAAACCTTTAGAAGAAGCAAATACCTTTGAAAAATCCAAGTGCTATTGCTTGTCCCTAGGGATTTCATCCTTAGAGGCTTCTAAGTATTTGGATTTATATCTCTATTTTCTCTTTAAAGTCAACATTATGGAACTATTTCCTTACTTTCCTTGATTTCCACATAATGGACCTTTTGGGATGAAAAGAAACTGATACATAGACATTTAGTTCAAAATCTAATCAAGAAAGTGTTTGTGGTAAAAAGGACTCATTAAGCAAAGATAAAAGACAAATTGAACCCTACATGTGTTTTCTCAAATGATTTCCCACAAGATCAAAGTTCCAAAACCAAAGTCCATTAATTGAAACAAACGTCTTAGTCCAAGAAATCTCTAGAAATGTTAGTATATGCTTTACGAAGTTAGGGAAAGATTGGTCTATAAATTTTACAAATGTGCTTCAAAGTACAATCCTAATTTGTATTCATTCTATTATTGTCAAAATCCAAGTCTTTTTCAACGTTTTGAGTATCTCACTTTGTAGGGTTAACAAGTTCTTAGAAGTATAGCATGTTCTTCAATACCTAGGTCTTGTAAACAAAAGTCTCTCAAAGTTCACTTAGGATCAAAATCAACAATTTCATCCATCCTCCAACATCAAACAAAACCCATCTCACAAACAACTCTTAGAATCTTTGGAAAAATCATTCATACTATACTTTTGGAAAATCCTTCAAAATCAAAATCAAAACCATCTTGTTTGATTGAGTGTGTTTGGATGCATCCTTCTTCATACACTTAGTTAAATTATCATCTTGTGGAAAATTTTATTCCAAGACAACATATAACCTCTTGGAGTTTATGAGTTCATTATCAAATCCAAAATCAAATCCAAGTCAAAACCAAATAAAATCTAAAATCAAAAAATCCAAAAGTCCTAAAGTCTAGTATCTCCTTCAAGTTTTCTTAAGAGTTCAAATCATCCACATCATCCATCTTTCATTATCTCATCACCATCCTTTGATCCTTAACATCTTATATTTTCTTTTTTGTACCTAAATTTTAGATTAACCTGAGTTAGAGGTTCACCTCCTATATTCTTGAAAATTGATCCTTATTTTATGGTCCAAACTAGATCTCAAAAAGAAAAACATGGAAACAAACAAAGAAACATCCACTTCAAGTGACTTACACCCAAAATCAACCCCATTTGATCTAGCAATCCCCCATTCAATCTTTCTCTAATACCACAAGATCTTCAAGAGGGAGGTTTCCAAGTGGAGGATATCACCAACAATGTCCTAGGAATGACTCAAGATGGAAATGGTCCAAAACCCTAAAAATCACAAAATTTTCAACACAATGATGAGGCTTAATCCTTCACAATACATGTTAGAACTAGCAAAGGAAGGGGATAAACTCCCTTCCAATTATTATGTAAGCAGTATTATGGAGAAACCTCTTGGGGTTATGCCACCAGTCTCATTCACACCTTCCTTCCAAAACATCATTCAAACCATCCCATAATGAACATCATCTCATGCTTCAAGTCAATCCATAGTTGCCAAGGGGAGTTCCTTGCTTCATTCTCTTCAAACATATCCCCTTGTGAATAACCAAGACTTGGATACAAACACCATCTTGGGTTAACCAAAAACCATTCCCCAAAATCCGAAACACCCATACATTTCACTCATCTTTCATGACCCCAACAACCCATCCTCTCTCTTCACATCACCGGCATATTCTCTTACCACACAGGTCTCTCTCCCCATGACTTCACAAGGAGAAGGTGGACTATTTGGACAAGGGGGAATCTTTGATCCCTCATCATCACCGCTTCCTCAAGGAAACACACCACCCATCTTCCCACCATTTCCCCCTCTACCACTAGCATCCACACCAATCCTCAGTTTAGGGCAGCCCCCTTTACCAATCCTCAATCAAAAAAATCAAAACAATCCACCAATCATGAATCAAATCAACATACCAAATCCTCTAATCATGCCACTGATATCACAACACCAGGTGGCACTAATCCAAACAACACAATCAATCACTACACCATCTACAACACCTCAAATATCTCAAAACATAGTCTCCCAAGGACCTAACATATCAATCACACCATCTACCATGCAACCTCATATCATCAATCCAACAACACCACAAAAACCACCTCAACAAACTCCCATGAAAACATCTCACACCATTCTTAATACTCCACTTCTACCACCAAGACCAAACATGGAAAATCAATACAACATCACATTGCAAGCAGCTCAACAAGCCTATCAAAAGGAATTTTAGCAGTTTCAACCTCAACAAGCATAGGCACAATAAGCTGCAAAACAAGCACAACAAGCTACCCAAGCACAAGCTCAAGCTTTGTTGCAACAACAACAAGCCACCCAAGCTACCCAAGCTGCACAAACAGCTCAAGTTGCACAAGCTGCCTAGGCCGTCCAACAAGCTCAAGCTTAGGTACAAGCCCAATATCAAGCTCAGCAAGCACAAGCACAAGCACAATACCAAGCGCAACAAGAAGTAGCTCATCAACTAGACCAACAACAAGCATTGTTGGCACAACAACAGCAAGACCAACAACAAGCATTTTTGGAACAACAATAATTGCAAGCATACCAACAAGCATTGATCACACAAAAAATCTTGAATCAACCTCCCAAAAACATGGAAAACACCCCACCTACCACTCAAACAATCAAACCACCCCAAAACACATTCATCCCACCACTCGATCAACAAAATAATGTGTTTGCACAAATCAAATTGCTTTCACAACAAGTGCTAGACCTCCAATCTAGAAAAATAGTGAAAACACCAAGAAATTTGTGCCCCTATCCATTTGACAAAAGCATTGTGATGGTTCCATTCCCAAAAGGATTTGAAATCCCTAAATTTGACAAATATTGTGGGACGGGTAATTCTGAAGATCACATCAAGGAATTCCAGGTACATTTTATGGAAGTTGCATATGAAGACACTTATCTAATGCGACTATTCCATTGAAGTTTGGCTAGACCAGCAATGGAATGGTTCTCTCACCTTTTTCCTAGAATCAAAAAAGTTCCAAGAAATTGTGAACTCATTCATACATAACTACACATTCAACATAGGCATGGATGTGAGTCTAGATGAACTATCTACTCTCAAACAAGCTAAGGGGGAAACATTCTCATCCTTCTTACAATGATGGAAATATAAGGCCAATAGGAGTAAGTAGGCCATGCCAGAAGAAAAACAAATTTGTACTATCATCGCCAATCTATAAAAAACCTTGTCCTTCCATCTAAAAATTCAATGCATCACCACATATGACCAATTGATCCCCAAGGTGCTCAACATTGAAAGAGCCCTTATTGCACAAGGGGGGACACCCACACATCAAGAATATCACGATAACCGCCCATCAACCAGTTACAACAAAAAACCTCGCACATGGGCGAAGAACAAAAACATTACTAATGATGGTGTAGTTGAAGCCAAAGTTATAATTAGTGCCCCAAAGAAAAATGCACAATCATATCAACAACCACAAGTCAACAACCGAAACAACACACAAGCCAACATAGTATGACAACAACTCCACAATCAAGTGGTCAATAATCTGAATAATAGAGGGGGACCACCCCCACGGAACAAGTATCCCCCCAAATGAAAATACACACCCATATGGGAGTCAATCTAATTTTTCATGAAAATTTGGTACAAGAGAATCTCATTAAAATCCATATTTATGAGAATTATCAAGAGCCCCAAATGAAACCACCGTGGTATAACGAAAATAATCTTTGCGATTTTCATAAAATCAAGGGACACAGAACAGCCAATTACATGAGACTTAAAAACCTGATCCAAGACCTTATCGATGACATAACCATAAATGTTGAACAACCTACAGGAAATCAAGACCTTAAGATATACAAAAATCTGATAATAGATCACAATAAAGGGAACAACAATGGAAAGACAAAGTATGGAAATGTAAACCATGTTTATGATCATGTTGTTGCATCCTTAGATGAATGGGTCACTGTTGTTAACATCAAGGGAGCCAAATACAATTGTGGAGTCACCACACGTGGTGGAAAGGTTACCATTTCTAGACCATCCCAACCATCAAAGGCACTAGCCTCTAATCCAAAATCCATTCCCAATAGTTATAATGTCTTGGACCAGCTAAAAAGAACCCCCGCCTAGATCTCCATCATGGAGTTGCTAAAAATATCACCCACACATAGGAAAATCCTAGAAGAAGCATTGGCTTCATCCATTGTCCCCACAAATCTTGATGCAAACCAGTTCCAATCTATGGTCAAACACATCACCACAACACATCTCCTAACATTTTCTAATCAGGACTTCCCAACACAACCATCTCATAACTACCCACTCCATCTTGAAGTTCTAGTCCATAAGAATAAAGTCAAAAGAGTCTTGGTGGATGGGGGTACAAGTCTGAATATTTATACTCTCAAGCTGATAAACAATCTGGGATTCTTTGAGGAGATCATTGAAAAAGGTAAAGGTATTACAATCAGGGCATATGATGATCAGGAAAGAGTGTCTCAAGGCACTATTCAACTCCCTATTCAAGTAGGGCGAGCCATCATGGAAACTACAGGCCATGGATCCATGGAATGCAAGTTGTTGCATCTACCCTCCATCAATGTGTCAAGTTTCCCTATCAAAATCAAGAGGTCACAGTCCATCCTAAACCATTTTATTATTGCAAGAATATGGAAGCCAAGTACTACAAGATCCCTGAAGTCCCAAAGAATGATGAAGTCCCTACAACTCCATATGTAGACCCATCCACCTTAGCCTCCATTTTTGAGACAAAGACACCTGTCATTCTAGTCATCTTTGATATCAAATTCATTATCCAAGACAATGGGTGTGGGGATATTAAAATGAAGAAGAGTGCCTTTGTAATAGGAGAGTTACCTCAATCTCCTCGGTCTCATTGGCAGCCCCAACCGATTGAAACATCAATCCAAACATTTAAGGAAGACCCCTCCAAATTCAGATATTGGGGAGACCTAATTCGGGAAGTGGTAGACAAAAAGGATATATCAAGTTCAATATACCAAGATGAAAGGCCCGTGTATGATCTTCCCATGGATGATAACAACAAAGGCTATAGATGATGCTTGGCATGGGCTATAACAAAAATAAGAAACTTGGGAAAAATTACAATGGTCTTCTAATACCTATCATTCCTAATAAGCATATAAGAAATCTTGGCCTTGGATGTACCCCTCCGAAAATAACCATACTTGGAAAAAGTGCCCCAGTAAGAAAAGTCAAAGCTCCTCTTCGGTTACCGGTGTCCATAGGTCTACCTTTAGATAACTTTACCTTTTGACATAACTGATGTGTGTGATGAGGACCCCATAACTGACCTACCCATGCTATTTGAGGATTCCACCCTTCTCATGATTAGTACCCTATCTTTTGAGTTGAACAACCAAACCAATGAGCTAAAATTTGTCTACCCCCAACTGATCGATTACGACCAACGAGGACCACTAATTCTAGACACATTCAAAAATGATGAAGCACTCTTATAATTCATGGGATTGTGGGATATGATACCATGTGGAGATCATAAAGTTGGGTTCAACATTGAGATAGACACACATGCATATTATGGGGAAACAATTGAATCCCTCGGTCACAAAAGTGAAAATTTAATAATAATATCTAGGCCTTTGAGTGAAAACCACACTGTGACACTCTCTGGCCCAAATATAGTAAAAACAATGGACACATCCAATCGTGAAAACCTCTCTGAGATGCCAGAGGATGAGGGATTCAATCTTCCCCTTAGTGTTATTCATCAGGAGAAGTCGGCAATCTTAGAAGAAAAGTGCAATCTAGTCAACCTGGGAACAGAAGATACACCACATATCACATTCTATGTAGAATCACTTTTGATAGAAGAATAAGAACTCCTAGCTACTTTTCTAAGAGAAAGAAAGGTAAACTTTGCATGGACCTACACCCACATGCTTGGTCTTGATCCAGAAGTTGTGGTTCACCATCTAGCTATCTATCCAGAAGCAAAACCAGTAAGACATGTAGACACTTAAAAATGACCTAGGCCTACAAGCACTATTTTTACCACTTTCGTCCTAGCATAATTATGACATTTAATTATGTCTTTGGTCCACATTCGACTATTGATTAAATAATTCATAATTATTTAATTAATTCATGTCCTTTTATTCTTCATGATTATTAAATAAATAAATTTTATTTATTTATTAAATATGTCATTAATTATCTAAGTCTTCCCCTAATTAAATAAATTTCTAAATTTATTTAATTATCCTTCTTTAGTCATTTCTTCCGATTATTAAATAAATAAGTTTTATTTATTTATTTAATATGTCACTAATTGTCATAATTAAATGAATTGATTAATTTATTTAATTAATTAATCTTATCTCGCTAAATTAAATAATTATCTTTAATTATTTAATTGTCAAAATTATTCCTCTCATTTTAAATAAATAAATTATTTAAAATGTCATCACATTCTTAACTGATAGTCCATTTTGGTAAATAATCTGAAAATCGATTATTTATTATTTCACAAAATCCATATTTGGAATTAATTTAATTCAAATTGGTAACTTTCCTCCAAAAATCAAGTAATCGGGCAGATTATTGATTTTTCAAATCTGATCTTCAGTTCAACTCTTATCTTCTTTATTTTTGAAAATATTTATTTTTGAATTAATTATCTCATTTATTCTCCACCGTTGATTCGATTCTCTCAGATGACATCTCTACCACTCACTTAAGGATTTTACCCTAACCCTGATTAGGGATTATCAAATTTAATCTGGGCCTCTGATTTTAGGTCTCTGTCAAAAGTCAATCTCGCCCGTCCATTCAAAATGGAATTTTCTATAAAATGCTATTTTTTTCTCATTTTTAGATTACGCATTGACATACTTAGAGATATTACAGACATTGCAGTGTTTTATTATTCCACTTAGTCTTGGCATATTTAGTCATAGGCATTTCAATCATATTGTCATAGGCATAGGCATTTTAGAAGAAAATCCTTCAAAGCTTGCGTAGGACTTCGTCAAGGATTGCTTGCACGTTCAATCTAAGGGCAACACAAATCAGCAAGTTAGAAGGTGTAATGGAGATCAGCCATGGAGAATGAAAACATTGGGTGAGATTGTTCTATTTTATGTGTTTTAGTTTATTGTTCCTTTGCACTTCATTATTTCTTTGGGTTTATTCTTTCAATTCATTTGATAAACTAAACTTAAAATTAACCCTTAGATACAAGACAAAAACTAAGAAATAGCATTATTGGTCAAGATGGAATTACAAAAGCTCCTTGATATTGGTTTCATATGACCAATTGATTATCCAGAGTGGGTTTCAAATATTGTACCTATTTCAAACCCCACTAGGGGCATCTACATCTACCCTAACTTTAGAGATTTGAATAAAGCATGTCCCAAGGATGATTTCCCTCTCCCAAACATAGACATGAATGTGGATATGATGGAAGGGAATGAAATGCTATCACTAATGGATGGATTCTTAGGGTACAATCAAATCATGATAGCTCAGGATGACCAACACAAGATGGATTTTACTTATCCATGGGGGACATACTATTGGAACATGATTCCATTTGGGTTGAAAAATGCAAGAGCTACCTATCAAAGAGCCATGATGCTAATCTTCCATAGCGTGATTCACAAAACTATGGAAGACTATGTGGATGACATATTGGCTAAATCAAAGAAGCATCGAGATCACATAGCAGCACTAAGCTTCATCTTCGACAGGCTAGAAGAATACAACGTTAGGATCAATCCAAAAAAGTGTCTTTAGGGTACAATCAAGCATGTTACTAGGGTACATTGTATCTATGAGAGGAATCGAGATAGACCCCACTAAAGTCAAAGCAATTCTGAAGATGAAGGCACCAAGAACCTTGAAACAATTGAGGATTTTGCAAGGAAGGCTCCAATCCATTTGCCATTTTATAGCACAGTTAGCAGATAAGGTTATCCCATATTCTCATCTACTCCACAAGGGGGCAGCATACAAATGGGACGAGAAATGTGACCAGGCTTTCAATAAGATCAAGGATTACTTTCTCACACCACTAGTTCTCATGCCACCAATTCTAGGCAAGCACTTGATCCTGCATATATCAGAAACAACAGCAGCCCTCGGCACTCTCTTAGCTAAACATGATGAAAATGGGAAGGAGAGAGCTATTTACTACATCAGTAAAACCATGGTGGGACACAAACTAAATTACACATCCATTGAGAAGGCTTGCTTACCAATCGTTTTCGCCACATAGAAATTCAAACACTATATGCTAGCACATCAGATAAAACTCATTGCCAAGATAGATCCTCTCAATTATTTTCTTTCTAAAGCAACACTCATAGGGTGAACAACTAAATGGTTTATGATCCTAACAAAACACAACATTGATTATGTAGAATGAAAGGCCATTAAAGGATATGTAATTGCAAATTATCTGGTAGAGGCGCCAATATATTCATAAAACCCACTTGTATCAGAGTTCCCTGATGAGTCCATCTTTAACATATGTGTAATAGATCACTAGAAAGTATATTTTGATGGATCCTACACACAATATGGGTTAGGAGATGGAATCTTCTTCATTACACCACAAGGAGATTGCATACCCAAGTCATATAAGTTTTCTTTTCCTTGCACAAACAACATTGCAAAGTATGAAGCCCTTGTCATAGGACTCAAAATAGTAGTACAGTAGCAGATCATGGCACTCAAAATCTATGGATATTCATAGCTAATCATCAACCAGGTAAATGATGACTACCAAATGAAGGATGAAAAATTGACTCCATACAAGAAATTGGTGGAAAGCCTCAAAGAGTTCTTCATCAACATCATGTTTGAGCAAATACCCAGGGAAAACAACAGAGCAGCAAATGCTATGGTAACAATCGGATTACTACTGGATATCCCACATAACATCCCTAAGCAAGAATTCCTTGTAGAGCATCTTCTCATACCAACATTTGAGGTACCAAAGTCTAAATTTTTGTGTAAAATCGTTGGTCCCGGTGATCCCTGGTATCATGATATATACACCTACTTGAGAATAGGAGTCCTCCCCACTGATATAACCCTAAACCTTAAAAGAACATTTTTCAAAAAGTCATCCCGCTTTGTTATCTTAGCAGACACCCTATACCATAGGAGTATTGAAGGAACCCTTTTACAATACCTAAATGTTGAGGAATTTTTGACTGCTTTAATCGAGGTACACAATGGCATTTGTGGGTCACATTCGATTGGTATGACTTTGGCGAAGAAACTATTGAGGACTGGGTACTATTGGCCTACAATGGAGAGGGAAGCTCACAACTATGTCCAAAGATGTGTATAGTGCCAACAACATGGGGATCTCATCCATGCACCAGCTCAAGAGCTCCACCCAATCATTACACCTTGGCCCTTTTCACAATGGGGACTTGATCTCATTAGTAAAATCACTCTCACCTCATCTAGTGGACATAAGTTCATTATCACCACCACGGAGTACTTCACGAAGTGGGTAGAGGCCATCCCCATGACCTATATCATAGGAAATTAGATTTCTAAGTTCATCCTAAACTACCTAATTTTCTACTACAATGTCCCTCAATCCATTATCTCATATAACGGGACACCTTTCAAAAACTAGGATGTTCGATACCTATGCCAAAAGTTCAAAATCCAACATCGCTTTTCCACTCCATACTACCCCCAAGGAAACGGCCAAGGTGAGGCTACCAATAAAACCATCTTGAAAATCATAAAGAAAACAGTCAATGAAGTTGGTCATGACTGGCACCTATAGCTAAATCTCGCCTTATGGCCCTACCAAACAAGTATCCACACACCTACATGTGCAACCCCTTTTTCCCTGGTCTACAAATCAAAAGGCATCCTTCCTATTGAGATCGAGCTCCCATCCTTAAGAATATCATTGCAAAATCTCATCACTGATGAATAATATCAAGTATCATGATTGAACGAGATGGAACTACTAGATGAGCGGAGCATAGATTATCTGAATCATTTGCAAGTCTATCAAAATTGTCTCAAGCGAAGCTACAATAAGAAGATCAGGAGTCAAACCTTTCAAGTTGGAGAGCTTGTTTTGAAAGAGAATTAGAAGAATTTTCCAAATCTAGACAACAAGGGAAAGTTTGAACCCAATTGGTTGGAACCCTTCATCATCATAGCAAGCTACAAATTGGGAGCATATCAGTTATCAACACCAGAAGGTGAATCTCTATAGGAGCCTATGAATAGCTCCCATCTCAAAAATATTTATGCCTAAAATTTCCAAGGTGTAAATCCAAAAATCCAAAAAATCCAAAAATATAAAAATAAAAAAAAATCAAAAAAAGGATTGAAAACAGTAAGGAAAAAAATTGTCCTCTAAGTGAAAACCACCTCGGTGGCACTTTGGGCAAGTACCTGGTGAAAACATGACAAACAAGCACCTTGTGTAAATAAGCACTTTCCATCCACCATGATCTCTATAGCTTATTCTGTATCATTCATCCATCACACTTCCATATCTCCATCCATCACCCATCTGCATCTATGTCAAAGCTTGATCTCGTGTTCGTATCATGATCCCTCCTAGTACTACTCGGCCCATTCCTAAGGCTAGTTTTTCCTACATGTATATGAGTAGTCTATTGCACCACGTTGGGAGAATGTTCTTATACCTACATTGGATCATATTCGTGTATATTCTTGAAGTATTCCTTAAAATAAAAAAACCCAAAACATTCAAAACATATCAAAATCCAAAAATAGGTCAAAAAAGTCAAAAAAAGTCAAAAAAATAGTCATCTTGTCAAACTACAGGTCTCTGAGCTCTTAACATAGGAAAGATTGATCTTGGATCATCCCCTGAGACACCTTTGTTTAGTCCTTTAGGAGTCTATCATAATAAACTGGCAATCCATTTGTTCATATCTCATCAATAAATGAGTTTGTGTCAGTCAAACTATGTGGTCTCTGCGTGTATAACGTAGGCAAGGGTAATCTTTGATCAGACCCCTAGGCCCGTAGGATAGGTCTTTAGGTTAGGTCCTTGGTCAAAATATCAGAAAACACAAAAACATTAGAAATTTTGAAAATAAAAACATTTGTAAAACATCTCGAAAATACCAAAAACAGACTCAAAACATTTCAAAACATCAAAAACATCCAAATATTTGAAAAAAAATTATCCATCCCATTTCATGTTCACCCACAATAAAAATTCCACTCACAATAAATCGATCATCACCCCCAACCTTTGGTAAAACAATCAGAAACAAGTATAGCGGTTTAAAAGTGAAAACTCAAACATCAGGATCTAAAGTCTAGGTCAGTAGGTAAACAAGTTGGTTAACTCTTGGTATCAATATCCCATCATCCAGTTAGTCCTAAAATCATCTGATAACATCATGTCCTAGGATGCATCCTTCCTACAATGGACATCAACATCAAGCATCACCATAGTTTAGTCTTGGCTAGAGGTATGAAGAACATTAGCTTATTTGTTCACTTGATCTTTGTCTTTTTAACTTATCTTATTGCACTCATTCCAATGACCTCTCGATGATTTCCAAACAAAGAGATTTAGAGAGAAAGGAATGGATAAATGATCATTATCTTTTGTCTGTTGTGCTTGTTGGATATTCTTTTAATATAACTTTGGTCATGTGTGTCTTGTTTGGTTTGTAGGGAGGGTGTTTTAGGTATCTTGTTGACCACATAGGAAGACTTGTTTTTTTATATTTTGGTCTGAAATGTTTGAAATATTTGAACTACATTTTAAATAAGGTTTATTAAGCTAAGTGTGAATAGGGATATTCTTATTTGATTTTCAACTCAAAGTCCATCGCACTAAGTACAACGCCATCTTGGTTCTTTATACCTTGATGCACCATGCTTATGTGTGTTATCAAACATAAGATAGGTAAGCCCTTTTAAAATCCCAATTTCTAATAAGCAATACATCATCATCATCATCTCTAATAAATTCTTGGTAGATCACCGACTTGTTGGATCCTCTTTTCATTATCTCATTTCTTCTTTCTTCTCGTCGCGCTAACATGGTACCATGACATTCAACTAAACATCACCAATGTATCCATCCTACATCCAAAAATCATCGGCACACTAGATATCATACATAATAGGAAACATTGATCATTTCACATACATTACATTTCCATCATTTGGATCATAATGTAGATTGGTTATTCTAAGCATCTCATGAACAATACATTTTCAATCCATTGCATAATCAGATAGACATCATCGTAACATCCATACATGCATCATCATAGAAAAGATACTGAAAAGAAAAGGTACATATCATAACATCTCATAATCATAATGTATCACATCATCCATTATCATTAGGGGCATAATATAGATCTGTTAGTCTAAGCATTTTAGAATCATTTGCATCCATATATCCATACTACAAACATCATCACCATAAAAGTACATAGAAATAATATAGAAAGGAAATACATCCATAACATCCATGAACATCTGCATAATCATACATCACATCATATCATATAGAATCACATTGCATATAGAATATCAAAAGCATCCATCCATAATGCATAAATAAAGTAAACACATCACATCATGAATCAATCGAACCCATATCGTATATATATCAAAAAATCATCACTATCATGGTACAAATCTAAATCGTGTGTATGTATATCAATCAAGATACAATTCCCATAGGGCTATCAAAAATGAAGCCTATGAGTCCATCTCAAAAATAATCGGTCGTTGATCAAAAAATTGTACACAGCCGCTAGTCCTAGTGGCTGCTCCCCTCACCTACCTATCTCTCAGCCCAATCATCTATTTGTCTAAGCCATATTTGTTGAGAGTAGTTTGGCACTCGAGCAACAACAGGTACAGCCTACCGATAATGGATCCCATAATACTTTGCCTCCCTGATGGCCTCACGATACATTTGTGCTAGCACGGTCCTCCCTAAGATGTAGAAGTCGTACTCTCTAACCGTTGCCTTTGGCCGAGCTCCTAAGCCAACTATAACTTTATGTTCTGCCTCTACTACTGCTCATGATCCCTCTCGGTAGTAAGGGCCTGAACCTACTGTCTGGCCTAGTCCCTCTCCACTATAACTTCCTGCAACTGACCCTATAGTCCCTATATCTATGTTTGTAGTTGTTGGATCTAGCCATCCCTCAGATCTAGTTGTTGTGGCTGATCTGGTTGTTGTGGTTGGTGTGGTTGTTGGGGTAGCTGTTGGTCTGGTTGTTGATCTAGCTATTATGGAGGCGGCCCATCTCTAGGTGGTTCCCCAGGATCATGTCTACCATGTCCCATTTGTGCTCTCTGAGCACTCCTCCCCTGAGGTCTCCCCCGTGGGAATGCCACACCTAGATCCATCAACCAATGCAAAGGACTAAACCAATCATCATATGCACAAGTCATTCCTAGATCTATTGGTCCATAAGCATAGGCCCATGGCCTCACAACCAATTGTTGAAAGCTATCAACAACATTTGACATTGGAATCGTTCATCCCCATGCAGTCTCTTGGGATGACCTGCGAAGATGGTCATGTACTGATCATCTAGTCGATCCTAAACATCTCTGAACTAGCAGGCCACCCTATCTGAGAGGTAGCACTCTATGATGGTGTGCTCTCTCCCTTGTATCATTCTTTCCTACCGAGCATAGAATAGTTGTTGAAAATTATCATACCATGCAGGCATCTGTAACCATGGACGCCACCAGAACACTATCATCTCATCCAAAACACGGTGCTAGTGAGGTAGCCCAAGCTATCCTGTATGCCTCAAAGAAATCATACCCCTGTATCACCAAATTGTAGGATCATTAGGCTTAGTATCACCGACAGTAACAATCAGACAGAGCATAGAAATAGGCTCCTAGACCCAAATAGTATCACTTCAGAACCAATTTCCTAGCTGTCGCAATATGCAAAATCATGTAGGTTGTGATATAATGAAGCCAGCATCACTAGTTCCCAAGAAAACTATTTCCTCATGAAAAGCATCCTCTCCCAAGCTAAGCCCCATCCCAAACTGAAGTGTCTGCCTCGTCAATCCAAAGCTACTAGCCCTAATATAATGGCAGTGACAATCAACCTGAAAGTCAGCACCCACCCTTTGTAATAGTCCAAGTCGATCTAGCCCTTAGAAAGTGCAAGTTCCTCGACCCCCATAACCTCAAAGCATGCATTAGAGTCGGCACTACATCATAAATCACATGATCACCATGAATTAGAAACCACAAGATGTGCTAGACGTCCTCCAAGGTAACGGTCACCTCGCTAGTGAGAAGATGAAATGATGAGGTCTCACTGTGCCACCTCTCTGCCAACACAATCATCATCGCTAGATGGGTTCAGACAATAGGTGCAAAGGCAACATACCATAGACCGATCTCACCTAAGTTCTCTTGTTGCAACTCTGATAGATCACCCAATCTGTGTAGGACTAAGGGCTGATGCTCACGTGAATGCACAAGCCGGATCACCTCCTACACCCATAAAGCCACCGCGTCAAGATTCATAAAAAATTGACCCCATTTGAAGTTTTTGACCTTGAAACCATGAATGTGTTGCAATTTTCAAAGGCGTTTCTATTTTTCAAACTCTAAACAATGATGTTGGACTCTTTGAAAATGCCAAATTGACCTCGGCGTCAACATACACATAGGCGTTTCCATTTGACTCATAAACCCTAATCGTAAATTGAGCTAAGAGTTTCCATTCACAAAGGTGATGCAATTTGGAGTTTGGAACCCTAATCTCAAATCGCGATCGACATCGCAATTCACACAAGCAGTGTTGTTTAAGCTTCAACGTTACCAAATTTGCACTTGGAGCATCGCTATATAGTGACGCTGGAGACTCTAACACTTTGAAGCATAATAAATGCACTTAAAAATCAAATTTTAAAGTCAGGTTTGGGTCACATACCAATGGTCCTATGCCTGGAGGTCTCTGGTACACATGAACTCACTCGAAAATGTATCAGGGAAGCACTCTTTGTGCCATTTTGCAAAAGGTTTAGAGCTCAAAAAGATAGAATTCTCAAGGTGTGAATGCAAAAATGAATGGAAATACCCCTCCAAGCCTATTTAAGCATGAAAATTAGGGTTTTTTGCCCCAATTTAACCGTCAAACTAGGGTTTTACACTCCTGATACTATTTTTTCCCAATCAAAGCTCATTTCATATCTTTTTTTTACATTTTGGCATATTTTCAACATCCTAGAGCCTTTCTGGACCCATTGGGAAGCTTGTCATCTTTTTTTGAGAAATCACCCAAAAATCCAAATTTTTGTCCAATCTCTCAAGGGGACAGTATACCAGCATAATTCTTCTCACTAGGGCAAAAGTAGGACATCTAAAAAAATCATAATTTTTTTAAATTTTGATCTCAGCAAGGTTATTCTTTGAACCAATGTAGCAAGTACATTGCTTCAAAGAGGGGCAAAATGTAGACACGTAAATTATCCTGATTGATATCATACACTCAATTCTGATTTACTAACTTTGATTCTTCCTTGATCACTTCTTTACTAATCATTTAATTGAATAATCTTTATTTAATTAAATTCATTAAATTTACTCCTTAATCATATAATACATTTTATTAGATTATTCCATCATAATTCCTCTTTGATTAAATAAATCAATTTTATTTAATTTAATCCTAATATTCTTCATTTAATTGAATAAATCAAATTTATTTAATTAAATTATTAATCTCCCAACTATCCTCTCATTTGATTTAAATAAATCTAAATATCTAAATCAAATTTCAAATCAAACTAACTTCATCTAAGTTAATTAATCCTAATTAACTCCTAACACTAATCCTCCATTCCTCTATCTTTTGCAAGTTGCACATGTAAATAAATTTATTTGATTTATTAATTCCTCTATTTTCATTCAAATGTGGCATATTCTTGGAATATTCCACTTATTTGAATTCTCCCTCCCAAAGGACTTTTATCCTCCAACTTGGCATTAAAGGCTCTTACATGTCCTCTCTTTGAGCCAACTTGGCATTAAAGGCACTTACATCCCCTCTTGCACAAGTCACTTCTTCAAATTCAAATTCCACCTACATGCATTTAACATGCACATTGTTCAAAATGTGCTCCACTCTCCTTCATTAGCATGTTGACAAGTGGCACAATATCATTTATTCAAATGTTAATCCCACATTCATCCTATTCCTCACTCTTCAACTTTTCTTCATTATAAATAGAGGCCTTCTCTATTTGATTTGGCATCCACAATCCATGTAAGATCATCATGCTCATTTGAATCCACAATCACTCACAAGTTTTATGCAAGGTTATTATAGTCATTTTGAATTCAAAGTATCCTTTTTCATCCACATTTCATCTATGTTAGCATAAGATTTCATAATTCATAGCAAGGTTATTGGAATTTTGCACCAAGGATCAATCAATCATCATCAAGCTTATCAAGGAATTGGGAAAGGGATTCTTTCCACATCAAAGAAGCACCAATTCCCCCATGGGATGCTTGTTTGAGCATTTTGAATGAGATTTCATTAGCTTTCATTTGATATTTCACTTTGTTTTCTTGTTCTTGTGTTTGAATGAGTTTCATGGGGAATGTTTGGTTTAAACTTGTTTATTGACTAATGATCACTTGTTTGTTCATGTTTGAGCAAGTTTAGGAAAATCATTCCATAGAGTTAATCCTCACCATGGTTTTTCCCTTATTGGGTTTTCCACATAAAATCTAGTGTTCATTGTGTTGATTTTGCTTTCTATTATTTGTATTTCATGTTCATACTTAATAACAAATTAGTGTGGTTGTGAAGTTGATCTATGTTTGAAGTTTTTAATTTGAATTTGGTGACAACTGATTCACCCCCCCCCCCTCTCAATTGTCCTACACCTTTTAATAGATAGGTTCAAGTTAATCATGGATGGAGTAATAGTGTTGGATGCTAGATATTCTAAGTTTATCATGAATGTCAGGGTGTTACTAGATAGCCAATGGAAGATTCACCTTGCAAATATATTGAAAATTCAAGAATGGCCACATGATTATATAGTGTATGAGTGGGAGAAAAAGTATTTTGGTCCTCTCGAATAGTAGGCATTGGGGATTTCACAATGGAAGAACTGGAAATTCAGATACACTAATATGGAGAAAGGACCTTGAACAGATCTTCAGTGATCATGGGTGCCTTATGGAGATCAGCGTACTATGGTGTCATGAGTGCTATGGACTCCATTAGTTATCTACTTTCTCTATTTTAAGTTTTAAGAAAAACTAATGTTTAGTTTAGTTTATATGAAGAGGCACGAATTTTGAAAATATGTCATATTTTGTAATGGTCTAAAGCTTGTTGCTTCTCTTATAAAAGAGAAACCAAGACCAAATTTTCATATCATCATCATAGGCATTTATAGAAACATATATGAAGAGACTTATGTTATATTGTAATATCTATTTGAAGCAATCAATGGAAAAGAAGATTTAATCTGGTGCTCGAATTCTGGTATCAATTATTTGTTGATAATACTATGTATGATTGGATTTTTATATATTTTAGGTTGGAATATAAGGGTATATTATGAATTGGTATCAATTATTTTTTCATAATACTGTGTATGATATAATAAGTTGTGGTCTCAAATTGCGATATTGGATTTTTTATGTATTTTAGGTGGGAATATAGGGGTATATTATGAATGCAGTATTTTAGATATCATTTTATCGAAAAGATTGATTTTTTTATAATTTTGTAGTCTCTTAGTTTTAGTTTTCAGTATTAGTCAGACCTAAGATATCATTTCTTTGTTTGTAATGAGGAGGCTTATTTCACCTAATGTTTAGATATCTATATGTATTATTAAATCATAAATGTTCATTATTTTTTCCTTCACACAAGCATATTCAATGCATGTGGAGGCTATAAGTTGTATTACAAACTAAAGCTATCACCTAGGACATACAAGAAAAGTCTAGCATCTAGAAAACATATAGGAAATACAAGAAATTATATTCTAAATAAACAAAGTTAATTTCAACAAAGAAAACTAAGAAGAATGAATTAATTTGAATAATAAATTACATCATACATATAACCAATGTTTAGGTGACAAGCTAACCTCCTAAGGCGACAAAACATCATCATAATTATCTGCATTGTTGATTACATTGTGTTGCACATCTTTCAAACTCAAAGCATTACTTCACATTCCATAACTAATAACTAGATGTTGATAGATGAAAAAATTCCAATTACAATATAGTTTTTACTAAGTCAACCTAAACAGTTATGCAATTACTTCATAATGCATACCTAATAACTAGGAGCAACTGCCTATTGTATTTTCTTGTCATGGCATTCCATGAGAGCACATTTCTTTGAGGCATTTTTTCAAAAAATTCACTGCCTTGTCTATGCTACGATATTTTTCATACATATTGTCTACCAAAGAATTTTATCAAACATTCCACTGCCTTTTTTTCTATGGCTAAAATCCTAAAACAAATGCTTTCGAACAAGCTATGGATGCTTGGAAAAAATATATCAAACCATAATAGTAAGCAATAGCATAGACAAGGCAGTGAACTAGTTGAAAAAATGTATCAAAGAAATGTGGTCTCATGGTGATGGAATTCCATGACAATCCATAACAATTCTCTTTTCATGGCATTCATCATGGCATTCCATTAGCATGAGACCACATTTCTTTGAGGCATTTTTTTTCTAAAGTTCATTTCCTTGTCTATGCTACCACATTTTTCATACATGTCTACCAAAGCATTTTTATCAAATAGTTCACTACCTTGCTGCTATGGCTAAAAGCCTAAAATAGGAAAATTTCAAACAAGCTATGGATGCTTGGAAAAAATATACCAAAGCATAATAGTAAGCAACAAGCTCAATCTATGGATGCTTGGAAAAAATCTACCAAAGCATAATAGTAAGCGGATCCTTTTATAGCATAATTTTTGTGTACATCAATTGTATTTTACCCTTGTTGTTCTATGGGGGAAGGTGGCAGAACATTTGGAGTTGGAGTGTGTTGGTTGTGAGCTAGGAGGAAGGATATTACTATATAAACCTCCTTAATTATTTTGGGTAGGCAGTCACCCATTTCTTTGTTGAGGAAATTTACATTTTGTATTTCCACCGCCATTTTGAAACCATCATACACTGTGACAAAGGAAAACTTGTGCTTGAGATATTTTTATAGGAATAAGCCACATACAAATCTTTTTCCTTTGAAAATATCATACTGCTTGATTGCATTTTCTACCGCCTCTTCTTCTAAGAACACAACATTAACATATTTTTCAATGATTTGAGCTAGCAGAGGTAAAGATTATAGCAAGTTGATGCAATTTGAGAGGAAAATTGAAAGTACTTGAGATGAGAAGATGATTCATGTCACCTGAGGATTGAGGATGCCTTGCCCTATGATAATTGAGATGCTCTCTTATATACTGAGGCAATCTATTTTGAAGATTTGGTGCATATAGCACTGCTCAAATGGGCCCAAAATTGGCGCTTCCCAAACTTGAAGTGGAACAAGCACTCTATAGTTCCTTGGCCTATAATCTAGTAGGGCCTAGGCAGACATTCTTCTATTGGTTTCCATTTTAATCATCCTTGAGTGAAAATGATATTAATGTGTATAAACAGTGTAGTGGAGTTGCCTTCTTTTAAGGGTAAAATTCTAACATGTGATTTCTTGTTAATCACACCTAGGATGCAAATGCTTGGCAGATCTTGGGACTCGTCATAGATGATGGGTAGGGGGAGTCCTTTCCATGGTGTGAGGTAATGTATCATAAATTTAATTATAGTTAAAACTATAACTAAAAAAATAAAATCTTAAAAGCTCATATTTGGAAAACCTAGATCACGAGAGAGAATTTAGGTTCAAAATTCTCTTTATATAAAAAAAAATTAAAGAGATGAGAGAGCGGCCTTTTTAAAATATCTTTTATGGGAATGGTAATTAAATAACTATTTATTATCTATTTAATTAAATCCATCCTTCCCCACCTTTATCCTACATCATGTAGTGCCCCTCAATTTTTTTTTTGTTACTGATAGTTAGTTGGATGTATTTGGACATTATGATACTTTTCTTGGTGTTGGATTCACAGTTTTGATGATACTTTACCACTAATGTTTATGATAATGTCATGCTTGGTAGATTGATTTAATTGATTGTGTGGATTATTCTTGCTATGAGCACCATGTGATTATCTAATGTATGTTCTTATTATGTTGTTAGCATTTGATTATTGTGTGTTGATGAATTTTGGTGAAGGGAAAATAGTGTCGCATCACTCACTTGTGAGTACCCTACAATGTTGTGACTTTCCTTTCATGATGTGTGTGACTATTTGACTATGTACATGCTCGATTGTGTGGTTTGTTGTAGGTTGCAGGTACTAGACATCAACTCCACCTGAGATGTCAGGTTTGAGCGTGCCTTAAACCCAATGGAAATTGTTGATAGAGATAGAATTTGGTCCTTGTTTAGTCATCATCCTTGACAAGGATGAGTATCCATTTGTACTACCCCGTCAATGTGGTCAATTTTGGTTGGTCTATTAAAGTTGTTGTTGTGTTGTTTTCTGATTTGTTGTGAGGTCAAGTATTGCTTGGAATTTTTTTCATTTGATTGATTTGGTTGTTTAGTCCTTTGATTGATTATTATATTAAAATAAAGATATTAAAGTTAAAAGTATTTTGATAATTAAAATAAGTGCTTTAATATGTTTGTGGTATTGATAAATAAAAATATCATAATTCCTTTATTAAGTTAGAATAAAAAAAGTGTGTGTCTTAATATTGAAATATTAAAATAAATATATATTAACTATAGTGTATGCAAACAAAATTAAAACGAAAGATTAAAATTAATAAATTAAATAATCTAAGGTGGATTTAATGTGTGTAAATAAATGAAGATAAGTTCATTAATAAACATATTGAAGAGTGGAATTAATGAGCAGTTGGAAAAGAAAATAAAATAATTAAATTAAAGAAGTGCATGCAGCAATGGAGATTGGGAAAGTGGTAAATAAATTGGTTATTTTGGCCAAAAGAAAAGGGGATTTTCACAATATATAGAAACTAATTTTGTTTTATCTTGCTTTTCTTCTGGTATTGTGGTTTGGAATTGGGGGTTTTTGCAGTGTTTGTTGAGTTTTTAAAGTGATTTGAAGTTGCGAGCTAGATGTGGTGAGCTCAGCATCAAGTCTTTCCTTTGGAAAGTGGGAGAAACCAGATTCCATTGTTTATCTCAATTATCTCTCTATTTGAAAATAAATGTTTGAATGAATATGTTGCTGGAAATAGAACATTTATTGGTATATTGACTTCAATGGAGCAATTTGTAAAAGTATTGTATGGGGATATCAAATCTTTTTTCTATATATTGTTTTGTGAATTTGGCGAGTTTACATTTCACATAAAAATGTCAATTTATTCCTTTCCATTTGAATACTCTACCTTGCTCTATAAATTTTCTTTTAGTGGCCAATTTGTAAGAAAATCTTGACGCCAGCTAGTCTCAATCGCGGCCAATCCTTCTTTCCTCCTCTCAGCAGCTATGTCGCTTGCTTGCATCTTGGATTCTAATTCGATCTTTACTTATTTCAATAGTTTCAATGTTTGGAGCCTTGTAAATTGATGTTTTTATTGCCTTCCATGTTGATGGAAATATTCCATATTACTGGCATTTGAAATTAGCATATGTTGTGAATAAGTTAATTGATGGTCTTAATATATGATAGAGATTCGATTTAACTACTTTGTTTTGGTAATTCCGAACTTATAAGATTCAAAGAACCCATTTTATGGTGGGATTTTGATTTAGACCATGGATACTCGATGCCTCTTCTTCAAAATCAAATGCTAAGAGTTTGGATAGGGAGGCGTAGTTTATGCTTGTCAATTGAATTTTGTATGGCGCAAACATTCGCTGCCCTTACTCTATATTTTGTGAAACTTCTGATTTTGGCCAAGTCATCATTTTTACTCTGTAGTTTGTATTCATTGCAATAAAAATTTATTAGTAAGTTTTAAAAATATATATGATTGATTATAAGTATAAATATATAGATAAGTATATATATGTGTATATCAATATGGTTGAAAATCTATATTTTGTATTTAAAAAAAAATAGAACCTTGTTTTGATAATATAAAGTCATATGTATGTAGATATATATGTGTATATATATATATATGCTAAAAAATGTGTATATTTATATTTATATATATACATACTTATATATATATAATTATATTTGTGTATATGTGTTATATGAAGATATTTATATCCATGTATGTATTAATGCTATGAGATCAATAAAAGAACATTGTTGTCTTGATTATTAGTTGATCATGTCAAAGAAATAAATGAAACAAAGGAAAATATAGATATGGAAGGATTGGTGTATTTCTTTGGGTTAAGATGAATGCTTAGTAAACATGTAATTGGTTGCATTGTAAATTCACCCTATATTTTATAATTACATTATTGTATTATGTTGGTTGTATGAAGTGATGTGAATGAGTAATGGAAATGGGGATGATTATGATCTATTGTTCAAATGTTTAAGTCGTTGGGTGAGGTGGATATTGGAAGTCTTCCAAAGGCTAGGGGGAATTTTCTTCTTGATGGGTTCTATGATTATTCATTCTTAGATGGTTGTTTATGTCTTGATTGAGTACACAAAGGTTGTTAGCCTTGCACGATTTATTCACCTCTATGATTGGGATTTGTGTGTGGGATGGTTTATGCCTCACCCTTTTGTGTATGTTCATGAGGTTTTGTGATTTGTGCAAGTTGGCTTACCCTGTTGGATGTGGTTGGATCTTCTTGTCTTTAGTAGGGGGAGTGTCTCTCAATGGGGGTGGACGCACAAAGTGGTGACCAGGATAACCAATATGAGAATTTCTTAACTAAGTGATAACCTAATTAATAAACTAGGGGTTTGGGTAGGATTTAACTCTAATTAAGATAATTGGATTCCTCACCCATGCATGTAGTGCTCGTTTAGGCTAACGATGGGTTGAGAAGGCCTGGTTGGCAAGATCAACCTCCTTTTCCTCGTGAAAGGAAGTTAGTTCCACATGTGTTACCCTATAGGGCCAACACCTAGTGTGAGGCAGCTAGGATAACCCATGCCAGGACCATGCGATGACACTCTCCCCTACTACAACCTAATATTCCCTTGTCTTATATTTCCCTTTAATTTTTGTGTGCCTCTGGAAGTGGTATCAATGTTGTGTGTTGTTATAAGGTATTGTGTATTGGAGTCATGTTATCCCTTATGTCATTCTTTTGTCTTCTTGACTGTTTTATGGTGGGAACTTATTGCTATCTCCTAGCATAGGGGGTGGACCTTAGGGTTCCACATGGTCTAGTGGATTGTGTTTATTTCTCCATTGGGTTCCCTTGATGTTATTTGTGTTTTTGGGGATTGCTCATGGTGATATGGACTTCTGCACTTGTTCCAGTTCGAGTGGAATATCTTATATGTACTTGTATTGTACTATAAATCAGTTATATTATGCATTATAATCAGATGTATATTCTTCCCTATTCATCTCAGGAAAGCACTATTGTGATGATGTAATGTTATAATTAATTGTGAACTCTCCCTTGTAATGAAAAATTAAAATGATGTTTATTGCATATGTTAGTTAATTAAATTATTTTTGATGATGTTATATTAATGGATGTTCACATTGGTTGATCATATAATGCGATAGATTTAATGTACTCTTTAATGTTAGACAAATCATGTTTAATGGATTAATTCTTGTTAGTTTGGTTAATGGGATTCTAGTAGTGTAGTCATGGAACCTAAGAGGATTTAGGTTTAGAACTCAAGTTATTATTTGATCCACATGTAGACACTCAAATTTGTCCTCACAATCGTAACGATATTCATCTATTGATTAAATAGATATTATTATTTACTTAATCAATTCATTCAATACTTTCTTCTGTTCATGCATTTCATCAAATCATTGAACCATCTCATCCTCGTTCAATATTTGTTGCATTAACATTCATGTCCATTTGCACTATCGTTCATACCCGTTTGCATAATAAATCATAATCATTCATAATCCATTTGCATAATAAGTCATAAATATCATTTCCATATTAAATCAATTATCATTATCATCCATAATTGTTTCATATTCATCTCCATTAATAAATCAATTATCATAGTCATTGATTATTATTTCATAATAAACTAATTATCATAACTTGCATATTAATCATATCATTTGTATAAATCGTTCATGAAATATTGCATTTTAGTAAAGCATCTTTAAATCATTTTATTCATATTTAATCATTTAGGTACATTTTAATCTAATATCCCTTTATCACTTTCATTCTCATGCATAACATTTAACCCAACAATGTGGGATAATGGCATTTCCTTCTCTCTCATCTTTTATCCCACATTTCATCTTCAACCCCTCTCCATACTCAGGGAACTCCTATTTAAAATGGGATTTCCCTCTCATTTTGGCTCTCACAAAATTTTCTCACAAATTTACATACTCATATCAACTTTGCATCTTGGTTGCATTTCTCATTCGCCATAGCCTCTTTATTGCATTTTGTGGTCATAAAATCTGAGAGCAAATGCATAAACAAAGATCTTGGTAATAGGGAGACAATGGAGATTGATTTCTTTTAAAAATATTATTTTGTTTTTGTAGTTTAGATTTGTATTTCTGGTTTTTCTTTTAATTATAATGGCTCTATTGATGTGGGTTGAAATGGTGGTTCTTACTCCATAGAACCATGCATTTTTATGGCTATACACCGCAATCTTTAGTATGTTAAACTTCAAAAAAAAAATTGTTCCATTTTTCTAAGTGTGGTATTGTGTTGTCCTCTAGGGTTCTATAGAAGGGCATTACACATGGTATCAAATCTCAAGTTCTAACACTAGGTACTCTGGGTATATACAAGAGACCATTATGTTGTCTTAGTTGCATAGATTTTGATGTCTATGTTCCCTTTTGTTATCCTCGCCTAACACCCTAAAACTTGTCATTGGTGGTGTCTGTGTAGGAAAAATCTTAGAGGTGGAGTTCAAGGTTGAGGATGTGGTAGAGGTCATGGTGGTGGCCATGGGGCTAATCGCTAGGAAACCCTTCCTTAAAGTTACCACGAGAGTGATCGTAAAGAAAAATGGGGCTCCCAAAATAATCAGGGAGGTAGAGATCAAAATCTAGGTCAGACAGGGTTGGAGGGCACTCAAATGCATCATTTACATGAGGAGGTTCTTTCCCACCTAGGTCCTAGATAAGAGGGTGATCAATTGGTGGTTAGGGAGAGAGAGAGGTCTCCCAAGAGGAGAGAGGTTACAGTGGAGCAGGAGGCTATCTTAGCCAATCATATGAGGGATCTTTTCAAGGAATGTCCTATTTTTTATGGGACTGGTAGTGGTTTGGAGGTAGAGACTTGGTTGATTTATCTAAACAAGTTTTTTTCCATGCATCTGTATGGTAGTAATACTAAGGTGAGGTGTTCTATCATGCACCTTAGAGGTTTCGCTTCCATGTGGTGGCATTTAGAGGAGCAGAACTACATTTGGATATAGGATCAGTCTCATGGGAGATGTTTCTTGAGAGATTCAAAGCTTGTTTCTTGTTTGATCATTGGAGGAAGCGCCATACAAATGAATTTCATAAGCTGAGGCAAATGGTCATGTCAGTTGATCAATATGAGTGTAGATTTTATGAGCTTAAGCAGTATACTCGAATAGGTGATGATGAGGGTATGTTGGTGCAGCATTTGATTAGGGGATTGAATGCCCATATCAGTGGGGGTGTTCATGTGTTTGAACTGAAAACCATGGAGGTGGTTGTAGAGTAGGCTCGGATAGTAGAGGAGAATTTGGCCATGGCACTAGGTGGTCATACACATGTGTAGATTGGTAGTGCGCCTCCAGCAGGTTTCAATTCTCGCAGTGGTCAAACTCAAGTAGTGAAATCTTCTAGGAGCCACCATGCACCCACTAAGGGTGGTCAATAGTAGCAACAACAACATTCTCAGTCCAAACATAAGAAATCTCAGTCTCAACATGGTGGTATATTTCAGTCTAAGAAGAATCAAAATTGGTAGGGAGCTCAACATGATCATTAAGTGTAGCTAGCACAGAGCACTCAGACTACAACAAACAGAGGTAGTTTTCAACAATCTAGTGCACCTCCAGGTGGTATAGGTTATGAAAGAGGTATAGGGTGTTTCTCTTGCATTCAGCAGGTTCATATTGCTAGATAGTGTCCTCAGAAGGGTACATCTAGATTTAGAAAGAGGTTAGCAACTTCAGAACCAACAATAGGGGATACAGACAGATCTCGTAGAGTTTTTGTAGTGGTTGATAACTATCAAGCCAAGCATTAGGGTACAGTGGTTGAGACTATAGGTGTATTCCAGGGTCATAGTGTTTCTATCCTCTTTGACTCTGGTGCTTCAGATTCTTTTATTTCTCCTTCCGTAGTGGCACTATGTAGACTGGTGGTAGTGAATCAGGATGATAGGTGGCAAGTTGAATTAGCAATTGAGTCTCGTGTTCATGGTTGTTGTTTGAGGATTGGTTCTCTTTGTACCACAGTGGACCTTCGTATTATACCCCTTGGGTCATATGATATTATGTTTGGAATGGATTGGCTAGATGCACACCAAGCAATGATAGACTATCAGCATATGTCAGTACAGTGTGTAGATGATTCAGGTAGTGAGGTAGATGTAGTTGGTGTTTAGAGGCCTATTTCCCTGCACATGATCTCTACTATGCAATTGAAGATGTGTATGCGGTAGGGTTGCCAAATTTTTTTTGTGAAAGTTAATGATTTGGAGTTAAAGAAGAGTCAAGAGGTTTCCCTCAATAGTCATCCTATCCTTAGATAGTATGTAGATGTCTTTCCTAGTGAGATTTTAGGGATGCGACCTAAGCGTGACATCAATTTCAAGATCAACCTTGTACATAGAGTAGAGCCTATTTCCCAAGCTCCATATCGGATGACCACTTAGGAGCTTAAGGAGCTTTGGTTGCAACTTGAGGAGTTGTTGGTGAAGGAATTTATTTTTCTTAGTGTCTCTCCTTGGGGAGCACCAGTTATTTTTGTGAAGAAGAAGGATGGATCCCTTCGACTGTGCATTGATTATCGACAGTTGAATAAGGTGATGGTGAGGAACACATACCCCTTACCGAGGATTGATGATATTTTTTATCAGATCAAGGGAGCTAGGGTATTCTTTAAAATTGATCTTAAGTCAGGGTACCATTAGTTGTGCATCTCTGATGCAGACATCCATAAGACCACATTTCGCACTCGTTATGGACACTATGAGTTCACCATTGTGTTGTTCAGGTTGACGAATGTGTCATCTGTATTCATAAGTTTGAGGAATGGTGTGTTTCGTACTAACCTTGACAGGTTTGTCTTGGTGTTTCTAGATGACATTTTAATCTATTTGAGGACTATGGAGGAACATGAGGAGCATTTTCATTAGGTGCTACAGTGTCTAAGGGAGAGCCAGTTGTCTGCAAATTTGGAAAAATGTGAGTTCTTCCAGATGGAGGTGAAGTATTTGGGTCATGTTATTTTTGGTGAGGGCATTGTCATGGATCCTTCAAAGATTCAAGCCATTATTGATTGGCCTATACCCACTAATGTTGTAGAGTTTCACAGTTT
Organism: Sequoia sempervirens; assembly: GCA_007258455.2. Taxonomy (NCBI): domain Eukaryota; kingdom Viridiplantae; phylum Streptophyta; class Pinopsida; order Cupressales; family Cupressaceae; genus Sequoia; species Sequoia sempervirens. Next base: position 487,684,864 of record VDFB02281492.1, read on the forward strand.
CATGGGTTTAGCATGTTACTATTGATGGTTTGTATAGGGTTTTTTGAGGATAGTGCACCCCATCACTTCTCTGTAGAGGAAAGGGAAGAATTTTATTTGGTCAAACCAGTGTCAGGCCACTTTTTGGACTCTTAAGGAGAGGTTGACCAATGCACCTATCTTGGTAGTTTCTTATCCTATTGGGGATTTTGTGGTTTGTACAAATGCATCCTTGGAGGGTTTAGGAGTAGTGTTGATGCAGGATGGTCATGTGATTTCCTATGAGTCTCACAAACTCAAGGATCACGAGTTGAACTATCCTACACATGATTTGGATTTGGTCCCTGTTGTTCATGCTTTCATGAGATGGAGGCATTTCCTATTGGGGCATCGGTTTGAGTTGCACAATGACCACCGTAGTCTATAGTATATTTTCACACAACCTAATTTGAATGCAAGGCAGAGATTGTGGATGGAGTTCCTATGTGAGTATGATTTTGAGGTGAAATTTATTTAGGGTAAGGAAAATGTGGTGATGAATGCTCTTATTTGGTGGAGACATGAGCTCTCAATAATGACTCTTGGAGTATACTTGAGGAGTCAAATCCTTATAGTGCTTCCTTCAGATAGTTGGTATCAGGAGGTGAGGTCTGAAATGGAGTCAAGAAAAGCTTTAGAGGATAGATTTGCAAGTTATTCCCTTGAGTCATATGGCCTTTTGTGGCACTTGGGTCACATTTATGTTCCTTCCTCAGAAGATCTTCATACTTTGATCATGTCATAGGCACATCAGGAACCTTATTCAACTCATTTGGGTGTCAAGAAGATGCATGTAGACCTTCGTTAGCTATACTTTTGAGTTGGAATGAAGAGGGATATTGTTGATTGTTTGTTGAGATGTTTGGAGTGTTAGAGAGTGAAGGAAAAACATTAGCATCCTATAGGTCTTTTGCAGCCCCATCTGGTCCCAGAGTGGAAATGGGAAATCATTTCATTAGATTTTATTGTTAGTTTTCCAGTGTCTTCTAGTCAGCATGACGCCATCATGGTCACCGTGGATAAGTTGACTAAGGTGGCACACTTTTCTCCTATTAGATCCTCATACAATGCTTCATCAGTGGCCAAAATTTTCATGGAGGATATTGTCAGGTTACACGAGATTCCTCGCAGGATTATCTCAGATAGAGAACTAGTGTTCCCTTCAGCTCTTTGGACATCCTTACAACATGCATTGGGGACTCAATTGAACTTTAGTTCAGCTTATCATCCAAAGACTAATGGGAAGACTGAGAGGGTTAATTAGGTCCTCAAGGATATTCTTTGGATGTACATTATTGATCAACAGTCTCGTTCAGAGGATTACTTGTACTTGGTGGAGTTTGCATACAATAATGGATATCACAGTTCTATTGGCATGCCTCCTTTTCAAGCATTATATGGTTGTCCTTGTCAGAACCTGTTGAGTTAGGATCATCTTGAGGATAGAGAAATTCTTGGTATAGATATGCTTTAGGAGATGGAGCAATAGGTGATTCACATTAGGGAGCATTTGGTGGCATCCTAGGATAGGCAGAAGAAATATACAGATGCTCATAGGGTGGATCTATTAAACAGGCACAGAAAAACTGAGCGGGGGGGTGAATTAGTTGTGACAAAATTCAAACTTAAAACTCAACACTTATTAATTCCACAACCACATTGTTTTGTTATTAAGTAAGAGCATGAAACACAAATAACAAAAATTAAATCAACACAATGAACACCATATTTTTTACGTGGAAAACCCAATGAGGGAAAAACCATAGTGAGGGTTAACTCACAATATAAAAGATTATAAATATAATACAAAGGCTCACTGCTAAGGGCTCACTACCCAAAATAAGACCCACTATCCAAATACAAAGCCTCACTACCTACAGAAAGGACTCACTGTTCAATAGGGAGGCTCACTGCCTACAGATACAAAAGAGAAAAAAAGATCCACCACTGCAATTAACCCACATCTAGAGGATTGCAAAAACCTTCAGCTCATTGCCTTCAACACACTAAAAACTACTATCACAACTCACTCACACACACAATTATACTCTTATGATTTGTGGTACACTTTCATCACTTTTCATCACACTATCATACATCTCTTCACAATTCAACTTGATTTTATACCATCCTTAACCTTAGAAACTTTCTACAAGGTCGGCCACAAAAGATTATTTCATAAATTCAAATTAGGTTAGAAAATCAAAATTCTCATGGTGGAAAGGAATAAGAGTGGACCAATAAAAACATTTTTCAAAAACATCTTCAAACAACCACATGGTTCCTTAATTTAATTTTATTCTTTGAATGAAGTGTAAACACCAGGTCATCCAAACCTAATGAAAACACAAATGATCATTGATATACATGCTTCTCAACAAGAAGATGACACGCGAATGCCATGACACGCATCCTTATGCATGATAATACATCTCCAAATCTTCCAGATACATCTGTAGCAAAACAACAAACTTCAATCACTGAACACCTTTCACCAATCCATCTGAACTATATGAACTCACATAGAAATACCAAAGCATGACTCCTGGATCACCAATCTTCAAGCCACTTTTCCAAAGAATAGAAAAAACCTTCAAAAAACATATTCTAGATCCACAAGATTTGAAACAAAACAGAGAAGAACTATAGAGCAACAATATTTCTCCCAGTCCACAGAAGACCAACTCTACTAGAATAGTTCACAAATCAGTGAACGCAACTTTCACATACCATCAATCTAGAAGCTAAAACTCGAGAGATATCACCACTAAATCCTCATTAATAAACCTTTAAATCTACACAAGCATAGGATCAACATAGGAGAAATGTAGAGCACATATCATAGCACATTCTGAACACTTTCATCATTCTAACTTCTCTTCTTTATTTAATTTTCTCAAAAGCACTTGGAAACTTATCGAACCAACACATCTGCAACACTATAAAGATAGGTCCATGTACTCACAATATCTCAGCAGCATCTCAACTATACATGTACAATCTGCAACATACTAAACTGTGTTGACATCAATGACAATAATAATGACAACACCACCAAAACTAGCTCATACCTGCAACAATCTCCCCCTTTGTCATTGATGGCAACACATGATGTGAAAAACCATCAAAGACAAAAATTAACACCCTATCCTAGGAGAACACATTCTCTTCTTCTTCACCTATTTTTCACATGACTTTCTCTCCCCCTTTGACATCAATGGCAAAGATCAACAACACTAATTACTCCCCCTTAGGAGTACACCCATACTATAAAATCCTTTTCTACTCCCCCTGCAGAGTAGACCCATTTATCAGTCCAAATAAACGAAGAATCTATGAATTCACTGGACTGATGCACCTTCATGTGCACTTAGTTCAAAGGGATAATGACCCCCAACATCTCCCTAGGATGCTAAAAATTATCCTTTGGAAGAGCCTTAGTGAATATGTCTGCAATTTGTTCCCTAATGCATATGTTTTGTTCTTGAATGCATAACTAGATTCTTTGAAATGTTTATTGCACTTGTGTTGTCATAGAAAATAGAAATAGGCTCATCACATACCACACCAATGTCCTTCACTGTATGCTTCATTCATAAAACCTGTGTGTAGTAGGATGTTGCAGCAATATATTCTACCTCTGTTGTGGATAAAGAAATTGAGTCTTTCTTTTTACTCAACCATGAAACTAATTTTCTACCAAGAAAGAAAGCACCACCACTAGTACTCTTTCAGTCATCTACACATTTGGCCCAATTAGAATTTGTATAAGCACTCAAGGTTAAATCATCACTCTTAGGATACCATAGTCCATAATCCGGTGTACTTTTAAGATATCTAAATATCCTCTTTATAGCTATGACATGTGCTTCTCTGGGATTTTCTTGGAATCTAGCAACTAAGCATACTACATGCATAATGTCTAGTATGGTAGCAGTAAGATACAGCAGTTCACCAATCATAGATCTATATTTGTTCTGATCAGTCTTAGCAGATTCATCATCTTTTCTTAGTTTACATTTGGTTACCATAGGGGTACAAACTGATTTGGAATCATCCATCCCAAACTTCTTCAATAGTTATTTTACATACTTAGATTGTGAAATGAATATCCCTTTATCAATTTGATTCACTTGTAGGCAAAGGAAGAAATTCAATTCATCAATCATAGACATCTCAAATTCTATTTGCATCTCTTCAGCAAATGTTTTACACATGCCTTCATTTCCACCAAAAATTGATATCATCAACTTAAACAACCACTATCAACATTTTGTTACCTTGCACTTTGAAGTAAAGATTGATGTTAGTAGAACCTATGTTGAATCCTTGCTTTGTCAGATATTTGTCTATTCTTGCATACCAAGCTTTGGTAGCTTGCTTCAATCCATACAATGCCTTCTTCAACTTACAAACCATGTCTAGTTTGTCAAACAACTAAAACCCTTTAGGTTTCTCCATGTACACCTCTTCCTCCAACTCACCATTCACAAATTTTGACTTAACATCCATCTGATACACTTTGAAGTCCTTGTGGACAGAAAAATCCAAAAACATCCTAATAGCTTCCACTATGGCCACAAGGGAAAATGTTTCTTTAAAATTTATACCTTAAACTTGTGAATATCCTTTGCATACCAGTCTTGCCTTATTCCTTACGACTTCTCCACTTTCATTCAACTTATTCTGGAACACCCATTTTGAACCAATCACATTTTTATTCATAGGCTTAGGGACTAGTTCCCATGTATAATTCTTTTCTATCTGCTACAACTCTTCTTTCATAGCTCTCATCTAACTCTCATCTTCACATGCTTCACTTATAGACTTGGGTTCAATTTTAGATAAAAGACACAAATTTACCTCAGCCGCAACTTTGCTTCTTGTCTTCACACCTTCACTTTTATCTCCAATTATCCGATCCTCCAAATGATTCTTTTGTCCATACTTAGGAGTCCTGACAGCAGGTTCTAGTTCATTTTCTTCTTCTCCTTATTCTTCTTCTCCTTATTGTTCTTCCACTTGTTCTTCTTTCTCTTCTTCTTCCTTCTTATTTTCTTCAAGTACATGTCCACAGATAGAATCATCAAGTTCAACTTCACTTATCTCAATAGGTCTGCATATGTCCTTATCAACTTTCACATTAGCGCTTTCAATAATCTTTCTCAATATTTTTTTGAATCATTTGTATGCTTTGTTAGTAGTAGAGTATCTAAGAAATATTCCTTCATCACATCTAGCATCAAACTCTCCAAGATTTTCATCATCTCTTTTAATATAGCATCTGCTTCCAAATACTTTAAAATACTTCACAGTAGGAGTCTTACCAATCCATAACTCAAAAGAAGTATTTGTGTTGTATCTAATCTGAACTCTATTAAGAGCATAAACAACAGTATGTATCGCCTCTCTCCAATACAAATCTAGTACATTGGATTCTTTCATCATAGTTCTAGCAGCTTCCTATACAGTCCTATTTTTCCTTTCAACTACACCATTTTGCTAAGGGGTTCTCAGAGAAAAAAACTATCTTCTTATGCCATGTTGTTCACAGAATGCATTAAATTCACTAGAAGTGAATTATCCACCTCTATCAGATCTCAAACACTTGATTTTCAAATTCACTTCATTTTCTACTCTTGCTTTGAATACCTTAAACCTATCCAAATCCTAGGTCTTTTCTATGAGAAAAGAAACCCATGATCTTAGCTCCTAAATCATCACCAAACATAATTAAACTACCATCATATTTCTCAAGTTTAGTGAACTTACTCTTATCTTTGATCATGTGATTAGAACATCCACTATCAATTACCCAATAATCTTCATCTTGTCTTGCATAAAAAGTGATAACCAAAGTACCTTCCATCTTATTTCTCTTATTCTTTGGAGCTTTCTTTCTTACACATTTTCTAGGGTTAGTGGATATAGATTTACTTTCCAAAGCTAAGAATAAGCATTCACTATCATCAACCTTATTTTCAAATTCATCATCAAAAATTCCTGCTTCTTCTTTAACATAGTACAACTTCTTATATTTCTTATCCTTCCTATCTTTATCCTTATAATCCTTGTTCTTCTTATGCACAACCCTATTCGGACATCTTGAAGCATAATGACCAATATTACCACAACCAAAACATTTTAAAGGCAACATACCTTTGTACTTTATGATGCCTTTCTTCAACTTCCTAGTAAAGTTTTCTTCCAACTGATCAACACCGTCACTATCTGATTCCTCTTCAATCTTCAGTGCTTTAAATTTTTTTGTCTTTTCTTCTATCTTGTCTTCTTTTTTGAACTTCCTCAACTCAAATACTTGCAAGGTGTCGAACAATTGTTCCAAAGGATACTTCTTAGGATCATACACTTCATCAATAACTAATATCTTGTCATTGTAGCAATCCAGTAGGGTTATCAGGATCTTCTCAATTATATCTTCATCTAATAGTTTTACTCCTTGATTTCTAACTTCATTTGCAATCATTTCAACCCTCTGAAAGAAACTTGTAAACTCTTCACCTTCTTCCATCTTTAGATTCACAAATTTGTGCTTCGTCGCCAATTTCTTTGTCAATTTTACTCTTTCATTTCCTTTATACATATCTTCCAACTTCTTCCAGACTTCATATGTAGTTTCCAAAGAAGAAACCTTCACTCGCTCATTTTTAGATAAACCATTGCAAATAGCATACTTTTCCTTCTCATTTTCTTCATAAGAAGAGATCTCATCTATAGTAGTAAGACTACCAAATGGGTGTGTATACTTTGTCTCAATAGCCTTCTCAGTCTTGAAACCAAAGGAGATAATATATCCTTTCATTTGTCCCTTCCAGTCATTATAGTCGGTTCCATCGAACATAGGGATCGCCAACTTGTGCATCATCAGATCTTCCTCAAGCTGTTAAGCTCAACAACAAGGAACCAAATCTCGGATACCAATTGTTAAACAGGCACAGGAAAACTGAGAGGGGGGCATGAATCAGTTTTCACAAAATTAAAACTTAAAACTCAACACTTATTAATTCCACAACCACACTATTTTGTTATTAAGTAAGAGCTTGAAACACAAATAACAGAAAGTAAATCAACACAATGAACACCAATTTTTTTACGTGGAAAAACCAATGAGGGAAAAACCACAGTGAGGGTTAACTCATAATATAAAATATTATAAATAGAATACAAAGGCACACTTCCCAAAAGAGGACTCACTGCCCAAAAGAGGACTCACTGTCCAAATACAAAGGCTCACTACCCAAAAGAGGACTCACTATCCAAATACAAAGGCTCACTACCTACAGAAAGGACTTACTATCCAACAAGGAGGCTCACTACCTATAGATACAAAAGAGAACAAAAGATCCACCACTGTAATTAATGCAAATCTACGGGATTGCAAAAACCTTCAGTTCACTGCCTTCAACACACTAAAAATTGCTATCACAACTCACTCACACACACACACTTCTACTCTTATGATTTGTGGCACACTTTCATCACTTTGCATCACACTATCATACATCTCTTCACAATTCAACTTGCTTTTATACCATCCTTAACCTTAGAAACTTTCTCCAAGGTCGACCACAAAACATTATTTCATAAATTCAAATTAGGTCGGCAACTCAAAATTCCCATAGTGGAAAGGAATAAGAGTAGACCAATAAAAAAAATTAAAAATAACATCTTGAAACAACCACACGTTTCCTTAATTTAATTTTATTCTTTGAATGAAGTGTAAACACATGAAAACACAAATGATAATTGATGTACACACATCTCAACAAGAAGATGACATGTGGATTCCACAACATGCATACTTATGCACGAGAATACATCTCAAAATCTTCCAGATACATCCACAGCAAAACAAAAAAACTTCAATCATTGAACACCTTTCACCAGTCTATTCGAACTCTATGAACTTGCACAGAAATACTGAAATATGACTTTAGGATCACCAATCTTCAAGCCACTTTCTAGAGCATAGAAAAGACCTTCACAAGACATATTCTAGATTTGAAAGATCTGAAACAAAATAGAGAAGAACTACAGAGCAATAATATTTCTCCTAGACCACAGAAGACCAACTCTACTAGAATAGTTCACAGACCGGTGAACACAACTTTCACATACCATCAAGCCATAAGCTAAAACTCGGGAGATATCACCATTAAATCCTCATTAACAAACCTTTAGATCCACATAAGTATAGGATCAACATAGGAGAAATGCATAGCACATACCAAAGCACATTTTGAACACTTTCATCATTCTGACTTCTCTTTTTTATTTAATTTTCTCAAAAGCACTTGGAAACTTATCAAACCAACACATCTACAACACTATAAAGATAGCTCCATGTACTCACAACATCTCAATAGTATCTTAGCTATACATGTACAATTTGTAACATACTAAACTGTGTTGACATCAATGACAACATTAATGACAACACCACCAAAACTAGCTCATACCTACAACAGGATCGAAAATTCTCAGTTGGAGACCAAGTATTCATGTGGGTGCATCTGCGAAAGAGACCGATTCCTTATGGAAAAGTCTCTAAGCTTGCATCACACTTTGTTGGGATTTTTGAGGTATTGGAGAGGACTAGTCCTATTGTGTACTGTCTTGCTTTGTTTCCCAGTCTACTGTGCATTCATGATGTGTTTCACATTTCTGTTCTTAGACCATATCATCCTAATATCTCTCATGTTCTTGGTTGGAATGCCTTATAGGTAGAGGGTGGGTAGTTGGCTTTGGAGCCTGTGGGCATACTATAGCATAGGAGACTCACCCTCAGGGGTCAAGACGTTGAGCAGGTGAGGGTCCAGTAGGATCCTAATGATGATTCTTGTGCTACTTGGGAGGATGCATCCAAGATACGAGAGTTGTACCCATATTTGTTTGTAGGCTTCTAGAAGTAAGCCTGGTTCTAGGGGGAGGATGTAGTACCCCTTAGTTTATTTTTTGTTACTACTAGTTACTTAGTTGTATTTGGACATTATGATACTTTTCTTAGTGTTGGATTCACAGTTTTGACGATACTTTACCACTAATGTTTATGCTTATTCCATGCTTGGTAGATCAATTTAATTGATTATGTGGATTATTCTTGCTATGAGCACCATGTGATTATTTGATGTATGTTCTTATCATGTTGTTAGGATTTCATTATTGTGCATTGATGTATTTTGGTGAAGGGGAAATAGTGTTGCATCACTCACTTGTGAGTGCCCTGCAATGCTATGACTTTCCTTTCATGGTGTGTGTGACAGTTTGACTATGTACATGCTCGACTGTGTAGTTTGCTACAGGTTGTAGGTACCAAGCATTGACTCCACCTGATATGCCAAGTTTGAACGTGCCTTAAACCCAATAGAAATCATTAATGGAGATAGCATTTGGTCCCTATTTAGCCACCATCCTTGATGAGGATGAGTATATGTTTGTACTACCCCATCAGTGTGGTTAGTTTGGGTAGGTCTATCAATTTTTTTGTTGTGTTGTTTTCCGATTCGCTATGAGGTTAGGTATTGCTTGGAATTTTGCTTATTTGATTAATTTAGTTAATTAGTGCTTTGATTGATTATTATATTAAAATAAAGTTATTAAAGTTAAAAGTATTTTGATAATTAAAATAAATTCTTTAATATGTTTGTGGTATTGATAAATGAAAATATTGATAATGCCTTTATTAAGTTTAAATAAATAAAGCTTGTGTCTTAATATTGAAATATTAAAATAAATATATATTAACTATAGTGTGTGCAAACAGAATTAAAATGAAAGATTAAAATTAATAAATTAAATATTCTAAGGTGGACTTATTATGTGTAAATAAATGAAGATAAGTTGATTAATAAACATATTCAAGAGTGGAATCAATGAGAAATTGGAAAAGAAAATAAAATGATTAAATTAAAAAAGTGCATGCAGCAACGGATATTGGGGAAGTGGTAAATAAATTGGATATTTTGGCTAAAAGAAAGGGAGCTTTTCACAATATCTGGAGACTAATCTTGTTTTCTCTTCCCGTGAATAATTTTATTGTTCTTGAAGGATTTTTTTCTTTTATTGTGGTTTGGAATTGGGGGTTTCTATAGTGTTTGTTGAGTTTTTGAAGTGAGTTAAAGCCGCAAGCTAGACATGGTGAGCTCGGCATCAAGTCTTTCCTCTGGAAAGTGGGGGAAACCAACTTCCATTGTTTATCTCAATTATCTCTATGTTTGAAAATAAATGTCTAAATGAATATGCTATTGGAAGCAGAACATTTATTGGTATATTTCTTGAATGGAGCAATTCGTAAAAGCATTATCTAGGGATTTCATAGCTCTTTTCTATATATTATTTTGTGAATTTGGAAAGTTTTCATTTCACATAAAAATGTCGGTTTATTCCTTTCCATTCTAATACTTTGACTTTCTCTGTAAATTTTCTTTAGTTTGGAAAAAATTTCTCCTTATGCATATGCAATAGCATTTGTATACTGGGTCACCAGGGCAGTAGTTATAGAAGCTTAAGCCATGCACCTACACATGAGGGTATAGTGTTATATATTTTTTCTTTTAATATATATTCATGATGTGTATACCCTATAGCCTCGTTTCTTTCTCCCCAGCCGATTGTATTGGGTCATAAGTTTCTTTTTTTACCTCCTTTATAATCAACACACCTTGTATTTAGGTCAATGGTTCATTTCGGTGGTCGGTTTGTAAGCCAAGCTTGACGCCAGCTAGTCTCAGTCGCGGCCAATCCTTCTTTCCTCCTCTCAACAACTATGTCACTTGCATCTTGGATTCTAATTCAACCTTTATTTATTTCAATAGTTTCAATGTTTAGATCCTTGTAAATTGATGTTTTTATTTCCTTCCATGTCGACGCAAATATGCCATATTATTGGCATTTGAAATTGGCATATGTTGTGAATAAGATAATCGATGGTCTTAATATATGATAGAGATTTGATTTAACTACTTTTTTTTGGCAATTCCGAACTTATAAGATTCAAAGAACCCATTTTATGGTGGGATTTAGATTTATACCATGGATACTCAATGCCTCTTCTTCAAAATTGAATGTTACGAGTTTGGATACAGAGGCATAGTTTATGCTTGTCAATTGAGTCTTGTATGGCGCAAACATTCACTACCCTTACCCTATATTTTGTGAAACTTCTGAGTTTGGCTAAGTCATCGTTTATACTCTGTAGTTTGTATTCATTGCAATAAAAGTTTAATAGTAAGTATTTAAATGATATATGATTGATTATAAGTGTATATATAGATAGATATTGTCGAACCACAATCCTAATACCTGCAAAACAACATGAACAAACACATTAGAAGATAATATGCAAGTAAGAACAAGGATTCCCCATGAAATCCATTAACATAGTTTAAAATAGGAAAGAAGAATGAAGAACACAATGAAATAGATTAAAATCCTATTAAAACAAGCAAACTCTTGATCCCATGGGGGAATTGGTGCCAATTTGATTAAAAATTGGCCTTTTCCCAACTCCTATGATGTAAGATTGATGCATGATGAAGAGTGATCCACTTTGTTGATGCTTGATGAGTGTTCCAATAGAAAAATCTGCATAACCTAGCTATGACCTCAATGATAATGGATGAAAATTGCTAATGATTTGAGAATAGTAAGTTTACTCAAATTGTGGATGCTAGAATGAGGAGATCAGCCTCTTATTTATAGGATGCTAAGTTGAGGAGATGTCCAAAATAGAGCAATGTGTGACTAACAATTAGCCAATGGAAAAGTGTCACTTGTCCACTTGTGAATGGATGGAGGATGTGCAAGTTTTGAAGAATGTGTCAATAAATGCATATATTTGAATTTTGAAATTGTTGAAATGACATGTAAGAGGGAAAGAAGATGCATTGAATGCCACTTGGCTCAAGGCAAAGGACATGTAAGATAGATTAAATTCCTTGTTGGAAGGACTCATCCCACTTGTATTTTGAATTCAAACTTGGGGAATATTCCTTAAAAGATGCCTTGTTGAAGGAAAATAGAGATTTAATAAATCAAATAAGTCTATTTTCATGTGCAAGTGGTAAAAGATGGAGGATGGGACATGAGAAGAGATTTAAATTAATCAGAATTAATTAATTTAATGAAGGGATTAAATGATGTGACCTATTTGACTTAAATTTGTGGATTTATTTGAATCAAATATGAGAAGAATGTTATAAGGGATTAATTAAATAAGGATTTTGATTTATTTAATTAAAAGAGATGATCTTAGATTAAACTAAATAAAGTTTTAATTTATTTAATTTAATAGATAGACTTTAGAAATTTAATCAAATAAAGTTAATTATTTAATTAAATAGGATAATTAAATTAGAATGGTCAATTTAATTATTCTAGAAAAGGTGACTTAATTAGATAATTGATTTATTTAATTAAGAGAGGAATGTTAACGAATTTAATCAAATAAAGGTATTCAATTAAATGGTTAGACCGAAGGATGATTCAGGATGAAACGATGTTAGTGGTCAGGATCAGATGTCCAATGTCAATCAGTACATTTTACGTGTCTACATATATATATACATATATATATATATATATATATATATATATACATATTGTTGAAAATCTATATTTTGTATTTAAAATAAAAGAGAACCTTGTTTTGATAATATAAAGGCATATGTATGTAGATATATATATATATATATATATATATATATATGTTGAAACATGTGTATATTTATATATATACATATATATATATATATATATATATATATATATATATATATAATTACATTTTTGTATATGTGTTATACGAAGGTATTTATATGCATGTATGTATATATGCTATGAGATCAATAAAAGAACATTGTTGTCTTGATTATTTGTTGATCATGTCAAAGAAATAAATAAAATAAAGGAAAATTTAGATATGGAAGGATTGGTGTATATATGTAAATGATAGATTAGTTTATATGGAATAAAATATTATTCTTTGGGTTAAGATGAATGCTTAGTAAACCCGTAATTGGTTGCATTGTAAATTCACCCTATATTCTATTATTACATTATTGGATTATGTTGGTTGTATGAAGTGATGTGAATGAGTAATGGAAATGGGGATGATTGTGAGCTATTGTTCAAATGTTTAAGTCATTGTGTGAGGTGGATATTGAAAGTCTTCTAGAGGCTAGGGGGAATTTTCTTCTTGATGGGTTCTATGATTATTCATTTTGAGTGGTTGTTTATGTCTTGATTGAGTACATGAGTGTCGTTAGCCTTGCACGGTTTATTCACCTCTATGATTGGGATTTGTGTGTAGGATGGTTTATGCCTTTCCCTTTTGTGTATGTTCATGAGGTCTTTGTGATTTGTGCAAGTTGGCTTACCCTGTTGGATGTGGTTGGGTCTTCTTGTCTTTAGTAGGGGGAGTGGCTCTCAATGGGGTCCAACACACAAAGTGGAAACTAGGATAACCCATGTGGGAATTTCTTAACTAAGTAATAACCTAATTAATAAACTAGGGGGTTGGGTATAATTTAACTCTAATTAAGATAGTTGGATGCCTTACTGGTGCAAGAGCACCTACACCCTTAGTGCATTATTTTATCTAATGAAAGTGTAACAAGGTGTTAGTAGTAAATTCTAAGGGGTGTTAAATTTTTATTTATGTTAACTAAGGTCTAAAAGACCATATAATATGTATTTGAGGGTGTTTAGTGTCTTAGGAGGTCAATTAGGTAGAAATTGCAAAAGTTGTAACATGTTGTCAAGAGCAACATTGAAAAAAAATGCAATTTAGGAGTTAAGTAATCCAAATGTTAGTTATGGGAGTTGGAAAGTTAATATTTGGTTTGAAACATGTTTAAAATCTCTCCATGGCTCGAAGAAGGTGGTTGTTGAAAGTTTTGAAACTCCAAAAATCAATACAAACTCTTATTTCTGAACATTTCCCTGATTTTCCTGAATTTGTTCCCTTTCTATGGACCCATATAGGTGTTAGATGCTCTAAATTCTTTTTCATTTTGTAGACACGTGAAATATCTTTCATTTAAACCTATTTGGAGGAACTAACACTTCTTATTCAAAGAGATCTCACTTTTCTGGAATTTCTTGTGTTAGGGCAGCAAAGGCACTGTTTGGAATTTTAATCATGCATTAAAGCCTTCCGCCTACTGTTATGGTTGTTTCTTAGTGGGAATGCATAGTACCATGGTATAATAGTTTTTTATATGCCTTATTTGGAAAGAAAAATCAATTTGTGTGTACTAGGAGGATGCCCTAGGGCTAGGCAGTGTCATTTTTCTTGTGAAAATGGTGGTTCAAAGCATGGTTTCAATGAATTTTTGATGGGACAGAGTTTTTGAAGGTGGGAAATGTCTATACAGACCTAAATAAACTTTTTGAAGCATTGGTTTCATTTTATGGGCCCTATAGTAGTGTTTTTCTAAAAACTCTAGGTGTTTACATGGCAATTTAAGGGTTTATTGGGACAACGATGTAAAAACCTTGAATCTGAGAATGGTCTATGAAATTGGGAGTTTTGATATGCAATAAGTGACTTGAAGACACTTCATTTGGAAAAGTGGGCTAATTCTAGTAGCCTTTTGCAAGGTTGGGTTATTGTTTCTTAATGTTGGCACAAAGAATTCTCTTAAGACTATTTGGGATTTTGGTTTGGGGTCTATTGAGAGTCTAGATGAGTTGTAGAAAAAGTGATTTGAAGAAACTTCATTTGGAAAAGTGAGCTAATTCTAGTAGCCTTTTGCAAGGTTGGGTTATTGTTTCTTAATGTTGGCACAAAGAATTCTCTTGAGACTATTTGGGATTTTGGTTTGGGGTCTATTGAGAGTCTAGATTGGTGTTTTTTTGGCCTTGGTACAGCCTTCTCGAAAAGATAAGTCCATTTGTTGATTTTGGAAGGCTAGAAACCCATTGGTGTTGTCTAGGGATAACTTGAGTGAATTTTGTTTTGAAAGTTGTTTCTTTGTGTTAATTAGATCAAATTGAGTTGGATGTTGTGTTTCTCCACCTTGCTCTGCATCACTCACCCATGCTTGTAGTGCTCATTTAGCCTAAGGATGGGTTGAGAAGGCCTAGTTGGCAAGTTCAACCTCCTTGTCCTCATGAAAGTAAGTTGGTTCCACATGTGTTACCCTGTGGGGTTGATGCCTAGTGTGAGGCAGCCAAGATAACCATAGATAGGGTTTGGCGCCTAGTGTGAGGCAACCAAGATAACTCATGCCAAGACCATGCGATGACACTCTCCCCTACTGCAACCTAGTATTCCCTTGTATAGTATTTCCCTTTGATGTTTATGTGCCTCTGAAAGTGGTGTCACTATTGTGTGTTGTTATAAGGTACTTGTATATTTGAGTCATGTTATCCCTTGTGTCATTCTTTTATCTTTTTGACTATTTTGTGGTGGAACCTCATTGCTATCTCCTAGCACGAGGGGTGGACGTTAGGGTTCCACATGGTCGAGTGGATTGTGCTTATTTCTCCATTGGGTTCCCTTGTTGTTTGTGTTTGTGGGGACTGCTCATTGTGATGTGGACTTCTGCACTTGTTCTAGTTTGAGTGGAATATCTTACATGTACTTGTATTGTATTATAAATTAGTTGTATTATTCATTGTACTCATATGTATATTCTTCCCTATTGATCTCAGGAAAAATTGTTGTAATGATTTAATGTTGTAATTAATTGTGAACTCTCCCTTGCAATGAAAAAGTAAAATGATGTTTATTGCATATGTTAGTTAATTAAATGATCTTTGATGTTGTTATATTCATGACATGAAATGGATGTTCACATTGGTTGATCATATAATGTGATGGATTTAATGTACTCTTTAATGTTAGAAAAATCATGTTTAATGGATTAATTCTTGTTAGTTTGGTTAATGGGATTCTAGTAGCATAGTCATGGAACCTTAGAGGACTTAGGTTTAGAATTCAAGTTATTATTTGATCTGCAATCTTTAGTATATTATACTTCAAAAAAAAAATGTTCCATTTTTTTAAGTGTGGTAGCTTGTTGTCCTCTAGGGTTTTGTGGCAAGGCATTACACATCATTTATTATTTATTTAATTATTTTTTCCCTCGCATGATCCCATTTATTGAATAAGTATTTTATTTATTTAACTAAATCCCCTTTATCCTCTATCTGTGTCCATCTAGTACTAGCCATTTATATTGTTCACGTGGATCATAATCTAAAATTTCCATATGTGACAATTATCCCCTTCACATGTCTAAATAACTCCTAATCTAGATTCATTGAACCTAGACACCCACCCAAAAGTCAAACTAACTTTTCATCTTATCTATTCATCTCAATCCAACCTCTTAATTTTAATCCTTCTCATAAGGATTTTTTTCCTTATCACAATCTTAAACCTAGATCCCATCCCTAATGTGCCACTTGTCACATGATTACATGTTTGATTCAAACCTTAATCCTCATTCAATCTTAGCCATTCATCATCAATCATTCCTAGCCATTGATTTCTCCTCTTCAAAGCTTTATATCTAGAGGCTCTTATCCCTCATAAACTATGAACTTTGAAGCTATCATACCCTTATGCTATCATTTTAATCTCTCATCTTGTAATCATATCAAGGTTATACTAGAGCATTGACAAATCCACATACTATCATATCATAAGATAAAATCAAATGGAACAAGGGTTCACTCCATTTCCACTCATCAAGGAGTGAGAAAATATTACAAGTGAATTATTATGTTTGTATTACATTATCTTCTTTCTTCTTTTTCCTTCAACCTTTTCCTCATCTTCATTTTGGCATGTCTAGTGGGACCCACATCACCTTTTAACCTTTTTGGTGAATTTTTTGTGAGATTTTATGATGAAAAAATAATTTTTAGGCCTCAAAATATTAATTGGAACCTTTGTTTCATAAAAAGACACCTTTATAACTCAGAGTTATGCCTCTATTTCACATAAAGGAACCTTTTTTCTACAAAGTCGTCAGTCAAATACTTAGAGAGGGGAGAGGTAGAGAGGTGAGGGGAGAGAGATGGGGATTTTTTTAGTGGCAAATATTTACCAATTGGTGAATAGTACATATTGACCAAGTCAAAATAGGTGAATAAATTGTAACTAAATGGGTGGCTAAATCACCTAGATTTTACAAATTATCAATCCAATGCATTTCCATTCACTATCAATTTATTTTATGAGGCATATGTAATTAGTATTTATGCCATAACAAACTATGCATTTCAAACAAACTGATTAATATTTTCACCTAGAATCTCGGAAGCATGTATTAAATCACCTACATATTTTCCAATACTATTAAAAAAACATTGTGTATCAGGACATGTTTCACCAACATCATTAAATGTTCACTACGCATGAAGACCCATTTCACCAATAAAATTTACAAATTATTTCTTATGAGGACCCATTTCACCAATAACATTAAAAAGTAATTACATTTGAGGACACATTTTGCCAATCATTATGATACCTCCATGCTAATTGTAGGGCCATAATTTCCTTGAAAATTACAACATATGTGTTTCGTCAAGGTTTTATTCACCCAACATTTAAATTTACCATTGTATAATCATGCAAGATTCATAAAAATTTCATTATACCATTTTAAAATCCCACAGAATTTTCCAAATATGGATTGATATAATACAATTAGAACTCTAATTTATTCGTACACATTTTGTTCAGTTTTGAACTTGTGAGCTCTAGATTCATAAGTTTGACTTAGAACCTTGATCATAGGAAAGTTACAAACTTACAACTATATGCATTCCTACATTAATGAATAGCAAATCAATGAAAACCTAAAGGAAATTGATCACTTCTTCATAGTGTTATAAGATTTTTATCTCTTTTCCATTCTTGCTTCAATATTAAAGATGATATTGAGTAGGGAATGAGATCTATATTTTATGTCCTTAAACAAGAAGACATTTTTTCCAAATTTTATTCAAAGTGAGAGATCAAGATGTTGAGAAGCAAGAGCAACAAGGGTAAGAATCCTCAAGGTGGTGAATGGATTGGGAGGCCATCAAAACACCCAAAATGTAGAGTTATCACAAAATCTTACTTTAAAATTGGTAATGTTTTTGATCCATTAGATCAAGATGGAGCTACATCATCAACTCTTGCACCAAATATTAATGAAGAAATCATTTACAATACGTCGCAATAATATTAGAATGATTTAATTGAGTTATATGAGGATGAAAATGTTGCAAAAGATGTTCCAAGGGATAACGAGAGTAGCCAAAATGAGTTAATTTACCTAGATGGAAATTTTGGCATCATAGATGGTGGTGCTACAAGAAAGTTGAAAAGAAAAGACAAATCAAAAATTGGGCGTGAGTGGGATATGACAGGAATTTTCAAATTGATTGAGTGTCAAAGTACCCATTCATTAAACCAATGGAAAATGCAAACAAAGATGAACCTCCAATAGAATACAAGTGTAATATTTGTAGTTGGAAATGTAAAAGATAAAATAAGTTGTAGCTAAATCTTGACACAATAGAAAAGCATATTGATAAAGTTTATAAAATACAAATCAAATACGGGAAGGAAAAATTAATAGTAAGATGGAAATCAAAGGAAGAATTTCTTCATGTTAAGTATTCCCTAGAATATGTTGAGCATATGAGAATCTTATTACATGTGGAGGTATAATTGAAGCTCAATTTGGAAAGGTAATCGTAGGAGCACAATTGGAAAAAACTATATAGATGAGTGTTGTTTTTCATATTTTGTCTAGAGGGCATCCTATGATAGACTACCCAAAATATTTTAATTTATTATCTTTTTTGGGTGTTCCTAGCTTTCCTAGGGCACATTGGTCAATAAACATTGGATGGGATTGGACAAGTTCTCTTGCTGAGGTAGAAAATCAAGATTTATAGGAGAAAATAAAAGAGTCAAACTTCATTGCATTATCTTTAGATGAAGTTATTGTGGTAGAAATACTTCTTGGGTATGTATGCATGTGTATATTGTACACCAACATGTCTACCAACCTCATCTTCTCTATGTTCATAAAATGAAGGATAGTTCAACATCACAAAATTAATTTGAACTAGTTAAGAAATATTTGAATTAAATTGGAGGTATGGATGACTTGACAATTGCTAAAAAGTTGGTGTGTGTAGGAGTTGATGGAATTGTAGCAATGCAAGGTCACAGGACCGATCTTTGCATAAAGTTACAAACTACTTGTTCACCATGCATGATTGGAATTCACTACATGGACCATAGAATGAATTTAGCATTTAGAATTGTAAGCAAGTTTTCTATGGTATCAAAACTTGAAAATCTAGTCTGAAAGCTCTACACATACTTCTATCGAAGTCCCAAATGTTTTATGGAATTTTAAAATTTTGCTAAGGGAATAATAGGAGGAAAAAAGCTTCTCAAGGATGTTGATACTAGATGGATCTCCTTGCATGGACCAGTACAATGAGTTTTTTCATAGTTTTGATAATTGATTAAAGTAATGTATGAACATTACAACACAGTAGACAAACCTCCTAACCTCTTACATAGGTTAAGTGATATAGAGACACTCTTAACTTTAGCTGGTATTCTCCCCATGTTGGATGAAATGAAAAATCTTATGAAGAAGGTCCAAGATAGAACTATGTATATCTATGAATATACTAAACTATGTATAATGGCATGCATGACCCTTGATAATCTATATCTAAATCTAATAGATTATCCATTTCAAAGTCCAAATTTTGTAAGCTGGAAGATAATTACATATTTGAATAATCCTGAAAATTATTTATAGTTTAATGCAAGTGGGTAATTATGTGTATTTGTATGTGGATTTGAGATACCGATGCACTATTGTATGATAGTCATGCGCTCTACCAAAAAAGTTCATGTTACAAAGGAATATTTTAACAAAATTGTTAAATCTATAAATGATAATTTAAAATATATTGCAAAATCTCTTTCCATGGAGATTTATGAATGATTCCCTTAAGAAGAAATACTTGAAGCCATTTCTATTAGGTATCCTCAATTTTGGATGTCAGGAAACCAAGGGAACCTAGATTATTTTCATAAAAAAATAATTACCTTGGCCAAACAATTTTTGAAAACTTTAGAATACAATGGATAGAAAATAGGAGGAATTATAAATGAGATTAAGCTTACATAACAAGCTAAGTGTTTTATAGTAAGTATGATTGACCAAGTTGAGTCCATGGAGAATCCCATGGAAGTGAGATCAATAACAAGGGTTTGGACAACCTTAGGTCAGAGTGAAATATTGAGTGATTTATTATCAAAATATTTTAAACTTGTTGATTTATGTCAAATAATGATATTGGGGTCAATGGAGGATGAGATAATTTTTAGTGCATTGGGGTTTTTGAAATAAAAGTTAAGAAACAAACTATATAAGAATTTGGAAAATTACTTGAGGGTGTTTGCAACTCAGTACAATGTCCAAAGTTTTCCTTTTGAAAGTGAACTCACAATATGGAATTCCATATGTGAAATAAGAGGGTTGTGTAACACTTCAAACATTGGTGGAAGTGGCACAAATGATAGTGACACAATAAATATTGAACTTGAGATGCGATTAAGTGGATGTACGCAGGGCAAAAAAATGAAGATCATACTCCAAGACAAGATGTCTCTCAATCTCATCATTAGAGTGAGGACCGAGACATGATTTGGCAAATGGAAGTGATTTAGAAGCTTTTAGGTATTTCTATTGCATTTCATGAATCATATTCCAAACTGTAGTTGATGATATTTTATATTGTATTCCATGAAATTTCAAATTATGAATTAGATTGAATAAATTAACATATTATTAATAATTTCATATTAGAATTATGTCATACTGATAATTTTTGCATATACTTAGTTATTCATTAGTCAACTCAATGCTTAATAACATATTAACAACAGTAGTGTTGGTGTTTCCAACTAATTATCTTTGATGAATAACTGAAAGAAAAATTAATTCATTCCTTGAATAAAATATAACAATTCAACATCCATAACACATTATGTGATATGAGAACTTATAAATAACCCTTGATTATTTTGATTCAAAAGATAGTGAATACAATACTAGAGAGAAATATAAGTCGATATTCAAAAATAAAGAAATACACTGAGTATTTGAGTCATTTGTTGTTATTACAAAGAAAAATTGCAATGTTTCCTATTTGTGCTATCAAATAGAAAACTTACAAAATCTCCCAGATTTACTTGGCACCATGTCTAGTTAAGACCTTTCTGACAACCAAAATCTCAAACAAGAGGCATAGGAATAAATACACGAAACAACTCACATGTTGGGTAAACAATTATACTTTTCATTCCATGCCTTAAACATACTCTCAAAAGGCTAGTCATGAGCTAAGAGCACTTCAACATCCTTCAAATATTGTTGATACTTGGCATTAAGTATCGTGATGGTCTCTTTATAGAAAATTTCTATACTTTGATCTACATTTACCAACCTGTCTGAATAGGAATTAAGTTCATTCATATCAACTTTGTTGTCTTTTCAAATCACATGGAGAAGTGTGGGGATTACAATACTAAAACTATCCTTCCACTTTCCTAAGGTATATAAATCCCCATTATCTTCTAATAGGCTGGGTACAATCCTTGTTATCAATATTAAAACAATAGGTAAGCTTTGCTCACATAGCCTCAATTATACCTTCCATATACCCTTAAATATTTTCTTCCATCTTGAAAATATTATAGGTAAGAAGGATACTAGGTGTGGCATCATATGTTTTTTTACATCCCTTATACATACCTTACAAAGATGTAAATCTAGGATTCTATTGATCAAATATACACTTCAACTGATCTTGATCCCCATTTACTCTAGAAATAGCACACACCTCTCAAATTCACATATGACACATGGGTAGTTTACATCCTTCTAAAGCTCTTAGAAATTTTGTATTCCAAGATGCATGATGCTATGCAGACATTCTTATTTTTTTGAATCTCTTGAGTATTTTTCAGTTGCTCTTCTAGCATTTGGATATTTTCCTTAAGCTCGTCATTCTCAATCACATGAGCAGGGGGAGCTGTAGAGAAAGAGCTTACTTCTTGCATACTTACGAGAAGGGATGTTTTTGATCTAACAATACCTACTACTATTTGTAAGCTTTTGTGAGATCAGTATGTTCCTTCAAAAATGTATTAAGTTTGTCTTGCAACCTTCAAACAGTAGCTTCATTAAACTTGGAAACATCTACCACTAATGCAATAGCTTCAAGAGTAAGGGTTTTAGACAACATTTTTACAATCAAGCTTCCTTTAATATCCTTTAACACTTCAACAACCATAGGTTTATTCATATTTGGGGCTAGGGCCTAGATCGCAAGGGCTTCCAAATGTGGTTTGAACCCTACTCCTAAAAATGTCATTTTTGCTTCCTCTTCTATGGAGAAAACTTCTCCTTCTTGTTTCCTAATAGTATCAAAAACAATTATTTAAGCAATATACCTTTTAGGAAGTAGTAACAAGCCACTATCATGCACCATTCTTCTCCCTTCTTTGGGAGTAATGTTCTTAGTCTCAAAATTCATTTATGCCCTCACCTTTTTGGCTACTTCATCATACTTTTCTCTAGGCAATCTTCTTGTCCTGATTGAACTCTTCTATGGTACTCCTCCCTCTTTGTTCTTATAAAAAATATTTAAACTATTGGGAATTTATAAATTCATCATCACAAAATTAATTTTGAACATCATATTTCTCTCACATAATCGAGGCTTTCTCTCCCTGTGACCACATTCAATCTAAATCTTTGATAGAAAAGGCCAGTGATATTTGGTCTTGGGAGGATGGCATATACTGTTGAATTTCATCCCTGGTAACATGAACATCTTCACTTTCATCCTGAGTGATAGGATTGTCGACCAATAATGGGGGTATTTCAATTTTCATTCTCTTCTATGGTTTCTCCCTTGGGAGAATCCACACTATTTATTTGAGGGGAAGGAGAGGGAGTGATCTATGGTGGGTTTGTTTGCACATTTTCTCTAATAATAGGCCCCTTGTACCTTTTGGTAGAAATGTCATATCTAGGCCGCTTTATTGGTTTCTCTTCCAGGATCAGGACCCTACCTACAACTTTGATAAAATTCTTCAAAGCTACTTCAATCTTTGGAATTGGGTTACCAATATCAAAAATTTCATAGGGTAGTCCTTATCCTTCTTTTTCCTGGCATCCTCTACATTGATGAATACAATCAATTTCACTTTCCTTCTGTCTACCTCATAATCATCCTTACAGTTTCTTGTTTACATCTTCAACCTCATAAATATAATGGGAAAAATTAGACCTTTTGATACTTGTCTTGACCTGGTGTATGAAACCTTCAAGGTCAAAATCCTTGACCTTTCCCTAGTATAAATTGTATTCCCCAAGCATTTATTTTAGCGCCCCTAAGCCATCTCTAATTTAAGTGAAACCTGAAAGGGAAATGACATAAGGGAAATAGGACCTCTTCTTCTATTTCCTTAAATTAAACTAATTAGCCTCATTCAATTTCCATATGATTTCCATGAATTCCATTACAGGTGGCACATACCTAAGTAGCACATGGGGGCTTCAAGGCACCCATATATTCTAATAACAATTGAGTTTTCATGGGGGTAATAGTTTCCCTAATTGTGTCATACTACTAACTCTATCCTCCTATCTTTTGGCCTAAGGAAATCCAAAATTTCCTTGTGCAATATAATTCCAAGTAGACCCAGCCTTGACAAGACCTCCCTTACAAAATAGTTATCAAAAACAACATAGTTGGACTCACTACAATGTTTTTCCCAAATAGGGGTCCAATAATGCACTAGAGGATCATTTCCCTCTTTATCTTTCACACTTAGTTGTAAACATTTGCTTCATGAGCTTTCCCCTTATACAAAAGAATATGACATAAGAGTTAATACCACCTAAAACTCACCTCCTTACTATTTATCTTAATGTTCACCAACTAATTATGAATAGCCTAGGCTATAAAGCTGGCATAGTCAAAGTCACTATTGACCAAAAAGATGTTATATGTCAACATCCATATACATAAGAGGTATTTACAATTTTTATTGTGCATCTTCCCCTAATACTTGGCATAATTCCCAATATGATATTCCAAAATAGTCTTCAAAAGACTTGACGTCAAAAGGATCAAATTCGTTATCAAGGATTCTCAATGAATTTTCTGTGTAGCCCTTCTATCTGAATCTAAGGAGCCATTGCACCCTAAAGCTAATTTTATCTTGTTGATATTTTTGTCTAAAATATTTATCTATAACCTTACTTGCAACCACATTAAGTCCAAAAACTTCAACAAAAAACTCCCTAGCTATATCTGTTAGGACACTTCCACCAATGCCCTAATTACTCTGGTACTTTTATCATATTTGGACGTAAGGTGTCTAATAAGTTCTACATTTATGAATACATCAGGGACAACTAGCTTCCCCAAATCATAGGTCCATGTATTGGAGATACTGGCATAGCAGTTTCTTTTTCCATACCAATGTAGGAATAATTCTCATCCAATGACTATGTCATTCTGGTTCTTCAACTCAACATCTCTATAATTTATGGCCTTATTTACCATCCCACCTACTACATTAGGGTCGTGGGAACACATAGCTTGTTTTGAGGAACTCAGAAACTATGCCATAAGATCCTCCTCAAAGGATCTTTTAGATGTAGAGGGTTGGGTGTTTGAGTGACTCATAATTCTAGAATGGTTTTAAAATAAATTTCTACACTATCTAGTTGGGACTTTACAATCATACACAACAAATTTTGCAGACTTGATTATGAGCTTCAAGACTTTAATAATGGTGAATTTTTCCAAGAAGGGCATACCTATTTTGTAATTATTTGGAGCTCAAGTTGATGTAGAACATGGGCACCTCTACAGATTTTTCTACTATGCCTGACCAAACAAATGAGATGACCAACTATATTGAACTAAAAATTTATGAAGGCAATTAACTTAAAAAATAATCCATCATCAGTCACATCTATCATTACTTCTTGTTCACACAATGATAGTTCATTCATCTACCCATTTATCAATTTTAAACATGGGTCATCCATCTAAAAGGGAAGTACAAATATCAATGATGAGTAAAGTCTTGATTTTCTTGAAAAGGATGCAATTTTCCCCTCTCTCCAATAGCATTCTCCCATGTGAGAATATCATCACATAATGTCATTTTGTGGTTCCACAATCAAGAAAAGGACATACTACTATGGGACCATGAACTTACAAAATCCTTTAATCTTTCACCATGTGCCAACATTCCATGGAGCCTATACACAACACTCTCAGAAAGTTCTCTCATGCCTTAGAATTAGTCTTCACTTGTGACACTTGTACACATTCTGAAATTTCGTAAGCCTTTTTCTCTTCATCGAATATCCAAATGTGGAAGCACAAAAAGAGGTAGGGACCACTTTTATATGACCAACTTAGATGACCATAATGCCACATGTGCAAAATTCACTTTTTAATGCTAGCACCTAGGGAAGAAGGATGGGGAAGGAATTATAAAATAAAATTCTACAAGCAGATCTATCAGGTAATAGGGTATGCAAGGTCATGGAATAACAAAAAAACTTAAGAAAAAGGCAACCCAGATAACGAATCAATAGAAAAATATAACAAGAACACAAGGGTTTAAGAGGGATTAAGGGTTTAAGCTCAAATTTAGAGTCAAATTCAAGATGGCTTTCAATCTCATAGTATAAAATGGAATTTGTTGGTGTTTCCAACTGATTATGTACGTTTTCCTAAAAAATGGCTAGTTTTATACTCAAAAACCCTAGGTTAGTGGCCAACAAATAGGAGACAGATTTAAAATTTCTCCTCTACACTTTAGGCTCTGCAAAACCAAGGTGGGTTCCCCTTTAACAAATCATGCAACAATAACAACTTACATTGATGCCTTTGCTAATAGATTCTTCACACAAATTTGTAAGAGGTGTATTTGATTGGCTAAATTGTCTCTAGAATCCTTTATATGAAATGTTATGACTTGCAGTGTAGGCTCGATCATAACATAATGAAAATTATAATAAAGTAAATATTGTTTAGATTTTATATCTAATTATGTCTTAGACTTAAACTTTGAGATTTAGGCTGACCAATGCCTTATGCACACAGATTCTAGAAATGAAGAAAAATCCGACAACAAACCAGCCTTTGGCTTGTAATAACCTTACTTCCTTACAACAAGAAACTAACAAATGAACAATATGATCAAACTACTTAAAGATCCATATTATATCAACACAACCCCAGATAAATGAACTAAAAACAAAGTTACTCCATTCCTTGAATAGAAGCAAACAATTCATGCATCCATAACAAAAAATATGAAATGAGAACCAAAAGATAATCCTTGATTATATTCATACAAGGATAGTATATATTTTTACAATAGTGGAGATCATGACAAATTGATATTAACACTTGGTGCAAAACAATGAGTATTTAGGTTATTTGTTGTTATTACAAAGCAAAATTACAACATTTCCTCTCTTAGTTTCAGAGGAATTACATATTCAACCTAAAACCTATACAGATATTTACAAACTCTAATAAGCAAAACCCTTTGAGTGAGGCCCAAAATTCCCTTTTATAGACATAAGGGAAGCAACAAGCAAAAGGCCTCATTCAATCGCCTAGTCACTAGAAGACAAAAATCCAAGTAGTGCAATATCTATAAAGGATAAAATTTAGTTTAAAAAAATTGATTGCTGCCTAAAATTGGTTGGAGATCTTTAGTAACCCTAAAGTCATTGTGTCACAGAAGATCTCCCCAAAATTCCTCTTTGATGCAAAAAGGACACCTCTAACATTCCCTATCTTACAAGCCCATGCAATAGTTATACTTGGTTGTTGGAGACCAATTGAAATGCAACTCAAGTTGCATCATCTTATTCTTCCATGTGCTCCACCTGTATAGTTGAAGTGTCAATCCTAGGTGGAAAAAAGTTGTTGACTTTCTCCATATGTAACTTGTAGTCTTCTCTAACCAAAATTTGCACTAGGTCAGGGAAACCTAACAAATTGTATTCTAGTTTGGTTAGTGCATCAATACATGCATTGAGTTGATCAACATCAACTTCACCCTCTTTATTTATCTTGACACACATAGGAGTGAGAAGTTTAGAAAAAATTTATTTCCACTACCCAAATGCCATGACCTCCCTATCTTTAGTCAAAATTGGAGGCATGTAGAACTCCTCAAATCCCTCAAAAGAATTGAGCTCCCTCTTTATCATATATTTAAATTTAGTATGATGACTAATTATGTCATCCAATAAATCTAACTTATCTAAAATATCATATACCATGCTACTATCAAAATTTGAATCATTGATAAGTAATCTCAACACCTCAACTCCTTGGTACCACTTGATTTATATGTGCCTCAACCTCATCCACATCTGATTGTGGCTAGAAAATGCATCCTTTAAAATTGTATAATTTTCCCAAACTTTTTTCAATTGGGAGAGGATCTTGGTTAACCTGTACCCCAAAATGTTATCTAACACATCAGAGACCTTCACTAATTCCTCCTTTACTATCCTAGCCTTTGTAGTACTCTAATTTAGTTTCTCCCTTAATTATTTTACTTCAAACTCCAATTATTCTTATCAAATGAAGCTTATGCCTCATTTACCTATTGTGGAGGGGGAAATAACCCTTGTATTGTATTGAGCCTTTGCTCTAGAATCTAGTTTAAGGCATTTTCCTTATCAAGGTTTTCTTGTAATTCTTAACAGTTGCCTCTGTGAAGGGGGTTGCATTAACTATTAAGGAGGCCGATTGGGCTGCACTTATGTCTCCAACCCTCCTAACAATGAGATGGCCAATAATCTAATTAGGGTTGCTTATTACTTGTGGCTTATTGGTGTCAAGGAAAATTGACCATATAGCCAAAGTCTCATGGCTAGGGTGGAAACGAGAACCAAAGTATAAATCCTTTGCTTGCTCTTATTATCCCAAAATTGGGTCCCCACCCTCATGCCTTCTTATGGAATCAAATTCAATGGCTAAGGAGATGTTCTATCTAGGAAGAAAAAAAACACCCTGCTCTTTTCACCACTTCTCTTCCCCTTTTAAGGGCATGGAATCCATCTCCTCCTTCACCTGTTAGAAATATGAAATGCATTTAATAACCCAAGGAAATTTTTCAGAGAAAATTAAAGCTACACAAATTGAAAAAACATAAAGAATGTAGACCATAATTTCAAAAGATTATGTAATGTCAATATGAAAGGATGCATTAAGAGATTCCAAGATTGCTTGATACAATTCAAAGATTAAAAATAATGACTTGATGCAAGAGTATGCAAATACAAGCTAGATAGTGAGTTTATGTAGAACTTAGGAGAGGAGGTAGGTGGAAAATCCAACCAATAGGAATCAACCACAAAAGTGGAGATGGACCACCAAAAGTGGAAAGAGGTTCCACCCTTTAAGGAAGGGGACACCTCATCACAACTTTTCTCCTATTTATTAAATAATAAACTCACTTTATTATCCTAAGCAAGCTTAATTAAGTGTAGGAAAAACATAAGACTAAAGGAAAATAAATTAACCCACTAGGAAAATAAAAACCAACAACAACACCCCCCCTTAAGCACAGCTTAGGACGATGTAAAAGATGATGGATCATGACAAATGAGGCCATGTTAGGTACCCATGTACATATCAAATTATCCCCCCAAGGAAGAATTCCCCCCTCTAGAAATAGATAGAGAACACCCCTCAAAATAGAGAGAGAAGAAAAGGACTAAGTAGACCCCTGAAGAGGTCCAATGGTAGATGCACAAAACTAGATGGAGAATATAGTCCACAATTTTCAAACATTCCTCCCCTTAGAAAGAAACACAACCAAAGGTGTGTGCACACTATCTCCGAAGTCTTGAAAGGAATATGTAGGAACAAAGTACAGAATGTATGAAGTCTCTAAAGTCATCTCAAGTATCCCGATGTCAATGTTGAAAGAAGTCACAATTGAATCAAGCATTCTAGGCCACACTGCTAAATATGATAAATCAAAATATCCTAGAGACTGATGTAGAGCATAAGGTAAAGACTCAAATATCTCCTTTGAAGAAGTCTCCTCCAAATTTTGATTCAAAGCATCCACACTCATGTCAAACTAAAATAAATGACCATGAATGAGAGGGTCAAAGTGTCCCCTCACAAGAAATGAAGAAGAATCGTCTTTATCAAAGAGAAGATGAATACACTTAATAGTGTTTCCCAAATTTGCAATGTGCATCTCCATAAACAAGTCTGAAATATCTGTCAAGAGATCATCCCAAGTTGAATAAGGAAGACTATAGATATTTTTTTGCAAGATTTCATTGAAAGCTTTTGAAGAAGCAACTCTAAACTCTGAAATAGCAACAGTAGATGCAAGAACAAAAGAGTGGTCCCCAAAGAGAATATGTATGTCCTTAATAGTTTTATCTAGATCTGACATGAGGTACTCTAAAAAAAAACAAGATATGTCTAGTAGAAATTGGTCCCAATGAACTAAATCCAAAGGACATAAATGATCCTACTACAATGAATCACTGGAGACTCTCAACGAAGCATCTCTAGAATCTAAATCTGCAACAAGTGATGTTGATGTAATATCAACATGAGGATAAGAAGCAAGAGAATTCTTTGTGTCATATGAACATTCAAGACATGCATAATCCTTAAGCTCCTCTAAAGTATCATCATCATAAGGTATATTATCTACATTATCAAGTGGAATGAGGAAATTTGCAATAGGATCATCTAGAAATGGAGAAACATGAGGGTCTCCAAACATCTCCCAAATCTTGATCCAAATTGTTTGGGACATTCAATTCCCACTATAGACAATAGAGTGTTATGATCAACATGAAAACCAATTATTCCTATTACCTGATCAATTATATTACCCCAAACATTCTTCTTATTAGGTGTGTCTAGTTCAGGTATGATCCCATAAAGGTGAGGCAAAAGTTTTAGCCATTTGAGATGGGTTATAATGCCTTTTTTCCAAGACTCATAATTATCCTTATCCAAAACTATCATATAAGGATGAGTAGAAAAACCAATGATACAATCCTCAAAGTATTATAAAATAATTCCAAAAAATACATCAATACACTCCCACCTATTGTGCACTTTTTGCACACACGTCCCACCACAGGCAGGGGCCCTCTTTTGCCTACTTTTGTTTCTCTTTTTGCTTTGGGTTTTGAACTTTTCTACTTAGGGGATAATTTCCTTCAATTTTGGGTTTGCTTCACCTAATAGAAATAATGACCTATCCACACTTTGGGTGCCTTTGTCTAAGAGAATTTGATCTCAAATGATACCTTAGACTTTAGCTCTTTATGCAAGATTGGTTAAAGCCCTAAAACTTTGCAAGTCTGGGAAGTTTTGAGAAATTTGTCCCATGCCAAATTTTTCAAAGGGATGTTCTTTCGGAGAATCCACCACCAAGTGGATTCCTCTAAATTCTATCTATTTAGAGAATCTACCATCAGGCGGATTCCCCAAGGGTCTCTCTGTTTGGAAAATCTATCCCTTTCCGAACTTTCCAAATCCATTGTCCAGTTGCATTTTGAAACTATGAGAGGTCTTGTCACCATTTTTATTGCTCGATGGTCATCATACATGAGGTGCATTTATTTCCATTTTTAGGGTTTTAAGTTATGATTTCTCCTTTCATTTCTCATTATGCATTGAGCTTTGATTAGGAGACCTTTAGTATTCCTCAACATTTGGTATTGGTGATTTGGACATTTGCATTCTAGGGCTACTTCATCAATTTATCAACTTCATTTGGATCTTTGGGTTTGTCCTCCTTGGTTAAAAGGTAAGGGCTTTGAGTCCTTTGTGATTTCAATTTGATTTTGTAAATATTCCATTGACCCGATGATGCATGCATTCATTGATTATCTTTTCATCATTGTATCAATCTTGCAGTATCATTTGCATTGGTTCATTTGTTGCATTCAGCTTGTTTGTGTTTTGGTGATGAATGATACATTTTAGTGATTGATGATGTTTCCCTTTGAGTTTTATGTGCATTCATTCAAATTTTTACAAAATAGGGCATCATTCCCCATTAGGGTTCCTCTTTTCGGACTTGTTGCTAGGGCATGCCATGCTTATGAAACTAGTGACGAGGGAGCAAACCCGAGACATAGAATAACAGTCACAAAATAGAGAATAATATTTTATTGAAAAATATGGAACTCTTACATGCAGAGGATCTCAAATCCTTGAGCTTTGTGTTACATGCAAATTACAAACTTACAGAAAATTACCCAGATTCCCCTTTCGCAGCATGCAAACTCTTTTCCCCAAAAAGTTACTCAAAAATAAAAAAACTAGCCCATAAATAGACCCCTTTTGGTTTGGAACCAAAAACAACATTTGAGATAATATTTTTGACGGTTTGGCACCAAAATTACAATTTGAAATTCAAAAACTATGTCCTAATTCGAAAATTGGCAATTTTCCAAAAATCAACCAACTTCTGGAAGCCATAACTTTTGATCTGGGACTTCATTTTTAGAACCGTTTGTACCGTTGGAAAGGTCTCAGAGTGAAAAAAATGCCAAGAACCTGCTTTGCCTATTCCGATGATTTTTGGGCCTGTACGGGACCGTTTAGTGCCTCAAACTAGACTCGAAAGGTTTTTCAGGGCAAAAAGCATAAACTAGAACTTTAATAACTTTCAAACCGTGAATGATCTTGACCTGATTCTTTCACCAAAGTGCTTATTTTTCCATCATGAACCTTCCCATAAATTTTTGTCTTCCTATGCCTTAAAATTCCCACCTGTTCAAAATAGCAGTTGAGTAGAAAAAGTAGAAAAGCAGTTCTAAAAGTTGGAAACTCTTATTCGACGAAAAGGGTATCCAAAAATGCAAAAACATCTACAAAAAACAAACAACAGGAACATAAATGGAAAGCATATTTTTGGGTGATGCAAGATTTCCCTCACACCACTAGATGCTCCTGCATCAACTAGGGTTTAAACTTCTAAGTTTTGATGATGATTGTGTTAAAGTTTTGGATTAATTCATGATGATCTATTTGGCATGCACATTGTGAAACCCTAGTTGTATTTGTTTTCCCTAATTAGGTTTCTTGATGATTTAATGATTGATTTGGCATATTATGGTGATATTTTAAGTAGCAAATCATTTTACATTATGAACTTGTGTTTGAATTTTGACCTAGATAAAGTTTTTAATCATGAGTTGGCATTGAGAAGCATGAATTGGGATTTAGGTTTTCCAAAAGATGAAAAAACAAAGACAAATAAGAATCTTCATAAAATCTACTTCTGCATGGATTCTCCAAAGCTTAATCCTTTTAGAAAATCTATCCCTTCACAAATTTTGTGAATCCATTGAGTAGTCAAAATTTTGAGAGGTACTAAGTGAGGAAAATACATCAAGTTTACTTCAAGGTTGATCTAGGAATGGTCTCATGGCATGAATAAAGAATTTCAAGTTAGATTTCAGTTGGTCTCCCATTCTTTGAAAATTTCATTGGGTTGTGGATTCCCCAAGTGCTCAAATGTTCAAAAAATCTTCCTGCTTGAGATTTCTCCAAAAATCCTCTAGGACTTAAAATCTTCAAACTTTGTGAGTGGCGAGGAAGTGAGTAAAATTAGAAAGTGAAGGATAATTTAGGTTGTTATTGGGTTGACCTTTTAGGAAAATCCATTGTGCTATAGATTCCCCAAATGTCTAGGCATTCGAAGAATCTGCCTACCCTCAAATTCTTCGAAATCCTTCGAGACCCCAAATTTTTGAACCTTTGTTGGATGAGAATGAATACTTGAATATTAATTTTGTTGTGATAGTGAGAGTGATTTCATGATAATTGTGAAGGGATTTTAGCTTGAATTGAGCTATATTGTTTTACTTCATAAAATTTGTTCCCTTGTGGATTCCCCGACAATCTAGACTTTCTAAGAATCCACCTAGGGGAGGATTCCCCAAAATCCCTTTGTAACCGAAATACTCGAACGGGTGAAAATTTTGAAGTTTGTGAGGTCTCATTCTTGATGCTTTGTAATGGGATTTTAAGGGTTTCTATGATGTTTTAAAGGTTAATTATGTATTTATCATGGATTTTCATGGTAACTTGATAATGTGATTGGATTTAACACTCGATCATGCTTGATACTATGGTAATTATTGCTTCTCTCCAATAGATATAGTTTGAGACCAATCTAGCCAAGGGGTCTAAGGCAAAGACATCAGAAGCTGGTCATGAGGAACCCTATACCAGAGTTGAAAAGATGAAGTATGACTTCAATGGAATTTGGCCTGATTCCAAGATACTTTCAACATGGAGCAAGATCAATGACACAAATATGGGATATGTTCATTATGATTATTTCAAGTAAATAATGTTTGGGGATGTCCCTTCTCAGCTAGCATAGATCATCACCAATACAAGGCTGGACCAAGCAGCGGGATTTCCACCCAACTTACAGTATACAAGGCTAGTATTGGAATGTGCTAAGCATTATGATTTGGATAAAAGAGTGGTAATTGGACCTCTAGGAAAAATCATGGGCAACTTGACAAAGGATTCCATTGTAGAGACCTTTAACATCGGGTCACATAACAAGCTAGTGAAGATCAACATAAGGGAGGTTGAGGAATTTTACGCAAAGTATCATGAGAAGGCTTTGTTAATGATGAACAATAATTGGATTTCCAAGGCTAAATCGCATTACTAAAATCTTCCCAAGCAATTACATAGGAGTGATCTCAAGCTGGAACATAATGACATGATTACCCTCCTAGGAAAAGTAATGGTATTGGAGGATGCCTTCATATTCAAGGGTTGGATGTTCTTTACTATTGCATAGATTTTGAAAGGAACACATTATCATTGGGTAGGAATTATAAGTGACAACTTGGACTTGAAACTTAGGAATGTATAGGACACCAAGAAGTTCACCATGACCTCCTATATGGTGTATATGTTGTTCATGAAGAATAAATATAAAGGGTTGAATTGAAGAGGATCCCTTGGCCAAGATAGAATATGTGATATTTTCCCTCAGCTTCAATTCAACACAACAAATTATAGGACTGTAAATGATTCCTTTTACATGTACATCACAAGTTTGTTGCAAGATGCACTACATGTAGGAATTTGAGCAGATGCCATGGAGTTGATAAGAAAATATGGCCAATGGTTTATTCAATTCTAAAAGTTATCTTATATTAGAATACAAGGATCACCAGTAGTACCATTGAGGTTACCAAGATACCCAACCAATAAACTTATCTTACTGGAAGTTGCTAGGCAACTGGTGGCTTTTGACACAATGGTAAAGGATATGCACAAACTAGGGCTTGGAGCTGAATTCCCTTTCAAAATTGAAGTGTTGGAAGCCTTCCCTTCTTTCCAAAGTGCTCATTATTCTAAAAAGGAGATGGTACATTTTAATTTGTATTCAAACATAAATAAGGACAATTTTGACCCCTATGGAGTTGCTAAAAAACAAGCCAACAGGGAATACAGGCATAAAAACCACATAGAAGACTATTGGGCTAATTGTAGGGATAATTTTGTGGTGATTAGAAGAAAGTGCTCAAGGTTATCCTTGAAAATGATTAGATTGCATAGAATTTCCAATGTCCCCAACTAGGTAGATGATGATGGAGACCTTTTACAGCACCATGACTATGAGCAGTACAAGGATAAGCCACTTCCCCCTATCAATTGGTATGAAGAGGAGGTTGTTGATCTTAATGTGATTAATGCTCCTATTTTGAGATATTCCAAGTTATGGGAAAAGCATAAGATCCTAGATTTGGAAGATGGAACAAAATTCACCTATGACTTGATGGGAGGCCTTGAGTCGCATTCAAAGCAAGAAGAAGAAGTTGCTAAAGATGATACAACAAAGATCCCTTCAAAAGAGGAAGGGGATAAATCACAATTTATTATCAAAAGAAGGAGAAGAAGTCAAACAAAGGGAAAAGAGAAAAGTTAGCCAATGGAAAAAGTAAGGAAATCCTCAAAGGAAACTGTTGAGGAAGATACTAAGGAGCCATGGCATTCTATGAAAAGAAAGATAATTACTGAAAGCCAGAACTTGGTAGAAGCTAAGAAGACCATGGTCAATGAGGAGGAAACTATTCAATCCAAGGTGATTGATATCAAAAGTTTTGGAGAGAAACCACAAGTATATGTAAGTAGAAGTTCTCCTAAACAAAAGGAAACTCTAGAGGAGAATTTGAGTGAAGAGAAAAAGGTGACCACTGAAGAGGCATGTACTAATGATCTTATGAAAAATATGGAGAGAGAAACTGCAAAAGATAATTTTCCTATTACATCCCCAATTCACAATCTTCCAATCAATGAAGAAGGTAATGTCTTGAGTGTTCCTAGACAACAGAACAAGGAGGAGGGAATTCCTAACAATCCAAAGGAGGAAACAAACAATGAATAAGTTCCTACACTAAAGGGAGGGAAATTGAGTGATTTTGAGAAGAGGCTAGAAGAAAAAGAGGCACAAAACATGGAAGCTACTTTAGAGGTGACAATTAAAATGCCTTCTTAGCCTTCAGCCCAAGAACACATCGATGTACCATCTACTAAGATTGAAGGTGAGGATAAGCTTGATGAAGATGAGGAACAACCAAATTAGGGGAAAGATGATGTAAATGTAGATAATATTGAGGATAGTCCTTCCCATAATCAATCAGAGCAATATAATTCTCAGAAGGATGTAGATACTAAGCAATCGATTTCTCTAGAATGGTTGGAAAAGAGATTGAATGAAAAAACAATGATTGTGGAGGATGAGACTCCAAATTGGGATAATTTTTTAGAAAGTTGGGGATAGCCTAAGGAGAGGAAGAGAGCTAGGATAGTTTTGAAATTCTCCAAGGATGAGTTCAATAACAGGTTCATCCATGTTGTCACTCCTACAGAAGATAAATATAAATATGAGTTGAGAACCTTAGATTACAAGGTACAAACCATTAATTTGGGTCCCACCACAAAAGAACAAGAGAAGGAAGAGTTTGAAGAGTCATCCCAATCCATCTTGAGAAGATTAGACAAGGAAACTGAAGAGAAGGAGAAACTACAGAAGAAATTGAAAGAAATATGCAAATATGTCCAGCACTTGGTTAAACCACTGCAAGCACAAAGTAGTAAGGGATCCTCATTCTTAGAAGGATTGTTATCGAAGGATGCAGTATCTGAAATTGAAAGGTTGAAGTCTTCTATGATTATACACAAGAGTGGTTGCAAAGTGTAAGTGAAAGAGATGATGCCATGATTGAGAAAGTGTTGTGGATGTATGAAAGGGCATCTTTCCTCTTTGAGGATATGGAAAAATTTCTCCTTGACTGTACGAACCTAGATGACACCCTTTTCAAAGAATTAGAGAAGATATTTGAGGTTTCTATTGATGTATTTGTCAAAGAAGGTATCCTCATTATGGAGAATACACGTCAAGCTATGGAATTGATATAGGCCTTTAACTTCATAAATGAGTTTAAATTGAAGGCACCAAAGAAAATATCGAAGGCTCAAAGCAAAGTGAAGGAGGACTTCGATAGTTGCAATTCCTTTTTAAAAATTGTCACTAGAAGGAGAAAGTTAGGGGAGAATAATTTGAATGTTAAGGAGCTACAGAAAAGGTGGCATGAAGTTTATTCTCCATGTAATAGTGGGCCTATTGTAAAATACCAATTTGAAGATGTTGCAATTTTTTGGCTCTCACAGTTGTTGCCCTTGATGTCAAAGACACACAAAGACACTTATATGATTGGTAGGAATATAATAGTGGGTGGATTGGTTTGTTACAATGATAACTTGGTTGGCTACTCCAGTCACTATTACAATGAAAAATGTGATTAACAAAGTTTCATCTTTGATGAAAAAGACACATCATCATTTATGTTTTGGAATTATATCAAATATGGTAAGGATTCAAGGTAAAAGGTCTATATGAGCTCCATCTTGACTTTTATACGAGAGTGTTATGCTAGAGTCATTTTTTTCCTATGTGTAATTTCACTTGGTGTTGGCATTTCACTTGGTTTTGGCATTTACAAAGTGTTTTAAGTGCTCTCGCACTTACTTGGAAATATTGGCACTTGTCATGTTAATGTGAAAGGTTTTATCTTGGTTTACATTTATTTCTTTATCATTGGGTGATTTTGGCATTGGTATATAAGGTGCAATACTTTGATTATCTACCTGGTATAAAGATTGGTGCAAATTTCTCAAGTTATTCAAAGTGATGATTATGGTTGACAAGTCTAAATTCATTTAGAATTTGTGCATAGAAAAATTTTGATATATTCAACAAGGATGATAAGGTAGCATGGTATTCAACATTGACTACAATTAAGCATTATGAGATTTATATTATTTCGGACAATCATGACCGATATAGTGATTATTGGGGATATAATGATAATGTTTTATTTGTAACACTAAAACCATAATTGTGCCCTAATTTACTTTCATTCTTGGAAAAAATCAAAATCATTTTGTCATGATCAAGATATGGTTTGCATAAGACTGATAGTTTCGATTGAGAAGGTGAAATGGCGGCTGCAAGACATGGTTTCAATTCGGTCATTGGTTGCATGAGTATGTATGAAGTGTCTTTTCTTTGACCTAGCAATGGTCGACTTAGGGAATGGAACAATTTCTTTTTGTGGTGGTACAACGCTACAAAATGTAGTCTTCAACATTCGACTTCACCAGGTGATATCTATTATTTGCTAAGATTGAATCAAATTCTTCTTTTTAACACCCTAGTTAGTGATTTGAGTGTAATGCAATATCTTGGTCAAGATTTTCTAGTTTTGCATTTTGATACTTTCTAAAAGATGAACATTAAGGGTTTTGTGTAACATTGATGTGAGTTTTTGTTTAGACTATAACATCATGAAAAAAAGAAAGATTAAAGCAAACTCAAAGGCTAATAAACTCTAATGTAATCTAAAGCTAAATAAAAAAGCACAAAGAAAGCATAAACATAAACAAAGAGCGATCTCACCTAGTATCTACATCCTTCCATGAATGACCTCGATTGTCCTCCACATCGCCATGATGGTATTCTTGCCCTCAAATTTTTATTATTCGTGCAAGTATAGCCTTGATAGATGTGATTATAGAAAAATATCGAAGATTAATAAGTGCTCCAAAATCCATACAATTTTGGGAGGAGTTATAATGATGAAGGTCAGGTCAATTTATAGAAAATTGATCATTTGAATGAGAGCCCGGGATCAAAAGATAGACAAATGATTTAGATTAAAGGATTCAACATGCATTAAGATAAGTGTTAGTACTGACATGAGTGATAAAACCTAAGAATAGAGATCAAGATTAAATAATGATTTAATCTCTAGTTGAAAGTATTCAAAAATTAGAAGAATAATGTTTGCATGAAAAGGATAAAGATAGAGTAACAAAAACGATCTATTCGAATGCACACATAAATTAATTAATTAATTAAAGATATTTAATTAATAAATGTGTACATGCATACGAGTTAGAACTAGATAACTGACTGGTTATGATAGATAGTTTATTCGCAAAAGACACTTAAACATTAAATCAAGAGATAACTGATTGATTCAAATAGATCTCGAGTCAAGTGGGAATGAATACTTAGATAACTTAAACATTTATCCAAATATAGAAGAATATGTCAAAAATAGGCTTTTATGAATTAAATGATTATTTAATTCAAGATTCGACATTTAAGGATTAAATTAAATAAATAAGATTTATTTAATTGAGAAAAGAAAAGGTTAAATGAATAATTAAAGTATTTATTTAATTATAGTCAAAAATATGATAAATATAAATTAAATAAGAATTTATTTAATTTAAGAAAGAGGATAAAGTTAATTAGTGACGTGATTAAATAAAGAACATTCATTTAATTAATAAAAGAATAAATTTTGAATGAATTAATTAAATAATTAAAAGTTATTTAATTAATAGATGTGAAAAGACTTTAGAAAGTAATTAAATAATTAACATTATTTAATTACAACCATGACAATATGACTTATGAAGAAATTGAAGTCGCAGGCTTAGACCAAATTTCAATGTCTACATTTTTCCCCTCTTTGATACAATGTCATTTTGGAATTGTGTCAAAGAAAATAGATCAAAAACATGCCCTAGTCATGCCCCAATATAAAAACAGGTGAAGGTATGCCCCCTCGGGAAAATTGACAAATTTTCAAAAAAGTTCAAAAAATTTGGAAATAGTCTCGTTAGTCAATTTGATAGCCATAAATGCAATGGAGTTGGCACAAATGAGTTTCGAGGTGTTTGGTACATGTACGAGTCGATAGAAGTTGGAAGAATATGCGGTCAATAGACAAGGTTGGAGGAAATGCCACCCAAAACCCTAGGTATATATAGAAATTGGGTGAAAATCTAATTCATTTTCACCCTCCAAGTTTAGAAATTTAAGATTTTTACTTTGGACCTCCTTTCCACCATGTCTCCAGTTCCACATTCGTAGCATCGCAGTTATCGCATTCAGACCTTTAGATGACCTACAGACACGGTCCCCCTAGTATGTAGTTGGAAACCATTTCTTGAAATTTTGATTTTCACGCTTTTTGACGCATTTATTTCAATTTTTTGTTATGTGTCATTTTACATTGCACCGCATATGCATGTGTTTTCAACGAATGTTCATGTGGAAAAACACATATGAAAATTCACATCATAGGATAGCACCAATGTTGTATAAGATAAACACATTTGATTTGTAATGAGTCGCATATGTATGTTTGCATCGCATATGTAGTTTGCAGTAGTGCATATAGGATTTAGCAATGCATTTTTTTTTTAATACGCATTTGCATGTGGTATTGCCATTGTTTGGGTGTGATTGCATTTTTAAAATGCATTTGCATATTAGGATGACACATGTGCCTATTTGTAATGCATTTGCAATTTTAAATGGTGCATTTGATTTTTTGCAACATATTTGAAAATGAAATGACGCATTTGACTAGCAGAGAATATTGGAATTTTGGACTAGGATATGTTATTTGATTCTGACATGAGACATGCATAATACCATTGCAGGTTGTATTGGATCTAATATATACCAGAGAGTTGAGACCATTGACCTTCGGCTTCTGAGATTAGCTACGGAGCGGGGAGAAATGGTTTCTGTGGCACTTGGGCTTGCACCATGTGACTTTCATGCCCACTATTCGGGAAAACCGAGGTCTATTGACTGCTTTGTGTGAGCGGTGGCACTCAAAGACATCGTCGTTTCATCTACCTACTGGTGAGGCGATAGTGACATTAGAGGATGTATATAGGATACTAATACTACCGATTAGAGAAGCCAAAGTGATGATGTATGATATGCAAAGGGGATTTACAAAGATGTGTAGATACTATCCCCATAAGGATATTAGACAGTTAGGGATATATCACTATGATATTAGATGGCATGTTTTAGCACAAAGATATGGTAGGTTGGATTGTTTATTATGTACATTGATTGGAGGGGTAGTTCTTCTTGACCATCGAGGTCATGGATTCCTAGTAGGATGGAGAGAGATGCTTGTAGGCATGCTTGACAAAGAGGTAGTATATGCCTAGGGCCCTTGTTTGCTAGCCATGTTGTACTTCCATTTGCATGATATTTCCTATACAGAGGCACAGTCCATGAGTTGTGGTACCATGCTTTTGATGGTATGGACATGAGAACACATAGCTATTTTTTCGTCTCCCTGTTACAGCTGAGCTACAATAGCAATCACCTTATGCCTTCCGTTATGCAAGGGAAAACACCCAAACTCATGTTGGTGATATTGGTTATTACAGACATTCCATCAACATGATGGTTCAGTTTATTTGGAGACCATACATGGATTACCCACAGTGGCCAGATGAGGATGAACACTTGACATTTTTTTGTCAAACTTAATGTTTGAGTGGTCGGACAATGTCACATGTGCATATCATTAAGAGGCATTTGTCGAATCGAGTATTGAGACAGTTTGGAGAGGTTTAGGATGATCCTTGAGGTTGAGTAGAGTATGCAAAATCTTCTTTAGAGGTGACATTGTGGGGACCAAAGATTCATGTGGCAATAGCATAGGTAGATATTCATGCCTTACAGCTGGTATAGTGGGGATGGAGAGGTGGAGCAACAAATTTGGATACTATAGATGCATACGATCACTGGTGGGCTAGTCATAGTCTAGTCTTTTTTATAGATCTAGACCAGGATGCTCCTATAGAGAGGTGTGGGACAAGACCGCAGGGTAGACAAGGGAGAGGTAGAGGTCAAAGGGGTGGTGGTATGGGTGATGGCAAAGATGGAGGTGGAGTTCGGAGGGGTGGTGGTAGGGTAGACGTGGTCGTAGGGGACGAGGTCCACATTTGTCACCCATTCATGAGGAGGAGAGGGAGGCAAAGGATGTTTCCCTACTCAGGGTTGGTGAAGGTGAGGAGGAGGTTGATATTGGGGTTGGTGGCGAGGAGCATGCAGCAAAGGAGGACATTCTGGAGGAGCATGCAAAGGGAGGAGGCAAAGATAGATACTCTTGGTCTGCTCGCTATCTACTAGGACGATGATGAGAAGGAGGAGGATATGGATGACCAGGAGTAGGAGCTCTGAGAGAGGATTTTGGAGGATTGGGAGGATGATGGGAGAGAGTGGTCATGATAGGATGATATAGGTCTTATTGATCAGGAGGTAGCAAATTTACGGGCCTAAGTAGCATCTTTGGAGGAGCAGATGAGGGCATTGATGGAAAACTGAGATTTAGTTGTGATGGAGAGAGATAGAGTATATATGGATAGAGATCAGGCCATAGCTCAGAGATAGGAGACTAAGTAGAGGTTCACACAGATTACAACTCTTTGTAGTGGGTCGTCGATAGATTTTGCATGGGAGTTGGTTAGATCTGGTGATAGGGAAAGATATTACAGGAACCTATATGAGTAGGAGGTACCTCCTGAGAGATGGGCTCCTAGCTATTCACAAGCACAGAGCAACAAATCATGGAGCAGGACATAGAGCAGGACAGTGAGTAGAGAAGGGGTTGAGGGACCTCATAGATCTACACCATATGACAGGCCTCCTTCTACACACAAGTCATCAAGATCCTGTCATTAGTTGTCTTCGCATTCTCCACATGGGAGCAGTGAGAGTTCTGGATAGGGACATGATTGATATTTATTGAGACATTGTATTCTAATCATAGATCCTGCAAGCTTCATATTTATTGATACATTATTACATTGAGATGTGACACTTTTTGAGTGATATATATATACATATGATTTTTGTGGCAATTCTCATGATATGCAGTTCTATGTATGATTATGCATTCTTTTATTTATGCGCATGTTCTATATGATATACCTATGTTATGGATGATCATATCTACCTTATGATGTGTTTATGTAGCTTATGATGTGATTTTTATTCTATATGATGATGTATGCATTGATTTCTTATGGTATCAATGGATGTTATGTATGTAATTTATGATTATGAGATGCAATGTGATGTTTATATATACAATGCTATATGTATGTGATGTTATATGTTTGATGATGATGGATGTAATGTGATGCATAATATTTACACTTGTTATGTACATGTAATGCTTTTGTTATGTAATCTATGATGAATTCCTATTATGCCATGATTTCCTAGAAATGATAGATGCCTATGTTTTTTTGTTTTCAAAATGCAAGATATATATATGATTTACAATGTATGATATTTACATGATGTTTCTAACATGAATGCATATGTAGGATGCTTTATATTTTTGTACATCACAAGACTCTGTCATAATGCAAGAAAGAAGAAATGTTAGTATGAAAAGAAGTTGAATAATAAAAGACATGGTTGTTAGTATTAGCAATCTTCGATATTTTTCTAAATCAGAAAAGGCTTTGCACTTTATCATCATTGGGCGGTAACTAATACAAATGGAGACAAACACCATGATATGAAATAGATCAAGGTGTGCAAGCTCATCCACCTACTAACAATAGATAGTCACAAACAAGGATTTTCTTAACTCATACTAAGGGTACAATTGCCCCAGTCTTTTTGTCAAGGCAAACCACAAATAGAAAAAAATAAAAGATGAGTCATGAGACGTCATCGCTCCTCTAAATCCTTCATGGGAAATCCTTGAGGAAAATAGTAACATGACTCAAAATCCAAAGTTAAAAGATAGTCGACAAACAATAGTCAAAGAAAATGAAATTTTGATACATCATTTCTTCTCTAAATCCTTCATGGGACATCCTTGAGAAAGCTAGTAATAGGATTCCAAATTAAAGCCAAATGAAATGATAAGATAAACAAGCCATAAATCAAAAATCCAATAATATATTTTCTAAAACTTGATATGTTTGTTTGATTTGTTTTGATTGATAAGATGATTGATTGATAAGACCTGGTTTCAGGAAGGACACATGTCGTATAAGACATTCAGTCTGGTTTCGAGTTTGTAACTATCTATATAAGGCATGACAAAAGCCTGGTTTCAAAAAGACACGTATCGTATAAGATGTTGAGTCTGATGCAGTTGATGTGATAACCCTTGTAAAGTCATGTTGATTGTTTGAAAATGTTTGCATTCAGGAAGGACTCATCCTAAATAAGACCTAGGTTGATTGTTTTGCTAAAAAAAAATTTAGGAAGGACACATCCTATAGCAGACATAAGTTGATTTGTTTTGATGATGTTTGTTTTCATGGACACATCTTGTAGTAGACATAAGTTCTTTTTTTTTTTTGTAGCTTTGGCAATTTTTTTGATTTGACTTGATGAGATTGTTGACTTGTTTCTTGTTGATGTGTGACTTTATATGATGTGTCGATAGTTGACTGTGTGTGATGACAAACCCTAAAGGACTGGCCTAGTGTGGCCTTGGGGGCTCATCGATTGATGGCCTTGCCTATGTTATACACACAGAAACCTCATAGTTCGACTAGACATTGACTGACAAGACTGACTATAAAAAGCCTAATTGGTTTAAAAATAGAAGATGTGTGTGATAGTGAATGTGACAAACCCTAGTGGACTGACCTAGTGTGGCCTCGGGGGTCTCATAGATTAATGGCCTTTCCTTCGTTATACATGCAAAGACCTTGTAGTTCAACATGACCAATGACTTTGTCTTATAGACAAATGGATTGAATCATGATTTTATATAGACAAACCTAAAAGGACTAACCTAATGCCTCGGGGGCACATTGGCAGATGGCCTTGCCTACATCTAGTCACAAAGGCAATGTAGTTCTACAAATGAAAAAGATTGACAAGTGTGACTAAATCTGACTCTATTTTTGGATTTTTGACATGTTTTTATTTTTTCATCTTTTGAAGTTTTCTAATGTTTTTTGTATTTTTTTAGGACATTTTATATTTTTTTTATTTTTCGATGGTTTTACATCTTCAACACAACCAATGTAAAAACCAATATGATGCAATTCAAGTGCTTTCCCCCCGTCGAGTATAATCTACCAATTGATTATGA
Organism: Sequoia sempervirens; assembly: GCA_007258455.2. Taxonomy (NCBI): domain Eukaryota; kingdom Viridiplantae; phylum Streptophyta; class Pinopsida; order Cupressales; family Cupressaceae; genus Sequoia; species Sequoia sempervirens. Next base: position 487,729,509 of record VDFB02281492.1, read on the forward strand.
ATAGGATGGGATGGGGGATAGTAAGTGCACTTGATGTCAATTGTTCCAAGTTATGGAAAATACAACCATTTATTATGAATGATATGTACAAGCGATGGATGGAAAAGATAGGTGATATGTACAAGGATAGTTAATATGTATAGGGATAAGCGATATGTACAAGGAAGTCAAATTAGAATGATAGTAAACAAAGGAGCAAAGTCAACTACACATGGCACCTGTTTTCCAAATTTTCACCATGGTACTTATCCAAAGCGCCACCGAAGTGCTTTTCACTATTGGACAACTTATTTCTCTTTACTATTTTTTTGATTTTTTTGATGTTACCAAGACGCTTGTTTGCCAGGTTTTCACCTAGGTAACAAGTTTTCTTATTTTTTTATTTTTTTGTATTTTTGATACATAAGACAAGGCTCTCAGAAGCTATGCATAGAAATTATTTAGATGAAGACTGTTGATAGGTGCTAGCAATGGTTCTCCTTCAGGAGTAGAGAGTTGATATGCTCCTGATCCAAAGGCTTATATGCCAATGTAGGGTCCTAACTAGTTAGGTTCAAACTTTCCTAGTTTGTCTCTTTTAGCTTGATTCTTGGGGTTCTCCATTAAGACCAGGTCAACAATGTCAAAATTTCTATTCAAGACCTCGTTGTAGCTGCGATGAAGATGATTTTGATATGGTTGGAGATGATCTAATGTCTTTTGTCTTTATTCATCTAGAAATTCTATCTCATGTAGTCTTGAAACTCGGTACTCTTCATCATCAATATGCCCTTTCAAGGATACCCTCAGGGAAGGAATCTCAACCTCAATAGGTAGAATGGCCTTAGAGATAAATACTAGGGAATATAGTGTGGCGCCAGTGAGAGTACGGATGCTTGTGCGGTAAGCCCACACGGCTGGATTAAGTTGTAAATGTTGATCTCAACCAGCATCATTGACAGTCTTTTTTAGGATTATGATGATAGTTTTATTAGATGCCTTAGCTTGGACATTACCTTGTGGGTAATATGGGGTGGAAAAATGGTGTTGGATATAGAACTCTTCATAAAGATGACGAACTTCTTGGTTTTTGAATGGACGGCCATTATTTGTGATAATGGATTGAGGAACACCATACCAACAAATGATATAGTTTAGGATAAACTTAGAGATTTGTGTGTCGGTGATGTAGGTCTTGGGAATAGCTTCAATCCACTTTGTAAAATACTCAATGGCGATAATGATGAACTTATGGATGTTGGATGATGTGGGATGTATCTTACCTATGAGTTTGATTCCCCATTGGGAAAAGGGCCATGGTGATGTTATGGGATAGAGCTCCTATGCTGGTGCATGTATCAGGTCTCCATGTACCTAACATTGGTGACATTTCTTGACAAATACATATGAGTCCTTTTCCTTGGTAGGCCAATAGTAACCTAGTGTCATAATCTTCTTAGCTAAGGTAGGACCACTAGAATGGGATCCACATATACCCTCATGTACCTCATGCAAGGTTTCTTGCGCTTCGTCATTATCGAGACATCTCAATAGGGTATTGTCTAAGGTACGTCTATAAGGGGTGTCTTTGATGATGGTGTACTTGGCTAACTTGCAAAGGAATGTCCTATGTTAGTTGTTAGAAAGGTCAGGGGCTGTGATTTCAGTATGGAGGTATTCATAGATGTCTTTATACAATTAGGAATTAGGACCAATAATAACACACACCATCTCTTAATCTGGGACCAAAAGTTTTTCTACCAAAAACTCGAACTTAGGCACATTGCTTGGTATGTCAAGGAGTGAAGAAATAGTAGACATGGCATCTGATGCCCTATTTAGAACACAAGTTATTTGATGAAATTCAACCTTTTCAAAGTACTCCTTGAAACTATCTTCCATGTGTTTGTAGGGAGCAAGCTTTTCATCCTTAGTCTCATAGTCATCATTTACCTGTCGGATTACCAATTGAGAATCTCCATAAACCTGTAGGTTTTTATCTTCCATTTTCTGTCATGCGTAATCCTATCACAAGAGCTTCATATTCTTCTATGTTTTTGGTACATGAAAAGGAAATCTTGAATGATTTAGGGATAGGATCACCCTATGGTGTGATAAACAGGATACAAGCCCCTAAGCCATGATTCGTATGGGACCCGTCAAAGTATAGTTTCCATGTCATGCTTGTGTTAATGGAGAATATAAACTCATCAAGAAAATCTACCACTAAAGGGTGATTTGCTTGTATCATTGCATCAGCCAACTGATCAGCAATGACTTGTCCTTTGATAGCTTTTCTCTCTACGTACAAGATATCATACTCACTAGGTATCATTACCCATTTGGCCAATCACCCTATTAATGTTGCTTTGCTTAGAAGATATTTTAGAGGATCTATCTTTGCAACCAGCATTGTTTGATGGTTTAGCATATAGTGCCTTAGTTTTTTAGTAGAAAATACTGCTACAAGAAAAGCACATTCAATGGTATTGTAATTAAGCTCATAACGTACCAAATTCTAACTGATATAGTATACTTCCCTTTCATGACCTTCATCATCATTTTGTGCAAGCAATGCTCCTAGTGATGAATGGGTTTCTAAAATATAGAGAATCAGTGGTCATCCCTCAATAGGTGGCATCAAGACTAGTGGTGTGAGTAGATAATCCTTAATCAATTGAAAAGCTTCCTGACATTTACCTGTCCATACAAAGGATATTCCCTTTCTAAGTAAATGTTGAAAGGGATGTGTCTTATCTCTTAACTACAATATGAATCTTCTAATGGATTGCAGTCTCCCTTGTAATGTCCTTAGCTAACTGAGATTAGTTGGTGGAGGCATTTCTATGATTTATTTTACCTTGGCTGGATCCACTTCAATGCCTTGTCTAGAAATGATATACCCCAAAATCTTTCATGATTTCACTCCAAACACACATTTCTTTAGATTTAGTCTCACTTTATACTCTTCTAGTATTTGAAATATCTTGTCTAAGACCTGCAAATGATCAGCCCTTTTTAGGGATTTAGCAATAAGATCATCGGCATAATCCTCCATAAGAGTGTATAAGGTCATGAAAAATAGTGATCATAGCCCGCTGATATGTTGCTCCAGCATTTTTGAGTCTGAAGGGCATAACATTCCATAAATAAGTTCCCAAAGGACATGTGAAAGTTGTTTTAGGTTGGTATTTAGTTGCAATTATGATCTGATTATACCCTGAAAATCCATCCATAAGGGACAACATCTCATACCCTACAGTCATGTCTACTAACATGTTAATGTTGGGCAGAGGGAAGTCATCTTTAGGGAAAGTTTTGTTGATATCTCTAAAATATGTGCAGATGCAGATGCCCCCTATTGGTTTCATGACTAGTACCAGATTAGAAATCCAATCAGAATAGTCAATTGATCTAATGAAGCCAATGTCCAATAGTTTCTTCAATTCAGCCTTGACTAGTAAAGCAATCTGTGGGTGCATTTTCCTCAATTTTTGTTTCACTAGTTTTACACCTATTTGTAAGGGAAAATGATGTAGTACAAGTTTAGGATCTAGCCTAGGCATGTCTGCATATGACCAAGCAAAATTAATTTGTCTTTGTGTAAAGAAGTTGCATAATTCTGGTTGCTCCTCTTTTGTCAATGATGCTACAAAATATACTAGTCGGGGATTCTCTTTTGTACCTATGTTAACTTCCACTGATTCTTCAACTAGCATGGGTGACTTTTCCTATGCAATAAGGAGAATGTTCAAACCTCCATCCTTACGTGCCTTAGAGAGGTTTTCACCTTTGGATGCATCCTTATTTTTTACTTTTTCATTGTCTAAAGGCCTTTTGGTTTTCACCTAGAGACTCATCATTTTTATCTCTTTTGAATTCTTTTTCTCATTTTTGCGACTGGAGGGTTGAATAGATTCCCCAAAATATGCCATGTTGTCCAAGTCAATGGTAAATATAGCCTTGTGATCACCACTTGGTATGCCTTCTCGTACTCCCAAGAACTCATCAATCACTTTGTCATTCTCAAAAATATCTAAGACAAATGTGTCTTGTTGGTCCCAATCAATGAGCTGGGGATAGACTAAAGGCATGTCATCATCAAAGTTTTCAAAGTTAAAAGGGATCAAGGTAAAAGTTGAGTTGTTCATATAGTCACAAAATTTTTGTACCAAGTCTGCTTTTCTCTTTTTCTTGGATCTAGGTGTATTCTGAGGTGGGCCTAATTCCAAGGTTTGGTTATCTGAAATGGATTTTTCAAGCTCCCAAGAGGTAGTATCAAGAGATTTCCAATAGTAATGTTTAAACCATTCCTCTTTTTTCAAATTCTTAGGCAGACAAGAATTCAATGGATTTGGTGAAGTTTTCAATATTAAGTCAAGTTCTCCAAATAGCTTATCAAGGTCCATGGCAAAGGTGGAGGCTAGGGAATCTCACTCATATTCATTTGAGTAAGGGGAATCATAGTAGGGTTGGTTAGATGATTTTTCAAATGTCTCAATATCTTCAAAAGCACTTACTTCCTTGAGTAAAGGTGATGTGGTACTAGGAACTCCAATCTGAATTAGTTGAAACCCAATCCCTAAGCCTTTCGGCCACTTAGAAACAATGATTGGTTCAAACCTCCAATCTTGATGTAAGCCTAAACCACTATGTACATTATATCCCTTGCTCTACATGATTATGAAACCTTTGCCATATTGATCTATAGGAATGTGAGTAAGTGAGAGAGGTTCTTCATGGTCCTCTCTATACAACCAGGAGGTCACATTTTCTGCGTGTATGGCTTCTTTGCTTAATTCTCCCCATTTTGTAAATGTTATTGAGGGAGGAATGTGTATGGTGACCACTAATTGTCTCCTATCTGTTGTACGTAAACCATATGATTTAGGAGGAATTAGATGGATAACACAATAAGATGTCTTCATGTGATATTCTCCAAAGCCCTTGTCTTCAATCTCAACCCTAGGAGTGGAAGGTAATGATGGTGAAGTGAATTTTCTAGTGAGAGTGGATGGATCAAAATAATGAGATGAATTGGATGATGAGGCTTCTTGGTTTACAGGCACTTAGTGTTGAGGTGTCTCTCGTAGATTGGTACAATATTGGAATGAATCTGGGTCACCATCTATTGTTATTCCAGTTCCATTGTAGGGAAATTTGAGACATTGATGGTAGGTCGAAGGAACTGCCTTCATAGCATGAATCCATGTTTTTCCTCACAGAAGGTTGTATGGAAGGGTGAGATCCAAGACTTGGAATTTTGTCTCCATGACTGCAGGACCAATTTTGATAGGAAATGTTACCACCCCCTTTGATTTGCATTCTTCATCATAATCCTTAATGTCAATGCTTTTGGTTGTGTCCACACATGCTTCTGAGAAACCTAATGCCTTAATCAATTTTAAAGTGCAAAGATTTAACCCTACTCCTCTGTCTACCAAAACTCATCTAACTTTGGTTTTGTCAACAAGGACTTCAATATATAATGGGTTGTTATTATTTGTCTTCTTCATTGCATAGTCTTGTTTAGAGAATGTGGCATGATGATTATTGGTCAAGTAGCCCACCATTTCCTCAAAATGATTGACATCAAGAGCATTAGGAATAGTCATGATTTGTAAAGCCTTATCTAAAATGGATCGATGTTCAAGGGAGATATGCAATAGTTCCAAGATGGAAATTTGGGCTAGGGTCTTCCCCAATTCATCAAGTAAGTTATACTGCGGCTTGGAATTTTGTGGACTCTTATGTGATGGAGGGCCTTGGATGGTGATGTTAGTCCGACGAGTGTTAGCAACACACTCAAGAGTTTTTTATGGAAATGGTATTGATCTATTAATACATCAGCGGCTCGAAGGTGATTTATGATTTTGCCACTATAATCATGCTTAACATTAGCATAGTTGGCCAAAGTATTGGTCTTGTTACTCAAACTAGGGGTGTTTCCTTTCCCATGGTCATGTAATGGATCTAAAAAGACCTTGTGATCAATGTTTGAAGATGTAAGTTTATGTCCACTAACTTCAATAGTTGTATTGTCGACAAAGTCTTGTATGATGTTTTTTTAGTTGACAACAATTTTGTAGTCTATGTTATTTGGTTTGATGGAAATCACAGAAGGCATTACCATCCCACCAAGATGGTTTGAATTTCCTTGGATTGTATTGTCTTGGATCTTGAATTTGTATGAGATTGTGATACAATAGTTGTTTGAAGACTAACTCGATGGGTTCCCCAAGGGGAGTGAACTCACGTTTTGGAAATTTTCTTTGTTGATGTGGTTGTTGGGTTTTTTGGGTAGTGTTGGGGGTTTGGTTGATGATGTTAAGTGTGTTGGTAGAGGGGGAATTTCCTCTAAGTGTGATGATCGGTCCTACTTGTAAAGTCTTCACATCAACTTCCCCATCGTTGGTAACATTTTTATTTCGAGACCAAAACTTGTTTCTATCATTGGGTGTGTTCTACACATTTGGATTTATGTTGGGTATATGTGTCTTAATTTCTCCTTTGTCAATGAGAGATTTTTCTAGTATGAGCCCCTTTTCCGCTAGTTCTATAAAGGATGTGCAACAATGTACCCTCAAGTCACTTCTAAATTTTAGGTTGAGGTTTTCTTGGAACATAGTGACCTTTTGTTTCTCAAGTATCTCAACAGGATATCGACTGGCTATAATTCTCCACCTCTAGAAGAAGGAAATAAAATTTTCTCCTTCGTCTTGTGTAGTTTGACACAAGGTTGCTATGTTAATCTCATGGTCTATGTTAAAGGATAATTGTTCAATGAATTTCTTAGCCAATTCACCCCATGATTTTATGCCATAGTCAAGACCTAAAATCTATTCTAGTGCAATTCCAACAAGACTTCTCAGAAAGAGTCTCATAAGATAGGTGGGTTCGTAGGTGACATCTATGCACATCATAGAAAATTCCCTTATTTTTTCGACTAGATTTCTCTTTCCATTGTACTTGGGAAAATTTGGTATGACATACCCATGAGGGAAAGGTGTCATGTACAATGATTTATCGAAGGGAAATGGGCATAAATCCTTTTTTGAAAAGGTTTTCTTGGTTGACACTACCATGTTATCCATCTGTGTTTGAAGTACATGCATTTATGTCTGCAGGACATCAACTTGAGTTAATGATGTGTTGGTTGGATTATTTGGGTCTATGTACGTGTTTTGAAATCCAACGTTTTGTGATGGGTTTTGGTTAAATGTCAGTATGTAAAGTGGATTTTTATTTGGAATGTTAGTGAATGGGTTTTGATTCAGAATCTGTGAAAATGGATTTTGATTTGGGGTTTGTGTAAATGGATTTTGATTCGGAGTTGTTGAAAATGGATTTTGACTCAAAATATATGAAAATGGATTTTGATTCAGAATCTATGAAGTGATGCATTGGTTTCCATATTGGAGAGAGGCTATGCCTCCTATCTATGAAACCCCAATCTATGGTATAGTACTAGTGACATTAACACTGGGTATAGTTGTTGTTTGTGGAATAGGGCTAGTGACATTGACACTTGGAATAGGAGATGATGTTCTATATTTTTGGTTCCCAACAAGAGGACCGAAGGGATTGGATGATGATGCCCCAATGGTGAAATTCAAACCCTATGTCGAGGTAGGCATACCAAATGGAGATGTGTGTATCACTGAGGCACTCTGTGTAGGTCCTCCAAATGGTATAGCAGTAGTCACTTGAGGTATAGTAGCACTAGTGGTGGTAGTGTTTGTTCCCTGGGTGGATGTAGTTTGTAGGGTACAAATATCAAAACCAGGAGGTAGTTTGGCACCTTCTACTAGCAATTTGGCTAAGTATCGTTGAAGATCATTTGCTAGATAGTCATATACAAAGGAAGCAAACTCAGGGTTTGATGCAGTAGCATCTATGTCTTCCACTATAACACATCCTTGTGTGTCTCTAGTAACAAATTTCTCTAAAAAAATTTTGTGAGGTTTAGATGAAGATGTCCCTGAAAAGGGGTTTGAGAACAGATTGATGAATTCATTTGGATTAGCCATCTTTTCTCTTTCTTTCCTTCTCGATATTTTTTCAACCATGTAATGTAAGCTCAAAGTGCAAGTGATGTAAAAGCTAAGTCTATGGATGATTATGAGTCTAATCCATGTTTTTGGGATTTTCTAAATATAAAGGATGAATGTATGTAGCTATTTTTTTGGTATTTTCTCTACAAATAAGGTATGTCTAAAATGACTCTATTCTAGGATGGCAGTGTCTAAATATGCAAAGGTCTAGGTGATCAATTTGGAAGATTCTAAGAGAGGTTATCTATCAGCTAAAGCTTAACCCAGGTTTCAATTTAGTTTTGACAAGGAACCTTCATAGGACTAGAACTAAAAGATAAGGTGAGCTCCCAAACTAGACTGATGAGATGGAAGGACTCACATGTAGGAAAAAAGATATGATGACTAGGTTCAATGACAATGTTTGTTGAATCAAGGGTTTATCCAAAGCGTGAAAGGTGCCTATTCTAAAATCTACAAAAGATGATCTCTCTAAAGAAAATAAAGACCCCTAAGATGAAAGTAAGATCTATGACTAGGGTACCTATTGCTATGACTGAATGATTCCTAAAGGATGTAATCATGCAAGTTTTGAGCAAAATTTATAGATTCTATCCAAGAATTAGTGTAAAAGGATAAGTCAGATACTAGTTTGAATATTTGTTCTCGATCTATGACAATAAATTCTGGTTTTTTTGATACTCAGGCAGATGTGTTGCAAAATTTAACAGTTGTGATTTTCTTTCTCAATTGTGGTTTTTTGGTAAATTCAGTTTTAGGTCTTAGATACATGCAATTTTCTTTACAACAGATGCAACTGAGGATATCAAATGTGACTCAGGACTAATTAGATGCAATTTTCAAGACTCTGACTATGTTATGGTAAAAGTAGGTTGGTTCTGTGATAGGGGAATATGCATTGTTCTAGACTATAGATGCAACTCACCTTTTCAGATGCATCACAAAATGTAACAATTGTGGGTTTTCCAGTAACATAGGTAATGATAGACGTGACTGAGATATCAGATTTGATTTTCCACTAAGCAGATGCGAGCTATTCTGGCATATGTGACTGAAGATTAAAAAGATGGGACTCAAATTCAAGGACATGCAAATTGGACTAGGTTTCTGATAGATGCTACAGACTTTGTAACAGATGCGACTCAAAGTACAGATGCTTTTTTTCTAGTGAACAATTGTGGTTTTCCAATGAATGACAATGTAAACTAACTATGTTTCATGATCAAGTTTTGGTGAATAAAAACAATCAGGAGACAATGTATTTTCAATTTGACAATCTTGAACATGTGTATTTCCAAAAAAATAAGTACAATCCTAAGGCTGTGAAAGACAATACTTGTTGAGTTCTCACTTGGGTTTCCCTAGCTATGCTTATTCAAAGCAGATGACTAGTAGCTTGACCCCACTAGCTCCCCTCCACGGCTCAACACTTCATTTGGGGCAGCCAAGCTATAGTACCCATGAAAATCCCATGGCATACTTCTCATTTCTACTATGAACCATAAGAACGTGAGATAGCTTCACAGGTTCAACCTACTACACCAGCAAATAGAAGGTTTTTGGCTTACTAGAAACAATGGTGTTTAGTACGGGCATTCCATTCATGGGGTATTATCCATGTAGCAAGAGACCATTGTTTCTCTTCTTGTCGAAACAATACTCATGCTACTTGAGTTTTCCTCAAGTACCCACTTTTATATACCAATTGGAAGTCGTTGGGGTTCAACATGTTACCGGTCTGAGTCATCTTGGGGTGAGTACTTTTTCCCACCAAGACAGGCCCAATTTCTAGAGTTAGTAACAGGTTCTCTTGCACCCAGGATCGTATGAATGCAAAAAGGGAGAGGATACTTCTATATACCAAATCGTGGGGTAATAATAGAGCATGCTTTCACACCAAACACAGTAGACAATAGTAAATTTTAAACCCAAATGACAATTTTCTAATCTACCAAATAGTCTATTTCAAAATAGTCTTCCACACACATCCTGCAAAATAATTCATCAGTATTTTGCAAATTATCTTTGGCTATCGTCCTACAAGAGGGGTTTCAAAAACTTGTCTTCTATGCTACATCCTGCAAACACTATATTAACTCTTTAAAACACACGCTGCAAACTGAAAAATTAGCTAAAATAAAAACACAATGAAAAATTGTAAATGAGAAATTGAACCCAAAAAATTCACTAGTTAGATGCATCACTCAAAGTAGCAGATGTGTCATAGAATTTTAATAGTCGATTAAGTCGTGAAAAGCCACGGATGCATCAAATTTTGTCAGATACATCATTGTATTCGACAGATGTGGTTCATAATATCAATTGTGTCATTTTTTCTGTTAGATGAGTTGGGCTATACAATACTTGCAAAAATTGAATAAAACATCTACGAATTCATGAAGAACGTGTCTTCACGTCGATTTCACCAAATGTAACTGTTGACGTGTGTTTTGGCACAGCAACAATGCAAACAAAATATTGCTACTTTGTTTCTCCTGAAAGAGAAAGGAAACACATGGATGCCTTAGCTCCCAAGGTCTTTGTAGTTGAGTCTCAACTATGCTAATGTTGCTCAATTGGTCAATGTGATAGTAATGTTCAAGGGGGCTGCTGGTGTTGAGCTTCTGGATTGTTCTAAGATCAAGCATGAAATAAAACCTAATTTAACTGGGGTTTTTTTTAAAGAAACAAAAAAAGATGGATCAAGGTTTTGATACTAAAAAGAATGATATTTCATCTAACTTAACCAGACTTATTACCTTTCAAGGAATTGCTAACTAAAACTAAAGAATAAAATTAACTTGTGACTAACACACAGTTGCATTCATTCACAGTGCTGATTTCAACAACTGATTATAGATTACCATTTAAGCAAAACACAAAATAAGATTTTATTCCTTGAAAGCTTTCAAAATCAGATGATTAACTCAAGATAAATACCATTTTGGAACACAATACAAAGTAGATTCGAATATGGTTGCTTCTACTATTGGTAAGACAGATAAGCAACATTTACAAAGCTGGCACAATCACCAGTGTACAGAAAACCTGTGTCTTCAGACTGCTTCCAACTACACTAAGGAAAACTGGAAAGATACATTCCATTCTATGTTGAATCTAACTCTTAACTAAGAAGACAAAGCTCCCTTTACAAAGAAATAGGATGCAGTTCTGTCTCCTCTATCTCTATTAACTATTTTCCTAATTGTTACTTCTAACAATTTTTGACTCTAATAGTTCTCTACAAGTTCTAACTATAGAAGTTCTCTATCTACCACTTTCTAACCTTTTCAAAGAGTCGAGACTACCTTATATACAGAATGTACCAAAAAGAATGCACTATCCCCCTGCATTAGGGTTTACAAAATATCTACTTCCAAAAGAGTCGGCTCTTAGATCTTTTGAAGAGAGTCAGTTCTGCATTAAATGCGCACTCCCTACTATCCATGCTGGTGAAAGATCATTTCGGGGGTGATTTGTAGATCCCTTTTGTAGCTACCGCATTTACTTCTATGCCTCCGTGTCCATTTTTGAAATCTAGCAGAGCTGCCTTGAATGCTCAAAAATATCATCATTAATGTTGGTCTACCTTTGCCAACAGATCTCATAGCTATCCCCTCTGACTCACGACTTCCTTCTTCTCCCTTCGGCCTTCTTTCTGCATGTTGACCATCCCCTGGAAGCAGACCACCAGGCTTCTCCTTCAAATCTAGATACCATCGTTCCTGAGTTGGTCCATCGACTCATGATCTTAGAAGGATCCCATATCGCTTGTATCTTGCAGATTTCCTCGTGATTGGTCGGGCATATGCCACGTGAGCCTCCTGGGCAGTCAAAGTAGTTCATATTGAATTTCATATCGGTGAGACACTAATCGTGTCTCCTTGATGCGATTATATCTTTTCACAGCTATCGGCGTAGCATGAATCAGTTGACGAGACCCTTCAGCAAGCTACAAAAGTTATATCGATATCCCTTTTCCTATCGCTGAGAATTCACTTCATCGGCAGGACATCATAGCAGGGCCAGACCTTTTATCCCAATCTCATTTTGTATTAGCAAGACCATTGCTAGTCGGCGGGACCTCATGGCGATGTCTTCCTTTTCTCCCTGAGCACAAGCTTCTTCTACTTCAGGGAGACTTCTTCAAATTGGTGGGATGTTACAGCGAGGCTTAGGATCCTTTGGCGAGCTCATCCCTAATGTCGAGGAGACTATGATGTTTTGGGGAGACCTTTCCCTAAACTTCTTTCTTCTTACCAAGCCCATTTCCTTTCAGTGTGACTTCCTTTCTATCGGGTAGACTTACAGTGATATCCCCTTCATGTCATCGAGACTCTAGCATGTCAGCCAGACATCATGCTGATGGTGAACCACTCTCCCCAAAGACAAACCTTCCTCGGTGTGACCTCCTTCATTCGGCCAGACATCACGCCGAACTCAGATCCTACAAAATAGATTCATCCATTAGTTCCCAAAGGAAAATAAAATATATCATTATTTATCTTGTTTTAACTTTATCAAAAGAAACACAGCTCCAGTAGAAGTTGAACCAAAACTAAAATGGGAACACACTTCCCTTTTAAAAACTAGTGGGGGCAGAGCCAAAACGGGATCGAGACCAAGATGAGAAGCAAAATTAAACAAGTCCCGGTGGAACCAGGATCGGGACAAAACACGACCCAGAAACCACATCCCTCGCCCTCAAAACTAGCGGGGGCAAGGATAAAAAGAAACCGGGACCGGGACCAAAGTCAGGATGGGAAAGAGCCATGGAAATAATCATCATTTCCCAGTTCAGACCCCATCCTGGCTCTGCGTCTGCAAAGAAAACCAAAACACAAAGGATGGAAACAAACGCCGGTGGGGTCGGAACAAAAACTGACTCCAAGCAGAGCACAATGGGGGCGGGGGCGGAACCAAATCCGAAATCAAAACTTGCTCAAAGTTTCAATTTTGGATTCCATCCTGATCCCACCTCCGACAACATACTAAGAGACGACACAAAAGAAAAAAAATAGAAAAGGGGAAAGGAAGAAGAAGACCAGCAACCAAACAATCGGAACCAGGGCAAAACAAAAGAACAAATCGGAACGGGGACCGGAACCAAACCCAAACCGAAAACTTTTCAAGTTTCAGGGTTCAGTTTCAGTTCTGGTTCTAAGTCTGCCAGAATGAAACAAAAAGACGTGCAAGACAGAAAAACCAAAGTGGCAGAACCAGGACTGGGGACGGAACAAAAAATAGAACTTGGAAGGAATTCCAAGTTCGGAATCTGATCTAGTTTCGGGCCCACCAAAACAAACCAAAACGCGAAGGGAAGAACCCATCGATGAAGAGAGAGAAAGGGAAAGGAAGAGTCGAGGCTAAGATGGAACCCGAAGGAGAAAGTTTAACCTTCTGATTCAGACCCGGACTTGATCCCGAAAAAGAACAAAAGACAAAGACAAAGAACCGTCAGAACCGGAACCGGGGACGGAGCAAGAAACAGAACTTAGAAGGAATTTCCAAGGTCCGTATTGGTCCTAGTTTCACTTCCGATAGAACTTTAAAATAAAAATGCCTAAGGCAGAAAACCAAAGGCCAAAGGGAAAAGACAAAGGGGGACCCACTTTGTTCCAAAATAAAATGGGGGGGGTTATGCAAGGAATAACAGTAACATCATGAAAAAAAGAAAGATTAAAGCAAACTCAAAGGCTAATAAACTCTAATGTAATCTAAAGCTAAAAAACAAAGCACAAAGAAAGCATTAACATAAACAAAGAGCGATCTCACCTAGTATCTACGTCCTTCCATGAATGACCTTGATTGTCCTCCACTTTGCCATGATGGTATTCTTGCCCTCATATTTTCAATATTCGTGCAAGTATAGCCTTGATAGATATGATTATAGAAAAATTTTGAAGATTAACAAGTGCTCCAAAAGTCATACAATTTCGAGAGGAAATACAATGATGAAGGTTAGGTCAATTTATAGAAAATCAATCATTCGAATGAGAGTCCAAGATCGAAAGATCGAAAGATAGACAGATGATTCAGATTAAAGGATTTGACATGAATTAAGATAAGTGTTAGTACTGACATGAGTGATAAAACCTAAGAATAGAGATCAAGATTAAATAATGATTTAATCTCTAGTTGAAAGTATTCAAAAATTAGAAGAATAATGTTTGCATGAAAAGGATAAAGAAAGAATAATAGAAATGATATGTTCGAATGTGCACATAAATTAATTAATTAAATAAAGATATTTAATTAATAAATGTGTACATGCATATGAGTTAGAACTAGATAACTGACTAGTTATGACAGAGAGTTTATTTGCGAAAGACACTCAGACATTAAATCAGGAGATAACTGATTGATTCAAATAGATCTCGAGTCAAGTGGGAATGAATACTTAGATAACTTAAACATTTATCCAAATATAGAAGAATATGTCAAAAATAGGCTTTTATGAATTAAATGATTATTTAATTCAAGATTTGACATTTAAGGATTAAATTAAATAAATAAGATTTATTTAATTGAGAAAAGAAAAGGTTAAATGAATAATTAAAGTATTAAAGTATTTATTTAATTATAGTCGAAAATACGATAAAGATAAATTAAATAAGAATTTATTTCATTAAGAAAGAGGATAAAGTTAATTAGTGACGTAATTAAATAAAGAACATTTATTTAATTAATCAGGATAAAGATAATGTGAATTAATTAAATAATTAAGTTTATTTAATTAATAAATAATAAATGTTGAATGAATTAATTAAATAATTAAAATTTATTTAATTAATAGATGAGAAAAGACTTTAGAAAGTAATTAAATAAATAATATTATTTAATCACGACCATGACAATACAAATTATGAAGAAATTGAAGCTGCAAGCTTAGACCAAATTTCAGTGTCTACATAGACTTTACATACTGTTTTGATATCGACCATGTATAAAGGTGTGGTTCATTGTTTATGATGTTGAATGTTGTCATAAAATATAGAGTCTACATTGCCAAAGAGAGTCATCATGATGGCTCAACAGGGGTAGTTGTTGAAACAGTTATTGAAACTAGTTTTAAAGGTTATATCTGAAAGGTTCGGTGAGGACAGATGGCAACAAATATGTGAATTTTTGTATACTTATATAAATATTGGTTTATCACTATTTTGAGTTTGATGCTTTTAATAGAGTTATTATGTTGAATGTGTAAACAAAATTTTGTGATTGAAGTTTTGCAAACATGATGCAAAACAATTTGTATAACTGATATATTTAATATTTTAGAGATTCCAAAATGAATCTTTAAGATATTAAATGTATTAGAATGAAAGTAATATATGATTTGAAGGGAAACAGAGAAACCCTATGTATTTTACATTCAACGTTGTTTGTGATTAAAATAGATATGCCAGTGAGGCACAAATTATCATTTCTAGTGAGGCATTCTTGAAAATCCAATGAGGCATTATTTTATTGCCAGTGAGGCATTTGAAATCTATCAATGAGATAGTATTGCCAATGAGGCATTGTAAATAGAAAAAATTTCAGATTAAGCCAGTGAGGCATCATTTCTAGAGTAGTTTTTCTACCCTTGAAGGGTTTTCCACTTGTCAAAGTTTTTGTCTTATGGTATGATTGCTTTGATGTGATAATGTTTAAAGACTATGATGATCTTTGGTTTGCTTTAATATTTCTTATTTCAATTCTTTAATGATTGCATTCAATTCATGAATGTATTTATCATTGAAATATTAAGAGCATAAATTATTCAATTATTTTTCAAGGAAAAAGTTAAAATTTATTTAAGACACTGATTCACCCCCCCTCTCAATGTCTTCTTCACTCCAACACAATTTACATCTCTAGCTTAGATAAATATCAGAGCCTTTATGGTGAATGGGAGAAAACTTTGACTAAGTATGGAGGAAAATTAAATTCAATTAAATCAAGGATCAATTTGATATCCACCCCAACTCAGGCTGACCTAGACCCAATGCTTGAAAAGGTTAAAGAAATTTCTAGAAGAAAGGAAGGAGAAAATAATAAAGGGGGGATGACTAGGCTGGACAATCTTGAAAATTGTGTCAACTACATCGAGCTTGCAAATGGATACCGATTGGATGCTCCTTGAATTTTGTGCCTAGACTTTATGTAATTTTAAATTTGACCTTTGGGGGCTAACCTCATAATATTTATTGTTATTTTAAGTTAGGGAAATTTTAAAAAGTTTCATGATTGACCTATATGGCTAACCTAATTGTAAACCCTAATTTGGGTCAACCTAACTTGAGCTTTCTATGATTTGAGGTATCCCCCTTATTTTTAAGTTTGATAGTTGATAGTGGATAATAGACAGGAGAATAGTTAATAGTTATTTAGTTGTTACATTCTAAGATACTCGAATTGTTGCAAATTTTGGTGAAGTTAATACAATTGAAGGAATTGTTCATTGGTTTCCTTCTTTGGATTATTCATTTGTGCATGGTTCTTGTGTCTCTCTTTTATTTTTAAGTATTAAGTAAGTTAGTTGGTTTATGATTAATCTTAGAACTAGTTGCAATTCATTTATGTTCATGATAAAGTGTTTGAGGTGTTGAGGAATCTTCAAGTCCATACTTTTAGTGATATGTTGATTATGGATTGTTACATAAAGTTATCTTGGGCCTAATATATTTTGCACTCAAGTTCAATTGTGAATGTTTGAATATTTACAATCTAAAAATCATTAGATTCCTTTGGAGACTACAATGTCTTTGTAATACTGTGGATTTAATCTTGATTAAGAAAATATTGGTTCTTGGGAAGATTGGTCCATCTTGAACACTCTATTGTTTGCATAATTGATCTTAGGTTTTAGATTAGAGAACTCTCTCAAACCCTTATCTTTTCTATTTATTTTAAATAATTATTAGAGAAAAATGCACAAAGCATCACCCACATTGCTATATTTGATTAACATTGAAGCTTCCAACATTTTGTTTGTAAGGCCCCTTGTGATTACCAACATTTTCACATTTATCACTGAATTGTTTATGCATTTTCAAGAATTAACATTAGAGACCATGAGGTTATCTCTTGAGGCTTGTTGATAGAGATTCACCTTTCAAGAGAGATAGGATATCATATTCTATCTAAGTTGTTGTTGTGCAAAAAACACCATTAATAGATTGGCACTAGAAGGAGGGTTGACTCAACAAGCTAGAGCATTTTCTATCATCAATATATCCACAGAGATTTAGAAGATAAACAAGATCCACAATAGAAGGATATTTTTAGGAATTAGGAGCCCCTACTAGGTCATGGAGGACAAAAAAGGGAAAGGCATCATCTTCTTCATCATCTGATTATGAGCCCATTTCCATTGAACCCACTCCTATCGAATCAAACCTTTCTCCCATTCAACAACACTAGATTCCTGCCAATTAGCCAATACCACCTCCACCCCCACCAATGGATTTTCTAGCCAACAATCCTTCACCTTTGGCCTTCAACAATTATAATGTCATGCCCAAAAATCCCAAGCATTTCTGCTCTAAGTTTCATATCAATGATCCCAATAGGAAATCTGAAGAGCATATCAAGATTTTTTGAACTGCCCTAAAGGATAAGAAAATTGTTCATGAGGATGTGGCTTGTAGACTATTTCCTTACTCATTTTGGGAGGAATTCTATTGGTATAACCATTTACCATCTGGTTCTATAACTAGTTGTGATCAAATGGAGGTTGCCTTCTTGCAAAAATTCAAGATTTCAGTCAGTCCCAATGATATATACCATCAGTTCATATCAATCAAAAGGGAAGAAAATGAACCGATAGGCTCATTCAACAATAGGTTTCATAGGGTGTGTTCTCGATTATAGCCACCCTATGCTATAGATGAAGCATCAGCTAAAGAATTCTATTATGAAGCATTAGATAGCCTCACCTCCACATTCATCAATTGGAAACATCAAGCTCCAGCTTCATTGATTGATGCATATGTTGAGGCAATAAAGGCTAGCATTGATCTAAGGCAACATTTTTCAAGACATTTTCCCTTGTTAGGACCCACTTAACATCTTGGACAAGTCCAAGTTCTAAACCAAGCTTTGGCTAATCAAACTCCTCTAATAAACATAGTTCCTCAAATGTCCTTGGTTCCTCATCCAAGTCCTCCAATGAATCAGTCCTAGCCACTCCCTTCTTACCTATAGAATTCAGGGTAGACTACATTTCCCAAATAGTAGTCCAATATCCCAACATACTTGCAATATTCTAAAGTGTTGAACCAATCACTTAATACTATTCCACCACAAGGCAACACTGATAAGGAGAGGTTAGATAAATTAACAGAGTAAGTAAAGAAACTATCTACTGAAGTTACCTATTTAAGGAATCAAAATAGTCAGTTGCAAGCTACTCAAAGAGGGATATAGTCTAACTATAATAGGAAGAACGAGGATTTTTCTCATGATCAGGGACACAACTTTGAAAGAGGGTAAGGTCAGGGACAAGGTTATGATAGAGGTCCATTTTCAAGATAAATTTTTGATAAAAGACCTCCCCAAGGAAAAACAAAGCATGGAATACCAAACCTAACAATGGAGGAGTCCCTATGCCACTAGATCAACCTGACAATCAAGAGAAGTTAACTAGTACAGTCCTCTTGGAAAAAGCTACTCTAAAAGGATATTGTAGACTTCATAAGACAACACAACATTCAGAATTTGATTGTCTTGAATTTTAGATAGCAACAACCATTTTATAGATGGAGGTTCAATAGGTTGTTGGTATTGGTGCAGCTAGATAGGAAACAGTTCCATCAGATCTATATGATTCACTAGTCTTAGTACTAAATCATGCTCCTTTTCCAAGAGGTGAAGAGAATGGACCCGAGGAAGAGTCCACAGAAAAATCTGCAAAACCAGATCATGTATGCAACAAATAATCAATAGCTAAATTCTTTGAAAATGATGGTACTATTGATAATGGTCTTCCAAATGAAGAGGAGTAGAGGATAGATGAATTCCATATGTTTCATCAAAGAACCAAACCATATGATCTAAGGAATAGGCAGGTTGGTGGTCCATTCACCACATCTACTCCTCCAAACAATTTCAACACACCGCCTAATCCCAATGTAAGTAGCAATCCCTCGTATCCTCACGTACCAAAGAAATACTTTTCCAGAGGAGGATCTCATGATGCTTCAAAAGGAGAGGCTACCAAATATCAACAAGGAATACAATCTAAGGGCAGTCAATCCAACATGATTGTGTTTCAAGTAGGAGAATATGTAGCAGAGGAACTCAAGAAAGTAAAGGTGAGTCTTTCAGCTTTTGAGTTGTTAAGAGTTCCATCAATTAGGAGTGTTGTATTAGGTTCTTTGAATGGCCATTCATCTACAAGGTCTTCACAAGATTTTTCAATCAAAAAAGTTAGTTTTACTGAGCTAGTGATCAAGGAGATAGCTAAAAGGATACAAAACTCTCAATCATCCCCAAGT
The DNA here is from genome assembly GCA_007258455.2 of Sequoia sempervirens. Taxonomy (NCBI): domain Eukaryota; kingdom Viridiplantae; phylum Streptophyta; class Pinopsida; order Cupressales; family Cupressaceae; genus Sequoia; species Sequoia sempervirens. The sequence continues at coordinate 487,749,025 of VDFB02281492.1, forward strand.
TAGAATAATCAACCTACTAAGGACCAATCTCAAGTGTGGACAAAGGATAGGAGCAAATAAAAGGATAAAAATCAAATGGCTAATGTTGATTCTCCATTAAGTTTATTCCAAACCAAGCAAGATACTCCTCCTTTTCTGATTTCAATTCATATATTTAGAAAAAACATGCATAATTGTTTATTATATTTTGGAGCATCAACAAATGTCATGCCATTCTCAGTCTGCAAAGCTCTGGGAATTACTCCAACCCCTTCCCAGCATAAGGTGACTTAGTTGGATAAGACTGAGGTGAGTGTAGTGGGAGAATTGAATATGATCCCAATGTAGGTATCATCAGATCCGCGTGTGCAGCAAGTCATCAATATCTAGGTGGCAGAGATTCTGAATGCCTATGGCATGATTCTTGGAAGAGATTTCATGAGAGTGTTTAATGGGTACACTTCTACGGATCACTCTCATATGTGGCTGCCATGGAAGGGTGTTCCAAACTATATTAGGATTGAGAGAGAACTAAGATTGAGGTATCTGATCATTGAGTATCAGAACACTTTGAATGAAGTATTGTTTTCTGAGACCAGACGAGGAAATTATATCCTAGCAGTAGCTCTAGATGAAATAGAGATACAGGAAGTGTTGATGATATAGGATGTACCCAAGGATTTGACTTAGCCTTCCAGTAGCTTTGGGGAACTTATAAAAACAAATGAATATTTTGAACAAAGTGATGGTAATCTTGTACTATTTGATATTTTTTAGGAATTCATCTAGAAGTGCATTGAAGATCAAATAAATCTAGGAAGGAAAATAAACTTTGAGGAATTGTTGTTGCCCAACTGGTGCAAAGTACATAATGTTTCTCATCCTGAGCTTGAATGTTGTCTTTTCCAAATTGTTGTAGAGTAGATCAAGAGATGTATCAATCTGTCTCCAGCAGTTAAACTTGAGGTACGAGAGATTCCAAGAGATGATAAGGGGAAACAACTAATGGTTCAGCAGGATCCTTCCTCAAGTAACGGTACAGGAAATTTCAGAGGTAGGCCTTCTACTAAATTTTGGACCTTATGCTTTGATGGTTCTGAGTCTAAGCAAGGATCAGGTGCTAGGTTTGATCTCATTATCCCAACAGGTAAATTTTTTTTGAAGCACATAGGTTATAATTTCAATGCACTAATAATGTTATAGAATATAAAGCATTAGTACATGGATTACTCATGGATTTGAGGAAGAAGGCTAAAATACTGCAAGTGTTTGGAGATTCTGAACTAGTAATCAAGCAAGTAAGGAGACAATACTCTTTCCATGATAGGAGGATGACTAATTACATGCATAGAGTGTGGGATTTGATTGAATAATTTGACGCAATCAACATTCAACTAATTCCCAAAAGCAAGAATCAAACTATTGATGCTCTTGCACAAGCATCCATCACACTGGAGCCATTATCCTTGTTCAGATTTTAAAAATTCACAATTGAACTCACTTTGGTTCCTTTTGTACCAGACAATGTGACAAATTTTTAGGTGTTTGAGGATCATAAGCATATTTTAGACTTCATTAATAGTTCTAATGTGTTCACCTCTCAAATAATTGATGAGACTGAACCTCTAGAGGTAGAACTAGATATGGAGGGGGTCATTAACCTAAAAACCAATACGATCCCTAGAGGCATGGTATAGCTAGAAAAAATCTTTGATGCAGATAGAATAAGGGATCAGGACCAATAGACAAAAAAGGACTCTATAGCCAGCTAGTGTGAAGTATACAATATCGGTACTCTGAATGATGTTAAGAATGTGTTCATAGGTAAGGTGTGCACTCCCAAAGAAAGGAAAGGCTTGATAGAGGTATTACATGCATACCATGATGTAATAGCATGGATTTATGAGGACTTAAAGACCTATGATACTTCAATAATCACACACACGATTCCTTTGAAACCTAATGAAAAGCCATTTCAATAGAGACAAAGGCCTATTAATGCACTGTTAGAGCCTATCATTAAAAAGGAAGTGCAAAAATTATTGTCTTCTCGTATCATTTTTTGGTTAGACACTCAATATGGGTAGCCAATCTAGTCCCTATTCATAAAAAGAACAGAGAAATAATATTATGTGTGGACTTCATAAATCTCAATTGTGCTTCCAAAAAGGACAACTATCCAGTTCCTTCACTGGATGAGGCATTGCAAATTGTGAACGGCTCACAAATGATGTCTTTTCTAGATGTCTATTTTGGTTACAATCAAGTCATGGTACAATATGAAGATAGACACAAGACTGGTTTCACCACTAAATGGGGCACATTTACATTTAGGAGAATTCCCTTCAGATTGATCAATGCAAGAGCCACCTTTCAGAAGGCCATGGACATTGCTTTTAAAGATATAATTTGTAAATGCATAATCATTTATATGGATGATCTTATTGTTTTTTCCAAGAATAGGGGAGATCATATCTCAAACCTAAGTAAAGTGTTCCAAAGATGCAGGGAGTTTGGTATCTCCCTTAATCACAAGAAATGTATATTTGGGTGACTGAAGGGAAGCTTTTAGGACATGCGATTTCTAAACATGGAATTTCAAATTGATTCCGAAAGAATCTAGGCTATCTTGAAAATATAACCTCCTTCCAGCAAGAAAGAAATGAAGTCTTTTTTTGAGAAAATCAATTTTGTTTGAAATTTTATCACGAGATTTGTAAAAATAGTTAAACCACTAAATGACATGCTCAAAAAAGATGCAAAAGTGGAGTGGACTACTGAATCCAAGCAGGTATTTGACAAAATCAAGAGGGAAATAGTTATTGCTCTAGTGCTAATAAGTCCTAATTATACCAAGCCCTTTTATCTCTACTCTTTTGCGTCAAACCATTCATGTGCAAGCATGTTAATGCAAAATTTTGATGAGGGGAATGAGCACCCAATAGCTTTCATGAGTGTTCCTCTCAGAGATGTGGAGCTGAGGTACCCAAATGTGGAGAAACAAGCTTATGCTTTGGTTAGGAGAGTCAAAAAATTCAAACATTACATTCTGAGGAATAAAGTCTTCATCATTATGCATGATCCAGTAGTAAAGCTCCTATTAATGCAGACTGAGATGGAAGAAAGGAGAGCTAAGTGAGTCACCATGCTGCAGGAGTATGACATTGAAATTTAGCCAATGAAGCTAGTGAGAGGACAAGATTTGAAATGAACAATGGTTGAAACTAGCCCAAAGGTTATAGCACAGCAGTACCATCTCCAAGATGCCTCACTTGGTGAATGGTATGATGGCTTGGTCTACTATTTTTTGAATCAAAGATTCCCAAATCACCTAAACACAGTAGAATGGAGGGTGTTATATTTGAAGAGCACCAATTATGTGTTGAAAGGGGGAGTCCTCTATAAGAAAAATCATGAAGAGATATACCTCATATGTCTTGGAGAAGAAGAAGCTTCCAAGGTTATGGAGGAATTACATGACAGGTATGGGATAGGACATAGATCGGGTATGGCTACTGCCACCCAGATCATATGCACTAGATATTATTGACCAACGATTTTCAAGGACACATACAATAACGTAAGGGTTTGTCATGTCTATCAAACCTTTGCCACTAGGAAGAGGAATGTTGCTTTACCACTACAGTCTGTGATCTAGGTAAGACCTTTTGCTCAGTGGGGCTTGGACTTTATTAGTCCTATTAACCCACCATCTTCAGCTGGGCACAGGTATTTCTTAACTGCAATTGATTACTTCACTAGGTGGACTAAGGAAATTCCCTCTAAATAGTGCACAACAGAGGTAGTTATAAACTTTCTTGAGGTAGGGATTATTAATCATTTCGGTTTCCCTTTTGTGATTGTATGTGACAATGGACCTACATTTACATCATTAAAATTCTCTAGGTGGGCATTTGATCATGGCCTCATAATTAAGTTTGTATCTAATTATTACCCTCAGGGAAATAGCTTGGTAGAGTCTACTAATAAAACCTCACTTGTTGTCATTAGGAAGTTAATTTACAAGAACCCTAGAGAGTGGCACACTCAATTGAAATTTGCTTTGTGGGCTAACCATACCCAATAGAAAGCTGCATTAGGGACCTCCCCTTACCACTTGGTTTACGGACTTGAGTCTGTCTTTCCCGTCGAGCTAAGAATCCCTACCCTTTAGTTCATCAATGAATATTATGAGGAAGGAGAACTTTTAGAGGCCCGCTTGGATTAACTATTACAACTAGAAGAAAAGAGGGATGAAGCATTAGAGAATTTTTCTAAGCACCAGGTTTTTGTTAAAAGATGGTTTGATCATAAGACCAAAGTTAAAGCTTTCAGGATCTCTAACCTAGTTATGTACTGGGATAAGGCACATGAGAAAAAGGGGGAGCATGGTAAGTTTGACAAGTTATGGCTTGGCCCCTACCAAATTTTTGAGATTCTAGGAGATAATGCTTTCTGCCTCAGGACTCTTGTTAGAGAAGATGTCCCATTTCCAGTCAATGGGAAATACTTGAAGCATTATTTCCTTTCCTGAGCTATTCTCAGCTCATCCTTGTAAATAGTTAGTTTAGGTGTTGTTTTATTTTTCTTTTCTTTGCTTTACTTTTATTTTTTCTTTCTAGTTTTGGTTAGCTTAGGTTGCTTTTCTTTCTTCGTTTTGGTTTTGAGGTCTCATTTTTCCTCTGGTTGGGGAAGTGTCTTACTTACATAGCAGTTGTCTCTTTATCTAGGACTATTTTCAAGTATTTCCTTTACAAACTCTAATCATTCTTCTAAATGAGATGGTGGAAGTCCTTTATTCATTGTCACATGTGCTAAATGTTTAAAATGGATAAGTCATTGAAATGAGTTAGTTCTTGAATGTGATCAAATCTTACATTTCACACACATCTTAAGAATCCTGAGGTTGTTGTGGGTTTCTTGTAAGGTCTTGTTAAGTGAAAAATCTTATTTCTACTTCAGCACCACTATGATTCTTAGCCCTGAGTGTGAGCTTCATTGCTTACAGGTTCAAAATGAAAAGTGTAAAAAGAGAAAAATGAGAAAGAAAAGAAAAGAAAGTATTAAAAATAAAAAGACAATTCAACTTCTCAAGGGGATCTGAATATCTCTATCGGGGCTATGGACGCTTGGCTGGCAATAGAGCTATGTTTGGGAGAATCACAGTGATAACCTCATTAGGGCTATGGATGCCTGAATGGCAACAAGGCTCTATCTAGGTTGCTTTTGGAATTAGATTCTTTACGTAGATTAACCTAACTAAACTTGGTTTCCTATAGTAGCTTAGGGTGGGAAATTAATACATTTGCACACACTTGGATTTCTAGCACATGAAGGGCTAGCTTGTTCATTTATTTTGAGCCTTTAGTTTATGGGTTGACCTGATGTGAGGATAAAAACCAAATATTTTGGGTTTGTGATTCCAGTTTGTCATTGAAATGCTCTAGAGCATTTTTCCAGTAGGATTCACCATTTTTTGCGCACTTTTTGCACACATGCCCCACCATAGGCAATGACCATCTTTCGCGTGCTTTTATTTCTCGTTTTGCTTTGTGTTTTGAACTTTTCCCCCTAGGGGATAAGTTCCTTCCATTTTGGGTTTGCTTCACCTAATAGAACTAATGACCTATCTGCACTTTGGGTGCCTTTTCCTTCAACAATTTGATCTCAGATGATTCCTTAGACTTCAGCTCTTTACACAAGATTGGTTAAAGCCCTAAAACTTTGCAAGTTTGGGAAGTTTCAAGAAATCCATCCCATGCCAGATTTTTTGAAGGGATGTTCTTTTAGAGAATTTTCCACCAGGTGGATTCCTTCAAAGTCTATCCATTCGTAGAGTCTTCCACTAAGCGGATTCCCTGAGGGTCTCTCCATTTAAAGAATCTGTCTATTCCTAGATTTTTTGAATTTTTTTCCTAGTCACATTTTCGAACTCTAAGGGGTCTTGTCACCGCATTTATTGCTCAATGGTCATCATACTTGAGATACATTTATTGCCATTTTGGAGTTTTAAGTTATGATTTCTCCTTTCATTTATCATTATGCATTGAGCTTTGATTAGGAGACCTTCACTATTCCTCAGCATTTGGAAATGGTGATTTGGGTGTCTACATTCTAGGGCTACTTCATCGATTTATCAACTACATTTGACTCTTTGGGTTTGTCCTCCTCAATTAAAATGTAAGGGCTTCAAGTCATTTGTGATTTTGATTTAATTTTGTAAAGGTTTCATTGACTCGATGGTGCATGCATTCATTGATTATCATTTCATCACCGGATCAATCTTGGAGTATCATTTGCATCGATTCATTTCTTGCATTTGGATTGCTTGCATTTTAGTGATGAATGATAAATTTTAGTGATTTCTAATGTTTCCCTTTGAGTTTTCTAGGAATTCATTCAAATTTTCATAAATTAGGGCATCATTCCCCCATTAAGGTTCCTCTTTTCAAACTTGTTATTGCTAAGGCACACCATGCTAATGAAACTAGGGTTTAAACTTCTAAGTTTTGATGATAATTGTGTTAAAGTTTTGGATTAATTCATGATGATCGGTTTGGTGTGCGCATTGTGAAACTCTGGTTGTACTTTTTTCCCTAATTAGGTTTCTTGATGATTTGATGATTGAGTTGGCATATTATGGTGAGAATTGAAGGTGAAAATCATTTCACATTATGAACTTGTCTTTGAATTCTAACCTGAGAAAGTATTTAATCATGAGTTAGCCTTGAGAAGCATGAATTGGGATCTAGGTTTTCAAAAATATGAAGAAACAAAGACAAATGTGAATATTCAGAAAATTCGCTTGTGCACAGATTCTCTGAAGGTTAATCCTTCTGGAAAAATCATCCCTTCACAGATTCTTTGAATCCATTGAGTAGTCAAAATTTCACAAGGTACTCAATGCGGATGATACCTAAAATTGACTTCAAGGTTGATCTACAAGTGGTCTCATGGTGTGAATGAAGCATTTCAAGTTAGATTTTAGTTGAACTCCCATTCTTTGGAAATTTCGTTGGGCCGAAAATTCCCTAAGTACTCAAATTTTTAGAAAATCCACCTACTCACGGATTCTCTAAAAATTCTCCAAGACTTAAAATTTCTAAACTTTGTGAGTGGTGAGGAAGTGAGTCAAATTATCAAGTGAAGGGTAATTTTGGTTGGTATTTGGTTGACCTTTTTGAAAAATATGTTGTGCTCCAAATTTCCCAAGTGTCTAGGTGATCGGAGAATCCACCTGCCCCTGGATTCTCCAAAAGCCTTCGAGACCCCAAATTTCTGAACCTTTGTTGGATGAGAATGAGTACTTGAATATTGATTTTGTTGTGATAGTGAGAGTGATTTTATGATAATTGTGAAGGGATTTTAACTTGAACTGAGCTAGATTGTTTTACTTTGGAAAATCAGTCCCCTTATGGATTCCTCGAGAGTCTAGACTTTTAGAAAATCCGCCTAGGAGCAGATTCCTTGAAATCCCTTCATGACCAAAATCCCCAAACGGGTGAAAATTCTAAATTTTGTGAGGTCTCATTCTTGATGCTTTGTAATGGGATTTTAAGGGTTTACATGATGTTTTAAAGGTTAATCATTTATTGATCATGGATTTTCATGGTAATCTTGATAATGTGATTGGATTTAACACTCGATCATGCTTGATACTATGGTAATTATTGCTTCTCTCCAACAAATGTAGGTTGATACCAGTCCAACTAAGGGATCAAAGGAAAAGACATCAGAAGTTGGTCCTGAGGAACCCCATACCAGAACTGAAAAAGATGAAGTATGACATCAAGGGAATTTGGACCGAGTCCAAGATTCTTTCAACATGGAGCAAGATCAATGACACAAATATGGGACATCTTGATTATAATGATTTTAAGCAAAGAATATTTGGGGATGCCCCTTCTCAGCTAGCACAAATCATCACCAATACAAAGATGGCCCAAGTAGTAGGATTTCCAACCACCTTGTAGTATCCAAAGCTAGTATTTCAATGTGCTAAGCATTATGATTCAAATAAAAGAGTGGTTGTTGGACCTAAAGATAGAATCATGGACAACTTGACAGAGGAGTCCATTGCAGAGACCTTAACATTGGGTCACATCACAAGCTAGTGAAGATCAACAAGGCGGCTGAGGAATTTTATGCCAAGGATCTTGAGAAGGCTCTGTTAATGATGAACAATAATTTGATTTCCAAGCCTAAATCACATTACTCAAATTTTCCCAAGCAATTGCACAGGAGTGATTTCAAGCTGGAATAGAATGACATGATTACCCTCCAAGGTAGAGTAATGGTATTGGAGGATGCCTTCATATTCAAGTGTTGTATGTTCTTTATTATCTCACAGATTGTGAAAGGAACACATTATCATTGGGTAGGAATTATAAGTGACAACCTATACTTGCAACTTAGGAATGTACAGGACACCAAGAAGTTCACCATGGCCTCCTATTTGGTGTATATGTTGGCCAAGAAGAATAAATATAAGGGGTTGAGTTGAAGAGGAGCCCTTGGCCAAGATAGGATATGTGATGTTTTCCCTCAGCTTCAATTCAATACAACAAATTATAGGAGGGTAACTGATTCCTTTTACATGTACATCACAAGGTTTTTGCAAGATGCACTACATGTAAGAATTTTAGAAAAGGCCATGGATTTGATAAGAAAATATGGCCAATGGTTTATTCAATTCCAAAATTTCTCTTATATTAGAATACAAGGATCACCAGTAGTACCATTGAGGTTACCGAGATACCCAACCAATAAACTTATCCTACTAGAAGAGGCTAGGCAACTGGTGGCTTTTGACATAGTGGTAAAGGATATGCAAAAACCAGGGCTTGGAGCTAAATTCCCTTTGAGGATTGAAGTATTGGAAGCCTGCCCTTCTATCCAAAATGCTCATTATTCTGAAAAGGAGATAGTACATTCTAATTTGTATTCACACACAAACAAGGAATATTTTGACCCCTATGGAGTTGCTCAAAAACAAGCCAACGGGGAATACAAGCATAGAATCCACATAAAAGACTATTGGGCTAATTGTAGGGATTAGTTTGATGTGATTAGAAGAAAGTGCTCAAGGTTATCCTTGAAAATTATCAGATTGCATAGAATTTCCAATGTCCTCGACCAAGTAGATGATGATGGAGACCTCTTATAGCACCATGACTATGAGTAGTACAAGGATAAGCCACCTCCCCCTGTCAATTGGTTTGAAGAGGAGGTTTTTTATCTTAATTTGATTAATGCTCTTGTTTTGAGATATTCCAAGTTATGGGTAAAGCATAAGATCCTGGAGTTGGAAGCAAATGGAACAAAATTCACCTATGACTTGATGGGATACCTTGAGTCTCATTTAGAGGAAGAAGAAGAAGATGCTAAAGATGATAGATCAGAGATCCCTTTAGAAGAGGAAAGGGATAAATCACAATTTACTATCAAAAGAAGGAAAATAAGTCAAGCTAAGGGCAAAGAGAAAATGCAGCTAGTGGAAAAAGCAAGGAAATCCTCGAAGGAAACTGTTGAGGAAGATACTAAGGAGCCAAGGCCTTCTAAGAAAATAAAAATAATTATTGAAGGCCAGAAGTTGGTAGAAGCTAAGAATACCAAGGTCAATGAGGAGGAAATTACTCAATCCAAGGTGATTGAGATCAAAATTTCTAGAGAGAAACCACAAGTATATGTAATGAGAAGTTCTCCTAAATAGAAGGCAACTCCAAAGGAGAATGTGAATAAAGAGAAAAAGGTGACCACTGAAGAGGCACCTACTGGTGATCTTATGAAAAATATGGAGAGAGCAACTGCAAGAGATCATTCTTCTGTTACATCCCCAATTCACAATCTACCAGTCAATGAAGAAGGTAATGTCTCAAGTGTTCCTAGACAGTAGAACGAGGAGGGCATTCCTAACAATCCAGATGAGGAAATAGATAATGAACAAGTTCCTACACCAAAGGAAGGAAAATTGAGTGATTTTGAGAAGCAACTAGAAGAGAAGAGGCATAGAATAGGGAAGCTACTTCAAAGGTGATAATTGAAATTCCTTCTCAGCCTTTAGCCCAAGAACACATTGATGTACCATCTATTGAGGTTAAAGGTGAGGATAAGCTTGATGAAGATGAGGAACAACCAAATCAAGGGAAAGATGATGTAAATGTGGAGAATATTGAGGATATTCCTTCCCATGATCAATTAGAGCAAGATACTTCTCAGAAGGATGTAGAGACTGAGCAACCGATTGCCCTAGAGTAGTTGGAAAAGAGACTGAAGCAAAAAGAAATAATTTTGGAGGATGAGACTCCAAAATGGGAAAAGTTTTTATAAAGTGGGGAAAACCTAAGGAGAGGAAGAGATCCAAAACAGTTTCAAAATTCTCCAAGGATGAGTTTAATAACAAGTTCATCCATGTTGCCACTCCTACAGAAGATAAATATAAAGATGAGGTGAGACCCTCTAATTACAAGGTGCAAACCATTAATTTGTGTCCCACCACAAAATAACAAGAGAAGGAAGAGTTCCAAGATTCATCCCAAGCCATCTTAAGAAGATTAGACATGGAAACTGAAGCGAAGGAGAAACTATAGAAGTAATTGAAAGAAGTATACAAATATGTTCAACACTTGGTCAAACCACTACAAGCACAAAGTAGTGAGGGGTCCTCATTCTCAAAAGGATTATTATCAAAGGAGGTAGTATCTTAAAATGAAAGGTTGAAGTCTTTTGTGAGGGATACACAAGAGTGGCTACAAAGTGTAATTGAAAGAGGTGATGCGATGATTGAGAAAGTGTTACAGATTTATGAATGGGCATCTTTCCTCTCTAAGGATATGGCACAATTTCTCCTTGACTGTAAGAATCTGGATGACACCATTTTTAAGGAATTAGAGAAGATATTTGAGATTTTTACTGATGTATTGGTCAAAGAAGGTATCCTCACGATGGAGAGTACACATCAAGCTATGGAATGGATAGAGGCCTTTAACTTCAAAAATGAGCTTAAATTTAAGGCACCAAAGAAAATATCCAAGGATCAAAGGAAAATGAAGGAGTTTTTTGATAGTTGCAATGCCTTTTTATAAATTTTCATTGGAAGGAGGAAGTTTGGGAAGAATAATTTGAATGTTAAGAAGTTATAGAAACAGTGGCATGAAGTTTATTCTCCATGTGATAATGGGCCTATTGTAAAATACCAACTTAAAGATGCTACAATTTACATCTCCAACTTAGATAAATATCATAGCTTTATGGTGAATGGGAGAAAACTTTGACTAAATGTGGAGGATAATTAAATTTAGTTAAATCAAGGATCAATTTGATATCCACCCCAACTCAGGTCGACCTAGACCCAGTGCTTGAAACGGTTAAAGAAATTTCTAGAAGAAAGGAAGGAGAAAAGGAAAAAGGGGATGATCGAGCTATACAATCTTGAAAAGTGTGTCATTTGCATCAAGCTTGCAAAGGGATACCGATTGGATACTCCTTGAATTTGGTGCCCAAACTTTATTTAATTTTAAAGTTTACCTTTGGGGGACGACCTAATAATATTTATTTTAAATTTAAATTAGGGAAATTTTAAAAGTGTTATGGCCAGCCTATATGTCCAACCTAATTGTAAACCCTAATTTGGGTCGACCTAACTTGAGATTGCTATAAATGGAGGTCTCCTCCTCATTTGTAAGGCCGATAGCTGATAGTGGATAGCAGACATGAAATAGTTAATAGTTATTTAGTTGTTACATTCTGAGATACTCAAATTGTTGCAAATTTTGGTGAAGTTAATACAATTGAAGGTTGTTCTTTGGTTTCCTTCTTTGGATTATTCATCTATGCATGCTTCTTGTGTCTCCCTTTTATTTTGAAGTATTAAGTAAGTTGGTTTATAATTAATCTTAGAACTAGTTGAAGTTCATTTGTGTTCATGATAAAGTGTTTGAGGTGTTGAGGAATCTTCAGGTCCATACTTTTAGTGATCTACTAATTGTGGTTTGTTATGTAAAGTTAGCCTGGGCCTAATATATTTTACACTCAAGTTCAATTGTGAATGTTTGAATGTATGTTTGAATATTTACAATCTGAAAATCATTAGATTCCTTTGGAGATTGCACTGTCTTTGTAATACTATGGATTTAATCTTGGTTAAGCAAAGATTGGTTCTTGGGAAGATTGGTCCATCTTGAACACTCTATTGTCTGCATAATTTATCTTAGGTTTTTTATTAGAGAACTCTGTCAAACCCTTATCTTTTGTGTTTCTTATAAATCATTTATTAGAGAAAAACTCACAAAGCATCACCCACATTGCTATATTTGATGAACATTGAAGCTTCCAATATTTTGTTTGTGAGGTCCCTTGTGATTACCAGTATTTTCACATTTGTCACTAAGTTGTTTATGCATTTTCAAGACCTAACATTAGAGACCTTGGGGTTATCTCTTGAGGCTTGTTGATAGAGATTCACCTTTCAAGAGAGATATGATATCATATTCTGTCTGAGTTGTTGTTGTGCAAAAAACACCATCAAAACCACCCTTTTCACTAGTATCAAAGATCATCCCCCCCAAGTATTATAAGGTTGGGACTTTATAATTTAGTACATTTACAAAGTCTTTTCCAAGATACAATGCTTAATAAGCTCAAAATAGCCAAAATTACAAATTTTGATACAAAATGAACCTAAGACAAAATCTGGAAAAATTATCCTTATGGATGTGTATTTATCTTCAAGACCTTTCCAAAGCCTATTTGTTTCCAAAAATTGGAGTACCAGGGCGAAAGTTATGGCATGTTGAAGAAATTAGCACAAGACAACTTCAACTTGAAATATCTAGTACAAAATGGAAAAAAAAAATATTCTCAATACCTCTATGGATCGAAAGTGCTCATCTCTAGCTTTCCAACAATATCTTATTTGCTGAAATCCAACACCTGAAGCAAAAGATATAATTTTTTTTAAAATTAGTTGAATTCAGCCTACAAGAAATGGGTTTTCTAGCAAAAAAAAAGTTTACTTCTAATTTGATTTCTGAAAAATCTACTTGTTGCTTGTAAACAATAACAAAAACCCAGAAATATTTTGATGCTAAGAATAAAACCCAGAATTTTTTTTTGATCTAGCAAGCAAAATATTAAAAAATGATTTTTTTAGCCTTTAGCTAGGAGAAAAATGGCGTATGATGCTTTTTGTACAACAATTTTCTTCATATTTGCACAAGATATGCAAAATATAAAAGATACCCAAATGAGATTTCAACCCTGGCTACAAAACCCAAAAATCATTTTTCTTATAAATGAGTGGAAGATAGATTTCTAAAGCAAAAATTAATGGCTCCAATGAAAAACGAATTTCTTCAAACCCCCACTTGCAACTATGTCAAATGATCTCCAATTTGGATGATACAAAAGCCAAAATCTGACTTTCTCAAGCCTTCTGGATGCATTGGAATAGTAAAAAATGCTGCTAGTATAACCAAAAATGTTGCAATCACTTAGATCTCACAAAACACATATGAAAAATAAAGAGGTAATTAAATCTTTGCAAATCCTTTCTTATTCTTCAAATCGTGCAAGAACACAAGAGAAGCTCACATACGGGAATTTACAAGAATTTTACAAGAAACTCAATCTCTCAATCAAGAATCTAAGAACTTAGATTTCTCAAAATAAAAGCTTTGATACCATGTTAGAAATCTGAAATAGATTGAATAACCCAAGGAACTTCTTAAGAGAAAATCAAAGCTACATAAATTGAAAAGGCATAAAGAATGCACACCAAAACTCTAAGAGGTTATACTATGTTAATATGATTGAATGCATTAAGAGCTTTCAAGATTGCTTGACACAATGCAAAGATGCAAAATAATGACTAGATGCAAGAGTATATCAAGAATGGATGCAAGAGTATGCAAATACAAGCTAGGCAGTGAGTTAATATAAAACTTAGGAGAGGAGGTAGGTGGAAAGTACAACCAATAAGAATCAACCACAAAAAGTGGAGCTAGACCACCAAAGTGGAGGATGCCACCAAAATTGGAAAATGGTTCCACCCCTTAAGGAATGGGACACCTCGTCACTTATCTCTTAGTTATTAAATAATAAACTCACTTTATTATCCTAAGCAAGCTTAATTAAGTGTAGGAAAAACCTAGGACTAAAGGAAAATAAATTAACCCACTAGGAAAATAAAAAACCTACACCAACATCATCTTCTACAAAAAATTGTCAATGGTTCTTTCTCTCTCTTTCATAGAAGCTTCTTCCTATGACGATTAATCTTCCTCCCACTTATTTTTAAGGACAAAATCCTTAAACTCTTGGGTGGTGGTGAATTGTTCATCTTTTAGAAACTCCTCACAGGCCTTAGCCCTAACATCATTAACCACCTGCCCACCAATTTCAAAATTGATGACCAACCTATCATCAATGGGCCTCTCAATCAACATACTAGGAAGGGGTAGCATTTGTTGTAAAATGAGGGCATCCCCATTCATATCCTTTGGATCAAGTGGATAATCCCCTAAAGGTCCAACCATTAGAGCAATTGTCTACAAGGGAGTAATTCGCTGGGGACTTGTTGGCACCTCTATTCTAAAAGAAGAAGCACCTAGTGTGCTTGAAGGTACCTGTGGAATATTAGCTAGCAATTGGTTGGAATTATCCAACATAGTCATCATTCTAACTATGGGATCCCTTATGTGCTTGAATGAACCCTGGAAATATGGCTTTTCTCTCTTCCTCTTGTTCTCTGCAATCTAGATTTTAACCCACAACTCTATCCTTCTCAAGGTTTGGCTCTTTAAAGAGAAATTCCTGATTAGGTCCTCAATTTTTTCTATCTAGTGAAGATAGGAAGACAACCTATAAATTCCTCTCTCCTTGTTGATGAGGCCCTCTAGGTTAAAACTCTAACTTTATCAATTTTCATCTTGTATGGGAGCAACCTCTCCTTAATCAATTTCATGCCTTCTCTTTACAAGGAAAAAAATAGAGAATGCAATCGAACCAAGGAGGAGGGAATGTTTGTTATTATTTTTGAAATGAGTCTCAATAGACTCTTTCAATTACTACATTAACTCTAAAAAGAAATCTTTTGTGAGATATCCTTAGGGAGAACATGGGGTACCACTAGAGTCCCATATATCCTGATAATAGTGACATTTGAGTAGAAAAACCACTCACCCCAATTATGATAAATCCCCTTTTCAAGGGTAAGATCCTTTGGCCTTAAATATTCTTATCTCCTCTGATAATCCCCAATCTATGGGGAGGCCTAGTCCTCTCCTCAAAGGCTTTACAAAAAAAATTAAGGCAAAGTAATTAGATTGATTATAGTCCTTAGCCTAGATATAGGTCCACTCCTAGACTGATAGTATTTGTTGTTCTCTCCCACTAGCTTGATTTGAAGTTGTGGTGGCCATACTTGCATTCCAACATGTAAAAATTAAGTGCATTAGAATGGAGTAATATCTTATGTGCATGGCACCCAATGGATCCTTCTTAATGGCACAAAGGGATTTGTGCAATTGATCTTGCACATAACCTACAAAATCATTGGGCCTATTTACATCCTTGCTTTGAATATCTATTTCCAAAACCATTAGTCTAATAGGAATGTGAATCTTATTGTCCATTCCTAGGACCTAAAGCAAGGAAAAATATGTCTTGTAGAAGTATGGCTCAAAATATCATAGGCAAAGGGTTCAAGATCACCCCTGCAAAACCTTAATATTTCTCTTTTTAGCCCTCTTAACCTAAAGCATGGGATCCACCTTACTCTATAGCTATCCTTATTTCCTTCAGATTCTCTTCTCAATGCACCCAAGTCAATTGGTAGCTATGCATTGGGGTCTAGCTGGAAGATTGTGTAGATATGATTCATATCCAGTAGCAACAAGATCTGACCACCCATTTTGAACAAAGACCTAGTGTCAATGTTAAATGCCATAGCCAACTATCTAACCAATTCCACATTCATAAATAGATTAGACACCACTAATTTTCCCAAACCCAAATTCTAGATATTGAAAATTGGTCTCTTTGAATAAGCTTTTCTATAAGCATGTTTGAATAATGCATACCCTTGTTCTGTGATAATGGGGTCTCTGCACCCATTGTTCTTATCAATGAGTTTTTTTGTCAAACCCCTGACCCTAGACCAACCTTTGGTATCTTTCTTAACCCTAGGAGTTTTTGGCTTTCAGTTGTCTTTGATTTTTCCTTGATGTCAAAATTGAGGATATTAGATGAGCTACATGATGTTCAATTTTGGATCTACTCTACATGATATTCTTTCAGTGTTTATGATTATGTTGGACTGACAGTGTTGATAAGACATTGTACAAGTTATTCAGGTCAATCATTTTCAAGATCATTTGAAGGCTCCATTTGAGGTTGCATGTCACAAGTTATTTGATCATATTTCAATTGATCATTTGCAAGTTTAGTTTGTCAAAACAATCATTTCTCAAGTGACTAAGGTCATTTGGTCTTTCTTGTTACATTTTAATGTGTTTGATTATGCACATTTCTATTGCATAACTCATGGAATTTTGACTTGACAATATCATTGTGTCAATGGTTCTTTGATTTCTCTACATGGGAATTATAAGGTGACTTCTCTATATGGGCTTGTTATGATAATCAACATTGAAGTGTTCATAAGCATCTTGATTGATTATTTAATGTGGCATATAATATAAACCTTAATTGGTTTCTTTTGGCACATTGTATTGTTGTTTACCTTGGCATATTGGGTGGTTATTTCATTTCACATTGGAGTTATTTTTGTTAAAGTCACATGCCAATGACATCAATAATATATGGTATCGGGTTTCATCGAGCACATGGTATTTATGTTGGTCACATGACACTAAATTGGAAGTTGACTTTGACAAGTCACATTACAATATGTATGGATGGTATCGAGCTTAAATGACAAGTCAAATTATACATGTAACTATTTTTTTCTAACATTTGTTATTCAACGTCATTATTTTTGTCAAAATTTCTAAGGAATAGCTTTGGCGGCATCATCTTTGTTAGAGTCATTATTTGGTAGTAGATAGTAGCGCATATCTCAAATGGTTATTAACCTTCAATAGTGGATTTTAAGTCATTATGATGTTTTGTTACAAAGTATTGGACTTCAAAACATCATTATATTTGATTAAAGTCTTCAACGGAATTGAAAGAAAGAAGATTAGGGTAAAATTGTTTTTGTCTCAATGTGTTAATTTCTTGAACCCTAGCTGCCGCCATATGTAAAGTATGCAAAAGCTCTACCGACATTCTAAAAGAACAATGAGAACTAATGCAATCCCAAAATAGGAAGCTTGATGGCAGTGGTTTTTGTTTTTGACTGTGGAAGTTAGAGGAGTTTCTTCCAGCTAGATCATTATGAGTTTACTTGACAGGTTGTGGTGGTTTCTTTGCCTTCATCCTTCGTGATCAGGTAAAATGATCTTGTGGTTTTATTTTTAAAATATTTTTTTGGAGTATTCAGTTCGGTGCTTAAGGCATAAGCATTTTTCAATTCAAGTCTTCTGAGATTCTAGCAGAAAGTATTGTATTTGTTGAAGATAGAAATTTGTTAGGGTTTCACAAACCCGAGTTGATTTTTTCAGTTAGATTGTAACTGAATTGTTTCAATGTGGTGATATTTGTTGAAAGAGATTACTTTGAAGTAGGATTATTTAGGGTTTTTCATTCAAACCCTAATCCGAGTTGATTTTCAGTTATTCAAACTACATACAGAGGTTATTATTTGTAGGGTCTTTAAAAGATGGCTTTCAGGCATTTTTCTATGTGATCTGAAAAGAGGAATATGATGTTTTCAGACATTTGATACAGAGGATATTACATTGAAAATATTTGTTGTGATTCTCATATTATTACATTGCTTGAAAATGTTGTCATACAACATTCTTCAATGTACTTAACAAGGATATTCATAGTCTTCTATTGTAATTCTAGGGTTGCAAAAATTTCACTTCTAGGGTTCTGATAGAATGCTTTAATTTCTTGCTTTGTAAAGGAGTTGGTGCTCCTGTATCTCATGAAGTTGGTGCTTCTGATTTTTGTGGAGTTGGTGCTCCTAAACTTGTGGAGTTGGTGCTCCTAAATGTGAAAGAGTTGGTGCTCTAAGTGTATAAAGGATATTTGAGTGGTTTTTTATTCCCCAAGAGGGTTTTTCCACTCAGGAAAAATTTTGGTGTTATGTGATGTTTATATGTGTGTGAGTTCACTTATCTATCTATTTTTAAATGTGTCACCAAATATATTGAATTCACACCTACCAATATATATATGTCATATTTTATGCATAAAAAGTTCTGATTCAAAATGAACTTTGATACATGTGAAAATGTTACATTTCCCTTCTGTTAAAGTTTCATGTTTAAATTCTTGGATCATGCACAAGTAAAATATGTTCATTGAATTGTCCTTTGATGTCTTGACTTAAATGTCAAGTTTGCAATACATACTGTCATTTGTCTTCTTGACTCTAAACAAACAGAAATTCTAGTTTTTGAAAAAGTTTTGTGACTTTCATAAATCATTGATTCACCCCCCCCTCAGTGATTTCAGTCTTCAAACAATTGGTATAAAAGCATAGGGTCCTCATATAGGTCTAATCCACCTAGGATTGATTTTAGTTTTTGGAAATTTTTCAAACATATCATAAGTTCAAGGAGGTACTTCTGTGACTTGATTCAAATCCTTGATTAATAAAGATTGAACGAATTAAGGATTTTTGGTATTGTAGTGTTTTGTCTGATATGAAAAAAGGTAGAAGGAATAAGGGAAAAAGAAGTTCACAGCAAATTACTAACCATCAAACTCTGCTTGAACTCGATATGAGAAGTAATGAGGAAGAGCTCATTAGCAATAATCCAGAAATTATAGAGTATCCTATGTTTAGAACACCTCAATTTGAAGGTACCAATTTTATTCTTTGGAAACATCAGATGGAGACATATTTGTCTTCCTTAGGGTTTGATGTTTGGGAAATAGTAGAAAGAGGTTGCACTGTATCTATAACATCTCCTTCCACACATGAGGAGAAGATAGCTCTTGAATTCAATGCTAATGCTATAGATATTGTTTTCAATAGTTTTCCAAATGAAATTATTGCTAAGGTTATACATTTCAGGAATGCAAAGGAAGTTTGGGATAGTTTCATTGAAATGAATCAGAATGGTGAGTTGCAAGAGGAGATATCTTTGAAAATTGAAACAAGTTGTGGGTCATCTGAAAGTGATGATTGTGCAAATCTTCATAGTTCTAAAGAAAATCATATTGAGTCTAAATCTATAGAGATTATTGAGGAACATTCAAATGGCCAAGAAATTAATGAAGAAGTAGATCAATTTTTGGGTGAAGTGAATTCTGAACAAGAATTTGATGAGCAAGAAAGTGAGGTTGATTTGGAAGGTGAACTCTTGTGTGCTTTAGATACAATTAAGCAGCTTAGAAGAGAAAACTGGAATTTAAAAAGGAAACTTCAACAAGAAAAAGATATCAAAGATAGGATATGTTCAAATCTTGTGGAAGCAAAGATACACGTTGAAGAAGCTAGAAATATTGAGGAAGAAGTTAGAAACCAACTTAAAGTAAAAGAAAATAGTATAGAAAAACTTGTGTGTCAAGTGGTCTTACTGAGGAACATTGATAAAGCATCAAAGCAGTTAAGTGATGAGAAAATTAATGAGAATGGCTATATGTCTTTGGATAAAATTATTGATGCACAGAAAGCTCCAAGTGACAAAGGTGGTTTGGGCTTAGAGGAAGGACATTGCTCTAAGATTAGAAAAACACCTAGAACAAAGATAAATTTAAAATTGCATGTTGCTAAAACACCTAGAACAAAGATAAATTTAAAATTTCATGTTGCTAACATTGAAACTACAAGAAACAAAAAACACAAGGATATCAACAGAGGAGGAAGGAATAGAACAAACAGATTTACAGGATCTCCCTCTACTTGGCAAGGTAAATTGATGAGGTATAATTATTCTTTTTTAGGATATTTTTATTCTTATTTTGAATATGGCCATAGAGCATCTAAATGTTGGATTAAAGTGAATAAAATTGATTGGAAAAAGAATAGTAATATTGTCACATGCTTCAGGTGTAGTCGGACAGGTCATATTGCAAGAAATTGTGATAAATTGTTTCTAAAAGATTATGTAAGAGAGTGTAAATCTTCAGTTGTTTGCTATAGATGTAATGAATATGGTCATAAAGTAAGGTTTTGTAGGGATAAATCATCTAGAAATAGATCTTTAAGGGTTTGGAGAAGAAAGCAAAGAAAGCAAGAAAAGGAGAAGGGGGGACTTAGTCTTGTGCATAAGGCACAAGGATCATCTCTTAGCATTGAATGGCTATTTGGTTTTAGGGGGAGTAATCCAAAGTTTTATTTTCTATCCCAAAGGAGCCTTAGAATGTAGTGGAACAATATTTTTTTGAATTTTTGGTGTAGTGTGTCTGCTTCATGGACCAGGTGAGTTTGATATCAAATAATAGTGGTATATTTGTGATTAGAAATCTTTGATAATAGAGAAAGTATAGTATCTTGTGATTTTTTACTACAATCATTTGATGTCCATGACTAATAGTATACATGGTCATATATGCTTTAATGATTTTCATGCAAATGTTCATGTCATAACTAGTTCTCAGGGTATCAAGGATGTCATTATGTTTTTGACAAGATGATTTTGGAACAAGTATTGTGGTTTGTGTAGCAATCAGCATAATAGTAGTTTTATGATTCTTATTGGACATGTATTCCTTACACTTTGATAAGTCATTGTACATAGTATTCATGGTGTTTTTTTATGGTTCACAAGCTGAGTTATTTGACAACTCAGAGTTAATACATTCCAAATTACTTGATCTTTTGTTGATTCTAAAGGTCATATGATTGGTGATATGGTCTAGTGGTGATACAAGGTATTATAGAAGTGTTTGACAAGTGCCATTGTTTGAACAGACCATGATACATCTCTAAATGGTACTGATTCTGGAAGTTTGTTTGTGTATTCATTTGTTTAATAGATTGTTGATTGACAGTGACTCTTCTTTGGAAGAGCCTCTACTTAATAGAAGTGGTGATGATCTTCAAAATTTTATGATACAGGTCATCTGTACTAGTTTTGAGTCATGTAATCATTATAAAATTTTCAAGCAGTTGTAGAAGTGATAATGTTTTTGGTGATAAAACATTGCACTCTTAGTACAGTGTTGTGTTGGTTGTTGAAAACATTTTTGTTCAAATGAAGTCTATAAATCTTGGTATCCAGTGGATGGTTTATGAACATGAGATGTCAAGATTTTTCCATTCATGGTAAGTAATGATATTGGAACAAAAATTTTATATCTCAAGTATCTACTTATCACTGCATTCTCTATATACTCTATTAAGTAATCTATTCTGATAACAACATGTTGTTGGTATATTATCCAATGGTTTCAATGTTTGATGTTATGAAACTAAATAAGCATATAAATGGAGATGTGTGTGAGAGGCACACAAGTATTGAAGAGTAGACACCTTGCATTGGGGCTAGTCTACATTGTATTCATGTTCACGATAACAAGATATAATTATTCTATTTAACAATGTAATTTCTTGTTACTAGCTACTTCCTTGGGGTCAATAATGTTGTGTTTGATCTGGAGTCAGTGAAGTGTTATGTTGAAGTATATAGTTATCTTGCATAAAAAAATAAACAGTGTTGTTTTTAATTAAATGGTGGTAGTCATGCTTATCATTTGCAGTAAGTTATGGTTTTTGAAAAAATGAATCTTGAGCATTACAATGATGTGCTTGACCATTCATATTTCATGTTATTGTCAGAGTATATCAAGCATGTTTTGTTTATGTCTTGTGACATGAGCAGTCACTTTGTAGTCGTGTTGTTTTTTCCATACACAGTAAAATGGTTTTTGGAACCTTGCTCTAGGGTGGTCCTTGGAACTTTGTTTGATGATAATGTATCACAACTACTTGGTATATGAAAAAAATAGAGTCTTGCAGAAATTTTAATGTTACTTGTAGTCAATGAATATCCTACTGCCTGGTGATAATGGTCCTTTCTTGTAACTTCTTTGACATTATTATCAAAAAATGAGAAGGGCTCAATTGTTAGATATGGTCTGATCTGTGGAAGGTTACTTGAAGATTATTGTGGCTTTGACCAAATGTTACTTGCAAGGGAGCAAGTAATATCTCTATGACAAAGGGCAAGATGAAACATTGATATTGGTTAACAGTGCTTTGTTTTCTAATATTGATACACAAGGACAATTAGCCTTGGTTTGAGTTTTGGATATGGATCTTTAAAAGGTTGCTTGGATAGTGGCAGTATAGTGGAAGAATTTTTTTGTTCTATCAATGATAGTTCATATTATGAATCTCTCTTAGAGCTTTTCATGCTTAATCTTACCCCTACTGATGTTGTTGGTATTATTAATATTGTTAACATATATTCATTCTTAGTTATCCTATAGAATTTTTGTCAAATTGGTTGGATTTTTGGTGATTTTTGACAGTGAATTATCAGGGGCATTGTACATTTTGTTTTCAGTGGTATAACAACAAAAAATATAATGAATAATGATATATTTGACTTTTCCTGGTATTTGAAATTTAAAATTCACAGCCTGATCTGACAGTTTCTATGGTTTATAATAGGGTAGATTATGTGCATGGCTCAATCACATTTCAGTGTTGTGGTTTAGGGGGGAAAGGCTACCTGGTGAATATTGTTTATGCAACTAGTTACTGTGTTGGTTGGTTTCAGTTATTTATTTTTCATGGCATCTCACATTCTCCTCTTTCATTCTTTATCATTCAAGAAAAAAGGGGGAGAGATGATATCTATTTTTCCATCAAGGAAAAAGGGGGATTTTGTTGGCTTTCAATTGTCTTTGATTTCTTTTGTTGGCTTTTAGTTGTCTTTGATTTGTCCTTGATGTCAAAATTGAGGATATTTGATGAGCTACATGATGTTCATTTTTGGATATACTCTACATGATATTCTTTCAGTGTTTATGAGTATGTTGGACTGATAGTGTTGATAAGACATTGTATGGGTTATTCAAGTCGATCATTTCTAGGATCATTTGAAGGCTCCATTTGAGGTTGCATGTCACAAGTTATTTGATAATATTCCAACTGATCATTTGTAGGTTCAGTTTGTCAAAACAATCATTTCTCAAGTGACTAAGGTTATTTGGTCTTTCTTGTTACATTTTAATATGTTTGATTATGCGCATTTCTATTGCATAACTCATGGCATTTTGACTTGACAATATCATTGTGTTAATGGTTCTTTGATTTCTCTACATGGGAATTATAAGGTGACTTCTCTATAAGGGCCTTGCTATGATAATCAACATTGAAGTGTTCATAAGCATCTTGATTGATTATTTAATGTGGCATATAATATAAACCTTAATTGGTTTCTTTTGTCACATTGTATTGTTGTTTACCTTGGCATATCAGGTGGTTATTTCATTTCACATTGGAGTTATCTTTGTTAAATTCACATGGCAGTGACATCAATAATATATGGTATTAGGTTTCATCGAGCACGCGGTATTTGTGTCGGTCACATGGCACTAAATTGGAAGTTGACTTTGACAAGTCACATTGCAATATATGTGGATGGTATTGAGCTTAAATGACAAGTCACATTATACATGTAACTAAATTTTTTTTTTTTCTGACATTTTTTATTCAAGGTCATTATTATTGTCAGCATTTCTAAGGAATAACTTTGGCAGCATCATCTTTGTCAGAGTCATTATTTGGTAGTAGATAGCAGTGTGGATTTCAAATGGTTATTAACCTTCATCAATGGATTCCAAGTCATTATGATGTTTTGTTACAAATTATTGAACGTCAAAACGTCATTATTTTTTATTAAAGTCTTCGAATGACTTGAAAGAAAGAAGATTAGGGTAATATTGTTTTTGTCTCAATGTGTTAATTTCTTAAACCCTAGCCACCGCCATATGTGAAGTATGCAAAATCTCTGTCGACATTCTAAAAGAACAATGAGAACTAATGCAAGCCCAAAACAAGAAGCTTGATGGCAGTGGTTTTTGTTTTTGACTATGAAAGTTAGAGGAATTTCTTCTAGCTGGATCATTATGTGTTTACTTGACAAGTTGTGGTGGTTTCTTTGCCTTCATCCTTTGTGATCAGGTAAAATGATCTTGTGGTTTTTTTTTAAAAGAATCTTCTAGAATATTTAGTTTGATGCTTAAGGCATAAGCATTTTTCAATTCAAGTCTTCTAAGATTCTAGTAGAAAATATTGTATTTGTTAAAGATAGAAATCTGTTAGGGTTTCACAAACCCAAGTTGATTTTTTCAGTTAGATTGTAATTGAATTGTTTCAATGTGGTGATATTTTTTGAAAGATTTTACTTTGAAGGGGGATTATTTAGGATTTTTCATTTGAACCCTAATCCATGTTGATTTTCAGTTATTCAAACTACATACAAAGGTTATTATTTGCAAGGTCTTTAAAAGATGGCTTTTAGGCATTTTTATGTGTGATCTGAAAAGAGGAATATTATGTTTTTCAGACATTTGATACAAAAGATATTACATTGAAAATATTTGTTGCAATTCTCAGATTATTAGATTTCTTGAAAATGTTGTCATTCAACATTCTTCAATGTGCTTAACGAGGATATTCATAGTCTTCTATTTCAATTTTAGGGTTGCAAAAATTACACTTCTAGGGTTCTGATAGAATGCTTTAATTTCTTGCTTTTTAAAGGAGTTGGTCCTCCTATATCTCATGAAGTTGGTGCTTCTAATTTTTGTGGAGTTGGTGCTCTTAAAATTATGGAGTTGGTGCTCCTGAATGTGAAAGATTTGGTGCTCTAAGTGAATAAAGGAAAGATTTTTTGAGTGGTTTTTTATTCCCCAAGAGGGTTTTTCCACTCAGGAAAAATTTTGGTGTTATGTGATGTTTATATGTGTGTGATTTTTCTTATCTGTCTATTTTTAAATGTGTCACCAAATATATTGAATTCACACTTTCCAATATATATATGTCAAATTTTATGCATAAAAAGTTTCGATTCAAAATGAGCTCTGATACATGTGAAAATATTACATTTCCCTTTTGTTAATTTTCATGTTTAAATTCCTAGATCATGCACAAGAAAAATATGTTCTTTGAATTTTCCTTTGATGTCTTGACTTAAATTTCAAGTTTGCAATACATACTGTCATTTTTCTTCTTAACTCTAAACAAACATAAATTCTAGTTTTTAAAAAAGTTTTGTGACTTTCATAAATCACTGATTCACCCCCCCTCTTAGTGATTTCAATCTTCCAATAGGAGCAATGCAATAATCTCCTCATCTAGAGGCATTCTCTTGACATTTGATGTTTCGACCATTTTAAGTGTAGGGTTTATTGAAAATAGGGTTTTAACAAATTCTTCACAAACCAAAATTCTACAAAACATTCAATAGTATATGCCTATTGTAACTCAGTTTTCCTTTCCCTTGAATTGATTGTAACCACTTATTACCTAGAAAATCTTTCAAATTCACAACTTGATGTTTGAATTACTTACTTGTTTCACCTGATGTCGTAAAACCCTAATTTCACAACAGAAAAACCCTCGTTCACTTCAAAAATTTGTAGCACTCTATTTGATTACTTTAGAATTTGTGAATGAAGTCAAATTGAACAAGTAATTTTTCTTAAATCCCTTTTGAATTCGGTAGATATCAATCCCATTCACCATTACTCCTTCACATGCTTGAACGTATGACCAATAGGAGACATTGGCCAAGTTTGAATGCGGACCATTGGTCTGAAAAATCGATGGTCATTGCGTAGATATGAATTTTCCTTTACAAAGTGACAACCTCCTTTTTTCATTATGCAGATAGGTGTCACCATTTCACAGACGTGTGAAGGTATAATAAGATAAAAATATACCCCTAACAAAAGAAGGGCTCTCTGCAAAGCATTGTGATGCTGACACTTGTCATCATCTCACAAATTCACAACAACAAAAGATTGGTCCCACCATGGATCCACAAATTCCTAAGCATCTACGATAATAATTAGCACATGGTATAATATGTGTCAAGATTTCATCATTTCATGGGGAAGAATGTGTGAGAATGTTATATCCCTATGAAGAGAAGGGCCTTCGTGAATGTACATGCTTAACTCAATAGCTTAAAGTAAATAGGAAAAAGGAGTCCAACCAATGGCCACGGATGAGACAATAGGGCTCAACAGAGTGTAATTAAAACATTAGCCCATTGAAAAATTTGGACACGCATCATGTTTTTGGGGTTTCACGAGGCTAGAAAATGACAAACTAAAGCCTCCATGAACCATACAGACAATACGAAATGTTGACACATTTCCAAAGCACCCAGGGAACATAATACTTTAGGAAGGTAAATAATTATGTTTGATAAATTTATAAGGGGCAATTTAATAAGTAATAAAAGGTCAACCATTGATATTTGCGAATCTAATGGTTCTAGGGTTATTCTTGAGGTTTAAATTCACAAGTCCATTGATTCAGACATTTGTTTCCGAAATGCAACTACAACCATCCATTGAACATTCATCAAATGGTTATATTAATTTTCTAAGTATATTAATGTTATATTAACATTAATGATATCAAATTTCCATAATCTATGGTAATTAAACAAATGATTTCTAGATTCAATTGTGTAAAGATTTTTTCCATCAACGTTTCGGATTGTGTAAAGATTTTTTCCATCATCAGGATGAAAGCAAGAGCATAAGGAGTAAAATGTTTAGTTGCAGACCAAGATCACATTTAAGGACTAGGTGGAAAGGGAGAAAGTGGCACACAAGCCAAGGAAGACAAGACAAAAAAGTTTAAAAATTCCTAAATAAAGGGAGGCCAAAATTTCTTAAAACCAACTAAAGGAAAAAAGGAAGGGGAAACAAAACTAATAAGGTAATTAAAAGAGAAAGACAATTAATTGGACAAACCAAAGAGTCCAATTTCTTTTTTCAATTTTAATTTTCTTTGTATTCTTTGTATTCTTTGGACTATTTGGTTTGTCCAATTAATTGTCTTTCTCTTTTAATTACCTTATTAGTTTTGTTTCCCCTTCCTTTTTTCCTTTAGTTGGTTTCAAGAATTTTTGGCCTCCCTTTATTTCTAAATTTTCAAAAAAAATTGTCTTGTCTTCCTTGACTTGCATGCCACTCTCCCTTTCCACATGGTCCTTAAATGTGATCTTGGTCTGCAACTAAACATTTTACTCCTTATGCTCTTGCTTTCATCCTGGTGATGGATCACAGAGTGTGATCCAAAATGTTGATGCAAAAAATCTTTACACAATCGAATCCAGAAATCATATGTATAATTATATTAACGTATTAAATAATATAACTTGTAGTTACTAGTCATTAAGTTACACTAACATCTGGCTTCAGACATAGTACTTCACTCAATGACTCACTTTGGATAAGAAATTATAATATGTTGACACTTGTCTCCGTTCCATACACTTTATGAAGGAATGGGTGTGTGGAAATTTTTTCCTAAAATAGAACAATATATAGCATTTGATATTTTCACCACCCATGCTATGATTTTTTATTGGCATACAAGTTTAATTTTCCAATTAAATTTTTTATTGGTTTGAAATTAGGTTTAATTCACGAATGAAATTTTTTATTGGTTTTAAAATAGGTTTAATTCGCTAATGAAAATATTTTTTGGTTTGAAAACAAGTTTTAATCACCAACAAAATTATTTTTTGGTTTGAAAACGGTTTTATTCGTCAACAAAAATATTTTATTGGTTTGAAAACAAGTTTAATTCACCAATAAAAAAAAAAATTGTTTGAAAATAAGTTTTAATCTCTAATGAAATATTTTATTGGTTTCAAAAAAATATAATTCACCAATATTTTCTATAGAATTCTAGTGATTACAAAAGATTCACAAATTTAATTTATTATTTTTTCCTAAAAAAAGAAAAAGAAAAAAATCGCCAATAAAATTAATATTTTTTTGGGAAGCATACAAGATTTGATAGGTTTTTACACCTTTTTCAAGGGGGGTTCTTAAATTTATCCCTAGAGAGAGAAGAAAATGAGAGAGAAGTTCACTGTTGATCTCCTGCAATGATTTAATAACTAAGCCTTTATAGTCATGATTCAAAGACTGGACATCTAACTTGAATAGCTATTCAATCATCATGAAGGTACATTTAACTTGTCAACCTCGGGATGTGTACTTGAAATGGGTCAGCATAGTATGTGCACTAGGGGCTCAAGTAGCCATTGCATTCTACGGCTAGGAAACACAATACTAAAAGTAAATTGCTGGAAAGAAATGAAACAAATGATAAAAATCAACCAACAACTATGCTAAGCTAAAATGCAGAACAAGAATGGAAATCTGAACAACAAACAAGAAACTAATTTGTCTGCTTCAGCTGCAAGAACAGTCACATATTGAAATTCTAGTGGTTGCAGGAACAGTCGATGCCAAATGTCTAACTAAACACTAAATAGTAAGCAATACTAAGCTAATGCTAAACTAAGAAGACGAATTACTTACCAAGTGGTCCCCCTTGGATAAGTATCCTCTAAACTAACAAGAACTCAGATGCTTAAACTCAAAACTTTTATTTCATTCACTGTAAATCATGCATACAAAGAGTAATGTATCTGTATTGTTGAAATTGGAGAATGCAAGTACAATACCAAATCATGCAACTCCTAAGGAAGGAGCATCAAATTATTATTTATACTACAGCTAAACAGGACAATCAACTCCATGACTGGGAGGACGCCATTTAGGGAAAACATGGGAAAGTGGAGTGATGGCGGTTACGCGTGCAAGGAATCTGGCCAGACATGCAAGTCAAGCAAAGATTCAACACAACAGTAATTACCATCCATGCTCTATCATTAAGGTCCACTACAAGGCGGTTACGCTCAGTTGCATGAAGGATATTTGCTGCCAGCTACCTTTGACTTGGAGTGATTCCTTAGCTAGATGTTATGGTGCATGCCCAGCTAGCGGTGTCTTCCTCAACTTAGTTCATTAAATTTGCATGATAGAGTCAATACGCATAATAACCACACATCTATAACCACTCTAAGAAATATCCATTAATCATATGCAAAATCAATATAGATAACCCACATATTATGCCAAATGTCATTAAAGCTTGCAGAGATAGGATATTGTCAAATGTTAATGGTTTGAGGGAAACATTATGCCACTACCAACACTTAAGCATCAAATTCCATGACATTTATTAGCAAATAGACTATAGATTTTACCCAAAATTAGACCAAAAACTAGGCTCATCACTCCCCCCAACCTAATGTTTTATTGGTCCTCTAGCAAGGGAAGGGTTGTTCTTCTACTTGGTTAAAGCTCTAAAATTTGCAACAGAGAGTTGTCCAACATCAGTGGCTGCAGTGTGTGCGTCTGGGTCCCAATAGAATCCTCCCAATCTGCCAAACCTGTTCCATCTCTACCTTTCTGCAGCAAGATCAATCTAGTAAAATCTAAAATTTGGCATGGGCCACATGAGCATGGGTGGTTGGAAAGTCAAGGGAATCGAGTCTCACCCCTATGCTCTCCCAATCTTAATATACCTCTCAATTATTTTTAGGGCTGCAGCATAATTGTGGATGGAATGAGGCTCAGCCTGTTTCAGCTCATCAGTCAAACTATTCCATCTCTGGGATAAACATCTCCTCATAGCCTATTCCTTTGTTGATGTCTTTACCTCATACTCACTATAAACTACCTCTCCAAGGCATAATTCTATTGGCATAACTTGGTCTGAATAGTATTTTGTGCCATTCTTTGTAAATGTCCCTTGGGTTGCTTGATTCAGCTCTAACATGTAGGGGAATATCAGATTCCAATTATTTATAAGCAATATGTTGTTGTCCCCAACTAATCTCATTTTGTACCCAAGACATGAATGATCTCAATTGAATATCTCCAACATACAGTAGTGGATTCCAATCATGGTCTTTTATGACAACATAATTATATAAATAAAATTCACATATCAAATTTTTCATTTCAGATGAAGCAATCCTATAAGCATTGAAGAATTCCATGGGGGTGTCAATAGAAGGATTCAAACCTGAGGCAATTCTTGACATCTTAAAAGAGAGATACCTCTCCTTCAGGAGTAGAGCATAGACTCTTGGAGGATCTCCACATTCTAGAATCTTTGGCACCAAGGCTGCCATATCATCTACCCTTTGCTTCAGGGTGGAAATTTCTGCATTTTTGTCCTCAATTTCTTCATCCCTCTTTTTAATTTCCTCCTTTAATTTTTCATTTTTCCTTTTTCCATTCTTCCTCTCTTCTTTGTATTTCTTTCCATAAATTCAAAAGAATTGTATGCATTGTAAAATTAGGAGGCTTATGGATTCCTACTAGTATTTTTGGTGGTGGCTCCTCATATGGTACTATCTGCATGGACTAGGGCTATCCAGTTATCTCGGGTTGCAAAGGTACTGTTTCTTCTTCCTTTTGTTGCAAGGACTACTATTCTTGCTCTTGCAATGGTTGCAGGAACTGTTGCTCTGGTTTTGGCTATTGTTGTAGGACTTCTTGTTGCGGGACCTCTTACTCATGCTGCAGGGAGTCCTGATTTTCCTCCAATTCTTCTGCAATGTTAGCAGGATCAGCCAGTGTTATATTTGTTTCTCTCTTAAATATGTCTCCTTCTCCTTCAACATTCTCCTGCTCCATTGGAGCCTCAAGGTCCTCATGTGAGGTCTCACTAGGTTTAGGGCTTTCCTGTGGAGGCATACCAAATGCAGACCCAAGTGGTCTTGATTTCCTTAGAGATCTCTCATGTCTTCCTTTGGCTATAGGATGAACATTATTAGCCTTCCTCTTCTTAGAACTTGGCACCACTCTTTTTGCAGGCTACATTTTAGCCTTCCCTTTTCTCATTTCTACTTCTCTATGTTGTGCCCTAGTTTTCATGAGGGTTTCAAGCATAATTTCATCATCAGAACTTGAGGAAGGGATTTCTTTTTCTATATGCTCTATTTTAGAAGAAATAATTTCTATAGCTTCTTCTACTATAGGAAGATTCACACTAGAGCTAACACCAGAGGTTGAAGCACTAGGAATGGCTTCAATCGTGCTTACCCTCTTGCCAGACCTACGGGATTAAGGTATAGCCCTAGGTGGAAAATGATCAACTTTGATAAACTCTTCCCAAGTCATTCCATATACATCACACAAAGATTGTTCAACTAGAAATTTAATTAGGCAATAGTGGGAAATAGAATTATCCCTACCTTTTTGAGTTTCGGCCGCCATGATTGAGAGAAGATTCTACAACATGTTAGGCACATTCATCCTTCTATTGTGCCTCATATGATTCAAAAGCTTGAAGTGGACAGAATGAAAGTTTGACTGGCGACCCTCACAAGTGATGTATTTGATGACATACACAACTATCTGCTTCCATGGCTCGAGCAGAGACATTATCTTTGCACCCTATTTGTCTATGCTCAATGGGGGATCATTTGGCTCTATAAATTCAGCCCTAGCTGACCTGGCATCTATAGAAGTAGGGTAATTTTCACCATCAGTAGGTAACCCTATAACCTCTACAATTCTTTCCTCTGTTGCCACAACTTCCAACCCTTTTACTATGGCTTTTCCTTCTGAAAACGTCTAAGCAAATTCATGGGCAATGCCTTCATCAAAACCATCCAACTTCAAAAAGTAATCTATCAATCCACAACTTTGAAATTCAGCCAGGCATTGTGTATCCTACAGTAAAATTCCATACATTGTGGGTTCATTTCAAATTTACCCACCTCCCATTGTCTGCAATCAAACAAATTCTCTACAACTTATTTTCCTACAATTCCCCTTTTTCCCAATACCACCTTGCTAAATTTCTAGTGCTACTGCCAATTGACTTTCTATTGTTTTGTTTTGCAACTGTGGCTCTTCAACTCAAGATTTCGATAGGGTCAATAATGGCAAGAGAAAGGGGTAATAATGGAGAATCATGATAGGAATAAATGGTGGCTACAGTTACTATCACTTCACACATGCAAGTTGTCCTCTCACTCAGATTTCAAATCAGCTCATTTCAAATTTATAACATAGCCTAGTATGAATTGACACATGGGCAATAAATTCACAAAATATTTGCATCTTTTTTGTTCCCCTCCCCCCAACCTAAATTTGGATATGTTTCCACACATGTGAGGTGGGGGTGGTGATTGACAGGTAATGATGGCATCTATGTGAGTATCTATACTAACATACAATGATTAAATGAACACTCCTAAAAGATGATTAAGGAAATAAATTAATGTGCACATACCTGAATGTATGGAAGATTTGTTGCAAAGATCATGGATAAAGTAACACTCACCTTATTGGAGAATGAATTGAGCAATAAATGAAGATGAAGTGAAATGAGATGAGGTGGAATGAAGTGATGGAAGAGAGAGAAAGGTGGTGATGGATGGGTGAATGGGTGGATGATGAAGAAATGGACTTCCACACAAGTGAATTTTTTTATTATGAAAAGTATGTACCTCAGTTAGGTAGAAGGAGGGACACTAGGTCCACTTCCTTTGGCTATAGGAAGCTTGGGTGTTGAGTGTTGAGTGAATTGTTGCAGGAACTCTTCTTTAGAGGCTAGTTTGTGGTATAATCTAAGGCAATGACCATTGATAATTAATTTGAACCTAACAGGGTCAATGGTGGTGAGTTGGACAGCTCCATTAGGAAAGACCTCAGCAACTTCATATGGTCCTAGCCACCTTGTCTGTAATTTTCCTACATTGGCCTAGTATCTAGAATCATAGAGCAAGGCCCAATCTCGTAGTTTGAATTTCTTGTCCTTGATAAATTTTTAATGCCATTTGATTCTCTGATTTTGCACTACTTTTGTATGTTGTAGGGCTACTCTTCTTATTTCATCCAAAGAATTTAGCTACATGATTCTTTCTTTTTGTGCTTCAGAAATATCCATCCCCAAATCCACTGCAGTTTGCAAAGTCTTATATTCAAATTCAGTGGGCATCATAGTTGTCTTTCCATATAACAACTCTAATGGAGTGAAGCCTATACTTGTGTTCCATATTGTCCTATAGGCCCAAATAGCTTCTAGTAATTTTTTTTCCCAATGCTTCCTATGGATGGTTACTGTTTTGGTTAGAATGGCTTCAATTTCTTTGTTTGTCACTTCAACTTGGCCATTAGCCTGGGGGTGATAAGGGGTAGAATTATTGTGCCTTATGTTGTACTCATTAACTAGTGTTGCAACAAGAGTTGATGTGAATTCAGCTCCTTGATCAATTACTATCTCTCTAAGGACTTAGTATCTTGTGAAAATCTCTTCATAAGGAAACTTTGCAACCTTGTTATCTCTTGCATACTTCATGGCCTTAACCTCTACCCATTTTGTTACATAATCAGTGCATACTAATATGTAATACTTACCATTTGATGGAGGGTCAATTGGTCCTATGAAATCCAATCCCCATTTGTCAAAGGGAGTGATTACTACTTGAGGGCACAATGGCATCTCATCAAATTTGATTAGTTTGTCCATTCTTTGACACCTATCACATTTTCTAGTATACTTTCCTGCATCCTTGTGGAGTGTTGGCCAGTAATACCCTGTGTTCAAAACCTTCATTATTGTTCGCTTGGCTGCAAAGTGTCCTCCACATGGTTTGTTGTGACATGCATGAAAAATGTCATATGTCTCATCTTCTTTTACACATCTTCTCATGACATGGTCTAGTCTAGTATAAAATAAACATCCAGCAATCCAAGAGAAAGGAAAATATTTTTCAATAAGTACACTTTTCTCTTTTGTGGAGAAGTGAGAAGGAATTTTACCTGTGACCAAGTAATTGGCTATATCAACATACCAGGGTGTTTGTACACTGAGAGAGAATAGATATTCATCAGGGAAAGAGTCATCTATGGGTTGATTGTCTTCTAATGTAGTTAGCCTTGAAAGAAAATTTGCAACAACATTAGCTTTTCATGGCTTATCCACAATGGTTATATCAAACTCCTGCATCAACAATAACCATCTTTCCAATCTACCTATGATCAAAGGTTTATTCATAAGCTACCTAATGGTTGCATGATCAGTGTGGAAAAATATTTGTTAGCCCATTATGTAATGTCTGAATTTGTTCAGTGCATAGATTATTGCTAGCATCTCTTTCTCTATCACTATATAATTGAATTCAGCTCCTTGCAAATTTTTGCTGAAAAAGTAATATCATGTTCAACAGCTCCCTCATTCTTTCTTAAGACTGCTCCTATGGCATAATCTGATGTATCAATGTGGATGTGGAAAGGGAGTTCCCAATTGGGTCCCTTGAGTACAAGAGCATGAGTTAAAGCTTCCTCCAAGTCAGAAAAGGCTTTGTCACAAGCTTCAATC
The DNA here is from genome assembly GCA_007258455.2 of Sequoia sempervirens. Classification (NCBI taxonomy): domain Eukaryota; kingdom Viridiplantae; phylum Streptophyta; class Pinopsida; order Cupressales; family Cupressaceae; genus Sequoia; species Sequoia sempervirens. The sequence continues at coordinate 487,783,484 of VDFB02281492.1, forward strand.
CACTGAAATTCAACATCTTTAGTGAGAAGGGTATGCAATGTTGTTGCTACCTTGCTGAAATCCTTAATGAATCACCTATAATATCCTACATGACCCAAGAAATTTCTAACATCCTTCTATTTTGCAGGTGTAGGCAGATTTGTGATTACCTCAATCTTTGCATGATCAACTTGGATTCCCTTGTGGGAGATGTAGTGGCCAAGAACTACACCCTCTTGCATCATCATGAAGCACTTTTCACTATTTAAGGACAAGTTCTAGTCTTCACATATTTGTAGGACTCTCTTGAGATTCTCTAATTCTTGTGATAGAACAAGGGTTGAAATGAGATGTTGTACCCCAAAATTAAAAATTTTGTTACACTTAGACATTTTGAAGAAATGAGTAAAAGTCTTGTCGAAATAGTCAAAAAGGTCAAAATTTTGGGTGTGCATGTCTTGCATGGAGGGTTAAAACACAAAAAATTTAATTTCTGACGATCTGGGTCTGCTAAGAGCAGCTTAACCTACAAAACCCAGATCTCAGTTTTTCATCCCTAAATTTTAGGAAAACTGCTATTTTTAGAAATTTTCTCGAAATAATAACATTTTCTGGGTTTTTCTGGGTTTCTTTCGAAACGGATACTGGCAAAATTTTCTAAAAATAGAAAGTTGGTCCGACAGGGTCCGAACTGATTTTGATTGGCTCAAAATGTGTCCAGATCAGCCGGTGCAAATGTAGAATCTTAAAATAATCAGTTTTGCCCTACTGGGTCTATTCAGCTTTTTCAGAAGCATATCTGGAGTTCCGAGGTCATCAATGGAGGTCATCCGACTGCCAGGCGTTAATTTTAGCATTCAAAACTTCCAGCAGAAAGTGAAATGATGAACATGCACGAGGATCGAGGAAGAAAATTGAAAAGTCATGAAAATTTTCTAAGTCTGCTGAGTTTGGGCGCCCCAGTTGAAGAAAGGCGCCCACCTTTTCAGGGTACCAGATGAAGGAATTAGGGTTACAGTCTCCAATGGAAGTTGCTCAGTTTTCAGTCAGCTTCGCGATGGATATCCCCGTCAGAGCATCCGATGATCCAGTCTCCGGCAAATTCAAGTCAAAGTAGAAGGTATGAAGTGAAAATCTGAAACTTGAAGTTGAATGAATTGAATTTTTCTAAGTCTGGAGAAACTGGGCGCCCTAAGAAGAGAAAGGCGCCCAACTTTTCAAGGGTGCAAACAGAGGAATTTGCAGTCGAAGCTATAACGGGATGTCTTCAGAATTCAACTGGCTTTGTAGTGAGCTATTCAGCACGACAAACGGAGCTCGCAGTCATCAGATTCAAAAGGCTGAACAGAAGGTCCGACGAGAGGTAAAAAGAGAAATTCAAAGCAAAAGTCAAAAAATCAAAAAATAAACTAAGTGTTGGTAAACTGGGCGCCCCCAGCCAAGATAGACGCCCAACCTTTGAAGGGTAAAAATCCACTTTTTGACAAACGTGCCTCACCCCCCTTCATTCTTCGTCAGCTTCGCGATGAGCACAGCCATTCAGCAATCCGATGCCCGGAGCTCAAGATTTAACGAGATCGTCTGCGGAAGAGAAGTTAATGAAGAACTTGGAAATTAGAAAAATGGCTAACACTGAAGAAACTGGGCGCCCCTAGAAGGAAAAGCCTCCCGTGAATTCGGAGGTCGAAATCAAGTTTTTAGCAGAAGGTGCCTCCAGAACGTCTTCTTCAGAATCAGTCCGGCTCTGCAGTGAACCACTCAGCTCGCCTGTCGGGTAAACCTGTCAACGGGAAATCAGAGGCGAAGTGGCGTGTTAAAATGAAGAAAAGTTGAAAAAGTGGAAATTTTGACTAACACTGGTGAAGTTGAGCGCCCCTCTTGGAGAAAGGTGCCCAAATCTTCATGCCTTAGAAGATTTTTGAGATTTTCAAATTTTCAAAATTGTGAGAAGAAGAGGGTGGCGTCCAAACCTGAGAGGATAAGATTTAGGGTTTTGAAATAAAAAAGAAAAAAAGCAAAACCTAAAATCAAAACCTAAGTCTATTTAACACTTCTTTTCAATGTATTTTTCATTATTTTTGCAGGTAGCATCCAGAGGAGAAAGTTGGAGCAGCAAGTTTGAGAAATTTTTGTGATTCAAGAATCCATAGTTGCTGGTTTTACATCAGATTTTTCAGACCAGCAAGCATAAACCATTGTTTTTCAAGCTTTTTGTTCCAGAAGATCAAGTTTTTCAAGCAGGAAGGCCAAGGCTTTCAATTTTTCAGTCATCTGGGTCTTTTTGCCTCTATCTTCTGAAGAATTTTTCAAGAACTTCATCAAGTTGCAGCAAGTGCTTTTATCTTGCATGTCAGTGAAAACCTCAGTGCATTCAAATTTCAACCATCCGGGTCCTTTCCAATCAGTCTTCTGAAGAAAACCCATATCGCAAAAAACCTAGGGTTGGCTGCTTTTTCAATCAAACGTCAGAGTTTTGCAATTCCAATCAACTGGGTCCATTTCTAACGATATTCTGAACAAAACCCAGATGCCAGCTTTTTTCGGGAAAAATTGAAGAAATTAGGGTTTGCTGCTTTTTCAGTCAAAATTCAGATTTTCAAAAACGGACGATCTGGGTTGTCTTGTATCGCATTCTGAACAAAACCCATATCTCAGAAAAATTTCTCAAAAATTCGTCCATTGAAGCACAAAAATCAGCATTCTAAAATAGAAATTGCACAAGACTTGTCTGAACCAAGGCGAGTTTACAGTCATTCTTCAAGTTTTCTGAAATGGAGTACACTCCTAATGTTTTCAAGTCCGAATCAGCACTTTTTCACAATTACATCAAAACGGCTGAGACAGACTTGCATCATGTCAAGCCGGTGTTTGACCTACACGCCTTGGAGAGAGCAGGCAATGCTTCAATCAGGAACCTGGGTCATTCTGGACTCCTCGCAGCAGCATCTATTCCTATATCAGTTCAGAGCCTTGAGTTCATAATCGCTTTCATTAAGCATTACAACCCGGCTACTAGGGAGATCCAGTCAGCAGATGGCAGGTTGATTTGCAGTTTAAAGCCTGACATGGTTGAAAAGTGTTTTTCCATTCCCCCATGGCCTGAAAGTGTAACTCTTTCGAGGGATGAGTGTGAAAAGATGTGGAATATGCATAAGGACAAATACAGCAAGAAGATTGCCCAGAGATGGATGAAAGAAAAACATAAGACATTGCCCAAGAATGTCGGACGAGGGGAGTTCAAGGACGAGGTTGCCATCATCATCACTTTGCTCAACAGGGTCACTGGTTCCGAGGATGCCACCAAGTTCCAACCTTGGATGTTTTATGCCATACCTCACATTATGAAGAAAACCGAGTTTTATGACTGGCCTACTTTGATTAGTGACTGCCTACATCAACAAATAACAGAATATTTCCAGTTTCATGTATTTCACATGGTGTCATATCTAGTCTACCTGGTGGCCTATCAAGGTCAATTCAGAGGATTGAACACCGAGGGATCTTTGAGCGTTCAACACATATATAATTATTATCCTCAGCTGGAGTTCACAAAGTCGTTGCACCACTACAAAAGGGTGAACGAGGCATTCTTGATGTACACGGCACGTGACTTAGACAATGAATTGCACGTCAGCATATCTTCAGTTGCTAGGGCAGCAATGGCAGAATGGGCGGATTGGTTTATACAGTTTCCTACCTTTACCTATCTCAGGGTTTATGGTTATTCAGGTGCCCCGCTCATGTTGCCAAGGTATCCGTCAGATGAGGTTATCTTCATGGAATTCTTGAGGCAAGCTCACGGTGTCCACACAGTCTTGAGAAATAGAAAGAAACCCTCTCTTCACTTTCCATTAGGGTTGGGTATTTATACATGCAGGACTGCTGCAGATGCCAGGACAATTGGAGAAGAATTAGATAAATTCGGTCTCAAACCCTACAGTGAGAGGCGGTCATTTGATCCTCATGGTGTCTACGCTGGCCGGTTGGAGAAGAATTACAATCATATACCCGCACTTGAAGATTTTTGGGCTAACTGTGCAGATGAGTTTGAAGTGTGAAGGCGTAACTACAACAGGTTAACTCTCCATCAGATGAAAGATTGCTTAAATGAAGATATAGAAGGGCTCTCTGATGATGATGAAGATGTTCTTCTACCAATGTACACTCAAAAAAGAATCGAGGATCAGCCTCTTCCACAAGTTAATTGGGCAAACAAGGAATCTCTTTCAGTTGAAGACAGGACCAAACAAGTCATTGAGTATAGTAAGGTTTTCTTAGTGCTTAAAAGGAAGAACTCTATTCCAGTAGCAGAGCCGCCAAGGATAATTCCCTCTTCTTCTATAGCACAGTCAAAAGGAAAGGGTAAAAGTCAGTCTCAAGATGGCGTCAAAGGCAGTAGATCAAATAAAAATGTAAAGAGAAGGTTGGATTTCTCAGGCATAATTATACAGGAACGGCCTATAGTTGATTTAGAAGTTCCTCTTGATGAGCCCATACCTCAGAATGAAGCAGAGGAGCCACCTTCAACACATGTTCATGTACCTTTGACGGGTTCGTCACCAATTCACATTGATCTTGATATCAAAGATGATGAAGAGATCGCAGCAGTACCTCATGAGGAAGTTAGTAGAGATACTACGGTGTCTTGGCTTGAGAACTCCTTAGGAAGGGTTAGGAGAAGGCCTTCATATCAAGTGAGTGTTGATGATCTCGATAATATTTATCAGGAACCTCCTAAGAAGAAGGCAAAGAAGCAAGTTCACTTTGATAGGAATCCGGATAACGAGATTGTCGTAGAGACTGTTGTGCCTCCAGAAGATAAGAATAGGGATGAGGTGAGCATGGATGATTTTGTAATGGTCAAGGCTAATCTTGGTAGAAATACCAGACATGCAGATTTGAGTCTCTTCAAAGTTGTATCCGAAAACCTACATGAAAGAGTGCTTAAAGATGGAGAAGACAAGGCAGCCCTCAAGGCTGAAAATCAGCAAAGTTCAATAAAGCGGCCAATGAGATTGAAGATTTCCTAAGATCTATTGCAGATGCCGAAGATATTCTTGAAAAGCGGTGTTTTGTTGTTGATGGCATAGATGCACTGAACCGGGACACAATCTCAGACTTCCTAGCGGATGTGATCGAGCTTTAAAGCAGATTTCTTCTAGAAGCTTTCTTTCCCGCTTTCTTTCTATTCTTGGAATCATCCTTATCTATTCTTTGAGGATAGAAAGAAGATAAGATGTAATAGTTGGCGTTTCCTGCTTTTTCTGCTTTTTAGGGTTTTAGTTGTTATCTTGTTTCTAGATTTAGTAATAAAACTTGCTTGCTGAGCAAGCCCTAGATTATGAAAGCAAGGAGATTTTAGGGTTCCCTACTCCTCTGCTTCTCTATAAATAAGAGCCTTTGCTCATTTATTTTTTTTAACCGTGCTTATGAGAACAAAACGCTGAGCCTATTGTGCCTTCTATTTGTTGCTCAAGTATTGTTCATTTGTATTGTGATAAGCAAATTGTTGAGCCTCTTTAGCCAACAAGGAGTTAGTGAGATTGCTGTTTTCTATTGTGTTAAGAATAAGTTTGCAAGCCTCCTTAGCTGCAATTTCTTATTCAAGGCATGTTAGAAGGGAGTTTTGTTTTAGAGATTTGAGTAATAAAATCATGAGCCTCTTTTGCCTTGGTCTAAAATCTCAGATTTCCGTTATCAGATCTTTCATGATCTTTGCTTATGCTTACAGCTGTGAAGTGTGTAGGTGTTTGTTGAGAGAGAGATTGTTAAAGTATTTTTGTCAGAAAATCTGCCTTGTTAATTTCTAACTTCTCTTGCTCTGCTATTACTTGAGAGGTTAGGAACGTCTTTAGTCTAAGTTAGTCGTAGTTGAACTTCTTATCAGAAAATCTCAGCTGCGGCGTTTGTGTTTAAAAAACCTTGTGCTCTAAGCTGATCCAAAAAGATAGGCAACTTAGTTTTAGTTTACTTTCTTTCAAACACCATCAGCAAGAGGGAGCTTCCCCTCCTAATTTGAAGAGCATTTTATCTGTGCATAGCTGTCCGTTTTCAAATCCGCATTCCAGAGGTGCGAATTTAAACGCCAATAGTTTTCTGGCGCCCACTGTGGGGCACGAGGCTTTAAACAATAAAGAAAGCTTAGGCTTTATGTCACGGGTATGACCATCTGGCGTCCTACTGCTCCGGTTCAACAACCTGATCTTACACCTCCAGTTATCCAGCCAAGTTTCCAGATAATTGAAGGAGAGCAAGTGGACATTATCAGCAGCCTAAGAAGTTTCATCTTTGAGAAGGAGACTCCTGCTCAGTGGAGAAACACTGCTGCTATTCTAGACAAAGAGGAAGAGAAAGCCGATATTGCAGCCGAGAGACCTGTCTTGCCACCACCCGCGTGGGACTAGACAATCCTGGCTTACATAGTCTATACAAGGAGGAGAACAAGAACAAATCCGCTCTTCCAAGAAGATACTTTCCTTCCACATACGCATCATACAGAAGTTGGAGAGTCATCCGACACAGTACCTGAATTCAACACCGTACCTGTGTTTGAAGAAGAAGAATCTGAAGCAATGGGTGATAACCGCAACAACGATGACAACAACAATCGCAATCGAAGAAGAGGCCCCCCACTGCCTTGGGGTGACAATATTGGACCTTTGGCCTTAGGGGAAAATCACGAATTGCCTAAGGGGTCAAGAAAGCACTTTCTGCATTTCCAAGGTGATGGAAGTCAACATCTTGATGATCATCTTTCAGCCTTTTCAACGGCTTGCGCTGTTTTGCATGTAGGTCATGAAGATGTTGTTGTTCGTCTCTTTGTTGAGACACTCACGGGAGCTGCTACCGAATGGTTCAATCATTTGGGGCTTGGTTGCATAACCAACTAGAATACTATGACTGAAAAGTTTCTTGCGAGGTTCAAACCAGCTGAAGATAGCCACCAGTTGTTCGCTCGACTTTCCAATTCAAAGAAGGAGGACAATGAACCAATGAGAGAGTTCGTAGCAAGATTTAACTGCCTGGTTACTCGTCTTTCATATACACTCAATCCATCGCTTGAGATCCTATTAAGCAGTTTCATCAACGCACTTCCATCAGAGATAGCTTTTATCATAAGATCAGCTCACGAGACAGAGCTGGGAGAAGCACAACAAGGTGCAATAGAAATTGAAGACAACATGATCACTTCGGGAAAGATCAGAGGAGATGCTATTAGACCTTTGGTTCAAAGTTCTGCTGATCCATTACTTCAAAGGGTTGCAAACAAAGTAACTATTCTCAAGAGGCAATTGCCACTTCAACCAACGCCTCTTGCTCAAGTTGCACCACCACCTGCCTTGCCCGCACCATAGCAGCCTTATCAACCTCAGCAGCCGTATCAGCCAAGGAGGAATAACTTTTAGCCTTACAACAATTACAAGCCACGAGGGCCACCTCCACCAAGGCAAGCGGCCGACAATACACAAAATGTTGTGTTTTTCTCTTTTCATGATTCCACTAAACATGCCGGCGCATCTTGCCCTGAAAATGTCAGAATGAACGAGATAATGGGATATGCCGAAGCTGCACCTGCACCAAGTTTCGTTCCAACTCCAAGTTCGAATGTTGTCTTACCTCAATCGGACAACTTCGATGGCGACTCCGCAACGGGCTACTTTGAAAGTGAACCCGATTTTGAAGAACAAGAAGAAGATATTTGTCAGTACTCTCTTGCAGTTAATCCTGAGAATCATACGACTCCTGTGTTTACCAGAGCTCAACATCTGAGGGCACACAAAGAAGAGGAAGAAGAGAGGTTGAAGATATCAAAAGACAAAGAAAAAGAGAAGTAGCTTCTACTTCAAATATTAAGTCTTCTCAAGAGAACATGAAAGCAGTTGCTGAAGGTTCGTCCTCAGCAAATTTTGACATTGTAGATTCATTGATGAAGAACAAAGTGCAGATTTCTCAGTTAGAGTATCTCCAAGATCATCCAGAGCAAGTGGACCGACTTCTCAAATTTGTGAAGAAAGGACCTACCAAGCAGCCCACATTGCTCGAATCATCCGTTCCGGCGGAAGACAAGCCTAAGCCTTTCTATATTTCTCTATATATAGGAGGTTACAAATTGAGCAATTGTATCATCGATTCCGGAGCTTCCGACAACGTCATGCCTCTACAAGTGATGAATGCTCTAGGACTTTCGTGCACCAAGACAAAGGACAAATGCTACTCACTGGAGTCCAAGTCGGTGCCGTTGGTCGGTCAATTAAAAGATGCTCAAGTAAGGTTGGCGGCTTGTCCTGAAAAGAAAATCATGATGACCATCCTAGTAGCTGACATTCCAGCAAGCTACGGGATGCTATTAAGCAGAAGCTTTTGCAAGGACCTCGGTGGAGAGATTCAGATGGATTGGTCTTCTGCAAATATTCCATTAAAGAAAGGAACTTTCAAGCTGGAACCAGAACCCAAATCTCGATTTGCGGTCGTGAAGTCTCAAGATCCTCAAGCTCAAGTTTTATATCAAGAAACGGGTCTTGGTACTTACGCCATGCTGTCGGAGGTTCCTGAAGAAAGTCAAGAGGTCGCATGCATCGTAGAGAAATCAGCAGATGATCCTAAGTTGTGGACTTTGCAGTTCGATGGGAGTTGTTCCACTGCTGGTTCAGGAGCGGGAGTTGTGATAATTTCTCCTGAAGGACAATTATATCCTTTTGCATACCGCTTGCAATTTGAATGTACAAATAATACGGCGGAATATGAGGCGCTTTTACTAGGTCTCAGGAATGCAAAAGATATGGGTATCAAATACCTTAAGGTCGAAGGTGATGCGGAGCTTGTTGTAAAGCAAGTCAGAGATCAATTCAGAGTGAAAGCAGATCGTCTTCGACATTATAGAAATAGGGTGTGGAATGCAATAGATTGGTTCGAAGCATTTGATATCAAGTATATTCCACGTCTGGAAAATAGCAAAGCAGATGCCCTCGCGGTATCAGCTTCACTTTTCATGCCACATTCTGACTTTCGTCAGAATGCGTTTGCCAATGAATTAATATACAGGCCAGCTGTACCTGACAACTGTGACAATTGGCAAGTCTTTAACGATGATGAACACATTAAGGAGTTTCTTGTTATGGGAGATAATTTCAAGGAATTGTTCTTTGAAGGCAGTTCATCTACTCACAGAGAAGCAATAACAGAAGTTTCTGATACGCCAAAGATTGCTGAAGATAAAGAAATTCCAGAAGAACCAGAATCCAGCATAATCCAGTTGAAAGGAAATAAAATTCCCAAGGGTTTAGTTTCCTTGGAGAATATTTTTGACAGGCACGATAGATACATTCAAGATCAGAGAAATTCAAGTGACAGAACTTCTGCCGAATATCAACAAGTCAATATTGGTACAATTGACAAGCCCAAGCTTGTTAATTTAGGTACATGTTGCACGGTGGAGGAGAGCGAGAAGTTCATTTCTTTGTTCCAGCAATACCGAGATGTCTTCGCCTGGTCATATGAAGATTTGAAAGTTTTTACACCAAGAGAATTGTCTCACACAATTCCTCTTCGACCTGAAGCAAAGCCCTTCAGGCAAAAGCAAAGACACTACAATCCGCGGATTCAAGACACCATCTACGCGGAGATCCAGAAGATGGTGAATGCAAAGATCATCTTTCCGATCCATCATTCCACTTGGGTGTCGAATATAGTTCCTGTGCGCAAGAAGAACGGAGAAATCAGAATTTGCGTCGATTTCAGGAACCTGAATCAATCATCGCTCAAGGATAATTATCCTTTGCCGATCATGGAGCACACTTTACAGACGGTTACCGGTTCAGAGATGCTATCTTTATTGGATGGTTTTTCTGGTTATAATCAAATAGCGGTGGCTGAGGAAGATCAATTCAAGACGGCATTCACAACCCCGTGGGGTACGTTTGCCTATGAAAGAATGCCCTTCGGCCTCATCAACGCCGGTGCTACATTTCAAAGAGCCATGGATTTGGCGTTTGGTGATTTGAAGAATAAAGTAATAGTTGTCTATCTTGACGACCTCACTGTTTTCTCAAAGACACGACAAGATCACTTTCAACATCTGGGGAAAGTCTTTGAGAGATGCAGATATCATAAAATATCATTGAATCCCAAAAAGTCTATCTTCGCGGTGACGGAAGGCAAGTTGCTTGGCCACATCGTCTCCAAGGAGGGAACTCGAATTGACCCAAGCCGGGTTGAAGCTATTCGAAGTTTGTCTCTTCCAACAAGCAGAACAGGGGTACACTCTTTCTTTGGAAGGTTTTCATACGAAGATTTGTACCAGATTTTTCTGAGTTGACTAAAGATTTCTGCTATGATGAAGAAGAAGACAGTTTTCAAGTTTAGCGATAAAAGAAGCCATCAGTCGAGCTCCAGTGCTATTCGTCCTGATTTTGAAAAGGAATTTATATTGTTATGCTCAGAGTATACTCTGTCTGCCATTCTGACACAAAAGTTAAATGAAGAAGCCGAATCTCCAATAGCTTTCATGAGCTGCAGTTTCAAGGACAGCGAATCAAGATACTCTCAGATTGAAAAGAATGCCTATGCGGTGGTTCGAGCTGTAAAGAATTTCAGATTTTATATCCTAAATTCTCACACCGTTGTGTATGTCACAGATCCAGCAGTAAAGAGCGTGTTAACTCAACAGGAGATGGGCTCCAAAAGAGGAAACTGGGTCGCAAAGGTACAAGAGTATGACTTGGAGATCAAGCCAACCAAACTCGTTCGCGGGAGAGGTCTTTGTCAGTTGATGGCGGAAGATGGTGATAAGAAACTTCAAGCCAAAGGTATACCTGAGATTGAACCTGAAGTTAAAGAAGACCTTCCAATGGTCTTGCTGATCGAATCTTCGGGAGAATGGTTTACTGAGATATGGTATTACCTAACATACGGTGATTGTCCAAATCACCTGAACAAGCAACAAAGGAGAACGCTTAAGCTAAAAGCGCAGAATTATATAATTATCAGCAATGTTTTGTACAAGCGGGGCCTTGACGGAACATTCTTGTTGTGTGTTACCAAAGATCAACAACAGCGCTTGTTGGAAGCTTTCCACAATCAAGCATGCGGTGGTCACTTTTCATCGAAGGTGACAGCTTTTAAAATCTTGCAGGCTCAGTTCTTTTGGCCGACTATGTTCCGCGATGCATACGAGTGGGTACATAAATGTCAGTTGTGTCAGCAGTTTGTTGGCAAAGCGAAGTTAGCAGCCGCTCCTCTCAGGCCAGTTGTTATAGATGCTCCATTTCAGCAATGGGGTCTAGATTTTATTGGTCCTATCAACCCACATTCCAGCAAGGGGCATATTTATGTCCTTATAGCCACTGATTATTTCACTAAATGGGTTGAAGCCATTCCTACCAAGCGAGCTACGTCCGAGGTCGTGTGTGAATTCTTAAAGGAAAACATTGTCACACGCTTTGGAGTGCCTCACAAAATTGTGACAGATAATGCAACATGTTTCTCGTCAGAGGAGCTAATGGAGTTCTGTTTTGATCACAGCATTACACTATCTCATTCATCAGATTATTACCCCCAGGGTAATGGACAAGCTGAATCATCGAATAAGAACATTGTCACAATCATTCGCAAGTTGGTTGATTCCAGTCAGCGAACTTGGCACAAGAAACTTTATGATGCTCTCTGGGCCGACAGAATTACTCCGAAGAGAGCCATTGGTACCTCACCCTTTATACTCCTGTATGGTACAGAAGCAATGATACCCATCACATTGGAGTTGTCCGCCTTGCAGCTGGCGACCTCAGTAGAAGATGGAGAGTTCACAGATCCTGTTCAGAAGCGTATCTTGTACCTAACTAAGCTTCAAGAAGAAAGGGAAGAGGTAGTAGATAGAATCACTCAGCACCAAGAGCGGGTGAAGAAAATTTTTGACAAGAAAGCTCGCCAACGAGATTTCGAGGTTGGAGATCAAGTCCTCTTATGGGATAAGAGACATGAGCCCAAGGGAATGCATGGGAAATTTGATTCCTTGTGGCTGGGACCTTTCACAATTCACGAGCTCGCCGGAGAGAACACCTATATTCTCTCGCGCTTGGATGGAAGTCTCCTCCCTCTACCACACAGCGGGCAGTATTTGAAGCACTTCGTCCCTCCGGGGGTGGAGTAAGTTCTCAAAATCAATCTTTGTACATATTTTTCATTGCTTTCTGTGATGTGTTTCCCCTTTTCGTGATGTTTTCGTTATGTTGTATTTCCCCTTTCGTAACAGTCCTGTCGTGTTTTAGGTGATTAGGAGTCTTGTTTTAGGTGATTCGTAGGGAAGTCCAACTATTAGGTGATTTTTTTTTGGGAAGTCCAACTATTAGGTGATTTTTTTTTAGGAAGTCCAGTTATAGGTGATTAAGGAATGTCTTGCAAATAGGTGATTAAGAAATGATGCTGACTCCGATACCCAATGGACAAGGCACTGGTCTAAGCTCAAACTTCAGAGATTCTATGGTTCTCCTATGCCGAAAGTATCCACCATGGTCCCCAAATATATTTAAGGACAAGTTCTAGTCTTCACATATATGTAGGACTCTCTTGAGATTCTCTAATTCTTGTGATAGAACAAGGGTTGAAATGAGAAAAAACAATCTCACTGCTTTGAGTCCTTGATCTGAGAACTCCTAAGGTGTTAATTCTTTCACCCTACAACCTATAGGTCCTCTACCTTTGAGGCACCCCTAGTTCACTTTATCAACCCTGCTATCATTGCAAATTTGCTGCTACCAAGTGCTATTCGGTACTCCTTCTTCACATGCACAAACTAGCCCTTATTCCTCTAAAGACTAGTCACCCTTCCATTCTGCCAACCTTGTTGCAGAGGTGTGTGTGTGGCACTTTCCAAGGCCTCCAAAGTCATCTTTTCTGGTGCTTCAACAAACACCAAGCTTCAGCTCTTCATTGTTTTCCCAAAAACAGAGTTCTTGGTTCTTGGGCAGGGTTACAAGCCTCAAACCCCTTCTTAGCCCTCTCAATACAAAAGGATAGGTTAAAACTCTTCTCTTCCCACTAATTGTGCCAATATTTATAATGTTTCTCTGGCTCTTTTTCCAAGCTCTGACTGCTTCTTTGGAAATTGGTGCCTTTTCTACCCGTACAGGGTTACAATTCAACCTTGGTGGAAACTAGGGTTTCTCAAGGCTTTTTCTTGGTTTGTTTTGTCTTTACTGACCATAAATGCATTAAAGAACCTTCTATTTACTACACCACACTTGTTCTTTAGACCTACCTACATTCAACAACACTCATTAGACAATAAGGTTGCCACCCCTGCTGCATTAGGGCTTCTTTTATCCTCTTGACTGTCTTCTTAGCCGGGTTTCCAATACTTGCCTAAGAACAGCCTTCCAACTTGCCTTTTGAACCTCTAATGTCTACCATATTTACATTATTTACATGCTTGGAGCCTAGCATTTCTTCCTCTGTGTCCATACTACCTGGCGTGAGCAGAAACAACGCTAAAACTCCATGACTCTGGTTTATTTTACCAGTCCAAAACAGAGCTAAAGAAAAGACTTAGATCATACAAAAGTAAAAAGTGATGGAAAACTGTTTAAAAATACCAAAATAGAGCTACATAACGATGCTTTGCATGACCTTAAACCACTAAAAGATTATTTGCATTCATGTATTTACTGCTACACTAGCAAAACACAGAAAAAAAATAGATTTTTACACAAAATTACTGGTTCTTGCTTATTTTGATCACAACTACCATTCCACAAACTTCCAAAAACTTCCCACCCGCTCAAAATGTCGAGTTCTTCCTTTTACAACCCGAAAAAAATAGTTAGGTTTTTTGTTCGGGCTCTAAAGTGATTAAAATATGTGTGTTCGAAAACACATTGTGTTTTGCAGACATAGCCAAAATCTTAGGAATCAAGCACACCGAGATTCCCAACTTATTCAAATTTAAACTAAAGCTCTAAAAAGGTCCCCTTACACATCCTAAAAGGCATTAGAACCTTGCACAACAAAAAATAAAATAGATTTAAAACAACACTTTAGGATTTGCTTGTTCTATTTGGTAGGTGCTCCTGCACCAGCTTGATTAAAATCAACACCATAAGTGGTGAAGTCATCCATGTAAACCTCCATGCAGTCATGAGAAATGTCTGAGAATATGCTAATGACTACCCTCTAGAAAGTTGTAGGTGCATTACACAAGCCAAATGGGAGCACCAAATAAGCATAGGTCCCCTAGGGACAAGTAAAAGTGGTCTTCTCCTAGTCTTCTAGTGCAATTTAGATCTAGTTGTAGCTGTTGAATCCATCTAGAAAAGAGAAGTATTGCTTCCCTGCAAGTGTATCCTGAACTTGATCAATGAAGGGTAAAGGAAAGTGATCTTTCTTGGTGGAACATTGAGTTCCCTATAATCAATACAAACTCGCCATTTCCCTCCTTTCTTGGGAATAATCACTAATGGAGATAGCCACTGACTATCTAAAATGGGGTAAATAAATCCTGCATCTAGTAATTTCTACAGTTCTCCTTTCACAATTTCTTTTAGTGCAGGGTTAATCCTTCATTGTTGCTATCTTACTGGAGTGCAATCATCGCTGATATAAATTTTGTGGGTACAAATTTTAGGATCCAATCCCTTCATATCATGATAATCCCATGTGAATGCATGTTGGTGTGTCCTCAATAGATTTTCTAATAACAATTGTTGCTCTTCATTCAATTTTCTATTAACATTCAGATATCTTCCTTCTGACACCTGTACTTGTGTAGTTAATTCCATCATGGTTGCTTCATTAACACATGGTACCTTTAGTTCATATGGCAGAAATGTATGGGACATACATGTTGCTGTAGAAAATATGTTTGAAAAGATAGTGGCTATAAGAAGAACGTCTACAGGAAGAGTGGCTACAAGAAGAGCATGCAAAAGTGTCTCGATCGAAGTAGCAGGATGAGAGGATGATGCTTCATCCACTTCACAATGATTATGAATTATGTTAGCCAATACTTCATCCTCATCTTAGAGTTGCATGAAAGAGCTTCTTCCTAGCATCACAAGTTGTGCCACAGAATGAACTTCCTCGGCCTCTTCACCAACTTGTGGCCAAACAAAATCATCTTCATTATGAGATGGTTGAGCAAGCAGATAAAGAACAAACTTTTTAGTACTCCTACCATCTGAAATGGTCATGTCACCTAACCGAAATCCAATGTATGCATTTGTAGTTGCCAACCAAGGCCTTCCAAGAATAATGGGATACCTACCTAGTGTAGCCTTGGGAGAAAGAATCATAAAAATTGTTGGGTACTCCCAGGAGTCTAGAACTACTACAAGATCCTCCACTATACCATCAGACTTAATAGTATAGCTATCAGCAAGCTGCAAGATAGTAGGAGTAGATCTCATTCTTGCTGCCCCTAAATCAATCAGAGCATTCTTTACCTAAATTTTGTTTATGACAACTACTACCACAAGACTACCTGGGTCATTATACTTGAGAATTGTCACTTTTCCCAATATGATGTCAACTAACTGACCCACCACATGGACTGTAGTTGGGTCTTTCTTCTTTCTTCTTGGCTTCTTGAGACAAGCTTCCTTGATAGCTTTGTCATAGATTGGAACATCCTTTATGACCTAAAATAGGGGTATCTAAATGCATATATGCTTTAGCTGATCCTAGATGTCAAAAGTGGTATCCTCCTTTTCTTCTTTCCTCTTGGAAATTTCCAACCTCTGAGGGAATGGTGATTCTTGTTCAGTTTGCTTGACTTGAATTGGTTCAAGATTTTTAGGTGCATTTGGCTGAATGGGATCATTCAAAAGCTCCTCTTCCTCTTCCACAGGAAGTTTAGTGATAATGGGCTTGGAAGGGGCTAATAGAGTAGTTATTGAATGCAAGTGGATGTCACTTACACTCACATCATATGCAAGGAATTGATTTGAATTAGCAGAGTATGCAGGCTATTGTTGTAGTTTGTTATTTGGATTAGGTGTGGGTTGGGTTGGTAGCTAAGTGGGTTTAGGTAAATTTGAGCTTGGATTAGCAGGTGAAGGCATTATAGTAGGTTGTTGGGGCTAAGAAGGTGGCTGCATATAGTCGGTTGTCTGAGTAGGCCTTTGTTGTCCTCCTCTCCATTGATTTGTTTGCTGCCAATTTCCTGGAGGGGGTTGCCAGTGCCCTTGAAATTGCTACCAATTTCCTTGAGGTTGCTACCACTGGGGTGGAGAATTCCGATGACTGGGCCAAGCATTTAGAGGGTTACTCCAAGGTTGTGGTGGATATCCTCCATAACTGGGTGGATATGGGGGCTTCCATTGATTACCAGATGAATAAGAGTTAAAATATGGCCCAGCATAGGATAGTGGATCCGGTGGCATACCTTGTCTGGGAGCCCAAGGCTTCCTTTGTGCAACATAGTAGACTTATTCTTCCTCAATCTGAATTGGCTTGAACTCAGGTGGGATCTGCTTGCTTTCAAGATTAGCTACCATCTTGCATCAGCAGTCCTTCTTTTATTTGCAGTGAGGGCAATATTTTACCAGCATTGTCTCTGCCTCCTCTTGCTTCTTCTTGGCCTGAAGTGTATCCAGCTAAGTAGCTAGATTGTTGATAATTCCCTACTTGAAGTCAGCCAACAAATGAGTGATATCCATTCTTGAAACTCCATCAGTAGTTAACTTACCCATGGGAGATTGATAAGCTCTCCCTTTCTTTGAAGCTGCCCTAGAGTAATTCAGGCATATTTTCTTGATATCCTCCCAAGGGACTTGAGAGATATCTCCTCCTACCATGAGGTCCAAAGCATCAATGCAACTATCATTAATTCCTCTCGAGAAAAGCAACTTTTGTGAGTTCTCATTAAGTGCATGTGTGTGTTGTGCAATTTTTGCACACATGCCCCACCAGAGGCGGGGACCCTCTTTTTTCTTTTGCATCTCTGTCTCTTGGCTTGGTCAAATTTTGGTTTTGCCCTTCTTGAGAGGTTATTTTGGGATTAAGTCTAGACTGGGTTTGATGAGGACAATATTTTGAGGTTCTAAGGGAAATTTGCCTATCTTGGAATTTGAAAATAGGGATTTTGAAGTGAATTTTCAATGTTATATGTAAATATTTTTTGTACCCGTGGATAGAGGATGAAAAATTAGGCTAGGTTGCTTTTTGAACTTTTTGAAAATTTCTTCTAGAAAAAAAGTTATGGAGTTTAGGGGATTTTGACCCTGCAAGGAATTGGGGGATTTCCGTCCATGATGGAAATCCCCAAAATTTCCATTTTTGGAAATTTCCCAGACCCTAAAAAATTTCAAAATAGATTTTTTATTTTTTTTTTTGCACCCATGGATAGAGGAAGAAAAATTAGGCAGGGTTATTTTTTGAACTTTTTGAAAATTCCTTCTAGAGAAAAAGTTATGAGGTTTAGGGGATTTTGACCTTGTAGGGAATTCGAGTATTTCCGTCCCTGATGGAAAATCTCAAAATTTCTCAAAATTTCTCAAAATCCCGAAGTTTCCATTTTTTGAAAATTCCAAGACCCCCTCAAAAACCCGAATTTTTCCAAAAATGGAAATTATTTTCCAAAATGCAATCTTTTCCAAAATGCAATTTTTTTTCTTGAAATTTTAAAATGTTCTCAAAAATGAAATTCTTGAGATGGAGAAAAAAATTGAAAATAAAAATTTTCCAAAATGGAAAGTTTCCATAAAAAAATGTAAGTTCTTTTTTAAAGGCCAAAATTTTATTCAAGTTTAATTTGGATTGGATTTTTAACATGTGAGCTACTAATGATGATATTTGTTTTTTAGGATTAAATAAATATTAAAAGGGGGACTTGCATATGGATTCATGCCAAAAGGGAAATCTAGAAGAGTTCAATTCAAATATTAAAAGTGGGGCCTGCATCAAAATTCGTGCCCAAACTATCCACAGCTGGAAGGAGTTTTTGGAAGACGTGAAGTTGATTTCATCATCCAATCAGAATTTTCATTAATGATAGGCTAGCATAATATTCGTTTTCTCATTATTCCATGATATAACTTCTTTTATGCAATTAGATGATAATGTACCATGAGCTCCCAAATTAAATGTAACTACTGGATGCTTCTAGAGGTGTAATTTGTGCCATTGGATTGATTTAATCCTAGCCTTTGATTCAAAATATAATTTTCTATAAAAGGTCAGTGCCTTCTCATTTGTAAGGGGTTAGACTAGATTAGAAGAGTTGATTAGAAGATGTAAATGTCGTAATTGGCCAAGTTAGGAGAAGTTAGTAGCTTTCGGAGAGGAAAGACTTGAAATTGTTATGTAACACTGGAGAAGTAATGCAACTAGGTTGTTGATTTGGAAAAATTTGTATTTATTTTCAACAGTTTTATGGTTTCTTGTTCTCAATTCTCAACGTTAGATGTTAGATTTCAGTTCTTTTGCAATGATGGTGAAATGTTTAATATTTTGATTGATCTTTAGTCCATACTTTTAGCAATTTTTTGATTGTAAGTTGTTGTGTAAAGTTAGTCTGGGCTTTATTTTGTGCTAAAGTTCAACTATGGATTCTCATTTACATTGTGCCAGTTAGTGGGTATGTGGATGAATATTCATAGTATGAAAATCTTCAATTTCCTTAGAATATTGTGCCATTTATGCAGAGTTGTGAGCTTGTCCTTGATCAAGCAGAGATTGGTTTTATTGGAGATCTTTCCATTTGTAGCTTTCATCATTGTGGTGATTGATCTTAGCAGTTAGTTTAGAATAAAATCTCTCTCAACCCTTATCTCTTTTGCTATTTATTTTGAATCTGGTTTAGTTTTACGATTAAAAGCATCACCATATTGTTGCATCTGATGAAAGTACGCTTCTAGCATTGTTCATTTGTAAGATCCCTTGTGATTACCAGCATTTTCACATATTATCTGAGCTATTTATGTATTGTCAAGACCTGACATTAGAGACCTTGGGGTTATCTCTTGATGCTTGTTGATAGAGATTTACCTTTCAAGAGAGATAGGATACTTGTATCTTTTCTGAGTTGTTGTTGTGCAGGAAACACCATCAATAATGTGGAGATTTTTGCAAGAAAAATAGAAACCTTGTAATGTAGTCTTCCAAGCTCTCACCTTCCTTCTACTGCATCCTAAAAATGTCACCCCCTCTCATGTCACTACCCCTACAATATTCCTTGTATTTCTCAAGGAATTTTGTCTTCATTTTTTCCCAAGTTTCCACAGTATCTCTACCTAGGCTCATGAACCATCTTAATGCGGCCTCTTTCAAAGTGGTGGGAAATAACTTAATCCTATGGGCATTAGTGGTATAATCATAACTCCTGGAGATTATGTCAAACTCAAATAATAATGTATCAAGATCTTCTATCACAATTCCATAAAACTTGGGGAGTGTTGAGGCAGGAATTTTCTTGATGTTGTCAACATCATTTTGATGGGCAATGGGGAAAGGAAAAGTTGGTTGGTTCTATCTATTCCTATTTGGCATCCCCCATGCCTGCTTGATGTGGTTCCAAAACAAAGGGATTCTCAAGCCGGTTTTGATCCTCAAAGGAGACTTCAGAGCTAGTTAGATTAGGATATGCATTAGTAAAGGGGTGTGGATCTTCTTCTTATTCTTCTTTTGATAGGTGTTGGTACTCAACTAGCTGGAATGGACATGGATTGTTAGGAAGAAATCTCTCATAAGAATCCCTTCTCCTTCCTCTATGCATATGGTATCACCTACTATCAGTCAACTCACACAAAGAATTGATAAAGAATAAGGGGGGCCATTACTTCCTAAATGAGGATATGCTATGACCAAATTCCAAAAAACTATAGCAAAAAAAACTACCAATGACTCCAAAAGACTTCCTAGCTTGACACCATCCCCGACAACGACGCCAAAAATGTTGGCCTCCTACAATGATTTAATAACTAAGCCTTCATAGTTGTGATTCAGATATTGGACATCTAACCTGAATAGTTATTCAATCATCATGAAGGTGCATTTAACTTGTCAACCCAGGGACATGAACTTGAAATGGGTCAGCATAGTATGTGCACTAGGGGCTCAAGTAGCCATTGCATTCTATGGCTAAGAAACACAATACTGAAAGTGAATTGCTGGAAAGAAATGAAACAAATGTTGAACATCAACCAAAAACTATGCTAAGCTGAGATGTAGAACAAAAATGGAAATCTGAACAACAAACAGGAAACTACTCTGTCTACTTCAGCTGTAGGAACAGTCACAGAATGAAATTCTAGTGGTTGTAGGAATAGTCGATGCCAAATGTCTAACTAAATACTTAACAGTAAGCAATACTAAGCTAATTCTAAACTACGAAGATGGATTACTTACCAAGTGGGCCCCCTTGGATAAGTATCCTCTAAACTAACAAGAACTCATATGCTTAAACACAAAACTTTTATTTCATTCATTGTAAATCATGCATACAAAGATTAATGTATCTGTATTGCTGAAACTGGAGAATGCAAGTAATATACCAAATTGTGCAACTCCTAAGGAAGGAGCATCAAATTATTATTTATACTACAGCTAAACAGGGCAATCAACTCCACGACTGGGAGGATGCCATTTAGGGAAAATAGGGGAAAGTGGAGCGACGACAATTACGTATGCAAGGAATCTGGCCAAACATGCAAGTCAAGCACAGATTTAGCACAACAGTAACACCCATGCATGCTCGATCATTAAGGTCCACTACAAAGCAATTACGCTCAATTGCATGAAGAATCTTTGATGTCGGTTGCCTTTAACTTGGAGCAATTCTTCAACTAGATGTTATGGTGCATGCCTAGCTGGTAGTGTCTTCCTCAACTTAGCTCATTAAATCTACATGATAGAGTCAGTACGCATAATAACCACACATTTATAACCACTCTAAGAAACATCCATTAATCACATGCAAAATCAATATAGATAACCCACATATTATGCCAAATGTCAATAAAGCTTGTAGAGATAGGATATTGTCAAATGTTAATGGTTTGAGGGAAACATTATGCCAATACCAACACTTAAGCATCAAATTCCATGACATCTATTAGCAAATAGACTATAGATTTTACCCAAAATTAGACCAAAAACTAGGCTCATCATTCACAAAGAGGGAAAGAGGGGTAAGGAGGGAGGGAGAGAGGTGGAGAGGGAGGTAAATAACTAGACACCCTGGAGAGATATAGAGGTGAGAGACCTATTGTCTAGGGAGAGAAGGGTGAGAGACATAGTGGGGAGATAGGAGTGAGAGAGATAGATGGGGGAGATAGGTGGGTAATGAGACAAGGAGGGAAAGGTAGAGAGGTAAAGAGGGGTAAGGAGGGATTGACCTAGATATGGGGAGAGAGAGACCATGGGAGGGAGAGGTTGTGATTGAGAGAAAGGAGAGAGATGGGAAAGAAAAATTAATAGAGGAAGAAAGAAGAGAGAGGAAAAGAGGAAAGGATATATATGGGGTAAGGAGGGAAGGCAAGGTAGAGAGGGAGATTGGGAGAGACCTAGAGAGGGGAGAGAGAAGATAGGGAGGGAGAAAGGGAAGTATTGGTACATGAAGAGATGGAAGAGGTACACATGGAAGGAGTGAGAGATCTAGGGAGGAGGAGATAGAGAGGTGGACCTAGAGAGGGAAGGGAGGGATTAGCATTTAGGAGGAAGAGGTAGTGATAGAGAGAAAGGAGAGAGATAGGTGAGAAATAATAACAAAGGGAACAGAGAGAAGAAGAGAGAGGTAGGGAGGTAAGGATAGAGATGGGGTTAAGGAGGGAAGAAAAGGTAGAGAGGGTGGGAGAGACCTAGAGAGGATTGAGAGAAGAAGAGGGTAAGTATTGGTTCAGAGGGAAGGAGGCAAAGAGGGAGCGAAAGGTAAAACCTCAACTTTCCATCATAGATCATAAACTATAAACTCTAAGTCTTATCAAAGTGGGGGAGAGAGAGACAAAGAGAAACTGAAGTTCACTTTAGCATTTACATTTGGTGCTCGTCAAATGGGTTGTATTGAGAAATACCAACCCAAAGGGTTGGATTTTTCATTAGGCATCCAACCCAAAGGGTTGGATTTTTCCTTGGGCATTGGATGACCATTTCATGCCAAGGATGTGATTTTTTGAAAGGGTAACAAAATTTCACACATTTTTTGTCGTGCTCTCCATCGAGGTTGCACATGTTTCAATGAGAATTTACAAAAATATTGTGATGACGTTAGGCTCTCTCTTAGATATCTAAACATATACTATTTTTTACATTTTGATTATGTTAAGGTTTTCATCTATAACTTCTCCTGTTAGTGCCTCCATTTTTTGTCAAAAACCAACATGTGCTAGTTTGGGTATAGATTTTTACTTGTTCATCAAATTTTGAAAAAAAACTTATATTTTTAGAAAATAGAGTACATTTACACATAATGAAAAAATGATTTTTGATTAGTTTTCAAAAAAACTAGGGGGGATCATGCTCAAATTTTAGCTTTTTAGGATGTGTCCACTTCGAAAATTAGTAAAATATTATCATTAAAATAATTTTCCAAAAGGCCCAGCATAAACTACATGGCGCTAAGTTCTCATTGTAGAAATTTTTGAAATTCTAAAAAAAATGAATTTTTAGGGGGCCACAATAGACGCTATGTTATTTTTTGATAAAAAAAAGGATCAGTTTTTGTGGATCCCCTTTTTTAAACCCTTAATCTTCATTTTTTTTTTAAAGTTCTTTAGAACGTAGATTCAGAGCACTACAACTCTTGTTCTTGTTGCATCTTCAATTTTTGAGCATAACTATCTTCATTTTCTCATGAACATTAGACTTTGCTAATTTTAGAAAAAAATTGGCATCTTAAGAGCCATTTTTGTGTCATAACTTGTTCACATACCCCAAGCAAAAAGGAAGATTGCGGTGTCTACATCTAATTGTCATGTTTTCTAGCTGCCTAAGGGTGCCAATGCTTTGGAGATGAAACTTCTAGCTGAGAATACAATGTTATGGCACCAAAGACTTGGCTATATTAGTGAGAAGGGTCTTAGAGCCCTAAAAATAAGAGCTTTGTTGAAGGCCTTGATGATTGTAATCTTGAGTTGAAATTTTGTGAACATTATATATATGGAAAAAAACACCTTGTTTATTTTTATTCTAGTTCTCATAAGTCATCTAGGGTTTTGGATTATGTGCATTTTGATGTGTTTGATCCTGTTAATGTTCATTCATTGCCTAGATCTATGTACTTTATCTCATTCATAGATGACTATTCTAGAAGGATATTTGTGTACTTCCTCAAAAGAAAATCTAAAGTTTTTAGTTGGTTTAAGGAATTAAAATCCTTGGTTGAAAACCAAAATATGAGGAAAATTAGGTGCTTCAGGATGGATAATGGTGGTGAGTTTTTTTTGCAAAATTTGATAGCTTTTGTAAGGACCATGTGGTTGAGAGACACAAGACAACATACATCCTACAACCAAATGGAGTTGTGGAGAGGATGAATAGAATGTTGATGGAGAAGGCTAACAGTATGTTGAGTGGTGCTAGCCTTGAACATAAGTTATGGGTAGAAGTAGTAGCCACTACACATTATTTGGTTAACAGATCTCCTACTTCAGCACTTGTTGAAAATAAAACTATGCAAGCATGATCTGGTAAGGATCCATGGATGAGACATCCCAGTTTCTTTAGTTGTGATGCATATACTCATGTGCCTAGTGAGCAGAGATCTAAATTGGAGAACAAGGCAATGAAGTGTATGTACATCAACTATGGTGTTGGTGTGAAAAGGTACAAGCTTTGGGATCTAATTATAGAGAAGGTGCTCTATGGAAAAAGTGTGATCTTTCATGATCTTAAACCTTCTACAGTTAATCTACAACCAGAGAAGGAAGAGAAGTAGAAGGAGGTAGTTCAAGTTCCACCTACTCTTGAAAGAGATGAACTACATACTCTTAGTGGACCTGATAATGAGGAGAGCTCTAGTAGCTTTGAAAGTTTTGAATAAGAGCAAGAACCTCAACCTCAATAATTGAGGTCTACATGTGTTAGATGGTAACCAAATAGATTTGGGTATTCACTATAAGATTCTAGTTGCATATTTTCTTTGGTTGCTAACACTGATGAGCCTAGGATAGTTAGAGAGGCTATGGGTATGCGTGATGCATATTCCAAGATGGAAGCCATGAATGAAGAGATGGATGCATTGAAAAAGAATACTACATGGGATCTAGTACCTTTCTTTGATGGATAGAAACCCATTGGTTGTAAATGGGTGTTCAAGAAGAAAATGGGTCTTGATGGTAGTATTGAAAATCATAAGGAAAGGTTGTTCGCAAAGGGATATTCCCAGGTGGAGGGAATCAATTATGGGGGATTTTCTCTCCTATAGATAAACTAACATCCATTCAAAAAAAATTCTTTACAACAACTCATGACTTGGAAGTCAAGCAAATGGATGTGAAGAGAACTTTCCTTCATGGTGACTTGGAGGAGGAAATTTATATTTCACAACCATAGAATTTTATTATGAAAGCTAAAGAGAATTTAGTGTGCAAGTTGAAGAATATTTGTATGGTCTAACTAGAGTTCCTTATGCAAGTGCTACTAATAGTTTAATGTATTCTATGGTTTATACAAGGCCAAAAATTTTCCAAGAATTGGGATTCCTTAGTCAATTTATGGCTAATCCTAGATGGGTGCACTAGGATGCAATAAAGAGAGTGTTTAGGTACTTGTTGGGTACTTTTGAGTATTCCTTATGTTTTGATGATTATTCTACTAGACCTCGACATTTGGTGAGAATTCATAGATATGTGGATTAAATTAGTTGGGTGATATTGATAGTACAAGATCCACTTGTGGATATGCTTTTATGATGTTTGGTGGTTCAATAAGTTGGATGAGAAAACAACATGCTATAGTCACTTTATCCATTATTGAAGCAGAGTACATGGAAACTACTCATGCTTGCAAAGAAGCTATTTGTCTTAAGAGGTTGTGTTCTAATATTGGTTTTGATGCAAAATAGATTACTATATGTTGTGATAGCCAGAGTGTTATTTTTTTAGCAAAGAATCCTACTTTCCATGACAGACAAAGCATATTGATGTGTAATTTCATTTTTTTCATGATATGGTAGAAGATGGTAAGGTGAAACTGGAAAAGGTGGACACTTTGGTGAATGTTGTAGATGCACTGACAAAGCCAATGAGCATAAAGAAGTTCAAATGGTGTGTTGATTCAATGGGCCTTGTGGCCTGAGTAGTGATACATAGACTCTTGTAAGGTCTTTGACAAGTGGGGGAATGTTGGAATTAATGTCTCAAGCTTAGAGAGTCCCATGATGGAATAATTAATTTATTTTCCCCTGTGTTTCTAATTTAATTTATTAAATGTAAAAATATAAGTTTCCAAGATGCTAAGGTTCTTTGTAGGACCTAGCGATTAGTTGGCTTCCTACATGCAATGTGCAAAGTGTAAGAATGCAACACTTGTCACATGGGTGCTCCTTTGTGAAGAGGAATTTTTTTATATCTCTTAAATGTATGCCATGGTGACATGTGGCATTCTATTTTGGAAGTTAGCACTTGGCGGGACCTTCTTGTGAGCACATTCCTTCTTTGGAGAAAGGGAAGCAACAAAGTGTGACACTTGTCACTTAGGCACTCAATGTAGCATTGTGCATTGTGTTTTCTTCAAGGAAGTTCACCATGATGCCATGTAGCATTGATTTGAGGAGTTAACTCATGCTCACAAAGGAATGTTGTTAAACAGAGACTAAATTTTCACTAAGAGTGACTAAGAGTCAAAGATAAGTTTTATTCTGGTAGTGGAGCTATATTTTATATATGGGGATGCCTTCTATATGGTTGCATTTTGTTGCATATTGAGTTGGTTGCTTCTCACTTGGGACTCGTGCATGTTGTCAATTTCAATTTGTATGCATGCAAAGACTGTGGGAGTGACACATGGTAATCTTTGGCACTCATTTATGAGTGAAATAAATATGTTAATGCATTAGTGCACTATGTGAGATTGTATTATAATTTTCTAAGACATCGTTATGTTGTTGGATTCACTCTAGATTGTGTATCATAATGTAGTAAAATTTGTAAGAACATAGACTCTAGAAGTTGTATTGTAATTGATTTTTACTATAATACAATTAATTTATGCTTTGTTCTATGGTATTTTTTTTGAAATGGTTTTCCCATGTAAATTTTTTCTTATGGTTTATTGGTTAAATCTAAAAATAACTAATGTATGTGCAATCTTAAATGAAATTGCAAGTGTTCAAGATTTGTAAGAATTTTTTTGCAACCCTCTCCTATTTTATTTTCATTAGGAAGGATGTTTCCACACTTTTCTTTCCTTTCACCACCTTGGTCGTAGCATCATCATGTCTCATTTGTTGAAAAAATCCAAAAAATCTAAAAATCCAAAAAAATAGAAAAATTCAAAAATCTAAAAAAAAATATTAAAGAGAAATAATCCATCTAAAGGTGAAAACCACTTCAGTGGAATCTTGGATAAGTAGCATGGTGAAAATTTAGAAACATGTGCCATGTGTAGTAGTCTCTTATCCACCATCTCTTAGGATGCCATCTCCCATCCACTATCACTCCTATCTTTCCATATCATAATAAAGCATATCACCCATTTATCCATCCATAATAAACCTATCATGGATTTTCTTGATCTTTTATTAGTTTCACCCATCATATCCTCCATCATTGTCCACCCTTCCCCATTCCTTCCCCTGTAATAGATGTGGAAATTATATCTATATTATGTCAAGTATTTTACCTTGTATATCCTTAGTTTCCAACACATTGGTCTTCAAAATGAAACCTTCATCCCATAATAAACAAACACATCAACCCATCAATCCCCTATCTTCTATCATATCCATCCCATCTCATCCAAATCCCATCCATAATCAACGATCATAATCTAAAAATTATAATCTTGAGCTCCTTATAATTTCACTTGAACTAACATCAAACATTGCATATAAGGCATCAATCCATATCAAAATCTTATCACAAGCCTAGTTGTCAAACATTAACTGATCATTATATCCTTTTACCTCATCATCTTTTAATCACTTCTTAGTTATCCATAGTGTTTCCAAATCATATCAATCATTTCTTCTTGGCTATCCACAAGCATTTTCAAGTTGAATTTGATCAAAAATTCCCTTTGGACCCCTTTGTTTGGCATAATCATCATCATTATCTTTGGCAAGAC
The DNA here is from genome assembly GCA_007258455.2 of Sequoia sempervirens. NCBI lineage: Eukaryota > Viridiplantae > Streptophyta > Pinopsida > Cupressales > Cupressaceae > Sequoia > Sequoia sempervirens. The sequence continues at coordinate 487,810,673 of VDFB02281492.1, forward strand.
ATATGTTGGATACATAACATGTTTTGTAATGAGTCTTTTATTTGATTTATCTTTTGATCTTTGATCTTATATTTTGACCCATGACTACACCTACTTATGACCACCTCAATCTATCTATGTCTTGGTGTGTTACAATTTTTGTATAGTGGGGCATCATCTTTGTCTTGTATGTTGTTCTTGTCATTTTTGAGTGCCAAGTCCATGCAAAGGTTTTCTTTTCACCCTAGTTCTTCATACCTTGGTGCATAATTATATTTTCTATATTAAAGCTTAGGATTTCTCATTACATAATAGCTAAACCAATAAATCATAATCAAATTCCCCTTCCTTTTCATTCTGTGCTATCCTTTTCTATAAAATTCATCTTCTTTTTCCTCCCCTTCCATCCCCTTTCATATTCCACTTCATCTACTTCTCGATCCTTATCCCTCGTCATTTCCTTTCTTTTCGAGAGCACACCCATGTTCTCCTAACCCACCTATCCTTTTGAGAGGGCATCCCATCACCTAATCATCAATATTTCCTTCTTCATCCTAATATTTACTTCATCCTTTCTCCTCATCTTCACATTTACTAGGAAATTTGTCATTGATCCTTATTCTCTCTCATCCACTATGTTTTAATCTTCTTTGATACAATGCCACTTTGTGATGTCATATCAAAGTGGGGAAAATGTAGACACCTTAAATCTAACTTTACCCAACCACACCTAATTTTAGCCTGTCCTAATCATGTTAATTAAATAAATATTTATCATTTGTTTAAATAATTCCATCCTTCCCCACCTTTATCCTAAATCATTTATTATTTTTCCCCTCACATGATCCTATTAATTATATAAATATTTTGTTTATTTAATTGATTTCCCTTTATCTTCTATCCTTCTCCTCCTATCCCTTTATCTTGTTCACATGGATCATAATCTAAAAATTTTTATCATGTGACAAGTATCCCCTTCACATGTCTAACTAACTCCTTTTCTAGATTCATTGAACCTAGACACCTATTCAAAAGTCAAACTAACTTTTCATACTATTCATTCATCTCAATCCCACCACTTAATCCTAGCCATTCCCATAAGGATTTTTTTTCTATATCTCAATCCTAAACCTAGATCCTATGCCTCATGTGTCACTTGTCACATGAATGCATCTTTGATCCAAACCCAAATCCTCATTCAATCTTAGCCATCCATCACCAATTATTCCTAGCCATAATTTTGCCTCTTCAAAGCTCTATATTTAGAGGCTCTTATCCTTCATCAACCATGAATTAAGAAGATATCATACCCTTATTCTGTCATTTTGATCTCTCATCTTGTGCAATCATATCCAGGTTGTTGTAGAGTATTGAGCAATTCACATGTACTATCATATCATAAGATCAAAACAAATAGAACAAGGTTCACTTCATTCCACTCATCAAGGAGTGAAAATATTCTAGGAGAAGGTATTGTGTTTGCATTGCATTATCTTCCATTTCATTTACCTTCAATATTTTCCTCATCTTTACAAACACCAAAAAACAAAGATAAATATCTCTATATCATATATCATAAGATAAGAAAGGACCATATATAAAAAAATACAATAAGACACACATAAATTAAAAACCTCATTAAAATTGAAGCAACATCAAGGTCTTATAACCAACAAGCATAAAAGGATGCATGTACAATATTTAACTACCCCTAGTGCTCCCAATAAACTCCTAGAGCATGACTAATATCCACTACCTCCTCCAACTAGGCCTCACTTTTTATTAGCTAACCTACCTCGATAATTTATTGTCAAAGATAAAAGCACATTCCATAACATATCTCCCTCTAATAGGTCTATATCAATACATATAATGGAAAAAAATAATAGAATTGTATAATTGCTACCAACTTTAAGTCATCCCCTAAAGTGATGAAAATGTAGATCAACCAAGACTTTGTTGGTGTTGGCATATAAGTCTCATAAAACCCTAATTATATCACACAACTCTACTAATGCATTACCAAAACCCATACACTATGTTGGATTTAACCTTGAATGGTGGCCTAGGAGTAGTATAGATATCTTAAATAAATCTATTTGAAAAATACTAAGAGATATAATCTTGAGTTACTAAAGAATTATCTTATGATTTTTAAAAAAATATTTAATTATGTTTTGATTTTATTATGCCGAGAGGCATATTCAATTGTAGGAGTTGAGAAGGTTGTGTACATAAAGCCCAATTTAATCAGTACTTATTGTTTTTTATCAATAATTGTTTTATCTAGCTTTCTTTATCTTGTAATGATGACAACATTTCTTTTTTATTTGCATTGGTTTTTGTTTTAAATTGGTATGCAATTATAACTATAAAGATAATGAACCATTTTTTGCACTCTTTGTGATTCATATGTCTATTTTATGGTTAAGATGTTAGTTTTTTCAATAATATAACTAGCAATCACACCTTGGTGTGCAATGGGTACATCGAAGAGGTGTGGACTTGGTTAATTATGGAAAAAATTAGTCCTTTTTCATACATTTATTTAATATATGAGATTTAATGGTAGATCATTTAGCAATTATGCATTCACTTACAAGGATTGAAACACAAATAAAACAAAACCTTTGAATTAGGAAGATATTTAGGCTCCATTATCAATAAGCTACTATTTTCACATTTACTAAAATTACAATCTCTGCACAAATTATATTGAAATTTTGAGAGTGGTAAAATCATTGTAACAAATACAAGAGTTATAGAAATGATTCAAAATATCATTAGAAGAAATCTAACTATTATGCTTTCATCATTGTACAAGCATTCAAAGTCTATAGTTTGCAACAATCTATTCAACCCATATCTACCCAATTTTAACTAAATTGACTATTTTGAGGCCCATTTTCTACTGCTCGTGAAAATAAGAATCGTAGTAACTTATTTAGGTTACACATTGGATTCTATAGGGAATAAATTTTAATTGCTTTTCCAACATAAACTAGGGCTTAACAACCTATGTACAACCTAATATATTATATTGCTAAAGAGATTATATATGTAATGATCTTTTTCCATATGTTTGTGCAGCAATAAGATCAATTGGTAGCTCATTTAGGAATTTTTTTTTTTTTGCAACAAAGGTTTCAATGGAGAAGTGATGACATAAAATCAAATATGCATCCACTTACATAATGCGTAATGACATTGAAAGGGCAAAGAGACTCAAGAAAAAGTCCTTTTTCAAAAGTATAAAATGTAACTCAAAGACATCATTAACCCAACATATCTTGACAAGAATTAGCATGGAATGTGTGGTAACTTGGATCATTGCGATCTCTTACAAACCTATTTATAAATAAAATAAATCAAACAAGATAAAATAGCTACACACAATATTCCGAAAAACTAAACAAAATTGTTAAATGGCTTGTATCAAAGAATAGTAACAAATGTATCAATACAAAAATGAAAATTTTCAAAGGAAAATAGGGCAATCTAAAGAGTTGAAGCTTATTTCTCTACTGAAAGTTGTAAAATATACAATACAGATGAGACATTATGAATTCCAAAACTTGATCTCAGTCTAGTGGAAAACTACCAACCATTAAAAAGTAATAAAAGCTAAAACAATGGCATAGGAAGAGCTTGTGTCAAAGAAAGGAGATGAAAAGAGGATAAAACATTTGAAATTTTCATGACACCTATCATATTGGATTGAACATGTGTCAACCAAAAAATAATTACAATTTTTTTGTAGCAGAATGCAAAGACGATGAGGGAAATAAATCTGTGCACCCTTTTTTTGTTGTAGCTATTTTTTTTTTTGGTTAGTCATTTGATAATTCCATAAAGAATATAGGGCTTAATCCTAAAAGAGGACACATAAGTGGACAGATTTTGCATGCATGGAATTGCTAACACAAGGATTTTCACTCGAAGTTAAGCTAAAAAACTTATTAAATCTTGTGCACATGGGACTATTCTCAGGTTGTGGGTATCCTATGGTGAGAATAGACCTCGAGGTTTTGGGTTGGTTCCCTTTGGATTTACTTGAAAAAATTGGTTTTAAAATAGAGGTAAAGGATAGAAGGATAAAGCAAATACTAAAACTAGAAAATGGTGATTCACCAAACTAAAAATGATTTGAATCTTCTTTTAAAATCTCATAAGATAACTCAATGTGAAACTAAAGGATTCATAGCTCAATCAAGTACATCTTGCATAATTACTTCATTTGATAGGTTTCTATGATTGAAGTTTGTTTGAAAGAAAACAATAATGTTTTCATAACAAGCATTCAACAAAATGTATGAAACAAAGTCAATGACCTACACTATAACGTAATGAATCTAAACAAGACATTGAGGCAATAGGATTAAAAGAAGGATTTCATGGAAATCACAAAAAATTAATCCAAATAATTACACACAATACATTAACAAGACAAATCTGAGAAGGAATGACAAGCTTATTTATTGAACAATTTGGGATATTTGCATTACAAATCTCAAGTAATCATGAGTTATAAAGTAAGAGTGATATGCTTCAGCAATCTCCAAACCAAGAACTAGAAAAATGAGATGAGAGAAGAGAAGGTCTTATAGAAAAGCCTTCAAAAGTTCTATTTTGACACTTGGCTCCAAAAATCTGATGTGTTGTCTTCCTTCTCCTCCAAACAGGCATGAAACTGCAAGAAACCTCCACCAAGAGTTGTAAAAGCTTTCAACAACCTCATGGGTCATATGCAACTGAAAATCCCTCTAAAATAGGGTCATAACTGAATGTGAACTCTAGTTTTGTGCCTCATTTTTCTCCTTGATTGAAACTCAATCAAATGGAACTCTTAACTGAAGGTAAACTTTCAATTAACTGCCTCAAAATTCCTGATTTTCCTCCAAGTGTTGGCATAATTTCCTCAACCATCTCCATGATTTGTGCAAGGCTTTTTACAACTCCATTTGAACTCTTTTGACCAAGTTTTTGAAACTACAATAAAGGAACTTTATTTTGCATTGAAGATATCTTTTAATTTAAATGATTTATAATTATCATTTAAAATAAAGATTTACAATTTCAATACTTGTCTCATCATTTGAAAACTCTATTTTTACATTTTATAATAACATTTATTTAAAATGATTTATAAATATCACTTTAAATAAATGTTTTACAATTGACTCCAAATGCAAAACAAAGACTCTTAACTAAGTTAAATACATCAAAGGCATTAATTTTGCATTTTATAATAACATTTATTTAAAATGATTTTTATAAATCATTTTCAATAAAGTTTCAAATTTAATCTTCAAATGAAAAAATAATAGAAAAGTTCATAAGACTTAGATGAGACATTAAAAGACTTTAAGGAAAAAACCTAAGGCACAAAATGCCACGACCATACCAAAAGAATAAAGTTTTTAAATAAAACTTAAAGCAATTTTTTTTTCTTCTCCTCTATCGTACTTCCTAGGGTTTCATTATCCCTAAATCAAATGATATGCATTGCATTTTATTTTATTCTTTTGTTATTGGAAGAAGAGAGCCGCCACCATGGGGTTAAGGTTGAGCTCTTTTGGCTGGAAAATTTGTCTCTATACACCATTGTTGAGAAGTTTAGGTTCAAGCCTTAGCTGAAATCCTTTGTGTTGAAGCCATTTTCTTACAAAATCTTGGAGATTTGAAGTGAAAATTATGAGGTAAGCTTGTGTTTGCATAGATATAGAAGTTTCTTTTATTTTGAAAAAGCTTTGAAAGCTTTTAAAAGCCCTTAGGCCATGACCTATGAGCAAGTTTTTCTGATAATTTCTCTTTCATTTTCATTTGTTGACTTCTATACATTCAATTTTTCCATGAATAACTTCATTTCGAGCTCAATATTATTATAAAATATCTAAAAACTTTGCTATATATTCACCTCCCATCCTGTAGCTGTAACCATGCATTTTTATTCATCTGGGTATTTGATTTATTGTTGAATATTACTCTATTTCTTTCTTTGGTGAAAAAATCCTCCATGAATGGCCATGGTAGCTTGAGAATAGTCCCATGTGCACATGATTTAATAATTTTTTTAGCTTAACTTCGGGTGCAAATCCTTGTGTTAACAATTTTGGCACACCTGGTGGGATATTGAGTTGATTATCAGTTCAAAAAAAAGAGCTTCATTTGTTGTTGTTTTAGTGTGAGCAGCAGTATTCTCAGCCTTTGGAGGAAAGATCTACATACACCTACTGACTCCGAGCTCAAATCTACTAGTTTCAACAGTCTAAGTGCTGGTATGTTCTTAAATAAATCTGTTAATTTTGATTTCTAACTTTTTGAATGACTAGAAATGTCAAGTTTTCATGAAAATACGAGCTTTCATTCCCCATATCATGAGAACATTGCTCCTATACCTTATCAACCTTATTTAAGCAACCACAATGTTGGTTTTAATCCAAATAGCCCTGCTACAACAAGTAATCAGCATGCACATGATGCTTACCACCCACCCACCCAGTCCCAAGAAGGTCATTTCATTCCAAATCAACATGCTCTAGAGTTAAGTGATATAAAAGGCATATTGCAAGATTATACTGAGAAAATGGACGATATCAACAAGGACTTAAATCAATAGCAAGATAAGTGGGTTTATCAAGCCTATCTCCATGAGCAAGAAGAGTTGGATATTCAAGCCAAGTTCATAGGAAGGAATTGGATGCACAAGGAAGGCAGTTTGCAAATCTTTTTGCAAATAGAGTTAATTGCATAGAAAGAAAGATATGAGTAGAAGCTCGTAAAGTTAGAAGCACAATTAATTCCTCCTACTTCTTTGAAAGAATTTGTATTTCTGCAAGAAGTTCATCCACTTAGTGTCTTTCCAAACCCATTCTTTAGTAAAGAATTTACTTGGTTCAACACCATGTGCTTTATGCAAAATGAGTCCATGCATGAGTAGGATCAGCTTGCAATCCCTTAAACTGATATAGTGGGACCTATCATATCTCAACAAAGCTATTATGCAGAGAATAACAAGTTGGAGCAGTTAGTTATAGAGCAGGGAAATAGTGATCAACATGAAGTTTTGCCCAATCTATTCAATGAACTTCCACTTTTCTTTGAAGAGCAAGAAGTTGTTCAAATTGAACAAGTTCCTAAATCAAAGCAAATGATTCAAGGGGATTCATCAAATATGGAGAGGAGCTGCAATTACATCAAAATTGGCACTATTTTGCTGAAAAGTGAAGAAGATTTGGAGAAAGATTCCTTTTGGAATGATTTGGAGGGTTTTTGTTCAACCTTGGATGTTCAGGCAACACCTTTTGAAGCAGAGATTCAATATCAGCAAGAGAAGGATGAGCAAGAAATGGTGGTTTTGCTTGAACCACATGAATTAATTCTTTCTAATCAACAGAATTAGGTGAAGGAAGCAGTCCATTAGCTTGAGACCAGCAAAGAGAGTTCAAGTTTCATCCACACAAGGGGTTGTCCTATAAGGCATCTACACCATTTGGATTCCAAGAAGTCAACACAAAACAAACTTTTTCCCAAGCATGCAGCTTCGATAAAAGAACATCATTCTCAACTTGTTTATGCTCCTTCAGGCAGTAGTATATATGAGCAAAATGAGGAGGTCATCCACTATGCTTTCAATCTTAAAGTAATACTACAATTGTTTGTAAGATATCTCCTTATTTCTCAATTTTTCTTTGTTGTTCATCAACATGTAATGCATCCTAAGTTGGGAAGAAAAGGAAGTTATTTCACCCAACTAGTTAATGGATTTTTTTGACCAGCTTCTTTGCTGGTTAGAGTAGATTAGAGTAAATTTTAGTTCAGTTTTAGGTCAATAAGTGCTACTACACATAGTTTAGTTGCATCTGAGTTTTCCCTAAGTGTTGTTTTGCAATTGGTAGTTTACTTTGAGTTTTTTTGGGGGGAAAATAAAATCTTTGTTGTTACTAGTTATAGTTCAATGAAATAGACACCTCTTATTCATAACATGGAATAGAACTTCAATGTCATGAACAACAAATGTATACCCCATGGGACTGTAACTAGTAAAAACAAAGTTACAAGTAGTAACAATAGAATGAAAGACTGTACAAAGTTTTCTGAGTCAGAAAATGCATAAATGGACTCCATACCCAATGGATAAGCAAGGCAACTGACCTAATTTTTTTAGCAGGCAAACACCCCTTAGAGGTCACCAAAAATATTACTAATTTTTAGCTTCCCACTTAAATTAGTGAAGCATGCTAAAAATATTGCCTCATTTGATTACAAAACATATGCTTTAAATAGATTCATATTAGTTATTTCATATTATGTGAATGAGAACAAGTTCAAATGGAGACACGAGCCATTACATATTTTGAAATAACTAATATATGAAAAGATATGTTTCTGTAACCCCACACAAGTTGTGGGTGATGACTAAGTTGATTCGATTCAACGATAAATGTAAATCATACATCAAAAGATCAACTAAGAATGGAAAACATATAAGAGGAGGTCATGTCCGTCATTTCCTTAAGGGACAGTGTAGGTTTGACTCATTGCTCTCTAGCTTGATCTTATATGTCCTCATCTCCTCTTTCTCCTGAGTTCCAGATGTTCCTACAGTTGTTGAAAATTTTTTGTTAGAGCTCAGGGCATGAAATCCAATTACATGCTTGATCAATAGACATATAATTTACAGTCATAATCAAATTGAATCAATGAAGTCATTATTTCAGAATAAATGAAAAGTGCCAGATCAAATCATCAGGAAGAAATCATTGATTCACTATTTTTCTAACTTGTTTGCTTCATGTGTAGATACAGGAAAAGTCTTGTTGTTGATTAATTAAACAAAAACATGAGTGGGGAGAAATGTGGCTCCCTCAAGGGTTGAGCTCAACTCATAATAATAACAGTTGCATAGTATGAAAGAAAAGTAATCAGAGTTATCTATGCAACTTTTCGATGATAGTGAATAGGAATACATGCTAGATTTCATGAAGCATCACTTCAAGGAGCTACAGAGTAAAGAACAACAATGATACCAATAGAGTATTCATCATAAGATCAATATGCTAATAAAAGTATTACATGATTACAAATGGAGAAACAAATCAGCTATGTCATCAAGAGCTGAAAGTAGATGTACTGTTTATAAATTCAAGAGGAAATCATTGTCTTTTTACAGAATTTCTATAGTTGGATATTGAAAGCACTATGATGGTAACAAGAAACTATTGTATGAAGAAGTAAATCATTTATGTTTGTGAGATTTCAAAGAAAATCAGAAATAGGAACTTGAATACATTTTCAGGAAATGGAAAAGAGTTTCAATTTACATTATTAAAAGCTTCAAAGTGCTTGAAAGTATGAACATGATGAAGGAAATTTCATAAAAAAGCTACTGATTTCTACAAGGAAATATAATACAACAGACAATGACTTTAAGGAATCAACTACAAGAAAAAGACAGAGGAAACAATAAATATAAGAATAGTCATGCAACTTAAATGCAATGTGTCTATAGACACTAATATTTGGTGACTTTAAGAGTTTAAGGCAGTGATCATGTTTCAGTCTTTGAAGAAATAGTTTGTATGAAAAACAATCATCAAGGTTAAGAATATCATAGTTATTTATGAATCCCAATGTAACATGAATTCTAAATGCAGGAATAAATCGCAGAGACAAATTAATTTTTTTTATGAACTTTCTACAGTTTTTCATGATGAAAAGACAAGCTACAAAAAATACCCATTTTGCAGTAACAAGTAAGCATGAAAATTTTATGAGAATATGTGAATTCCAACTCAAGGAACAGGCCAGCCGTTATGATTATTTTCTGAAGATGGGGTAAAAGAAAAATTGTGGCCATTCATGGAGGATTTTGTCACCAAAGAAAGAAATAGAGTAATATTCAACAATAAATCAAATATCCAGATGCATAAAAATGCATGGCTACAACTACAGGATGGGAGGTGAATATATAGCAAATTTTTTAGATATTTTATAATAATATTGATCTCAAAATGAAGGTATTCATGGCAGCATTGAATGTATAGAAATCAACAGATGAAAATGAAAGAGAAATTATCAGAAAAACTTGCTCATAAGTCTCGGCCTGAGGGCTTTTAAAAGCTTTCAAAGCTTTTTCAAAATAAAAGAAACTTCTAGATCTATGCAAACACAAGCTTACCTCATAATTTTTTCTTCAAATCTCCAATATTTTGTAAGAAAATGGCTTCAACACAGAGGATTCCAACTAAGGCTTGAACCTAAACTTCTCAACAATGGCATACAGAGATAGAATTTCTAGCCAAAAGAGCTCAACCTTAACCCAATGGTGGCGGCTCTCTTCTTCCAACAACAAAAGAATAAAATAAAATGCAATGCATATCATTTGATTTAGGGATAATGAAACCCTAGGAAGTACGATAGAGGAGAAGAAAAAAAAATTCTTTAAGTTTTATTTAAAAACTTTATTCTTTTGGTATGGTCGTGGCATTTTGTGCCTTAGGTTTTTTCCTTAAAGTCTTTTAATGTCTCATCTAAGTCTTATGAACTTTTTTATTATTTTTTCATTTGAAGATTAAATTTGAAACTTTATTGAAAATGATTTATAAAAATCATTTTAAATAAATGTTATTATAAAATGCAAAATTAATGCCTTTGATGTATTTAACTTAGTTAAGAGTCTTTGTTTTGCATTTGGAGTCAATTGTAAAACATTTCTTTAAAGTGATATTTATAAATCATTTTAAATAAATGTTATTATAAAATGTAAAAATAGAGTTTTCAAATGATGAGACAAGTATTGAAATTGTAAATCTTTATTTTAAATGATAATTATAAATCATTTAAATTAAAAGATATATTCAATGCAAAATAAAGTGCCTTTATTGCAGTTTCAAAAACTTGGTCAAAAGAGTTCAAATGGAGTTGTAAAAAGCCTTGCACAAATCATGGAGATGGTTGAGGAAATTATGCCAACACTTGGAGGAAAATCAGGAATTTTGAGGCAGTTAATTGAAAGTTTACCTTCAGTTAAGAGTTCCATTTGATTGAGTTTCAATCAAGGAGCAAAATGAGGCACAAAACTGGAGTTCACATTCAGTTATGACCCTCTTTTAGAGGGATTTTCAGTTGCATATGACCCATGAGGTTGTTGAAAGCTTTTACAACTCTTGGTGGAGGTTTCTTGTAGTTTCATGCCTTGTTTGGAGGAGAAGAAAGACAACACATCATATTTTTGGAGCCAAGTGTCAAAATAGAACTTTTGAAGGCTTTTTTATAAGACCACCTCTTCTCTCATCTCATTTGGCTAGTTATTGGTTTGGAGATTGCTGAAGAATATCACTCTTACTTTATAACTCATGATTACTTGAGATTTTTAATGCAAATGTCCTAGATTTTTCAATAAAGAAGCTTGTCATTCCTTCTCAAATCTGTCTTGGTCATGTATTGTGTGTAATTATTTGGATTAATTTTTTTGTGATTTCCATGAAATCCTTCTTTTAATCCTATTGCCTCAATGTCTTGTTTAGATTCAGTATGTTATAGTGTAGGTCATTGATTGTGTTTCATACATTTTGTTGAATTTTTGTTATGAAAACATTATTGTTTTCTTTCAAACAAACTTCAATCATAGAAACCTATCAAATGAAGTAATTATGCAAGACATACTTGATTGAGTTGTGAATTCTTTGGTTTCATATTGAGTTATCTTATGAGATTTTAAAAGTAGATTCAAATCATTTTTAGTTTGGTGAATCACCATTTTCCAGTTTTAGTATTTGCTTTATCCTTCTATCCTTTACCTCTATTTAAAAACCAATTTTTTCAAGTAAATCCAAAGGGAACCAACCCAAAACCTAGAGGTCTATTCTCACCATAGGATACCCACAGCCTGAGAATAGTCCCATGTGCACAGGATTTAATAAGTTTTATACCTTAACTTCAGGTGCAAATCCTTGTGCTAACACTTCCACAGTAGCATCCATACCTACCTACACCACTTTGCAAGTCACAACCACAATGCAACAGGTTAGCAATGTGATTCCTTCCTCAACTATTCCTGCTAGCATTCCTGATTCTTCTATTGCATTGAATGTTCTCTCCTCTTCCACCATACCATCTATTAGAATTCCATTCACTTTCCCTACCACTACATACACTCCATCACCACTTTCCTTTCCACCTCAGACCACTTACACTAACCCTCTCATCACACAGCTTTTCCAAACCATCTCATCCATGCAAAAAAAAGTATCCACCATCAATCAAAACCAAAATGGACCACCCACCTATTATGTCTAAAGCAGCCCACTCTCTTTAGAAATCCTACAAACACCAATGCCACAAGGAATAGAAATGCCTAGATTTGAGAAGTATAGAGGAAAGGGTGATCCTACTAATCATGTTAATGCTTACACAGCCTTTTGTAGTGACTTTATCCTTGATGATAAATTGTTGGCCAAACTATTTCCTAGGACTTTAAAAGGCACTGTCTTAGAATGGTTTTCATCCTTACCCAATAATTCAATTTGTTCATTCAATGAACTAATTGATGCATTCATAAGTCATTTTCAAGTGCATATGACTCCAAAGAAGACATTAGCTAATTTAATCAGATGTAAACAACATGTGGATGAAAAAGTAACCGATTTCATCTCACGTTATCAGTCACTTTATGCCCAACTTGATGTCAAAATTCCTTATCCGAATCTCCAAAATATTTTCATTGAAAATTTACAAAGGCACATTCAGGATAGATTGACCATGATGAAATTTCCCTCCTTTATGCACTTGTTTACAACCCTTTGTGACTATCACAATTCAATTAGTAGTCATGACGGAAAGTCCACTTCCAACTGAATGTAAAAAATATGAACCTAGCACTTCAAACAATTCACAACCATTTCGAAGACCAAACAAAGGGTTCTTACAATTCAATCCCCCTCAACAACCAACTCAACCTGTCAACAACCAAGTAGTAGTTGTTAAAGCCGCAATACCTTATAGTTATGGAGATCCAAAACAACAATTTCACCATTACCAAACACTCCTCATAACACAATGACCCAACTTATACATCAACAAATGATTTTTTTACCAACTATTAAACCATTGGATCCAACTAAACCTTTGCCTCCAACCTTTCAACCTAACTCTTATTGCCATTATCATAGAAAAAATGGACATGACATAGAACAGTGTAAGCATCTTGAACACATAGTGCAAAACCTCAATGATTATGGTCATCTATTTGTTTCAAATGTTAATGTTAAAGGCAATACAACTATTGCCCCACCCAATCAAAATTTACAAATTTTACCAATCTAATGCCTAAAACTAATGTGTCATTCATCAAAGCCAGTGAAACTCAAAACAACAATGTGATGACTATTCATAAAGCTATTGAGCATCCCGATCCTATTCTGGATATCACTACTATTGATCCTATAAAGTAAATAGTAAGCGTGATAGATGTTATCCCTCTTAAGTGCCAACCTAAGAAAAATCTTAATATTACTTTCTCTTATAAGGATATTCTTTTGAATCTTCTTGACGGTCCTCTTTACATAGCTGGTTGTATTTATGATAAGCCCACTAATGGGATACTCATAGATCCTGCCTGTGGTGAGAATGCGATCACTAAGGAATTTTTGGTATTACATGATCTTTATCAAGATGATTATGACAAACCGATAGCACAGATCAAAACACACAATGGTTTTGTGTGCCCTACGATAGAATCGATCATCCTTCCATTATAGATAGGACCTAAGACAATGGATGTTGCATTCTCTATTATTCCACAATCGAATCAGTTTTTTTTGTAACTAGGCCATCCATGGCTTCGCTCGATGAAAGTTGTCCCTTCAGTCATACACAAATGTTTGAAGTTTTCGCTTGGCAATGACATATTCATTGTTCACCATAGTGGCTTTAGACTTCTTTTTCATTGCTTACCAAAAGTTTAAAGCAAAGAAAATCATCAAATTGTCTCTTCGCAACATATCCCCATCCACTTCTGACACTCCCATCCTAGATGAGACAATGCTCCAACTTGAACCTAAACCAACAACTCCAGATCAACCACCAATAAACACTTCACCTTCATCATCCAAAAGCCCAAGAGATAATGAAACCAACCCCATCATGCCCCCTCACATAAAACAAGTTTATAAAGTAAAAGAGAAAGTATTGACCCACCTCCTATGGTTCCTTCTATTCCTCCCCTTAGGGAAGAAAAGGAGCCTATGGTGGATCAACCCAAACTTACACCTACACAACTTCAAAATAGAATCAAAAGAAACTAAGGTGTTATGGAGTGTAGGTGTCGATGTCATCTCCTTGCTCGCATGTTACAAAATGATGAAAACAAAGAAAATGAAAAACCGCATGTGACAAAAGCAATGCATGATGATCCTCCTCCCCAATCACAACAAAATGATCTCATACAACAACCACAACTCATAATACACCTATCATTGGACATTGTCATTCTTCCTCTAGTTGTGATTAATTTGGATGATGATGACTAGATTACTAAAATTGACGAAGAGATACATAATGATCTGAATACATTATTTTCCTCTTCCATGAGCTTAAATGACAAATCTCCTACAACAAGTGTAGAACTTGGCACTTCACCTAGTTCAGCCCTTGCTCTTGTCCCTCTAGCCAGTTTTCCACCTTCCACACATGATTGGGAGGTGGATGACTTGTTAGATGGTTAACTTGCATTTTCCTCACTAGCCTTTTACATTTTTCTTTTTTATTTTCTTTTATGTTTGTATGTGTGTATCGTGTTCCCTCGTAACGTGTTGTTTGATGTTCTCTCTTTATGAAATTGTTTTATTTCTACCTTCATTCTTCTCTATGTCGTATATTACTTTTTCCTTTTCGATTTTGTTTAGTGTTTTCCTTTTGGGGATGACACAAAGCATTGAGATGCCCTATGTCTCTTCCATGTTGACCCAAAAGGTCTTCCCATTTTTTTTCACTTTCGCTTGCGTTTTCCTTTTGGGGATGATGCAAAGTGTTGCGACTCCCTATGTATCTTCCATGTTGACCCAAACGGTCTTTATATTTTCTTTCTTTCACCTTTGTTTTGTGTTTTTCCTTTTTGGGATGACGCAAGGCATTAAGACCAAAATATCTCCTTCATGTTGACCCAAAATCTTTTCCATTTTCATTCACCTTTTCATTTTCCTTTGCTTGTGTCTTTCCTTTTAGGGACAATGCAAGGCGTTGAGATAGCAATATCTCTTCCATGTTGACCCAAAACGGATTTTATTTTTCTTTTGTTTTCATCCTCTTTGTGTCATTCTTCTAATTCTATGTGTATTTGGGGAATGATGACAATTCTAAGCTCTTTCATCAACACATTGCAGCAATGAACATACTGACCCCAAATCCATAGATCCCTTATGTGTTTGGTGTGTTCCTTTTGGGGGAAACCCCTCTTTCTTTTGTTTCTTTTTTTTCACATGATTCAACCTTACTCGAAAACATATGACTTGGCATAGGGGATTTCTAAGTTGGCTCTCATGTCATGTTTCTATTTGCATTTTTCCTTCACTACTTTGAAGTGATTGCTCACATAACAGTGTGTAGTAATTCCTTTAAAGTGGGGGCATACATTGGCATTATTCATTTTGCATTTTTCTTTTTCTTGGTTCTCAGTGCACCCTTGTTACTTTATACAATGTGTTTGTCACTTTGTGGATGACATTGGGTGTAATGTGTTTCATGAGTGTGATCTATCTTAACATATTACATTCCTCTTGATGGTATGATGTGACGCACTGCATCCCCTAAGTTTTGAATATTAAATTCTTTGATTGGTCCTCTCTTGGAGACATTATACACAATGTTCCCTAAGTTAAAGACTTTGTGTGAACTTAACAAGACTCCTTTGAACACTCTTTTGCATGTTGAATTTTGTATTTACATGGCCACCTTGCATAACAGAGCTTGTATTCTTGTAGTGCCATTGCATTTTTTTCATGAGTTCTAAGTATACGAAGATTTGCTTCTCTCGTGAAGCACAAAATTACATTATCCTTTATGGCACCTTATTAAAGTTATCAAGAGGCATAACTTTGATATGGTCAAGCGGGAAGCCCATTTTGAGGCATGACTTTTCCCCATATACACCTACTTGTGTGAGTGCATACCAACCATGAGCATATGTTTCTCACCTTTTGGGCCTTCTCACTCACAGACAACTAGAAGTTTCATGGCCCCAAAGTGAGTATACTCGAGCCTTCTCACCTGGTAGATAGCCATGATTTTTTTCACCCCAAAGTGAGTACACATTTCTTTTTCCAAACAAATAGCCTAGATCTAATCCACAATGGGCTGGAAAAATGATCAAAGCTTTCTTTCATCCTTTTTCATCATCTTCATGTGTGTTTCTTGGTGTTTATGTCTGGTTTTCCATGAGATCATGATTATGGGGGCTTGATCATCCCTCTTGATTATTGTTGTCTCATCTTACTAGCATGAGCACATTGGGATCCCTCTTGATGTGCATCTTGGGCTACTTTAGTGTGAGTATGAAGAAAGTTCATCCTCTCACTAAAGTGGGGGCTTAATGTGTCGCCAAAAAATGTATAGTTGACATTTTTATGCTCACTTGAGTCTTTATAATGAAATTTGGCTTGATTTTTCCTATATTTAATGTTGTAATGTGGCCAACATATTCATATTAGGTCTTGGACCCTTGAGAATCATTAAGACTTCTAGGATGTCTTGTGAAAGTGTTGTGAAGTGTTGCAACCCACTTTCACACTGTTCTAGGACCCTTTCATTATAATTCACTTAAATATCCCCTTTTTATCACTTACCAAGTCTTATTTCAAAGTTTTGTAAAGATTTGTAACAAACTCTCACACTTTTCTAGACTTGTCATCACTAATTCAACCCTTTCTCTTGTTTAAATGACCCCTTAATGCACTTTCTGGCCATACTCAAGTGTATTTTTGAGGATATTCTTGTTAGACCTTATTTAATGCACTTTAATTTCTGACACCTAGTGAAGTTTCCCTAGTGGGACCAAGTCACCACCTAGTGTGACTTAGTCCCACTGAGCACAAAAATAAAAATAATTTTAATTTCTTGGCAGGATTTTATTCTCTTACCCTTGAGGTCATCCTGTGATGCGTTATTTTTGGGAAATAATGGAAAATCAAGTATAAATAAGGTTTTTTCCTCTCATTTTAACCCCCACCCACCCATTCATTCAAGCATGCATTCATTTAATCATTCAATCAATTATCAGCATTCAAGAACTCTAAGCATAATCAAGTCATCCATTGGAGCACTTCATTGCATATCTTCAGATTTACACATCAAGGGTTTGGTAAGTTTATGACATTGCATGTTTATTTATCATTCTCTTCTCATTTCATTTTATTTCATAGGGTTTGATTACCAAAGTGGGGTTTGACCAAGGCAAACCCCTATACTCTAACCATTAACCCTTTTCCCCCTCTTTGCATGTGTGTTTGCAGACCTTGTATGCAGATTTGTCAAAGAGTTTGGTGTCAAAAAGTGGTCAACAATCCATAAAAGTAAACAAAGCCCTAATTGAAGCTTAGAGACCTCTTTCAGCTCATTTTTTACAGAACTAGGATCGGACACCTGTCAGAAAAGAAAGTGCAGACTGGAAGCTACAAAATCCTGTTCCAAAATTCTAGAAATTCCTAAGTGGACTAAGTTGCCATCTGTGGAAAATTAGTCCCACTGCTAGGCTTGAAAATTGATTTTTACATTTTTGAGTACCCATCAGGTAGATTCTTGTTTTGATAAATTTTCCCTAAAACTGGTGTAAGTCACCCAACTTGGCGTAAGTTTCCTAGTCAACATTGCCAATCAACTCTATAGGATTCCAAAGCCTCTCTACATCAGATTTCAGATTCCAGGTGTAACTCTCTAGTTTTTTTTAATTCTTTCATCATTTACTTGCATTCTTAGGTGTTTTTACATATCACAATGTGTTTTCCAGCACTTTGTATTTCTTAGGTTAACACCAATAAATATTTTCTCTTTCAATTTGTTGCATTAGGACATCATATTTAGATACATTGCATCCCTTTTTCATTAATTTTGAGTGTAGATATTAGCATTTTGGGCCCATTTCTCTCCTTTTAGGTGAAAAACCTAGAAGTGTTAGAGAAACCCTAGGGTGCAAAAATCATTGTCCACACCACCCATAGGCATTACCCCAAACAAATTTAAACTACAAAAATGCTTATACCTCCGTACCCAAATTCAAATTATTCTCTCCTCACAAAGGGTATTAGTTCCACACAAATGTTCTGCATATAACACCAATGTATGTTAAAAACCTATTCTTGCACACACCCTATTTATACCCATATCCAAATTGAAAACACCCTCTCTTTCAACATGAGCCCACCATATAAAAACTCTCCTATACACTGAACACTAGAACCTCATGTCATAGAAATGTTCTATAGATCCTCATATTGACAATAGCCATCCTCATGCATGCTACTTCATTACTTTTCAAATGGAACCACCCTCCCCATTGAGAAAATCCTTTCCCCACATCCCTAGCTCAGTCCATAAGTTTTATGCAACAAAGACCATCTGAAGTCTCATGATTTGAACAAGAAAAACTAAAACACAAATAAAAGAGGCCAATATATATGAAATAATCATGTCTTACAAAAATTTCAATCTTTTAGTGAAGCTTTCTACATCTATTTCGTAGCCACTGCCAGAAGATTTTGTGGGTTGTCAGCCTCCATTTGCAGCTTCCACCATTTCTACACAACTTCAAATACTATATGAATCTAGGGTTTGCAAATTTAAAAGAAATTATTTGGAAAACCATATAAACCTATGGTTTTCAAAGTGCATAAACATATCCAAAACCTCCTAATAAAACCATAGCAAGTGACTTACCTCAAGGTTCTACAGAAATGGCATCATTCTATCAACATGTCGAGGAGGAGGAAAATGTTTAGAGCTTGTAGAAAGAATATTATGAAGCCGTAAGGATGCAGCTATTTAATCACAAAATCCATAGCTATCATCGACATACAGATTGGAGATCAGGGCGGCAGGAGTAAATGCATTCCTACCTACCTACAAATTTCAAAATTAAATGCAAGGAAAAATTAAATGCAAGGAAAAATTTGTGGTTGCTTTTAAACGATCAACAGTTGGCGATCACCGAACCAACTTGTAGGCCATCTCACTGCTTTTGGACTGTTGGCAAAAAAATGAGCTTGAAAAGCTCAAATAAAGACACACCTTTGGCATAAACATAAGATACTAAGAAAGAGCAAGAGGGGGAGAATGGAAAATTCCAAATTAAAATAGTTCAAAGGACAACCATGGGATTTTTGAGATTGAATCACCTTCTGTGGAGTCTAAAGATTCTAAAGAATTAAATCTTGGAGCATTTGGCCCTCTCTTTTGGATTTTTTAATGAGAATTTACCCAACTATTTGATTTCTAGGTAAGTTTCCATCTTCAATGGATTTTCATGCAACAATTATTATTTTTGTTGCAGAAAGATAAC
The DNA here is from genome assembly GCA_007258455.2 of Sequoia sempervirens. Classification (NCBI taxonomy): domain Eukaryota; kingdom Viridiplantae; phylum Streptophyta; class Pinopsida; order Cupressales; family Cupressaceae; genus Sequoia; species Sequoia sempervirens. Next base: position 487,830,201 of record VDFB02281492.1, read on the forward strand.
TTTGTGAAATCTTGAAAGGAAAATTTTAATTTGCAATTTAAGGATGAGGATTTTATAGAGAGAATGGAGGATTTTGTAGGGGTTTTGTAACCTATATAAATTACTGGGTTTATGCTTCAACTAAGAGGATTCAAGAATTTTTTCATAATTTTTTGTGGTTATGCTTCAAATGCACGAACTTGTGAGGATTTTTTGACCCTGGGACTCAAATCTAAAGGATTGTAATATTTTCTTTTTTTATTGGAAGAGAAGCTTTAAAATCAAAGATCACAAATCATGAATAGCAGCATAGTAACAACTACAGTATACAGAGTAAAACCAAAGCCAACTATAAGGATATAGTTGAATAGATAGGAGAGTAAAAACTAGTATCCCTTTGTTGTTACAACATAGACTTATAACCATAGTGACTACTAGATAATTTATTAGATCTTCTATCACACCAATGTCTCCTTGTAGCTTTGAGGCATGAAATACTAAAGCATAGGTAATGTCAAGTTATCCCTTCCAAATACCTTATTGCAAGTACCTGCTGCTCTAGATTTGATTTGGTGATGAATAACATTTTTGGGAATGTGTTATAAGAATGTTGATGCTCTCAGACCCCTCCAAAATGTCCCTAGAATAGGTTAATGCACATGAAGGGGTATTGATTTTCTTAGCTCCCTTCATAAATAGTCCTTGAAGTAAGTTTATTGCAGTCCAAATAGACCACCCCATGCAGTCTGTTGTCACCAAGAGCTACACAATAGCTATGAGAGACCCATCCTGCATCAAGTCCAACTTGTCTAAGATTACCATTTGAGCCCAAAACAAGGAATAAAGAAGAAGCAAAGATGAGCAATGTTGGATTTCCATGCCCTATTCTAGAACTCCAATTTATGCATATGTAAGGATGATGTTGGCAAGCAATATGGCAATAATCCTAAAAGATAAAGTTGGTATTTGGCTGATCATAATAATAAAAAACTCCCAAGCCCTCAATGACACTAGGTGCAAGAATTTTCACACCCTCATCAAGATAGCTCTGTAAAGCTTCCAGGGTGCAAACAGAATCTTGGCTATGTCATTAATTCCTCAAAAGCTCCTATAGAGCTTGTTTCAATATAAATATTTGAGATTGTCTTCTAGAACCTACAACCATGTATCTTGTAAGCTAGTTTTAAAAGATATAATTTGCATCTGAAGGTTTTCCAATGCAACTTGAAGATCTAGCTTAGTTTGGACAGTATGCTGAAGGATGGTGAAATGAAGTAAGAAATCTAATTTGAGCATCAAGACCTTAATATGAAGAGGGAAAAAGGTACAAGAGAATGAAGCTAAGCACCAGAGTCTCCAAATAAATTTAAGGATAATTTGTCTAAAGGTTTGAGAGATAATATTGTGATGTTGAGAAAGCCCGAGAAGCACAAATTTCCAAGTCCACTTGTGGGTACAATAGGAAGGAAAGTGGATGAGAGACAACACCAAAGGTTATGACAAGGAGAGCAGAGCCAAAACATGTGCTTAATAGACTCCCTTTTAGAGAAGAAAGGACAATAAGGGGAGGGAGTTAAGAAGTGAAGATTATCTCCAATAGGAAATTTAACTATAATGAATGACCCCTAATTTTTCCTCTGATTTTTCTATTTGTTGTTTGAAAGTTTTTTAGAATGTTTTTGCTTGATATTTCATGTTCCATTCATGGTATAATCATGCCAATAAATAGATAACATAAATGCATAAAATAACACAAGAAATTGCTTGAAAAAGAACACTTTCAGTAATGATATTGCTCGGATTTAAGTAGCAAATTTTTTTATCATAATTTATTAGACTTTAACAACTAAAAAAACTTCAAAGGATAACATATTTTTAGACTTGGAAAGCATTAGAAAACAACAGTACTGGAGTTTCAACCACCAATGATTTGGGACTAAGTATGAATATAAAACTCCACTTGTCTCAACACCTAACCCAAATTCATTTTCAGACCACAATAATCACCTAGATTTGACCTATACAATAGTAGGTTCAAACTTGGAAATCACCCCAAATGTGGTGTCTCAAGAAGAAAGGTGATTTTCCTTAAAAAAATCAAATTTCACTTGATAAATACAAATGAATACTCAAAATTGGGCACCTTGAGAAGAGGAATTCGAATCACCAATACCCACATTGCACTAACAAACTGATAATGAGTTATGATTCAAAAACTAGGTTCAATCCTTATTAAAAAGAGCCCAGAAATATTTGAAAATCATCACCATTTACCCACTCCAGACCACACCAAAACAAAGCAACGCTTCCACAAGCCAAAATACAACTCCACATAAAAAATACTCAAAAATCCTCATTCTAATTGTCTGAATTTGCAACAATGAAGCTTAGAATGTGATCCCTAGATGGAACCATGCCTCCACCAGCTAGGGTAGGCCTTTCACTACCAAAAATAGCTCTTAGTGCCAATGGTTTTCATCCTCAACACTTGTTCTCATACCTCTGGAAGAAATCTAGCAGCATCTCCTTATGCAACCAAAATCAACATGAAGAAATGCAGCTTCAAAATGAGCTTATAAAGCCTCAATAAGAAATTAGGGTGAAATTAGGTTTGAATAAAAATCCCTCGAAAATACTATTTCCCTTTTTGCTATGAATTTTCATTTAAAATTACATTTTAAACTTTATTCTCACCCCCTAGGTGCCCCCCTCTTATCCAGCATTCTAATGTAATTATGTTGCTTTAAAACAACTTGAAGTCATTCCCTTAGATGCCAAGGTACAACTCATGTCCCCTTTGACCCTTAACTTAAAGTTATAAAATAACTTTATTTAATTCACTTTTGAGAGAGGAAATACAATATTAAAATTATCAAACCTTAGCAACCCAATGCCTCAACTAAGATAACACTACCAGAAGTAGCCTAACCAGGTCCAACTTCCCAAATAGACTTACTATTTTTAGTAAGTACTAAAAATAGTAAAAACACCAAAGAAAAAGTTCAAATGATAATAGATATGCCAATGGGCTTATTGTAGCTAGTAAATTGGTACCTTGCTAAAAATAGAAAGTCCTCTGGAACTCTGAAAACCTAACATAAAGAATTGGAATTGAGTTCCCTTACTCAAACCATTTACCCTACAAGAACTCTAGAATAGGCTAAAGATCATAAGCACTGCTTAGAGGCTAGGAGGAGACATTACAATCTGCCCTCCCCAAAGATTGCTTGCCCTCAAGCAATCGTAATGTTGGATGTTGTAAAAAATGCTCACTCTCCCAAGTAACATCCTCAACGTTCCCAAACTGCACTCCCCTATCATGATCCCTCAAAGAGTAAAAATCATCAATGCCCATATTGAAAATCTTGAGAGGAACGAAGCCAATGCCATGAAATATAATCTGCCAAAACCACTTAGAGAAGACTGCATCAACAAACTTGTTTCCAATCACAATCCTAGTCAACATGAGAATCACCCAACTTGACCATAAGAGATAAACCCTGACATGACACCTCATGATAACCCAAGTATAGAGCAAGTCAACCACTGTCATGTCTCTAAAATAAGCCAACCAAGTAATGCCCTTGTTGTTGCCATCCACAATCATAACATCAACACTCAACCACCAGGTGTCAAAGGAATGGTCCGGAACACACCAACACACCCCAACCACTGCAATCATTAAGACATCATCCAAAACAATGCATGTCATCACCATGAAGTAACTACAATGAGCGTCACTCACAAAAGTGGAAACAACTAATGGGTAAATTGTGTCCAGACAGATACTCATAGCTAGCTACCCCAAAGCTTGCCCCAACTCAAAATCAATCCACTCATCAAAATATTTCTTCATAACCAATGAAATAAAGTAAGGGAAATAATAATAAAACTGAAATCCTATTGAATACGTAGGAGAGATGAGTAAAGAAGTAGCTAAAGAGTCATCCACTAGGATCAAAACATCACTGTCATCAAGGCTTGACCATGAATTAATCAACTATTGAACTGAAGGAACCATCCAACTCATCTGTGGATCCAAAACTGGAGTCATATGCAAGTTGATTAGATAGTGGGTAGTTGTACTAAAACTGGAAGTTGACCCACTACTCCAATCCCGAAACAACACTTCGTGACTGGAAATTACTCCTGGGTCCCAAACCATACTATTTCTACCCAAATCAATGCTACAGCTAGGAGTAATCCCATCATCCATCTCAAAAAGAGGATTGTTATATGCCATATCGACATCTACTCAAACAAAGGATTATCAATAAGCAATTGATGATTATCCTCAAAAGCTAATTGTGAATCCAAATTAGCAAGGTTGCTAGCTCCTTGCTCGTGTTTAGCTATGTGTAAAGTGAAATTTGATTTGTTCTCAGATTCAAGAACAAATCCATCAATGCTATCTATGACATCATCCTTGCATAACAGTGGAGAAGAAGTTTGAACAACACTGTAGTCAAAAGTAAATTCATCCCAAACGGGTCCCTTGTCATACTTAGGTGCCAAAACACCTAAATCCAATGTGTTAAGAGGTTGATTTCTATTTTCACTCTACTCCTCTTGTAATGTTATTCTTTGAATAAATCATTCTTTAGCTAATCAGTATACATGTCAACACAAGAATCTCCCTCCATCAACTAATCTTGGAAGTCAAAACCACAACCATCTATGTCCTCATCATTGTAGTCATCAATGTTTGTTGTTTTGAAGGTCTCATCTATGGTGCTTCCAACAATACTATCATCCAAAGGTGTGTTATTGATTTCAATGTTGCCAAACATGGTACTAGTGTCTACAGTTACACTAGATAGCTCTAAGGATGCATTAAAGGTTGATGTCATGTCTTTTTCCTTTCATTTGAATGACACCACATGTGGCCCTCCATTAGAAATCCTCCTCAAGACCACATTCTTCCCTTTAGATTTGAATTTCAGCTCCATGGTCTAAAAATTAAGAGTGATCTCTCCCAAAGATTGTAGCCACTATATCCCCATGACTACACTTGTGTCTCCAATGCTCACAACATAGAAATCCTCTTTAACTTCATAATTCCAAACTATATACTCAATTATGGAACCATCTTAGTGCAATGAATAGGGAACCCATCTACTACCATAACCTGAAAACCACTCACTCCCTATGTTTGAAGGCCTTTACAAGCAACCAAGACCTCATCGATGAAATTGTGAGTAGCCCCTTTATCTATTAATGCCACCATTCACTACCCCTAGAGTACTCTAATGTGTAGTAACTCATTTTCCTAAAAGCTATGAAGTTGAGCTAGTGTCCCATCTTGGTACCTCACCTTACCACCCTCTTTTGATGCCCTTTCATCTTAACTTCCTTCAAAATCAGCTTGTTGGTCTATTTTTTCTGATACACCTTCTTCATTAGATAGGTACTCGATTAGAAGTGTCTTAGCCTTGCTTGAACATTTGTGACCTTGGGTATAAGGTTCCTTGCATGTAAAACACAATCCCTTCCTTCTAAGCTCATTCAAGGTCTCATTCTCTATCTTTATGTAATATTTCTTAGGTTGCTCCTACTCCTGCTCCTTGGTTTTAATTTTCCTTTCTTTTTCTTTCTTGTGCAACAAGTCTTTAGATTGAAATTTGCTCTTAAAACTTGAAGATTCCATGTCCTTAGATTTTTTTATGGATTCCTAAAGTGCAAGTGGATTGAAAGCCTTGATCCAACCCCTAAGAGGATCAGATAGATCATCTATGAAGAGAACAATGAGACTCCTTTTCTAATATATCAGTCACTAAGACAGATAATTTCTAAAAATATACAATATATGAATCTACTGTTCCCAACTGTTTTAACTATGTTAGCTCCTTAAAATGTCATTTTGGGTTTGTTATCTCCTAGAAATGCACCCTATGCAAAGTTATGGAAAGTTGAGCTTTCAAGAGAAACATGGGATCATTTCAAGATTGTGGGTCACCTAGAGTTCACATGAACCTCTGGAGAAGGTCGGTTTCCTTTGGTATCACCTAAACTACTAATCTTTGTAAGGAAAAGGGAGAAGGAGTGCATGAAAATGAAAGTTAAATCCTATGGTGATACACCAAATTTGCTCAAACATGTACAACTACTTAACACACAGTTTTCAATCAACTAATAAAAGCTGATATGCACAACTCAATACTCATATGATACTGCATAAACATTTCATAAGAAAGCTACGATACATACAGTCCTAGAAGGATGATAAGTTCTCCTTACAACTAAAAACTATTTGCATCACCAGCATAACCTATAACCTACAATATACATATCTCCTTTGCTTAAAAGTGTCATTAATGAGACATATTAACAAGGAATAAGAAAAACTCACATGTAAATTTATCAATCATCAAACGCACTCAATGAAACAGATAACTAAGAATGCAAAAATTGTTTTCTTTATTGATCTCCAAAGGTGAAACTCTACCATACAATGTCTATAAATGAGTTACAAAACTTAGTATTCTCCTCTAAGGACTGATACAAGTCACGAAGTAGAAAATATGCAAGTAAGCACTGTCTACAAAATGAGGCAAAAATGCCATATATACGAAAACTAAAAAGTATCAGCCCCCTTGTTTTTTAGGGTTTACAAAAAAATCATTTTTTTTAGAATGGTCGACCCTCAGATCTTTTGAAAATAAAGTTAATGCATTCAATGTACATCCCCGTGTCTATGTCGATGTGAAAGATCACCCTCAGGAGAAGTCTTCAGATCTTTTGCAACCACAACATTAACTTCTGGCCTTCGTGTCCACTCTCGAACTTCCATCAAAGTTGCCTTGAATGCCCTGAAGCATTATCATAAATGTCGCTCTACCTTTTCCAATAGACATCCCAACTGTCTTTGAGACTCACAGCTTCTTCCCCCTGTTTCAGATCTTTCTTCAAGTTGAACCCCTCACAAGAAAGACAGCATCAAATGTTCCTTGTTGCCAGACCTCCATAGAGACAACACCATTGCCTTCGAACTGATTCATCATCCTTGATCCCAAACTAGATCCATATTGCTCACATTCCATTTATTTTCCTCACAAGGATAGTCACAACAATCAAATTGCCCATGGTCCATCTTTAGTTCCTTCTGATTGGTTGAATTTGTGCCACGTAGATTCTAGATAGTAAAAGGTTGCTTCATTAGAATCACATGTCGGTGAGACACTAATCGTGTCTCCCCAATGCGAGTATACCTCACAAGACGGTCGACAGGACATACGACAGTCGACAAGACTTCATAGTGAGCGGCCAGAGTCATATTGATATCCACAGTGGTCGCTGAGACAATCGCTATCGTCCAGACATCATAGTGAGTCCTCAAGGGTAACACACTATGTGGCTCCTGTTAGCACAACATCCGAATTTGGAAAGACATCTTTTAGTTTGCAGGACCTCATTCTGAGGCCTCCTTGTTTCAGTGAGAGCTTATCGGGTCCACCACCTCATGTCGGCAAGACCCTTTCGGGTCGGCAAGACTTCTCTTTGAGGCCTCCTTGTTTCAGTGAGAGCTTATCTCATTTCGGGGGAACTTTGCTTGGTTGGCGAGACCATTCACTGAGCTCAAAACTTTATGCTAACATCGTTTCACTTTGGCAAGAGTCCACCCTGTCGGCGAGACTTTACCCCTTCGCTACCCCTATCGCTAAGACTCTGCTTGGTTGTCGAGACATTACAACGAACTCCTTTCTTTCGCCGAGACTTCCTCTTGTCGGTCAGGCCTTTCACCGAACTCCCTTCTTTCAGTGATGCTAGCCCTATACAACGGTCGACAAGACCTCAGCAGTTGAGGAGACATATAAAAAACCCACGACAAATAAAATGTCTGGCCAATCGATGGATCCCAAATGAATATAACACACTGCCAGTTGACAAACATCTGAAAGGTCCCAACAACTTTCTTCCTCAGGAGTTTTATGCCAAATCTGACTAAGGCAGGGCTTTCCAATAGACTTCCTTGTGAAATAGCATTAGATGAAGGCCTTCCCAATGAAATATGAACACCTACATGCTAGGCTCAACCCTTATAGGAGCCACATTTAATCCACATGTCGAATTTAAAACATAATCCCCTAATTGAGCCCATAGGTGAAAATTGGGTAACATTTTTGGCGACCTCAGCTAGATGTTTGTCTGCTAAACATGAAAACCAGTAGCCTAAACTTGTCCATTGGGCATGGAGTCATTAGGGAAACTCAAAAGCAGACCTGGAGTAGCCTTGCTCATGGCTGTAACTCATTGGAAGACTTGGAAACTTATTGAAATCAGGAAAACTATAGAAGGGAAAACTATCTAACTGTGTTGGAACAACACTTAGGGAATGCAACAACAACTTAAACTAAAGTGCAACAACACTTATTGAATGCATGAACTCTAACCTAAATCATGTACAAGGAGGAACTTATCAAACCTCAAAACAAGGCTTGAGGTGTATCCCATTGACTGGGATAGGAAGCACTTCACCTTTAGTTATGACCAGGTGGTAAGCATTGTGTTCTTTGCAGTCTTTGATAATAAATGGACCCATCCACATGTTGTCAAACTTGGTGTGATGGCCCGGCCTGCCCTTTAGAACATCCCATTTCAACACAAGATCTCCCACTATGAAATCTCTTGATCTAGTTTTCTTATTGAATGTTCTTTTAGTCAGGATTTTTTGATGTTCCATGTTCTTCATAGCCTTGTTCCTAGTTTCTTCTAACTCCATTAGCTAAGTATATCTTAAGGCAAGTGGATTAGTCTACTCAAACAAAACTAGCTAATTAGCGATATCCAAGGTGGGTAACTCGGTAGAAATACGTAATTTTGCTTCTTTACCATACAACATGTAAGATGAGTTCCTAATCACCTTCTTAGGGGTAATTTTGTCTACCCAAAGAGCAGTCTTCAGTTTGGCATGCCAATCCCTCTGATTGTTTTGAAGCGTCCTCTTGATAATGTTAATTAGATTTTTGTTAGTGGACTCTGCAAGTCCATTGCCCTGAGGATAATAGTTGGAGCTTGTGTTCAAGTAAATGCCATTCTTCAAGGCCCAATCAACAACCTTCAAACCAACAAATGCCAGGGCATTGTCAGAAATTATAGAATCTGGGACTCTGAATCTGCAAACCATGTCTTCATAAAAATTCAGCATTGTTGTTTCATTAGCCTCCTTTAGAGGCAAAGCTTTTGTCCATTGTGTAAAATAGTTCATTGTTGTGATAATCCACTGATGGCCTACACTTGAGGATGGATTAATTGCCCCTATGAAGTCAATTCCCCACTTCATAAATGACTGCTCTATCTGAATTGGTTGCAATGGCAAAGCAACAAGCTTTTCTTTGCCTAAAAATAAGGCACATTTGGAACATTTCCTGACATATGTATGTGCATCCTTAAACAAGTTAGGCCAATAATAGCCTGCTCTTAAAATCTTATATGTTGTTTTCCTTGCAGCATAGTGACCTCCAGAAGGTCCATCATGGAACTCATATAATATTTGATCCACTTGATCATTATCAATACACCTGAGCAATACTCCACTGTGATCTTTCTTATATAACACATCATCAATCAAGACGAAAGGAATAGACTGAATTCGGTAGTACCTCCTCTTCGTTATGTTCAGATTAGGTGGACATTCCCCAGTTCTTAAGAAATGTGACATCTCTTGCAACCAGCTAGTAGCTTCAGTATTTGTCGTCCCAACATTAACCAAAACTAAGTCTCGTTCATCCTCTACTGCTGACATGTCTTCGTTAGCCAGCTGCTGGCATAAACCTTTTCCCCTCACCAATTTAGTGACCTGAATATCCACATCATACTCCATAACTCTTGTGATCCATCCAACCCGTTTTTCATTTAGATCTTTGCTGAGTAAAAATTCTTTCACACTGGAATGCGCCACTTGTAGATGAATTTTGTTATGAGACAGTAGATGTCTAAATTTCTTCAAACTTTTCACAACAGCCAGCACATGTTTTTCTATGAAGGTATACTTCTACTCATAGTCTTCCAGACCCTTGCTAAAAAAAGCAATGGGCTGCTTCATCCCTTCTACATTTTTTTGCACCAAAATTATAGAAATTACATCAAAACTGCCAAAATCGTACAAGGTAAAATCCTTGTTGAAATCTAGGTTAACTAATGTTGGGGCTGAAGCTAATGCCTCCTTGATCAGTTGAAAACTGTCCCTTGCTTCTCGGGTCCATCTAAACTCTGCATTCTTTTTTAACATAGTTGTAAGGGGTTTTAACAAGGCTACTATATCAGGAAGAAACCTCCTAACAAAATTAGTACAGCCAATGAAACTATGAAGTCCTTTCTTATGTTGAGGTAAAGGCAGCTCCAAGATTGTTGCAACTCTTTTAGGATCCACAGTGATTCCCTCTCTTGATACTACATACCCAAGAAGCTTTCCTTCATGAATAAAGAAAACACATTTCTTGGGATTCAATGATATACTGAACTCCCGACAACGTTCAAAAATATGCCTCAAATCGTCAATGTGATCTACTATCTTCTTGGAATAGACAGTGATGTCATTAAGATATACTAAAACAAACTTATACATTAAGTTGCTAAAGGCCATGTCCATAGCCTTTTGGAAGGTTGCTCCAGCGTTAGACAAACCAAATGGAATTTTCTTGTATGCCATTGTGCCCCACTTTGTGGTGAAGGCAGTTTTAAATTGATCTTCTTCCCTTACCAAAATCTGGTTATAACCAGAATATCCATCCAGTAAAGAAAAACGTTCAGAACCTGACACACATTGAAGAATCTGCTCCATAGACAGAAGGGGGTGCCTGTCCTTTAACGAAGCTTTGTTCAAATCTCTGAAGTCTACACATAATCTAAGCTCTTCGTCTTTCTTTCTGACAGGAACTAGATTTGCAACCCAGCTAGTATGCTTGATGGGAAAGATAATCTCACTTTCTATAAATCTGAAAACTTCTTTCTGCATTAATGGCTCCAGTTTGGGATTAACTGGCCTCTGTTTCTACCTTATGGGTTTGGCTGTTGGCTCCAATTCTATTGTATGTTGTGCAAGATGTGGATCAAATCCCTTCAAATCTCCATACTCCCAGGCGAATATGTCAATGAATTCTTGGAATAATTGCATAAAAGACTGCTTTTCAATAGCAATGTTTATTTTTCCTATCTCGAGGCTTCTCTTGGGTACAATTTCTAAGTCCTCATAATGATCTTGTTGAACTAGTAAATTGGCTTTGTTACTTTTAGCCTAATCATATGAGTTGAAAATGATTTCTAAGGTGACAAAACCTTTAGGCAACTTGTTGTTCTTTAATTGCAGTACCTGGCCTCCATACTGTTGCTTAATTCTCTCCTAGTTTGATGCTGTAAACACGTCCTCTTCAAGTAGAAACTGCAGAATCTACTCATCGCTCTCAAAGACCTACCAGTTAACATTGTTATCGGGAACTGAAGGCCTGATAATAACCTTGGTGTGATGTTGATTACATTCCTTCCTTACGCTATTCAGAATGTCAAACTAAGCTCCCACAGCTGCTAATCTGTCGGCATGTTGATTCTGATTTCTTGGAATTGAAATGATATTGAAAGCCTCAAAATCCTCTATGAGGTCCCAAACCCTATGCTTATACAATTTAAGAATATCATTTTTAACAGCATTCAAGCCTCTAACCTAATTTACTATCAATTCACTATCCCCATGCACCTTTAAACACTTAATTCCATGTTTCCTCGTCCATTCCAACCCTTGAATAAGACCTTCATATTCTGATGTGTTATTAGTGCACGAAAATGCAAACCTAAAGGCTGCATAATATCTTTCAACTCTTGGGGAAACCAATAATTCACCCCCACCAGTGCCATGCCTGCTCCTTAAGCCATCAAAATACATTTCCCAGACCTCGTCTTGCTGATCACAATCATTCACTGACCTCTTAACCAAATTAGGCATCACTACATCAGCTTCTTGAAACATGTAGTTACCCATACCAACATCCGACACCAAGTCACTTTCATCACTAGAAGTTTGGCCTGCTGCCCACTCATCTAAAAGTATATCAGGAATATCACCAATAGCAATGCGAGGATCAAAAATAGTAGCATGCTCGTCTTGTTCAAAAATTATGCAAATGGAATTTATTGCACTGGGTATATAGGGTTCTATATTGTCTTTTGCAAGTAACTCAGACTTAATGGTTACTTTAGTTCCATACCTAGTATGAAACAACATGTGAGACCAATCAGACGAAAGGTATCCCCCTATTTTAGCCGTAAACTCTCTTGACAAACATAACCCAAAATACGAAGGAAAATCAGACACATAAATATCTTGGGAAATTGAAAAATTAGGGCAAGCATGCAGAGTTAAGCTAGCATCTTTGATAAGACCCACTGTATTAATAGATGAGCCATCCAACTGGACTACTCCTTTCTCTAAAGGTTCATACTTTAAACCTAACTGATCAGCTACTTTCTTGGGCATCACAAAATAGGTAGCACCACTATCTACCATACAATTGTGCACTAAATTTTTTCCAATAATCAATGAAACATAGAATGGAGGAGGTCTCGCGTTCTTACCTTGAATTGTAGATTCCTTTTGGCTACTGGGATTAGCAACTTTCCCTTGATCATCATTATCCATTACGACCTTTTGGGAATCAACAGCAACTTGTTTAGGATTTGTATCTTTAAATAATGCTTCTTTAAGTATATCAACCTATCCAAGAATGCTTAAGGAGTCCCACATGGTCATATTCACGTTCATCTTCTTCAAACTATCCACAATGTTGTAAGGTACAGTTAAAGGTACCTTCTGATGTACTTTAGTAGCAGCTGATTCTTTATTCTTATGAGGCTACTCATTGATTGGTAAGACAATAGTTCTTTTCGGTACATTTAGAATAGGTGTGGATGATGCTTCTATAGTTGTAGGCCCCTCATTTTTATCACCTAATTGCTCCACCTCTAGAGCTCTTTTCTTAGCTCGTGTATTGGTTGCAATTATTGAATCAACATCACAAAACTCTTCACTTTGCCAATTTAAAAATGCAGTCTCATTAAAATGTATATCCGACTGTTGTTCAAGCATATTAACAGGTGCATCTGGTTGTAGACTGACAGCATTTTGGACCATAAATGCCTGATTAACTACCCCATTTGAGTATGAGGCTGGGTTATGTGCTTGATTACATGAATAACACCATTCATTTTCTATCACAAAGTTATTCAGGGCTAGAACCATATCTTTCACTAGATTTACAACATTAAGAGGAGTTGGATTATAAGATTAGAATGGTCTTTGATTAACATTTTTCCTCTGATAAGCACCTTGATAGGGTTGCCTATTTTGCTGATACTGATATCCCTAGTTTTGATAAGACCGATTTGCATTCTGACCTTGCTGTTGGTTATGCAGTTAAAAATTCGGCCTTGCCCCTTGATACTGTTTCTTCATGTTGATCAACTCATTTCCCATAGTCTATAAAATACTTTCTATCTTCTGCTGACTAGACTTGATCTCTTACAATTCACTTGATGGTCCTGCAACTAACACTCCTTGACTCAAAGTAATGGGTAATGCTGGAACAACAGGTAAAGGGGCTAAAGATGACATCTGCAATGACATATTTGATTGAATTTCAGGGAAGTAGGGCATAGGTGGCCTAGGTGCTAACTTGCCTGCTTGAATGAGGTTATTTTCTGCCTTAATAGCTATACTATAAGCCTGAGGTAAAGAAGTACCCCCAATGGACTGTATCATGACTGAGATATCACTATTTAAACTTTTCAAATAGTACAAAAATGCATAATTAGCAGAAGGCCTTACCGTAGCAGGTATTCTGTTCCAAGTATTTTGAAATCGGATATTGAAATCCACCATTTGTTCTTGTGGGGCTCTTTTAATGGTTGTTAACTGCTCTACCAAAGATAGGTGATCAAATTTTTCCTCAAAATATTTGGTAAATTCATCACCAAGCTCATCCCATGTTCTTATAAAACCCACTGACAAGCCTCTAAACCATTCCAATGCCTTCTTCTTGAAAGATGCAGCCAGTAGTCTCACAACTACATTTTCTTGTGTCACATGATGCACATTGCACAATGCTGCCACATCTCTGATATGTTCAAAAGGTGTCACTTTTCCTTCTCCAGTAAACTTTGGTAACCCTTTTAATGTTGCCAATGGAATGTCATCATGTTGTGCTAGATTAAGGGGACTACCCTAGTTGAACGGTACAAAAGTAAAGGCCCTTGGTGTTGCCATTGAGTTGGAATGCGTTGGTATGCTTGCTGAAGTAGAACTTGAACTTGGTTGAGAAGTATTTGCTGTAGCAGAAATACTATTTCTTGAACAATAGATAGCCCCAAATGAGGAGGCAAAAAGTTTTGTTCTAAGAGTAGGAGATGTTGAACGCCTAACTAGAGGGTCTATTCTTCTTCTCCTTTCGTATGAAAACAGTGCCTTGTCACTAACACTAGGTGGTATTGACTGAACTCTAAGAGAAGGAACAATCCTTTTGAGAGTTATCCCTTTTCTTCTTGGAGGAGATAAATGCAAAAACTCTACAACTTTTAAACTTCTGGTTTCTATTTTTCTCATATAAACAAACACATTGATCCTTTCCTCCACACAGAGTCGCCAGATATGCTTAAAAATGACCTCTAAAAGGCTATTAGCTCACTGTCAGCACATCAAAACAACAAGACTTAGGAATTTTACTTCTGACTCAGTCCCACCAGGCGTGCCAAAAATTGTTATCTCCTAGAAATGCACCCTATGCAAAGTTATGGAAAACTGAGCTTTCTAGAGAAACATGGGATCATTTCAAGGTTGTGGGTCACCTAGAGTTCAAATGAACCTCCAGAGAATGTTGAATTCCTTAAATGGTATCACCTAAACTACTAATCTTTGTAAGGAAAAGGGAGAAGGAGTGCATGAAAATGAAAGTTAAATCCTATGGTGATACACCAAATTTGCTCAAACATGTACAACTACTTAACACACAGTTTTCAATCAACTAATAAAAGTTGATATGCACAACTCAATACTCATATGATACTGCATAAACATTTCATAAGAAAGCTACGATACATACAGTCCTAGAAGGATGATAAGTTCTCCTCACAACTAAAAACTATTTGCATCACCAGCATAACCTATAACCTGCAATATACATATCTCCTCTGCTTAAAAGTGCCATTAATGAGACATATTAACAAGGAATAAGAAAAACTCACATGTAAATTTATCAATCATCAAATGCACTCAATGAAACAGATAACTGAGAAAGCATAAATTTTTTTCTTTATTGATCTCCAAAGGTGAAACTCTACCATACAATGTCTGTAAATGAGTTACAAAACTTAGTATTCTCCTCTAAGGATTGATAGAAGTCACGAAGCAAAAAATATGCAAGTAACAACTGTTTACAAAATGAGGCAAAAATTCCATATATACGAAAACTAAAAAGTATCTACTCCCTTGTTTTTTAGGGTTTACAAAAATATTAGTTTTTTTAGAAGGGTCGACCCTTAGATCTTTTGAAAATAAAGTTAATACATTCAATGTACATCCCTGTGTCTATGTCGGTGTGAAGGATTGCCCTTAAGAGAAGTCTTCAGATCTTTTACAACCACAACATTAACTTCTAGCCTCTGTGTCCACTCTCGAACTTCCATTAGAGCCGCCTTGAATGCCCTGAAGCATTATCATAAATGTTGCTCTACCTTTGCCAGCAGACATCCCAGCTATCTTTGGGACTCATAGCTTCTTCCCCCTATTTCAGATCTTTCTTCAAGTTGATTCCCTCACAAGAAAGACAACATCGAATGTTCCCTATTGCTAGACCTCCATTTAGACAACACCACTGCCTTCAAACCAATTCATCATCCTTGATCCCAGAGTAGATCCATATTGCTCACATTCCGTTGATTTTCCTCACAAGGATAGTCACAACAGTCAAACTACCCATGGTCTGTCTCTAGTTCCTTCTGATTGGTTGAATTCATGCCACGTATATTCCAGACGGTCAAACGTCACTTTATTAGAATCGCATGTCGGTGAGACACTAATTGTGTCTCCCCGATGCGAGTATACCTCATAAGATGGTCGACAGGACATACGACGGTTGGCAAGACTTCATAGCGAGTGGCCAAAGTCATATCGATATCCACAGTGGTCGTCGAGACAATCGCTATCGGCCAGATATCATAGCGAGTCCTCAAGGGTTGTACTACTGCATGGCTCCTATTAGCACAACATCCGCATTCGACAATACATCTTTCAGTTGAAAGGACCTCATTCTGAGGCCTCCTTGTTTTGGCAAGAGCTTATCAGGTCCACCACCTCATGTCAAAAAGACTTCTCTCCGAGGCCTCCTTGTTTCAGTGAGAGCTTATCTCATTTCGGGGGGACTTTGCTCGGTCGGCGAGACCTTTCACCGAGCTCAAAACTTTACACTGACATTGTTTCACTTTGGCAAGAGTCCACCCTATTGGTGAGACTTTACCCCTTCGCTACCCCCTATCACCGAGACTCTACTTGGTCGCCGAGACATTACGGTGAACTCCTTTCTTTCGTCGAGACTTCCTCTTGTCGGCCAGACCTTTCGCCGAACTCCCTTCTTTCGGCGACACTAGCCCTATGCAATGGTCGACGAGACCTTAGCAGTCGGGGAGACATATAAAAAACCCACGGCGAATAAAATGTCTAGCTGATCGGTGGATCCGAAATGAATATAACACACTACCAGTTGGCAAGACATCTGAAAGGTCCCAAAGACTTTCTTCCTCAGGAGTTTTATGCCAAATCTGACTGAGGCAGGGCTTTCCAATAGACTTGTGAAATAGCATCAGGTGAAGGCCTTCCCAATTCCCAATGAAATCCGAACACTTGCACGCTGGGCTCAACCCTTATGGGAGCCACATTTAATCCATGTGACAAATTTAAAACATAATCCCCTGATTGAGCTCGTAGGTAAAAATTGGGTAACAGGGTCCTACTTATCAAACCTCTCTATTAATCTTTTAGTAAACACAACATAAGACGTTATTTGTGCATGCCCCATGGTCACCATTTTGTTGTACCGCCATTCATGTGCAATCCCATCTAGATGTATGGAGGCATATTGTATAGATTCCAACTATGGCATGGGGTTTAATGTGAAGTAGGTGTCCAATTTTTGAACCCAAGCTCTCGATGTCATCTTTCCTGAACCATCAAAATACGAAAGATTAAGCTTCCCAACCTTGCTACGCAAATCATGATGTTGATCCATGTTACCCTTGTTGGGTGTATGCTTCATTCTGAGATCAATGTACTCTCTAAGTGATATATCCATCTAAAACCCAAGCCTTGCAACCATCCAATCCCGTCTAAATTGTTCATGTTGTTCTACCATACTTAGCTCAATGTCATGTGGAGCATCTACTCTAGGCGGAAAAATGGGCATAAGGGGTCATGCCATTGCTCCCCCATTATGTTGATTAATAGCTCTACGCGACCCTATGCCATTACCTTGTCCCATCTAATCCATCCTCTATCTCAACTGAGCTAACTGTTGATTGATTTCTTCAACCTGTTGGGCTACTCTCCCTTTCCCTTTAATTAAAGCATCTAATAATAACATCATCCTATCTGGTGGTGTCTCCTATCTCTCACCTTCTCCCCTATCGCCCACATTTTTAGAACTAGATGACTCTACTGAATGATTTTTTGATCTAGATGTCCCAACTGAAAGAGTTTTTGATCTAGATGACTCACCAAATAATTGCCAATGCTCCCAAAAACTCTCTTCTTTATTCCTAACCCTCTCTTGATATCTCCTTTCCCTATCACTAATGCTCATGAATTAAGTGTACCCACTGGATGGCAAGATCATATTAGCTTTGATACCACTATAATGATTGACCCCTAATTTTTTCTCCAAGTTTTATGTTTGTTGTTTGAAAGCTTTTGAGAATTTTTTTGCTTGATATTTCATGTGTCATTCATGGTATAATCATGCCAATCAATAGATAGCATAAATGCATAAAAAAACACAAGAACTTGCTTGAAAAATAACACTTTTAGTAATGATATTGATAAGATTTAAGTAGCAAAAAATTATATCAAAATTTATTAGACTTTAACAACTAAAACAACTTTAAAGAATAACTTATTTTCAGACTTGGAAAGCATTATAAAACAACAATACTGGAGCTTCAACCACCAACAAGTTGGAATTGAGTATGAATAGAAAACTCCACTTTTCTCAAATCCTAACCTAGATTCATTTTCAGACCACAATAATTGCCCAAATTTTACCTATACAACAATAGGTTCAAACCTAGAAATCACCCCAAACGTGGTGTCTCAAGAAGGGAAATTTTCCTTAAAAAATTCAGGTTTCACTTGATAAATACAAATGAATACTCAAACTTAGGCACCTTGACAAGAGGAATCTAAATCACCAATACCCATTTTGTACAACAAATTGATAATTAGTTATGAGTCAAAAACTAGGTTCAGTCCCTATCAAAAAGAGCCCAAAAATATCTAAAAATCATCACCAAACCCACTCCAAACCATACCAAAATGAAGCAATGCTTCCACAAGCCAAAATATAAATGACGCACATAAAAAATACTCAAAAATCCTCATTCTAAATGTTTGAATCTACAACAATGAAGCTTTGAATGTGATCCCTAGATGGAACCGCACCTCGATCAGCTAGGGCAAGTCTTGCACTACCGAGACCAACTCTCAATGCCAAGGGTTTTCATCCTCAACTCTTGTTCTTAGACCTCTGGAAGAAATCTGACAACATCTCCTTGTGCAACAAAATCAACATGAAGAAATGAGGCTTCAAAATGAGCTTATAAAGCCTCAATAAGAAATTAGGATGAAATTAGGTTTGAATACAACTCTCTCAAAAATACTATGCCCCTTTTTGCTATGACTTTTCATTTAAAATTACATTTTAAACTTTATTCTCACCCCCTATGCATCCTCCTCTTATCCAACATTCTAACATAATTTTGTTGCTTTAAAATAACTTAAAGTCATTCCCTTAGGCACAAAGGTGCAACTCATGTTCCCTCTGACCCTTAACTTAAAGTTATAAACTAACTTTATTTAATTCACTTTCAAGAGAAGAAATGCAATATTAAAATTATCAAACCTTTGCAATCCAATGCCTCAATTGAGATAACACTGTCAGAAGTAGCCTAACCAAGTCCAGCTTCCCAAAATAGACTTATTATTTATAGTAAGTACTAAAAATAGTAAAAACACCAAAGATTCAAGCTAGAATGATAATAGATATGCCAATGGGCTTACTGTAGATAGTAAGCACTAGACTAGTCCCCTGCTAAAAATAGAAAGTCCTCTAGAACTTTGAAAACCCAACATAAAAAAGTGGAATTGAGTTCCCTTACCAGAATTGTTTAGCCTAAAATAACTCTAGAATAGGCTAAAGGTCATAAGCACTACTCAGAGGCTAGGAGGGGACATTACATTAACATGAAGAATTTTCCATGCCATGAGTTGTGATTGAGCATCAACTTTAGAATGCCAGATGTGGGAGCTTAGTTTGTTCCATTTAGCACAATTAAATCTACAATTCCATTTAAGATTAAGTCAAGGGGCAAGAGAAATAGGGGGCAAGAGTTGCCAACAGACAATCTTGAGAGGAAAGCGTCGAAAGCTGTGGTTATGGGCCATTTCTAGTCTTTGAAGAAGTTATCACGACAAGATGTAGATAGAAGACACAATAGCTCCAAGGTAATAAGTTGTTGAATTTTTAGAACATCTTTGGTGGCTGGGGAAAGTTTGAATTGGGCTTTGAGATGTTACCAAGACTTCCAAGTAAAAATATTAGAGTCCCACAAATCCCGAAACACTTGGATGCCTTTTCTAAACAAGTATCTTCCTTTAAGGTTTTTCATCTTTGCAAGAGGAGTATTATTTTGTTGAACCAACCGATTCCACCAAATGGAAGAAGATGTAAAACTTAGACCATGACAAAGATTGATCATAATAAGATAGTCTTTGTGAAGCCGTCTTCCAAGCAGTCCAGATGGTGATAAATGGGGCCTGGAACCATGAGTCTTAAAGAAGGGAGCCATAAGAAGCTTGTCCCTCCAATTAACCAAGTCCCAAGAGTGACCAACTATAGCAGTTTGTATTTGGTGGTGCACCAAATGTCTCCAAGGAGAATCCCCATCCAAGGCCCTAATAATCCATTTAGTAGTAAGACAAATTCCTTGAGTGAGAGGGTCATTGACTCCCAACCCCCCCTTGTCTTTTGGCTGAATACAATGGATCCATGAGGAAGTAGGAAAACCTTTTTAATTTCCCCACTAAGCCTAAAGGAAACTCCTAATTAGTTGTGGAAGTTGCTTATAGCATTTTTTTAAGGGAGCCAACAAGAAGAAATGTATACATGACTGGCCAAAATGATTTTTTTGGCAACTTGAATTCATCTAGCTAGAGATAAAAAATAGTTGGTCCAATTTAAAAGCTTGCATTTGATTTTGGATAAGAACCAATTCCACATATCTTTGAGAGAGACCCCTATGCCATAGGGAATACCAAGGTATCTTGTTATAACACCATGCTTAACTTCACACCATTTAGTAGGTATCCAAGGTGGTCGAGGGTGGAGTGTGTCATAAAAAATATATTTTATACATAGCTAACTTGGAGCCAGAGATGGAACAAAATAGGTCCAAAATATCAAGAGTGTTAGCCACCTCATCAACATAATTACAGATGAACAACATGTTGTCATTAGAAAAAGTGAGAATTGAGAGCTTTAGCCTTTAGCATTGCTAGGAAGAGAGATAACTTGGATAAGTTTGGTGGATTGTGCATGCTGAAAAAGATAACCAAGAGCATCAACATCAAGAACATAAAGAAATGGTGCAAGGAGGCAGCCTTGGCCTATGGATTTCTATAAGGGGAATTGGGATGAAAGGACACCATTAATAGAAATTTTGGCATTAGCATCCATGAAAAACATGTTGATATGGTTATGAATTTTGGGACAATCACTTGGGTGACGGGCTTGAGTCTCCTAGCTAGAGCTTTAGCAATGACTTTATAGGAGGTGTTGAGGAGGGTAATAGGACTCCAACGACTAATAGTGTCTTCATCTTTTCCTTTAGGGATAAGTTTGATTAGACCCTGATTTATAATAGCACCCAAGGAACCAATATCAATGCCCTCAAGGTAAACATTATAGAAGTCCTCTCTAATATTGGGCCAAAGTGCTCTATAAAATTCAACCTATAAACCATCAATTCTCGAGCTTTTTTCCAGGGCCATACTATGCAAGGCTTCATCAATCTCTTCAATAGAAAGAAGGTGAACAAGGAATTTATTGTAATCAAGATCTATTCTTTTAGGAATGCAACCAACAACACTTTCTTCAAGGATAGGAAGAAGAGGATCCTTTGCTAATTCATCTAAAAAAAGGTTTTTAAAGTGGTCATAAAAGGTTTGCATAATATCATCATGGTTGGTTTGTAAGGTTCCATTTGCATATTTAATAGTAGAAATGTGTTCCATTTTATGCTTATGTTGGAGATAATGAAAGAAGAATTTTGATCCATGATCACCATCCTTAATCCATTGCAGTCGAGCTCACACTTGAGCACCTTTGCTTTTATATGCAACCATTTGATGAAGAGCATTCTCAACATTAGCAACAGATTGATGTAAGGAAATATTATGGGGATTAGAAGCCAACAAGGTATGACCATGCTCTAATTGACCTTTGAGAGATTTCTCAATTCTGCGACGTTAAGCAGAAACCCTTCAACCATAATCTCAAAGAAAGGTGACACAATTAGCTATGGTTTGCTCCCACCAGCTAATCCAACAATCTTGTTGAGGTTTAGGCTCAACATTCCAAGAATCTAAGAGGCCATCAATACAATCCTAGTTTTTAAGATGGGAAATATTCAACTTGTAAGGTAGATCATGGCAAGGAGCAGTGTGGGTGGAGAGAGAAAGGGTGGTGAGGATGGGAAGGTGGTAAGACAAGGTGACAGATAGGTCCAACAAAACAAGTCGACCAACATGTGAAGGCTAACTTAGGTAGTTAGGGGAGATATAAAATTGATCTAGCCTGCTCAATTTACTATGGGATCCTTCACAACAGTTGCTCCAAGAGAACCGGTGGAACATTTAGAGGCTAGAATTTCCTTAAATGGGATCATGCACTCCAAGAGAGCTTCAGGTCAAGGTCTAAGCATCAAATTTAAAATGGGAAAGGTGAGCATAATTTTCCTAGCTATGGTCTAAAGGATGTTCAACCATATTAAAGTAACCCCCTAACACCCATTCAACATTGGGAAGGTGAATACAGAGCCACTCCCAAAGGGTAGTTTTATCAGGAGGAGAATTGAGAGCATAAATAGAACAAAATCCCACCAACAAACCATTCAAAAGGATAGTAGCCCAAACATTGGGATGACTAGGATTTGAGCTAGAAGCCAGTAAATGCTTAGTTAGCCACGAGGCTAGGCCTAACACCACACCCCCACCACCATCACTATGGTTGGTATGGAAGAATTGGGTATTATGCCAAATGGAAGCAAGGGTAGCATCCAATCAAACAACAACTTTCACTTCTTGAAGCATGAGCACATCAGTCTAATTATTGTGAATAGAATGTTTGACATGAAATTTAAGAGCAAGGATTGTCAAGCCCCATACATTCCAAGATAAAATGTTGCACTTCATTATATAGCAGCAAGGAGAATTTCTTCATCTTCCTGCAACACACTAAACTAGTTCCTTGGAGAGTCGAATTGCATATCCATAGAGTGGTCTTATTGAGATTGATCAATGGATTCTAGCTATGGCATTGTTCTAATAGGTCTATTGGGTTGAGAGTTAGGGATGGAATTAGAAGCCTCCTTTCTTCTTTTAAAAGCTCTAGACGAAGAACCAATCATTGTATCTTTGAAAGACTTGGTATCAGATGAAGGGAAGGGTTGATGAGGTGAAGAGGGAGCGGGGTGAGAGGGGTGGGGCTTAGTGGAGGATGGGGGGCTATTTGGGAGAAGGGGTGTGAGTTAAGGGGATAGGTTTTTGTGGATCTTCACCAATAGAAGACATAACAAAGTGCTGAAAATATGCATGATATTTTGGTGGTCTAGGTTTACGGAAAGAGCATGCATGAATGAGGTGTCCTTCCTTTCGACAATAAAAACAAGCATTGGGTTTGTCAAGATAGTTAATACGTTGTTCAAACTCAAATCCAGGTCCAACCAATTTAATAGAGTTAGGAAGTGGCTATGTTAAATCCATCTCAATAGAAGCTCAAGGATGAGAGTGAAGGCTAGCCCATTTATCAGTGTTGTTTGCACCATAAAACCCTACCCAATTGAGCTGCAATGTCTTGCAAGAACAAGTGGAAGGAAAGATTGAGGAAAGGAAATTCCACCCACATAGGATACTTAGATTTGGTTATTCCTTCAAGATGGAAGTCAATATCCCAAGCTTGAACAAACAAATTTCACCACCGATAATCCAAGACCCATATTGTAACACGATGCAAGCAATGTTGGGTCACAAAAAGTGCACATGACATACCCTTTGCCCAAACCCCTAAATGATTCTATAATCCATCCTTTTAGCTCCCAGTTATTATGGGCCCATTTAAAGAAATCATTTTCGAATGGAATACCTTGGAGGAAAAAAAAAACTATTTTTGCTTTGTAGTCAAGAATAACATCAACAATATCATATGGTAAGTTGAAGGAAATAATGATACCTTCCATTTGACTACCATTGATTTCAATGCTTTGTGAAGGTTGTGTTGGCGGCAATGAGGCATGAAGACAGTTTTCTTGTAACATTAGCATAGAGTCTAAAACGTGAAACTAGGGTTTTTAAGCTTGAACGATCCAAAATTTGGTTGGTTCCCTTCTACTCAACACTGTGGCAAAATTTCCTAAGTTGGAGCACCTGCCTCCTACTGAGGGACCTACAACAGTGGTTTCTGCACTCAAAATTAAATTGAAGAATACAAAAAAGAAAGCTAGAGAATGTGGTGGCTTTGAAACAAAAAAATCTTTAGCTCCAATGGACCTCCCTATGATAGAGGTGGATCCCCAAAACACTTTCTCATTTGGTCAATGACCTAGTGGTCCAACCTAGCCATTGACTGAGTTAATGATTAAAAGGCCAGTACCTTTAATCTTATCCTTCTTTTCTAGAACACTTTCCTTCACACAACTTTCAGAATTAGCAGAAGTAGATTCATCTTTTATAGCCAAAAACAAGCATTCATCATCATCTTCATAATTAGATTCATCATTAGAAATACCATCTTCTTTAACATAGTAACTTCTCTTAATCATCTTTCCTTTGTTCTCCTTACTATTATTGTTCAAAACTCTATTTGGACATCTTGAAGCATAATAACCTATATTTCCATAGCTAAAACATTTGAAAGGTAGTTTACCTTTGTACTTACTAGTGCCCTTTTTCTCTTACAAAGTTAGCTTCCACATCATCAAGATCTTCTCCATCTGAATCTTCAACCTTTTATGATTTTCCAGCCCTAAAAAAAGTCTCCACTTTTGTACCATTTTTCAAACCATGTTTTCTCATTTCAAATGAAGTTAGTGTACCCAACAACTGATCTCTAGAATAAGTATTAAAATTTGCAACTTCCTCAATAGCAGATACATTTTCACTGTAAGAATCAAGAAGATATATGAGAACTTTCTTTACCACTCTAGGTTCTTTGACTTGTGCACCAAGACCTCTCATCACACTTATCGGCTCATCAACCCTCTACATGTAGATTGTAATTTTTTCATCTTCATAAATTCTTATCATGGATATGGTGGCAAAAATGGAAAATACAATTCCTTCTAAATATATTAAATTGAAGAAGTTTCTTGAATCATTTTGGTATATAAGTGGAATGGGTAAATTAAATGATTTAAAAATTATTAGACTAGTCTATTTATCAAACTTTTTTTTCCAAACCTTGATCTCTTTGGAATCCTCTCCTCTTATTAGTATTTGGGTAGGCAATACTATTGTAATGAGTTTTGTTTTTTCTTGTTAGTTCCTGTGATGGAACTATAGCGAAGGCCAAGTCTGTAATTAGTCATTAATATTGTATATATGAGCCAATCAAAATTGATAATTTTATTTTCACTAATTATATTTGAATTTTTCTAATGTAAAATGTGTGATATTTAACTTTTATAATTTTCAAAATCATTTTTATCATAGTATCATTGGTTAAAAAAACTAAGGTGATGAGGATGACTTTTGGGAAGAGAGCATAATCTTTTTGTTTTACAATTTTATTGGCTTTTGTTGTGGCATATAACTGCCACTTAATGCATGATATTAGGAAGTACAATGATTATATCAAAGTTAAAATCAATTTATTATAAAAACTTTTCAAAAACAAAATGCAAAGAAAGTATTGGATATGAAGTTTTGTAAAAATCATTTACCTTTTATGAAACAAAAATGTCATTCACAAAACTCCTAAATTTGGTGAAAGGTAAAATTAAACTCATGAAATATTTTTTTAACATCTCACTTACAATGCAAAAGATAATTAAATAAATATAGATATTTTTATATATTTTTTTAAAATTATTATTATAGTAAGTAACTAGTGGTTAATATCATTGCCTAAAAGATAACCTAAGTAAAATGCAAAAAAAATATTGTTCTTTTTTTGGATTGAATAAATTTTTACCCCTCTTTTAGTTAAAAAAAGAGTAAGTACCTAGTGGTTAATATTGTATATTTAAGCCAATCAAAATTGATAATTTTTTTCTAATGTAAAATTTGTGATATTTAATTTTTATAATTTTTAAAATCATTTTTGTTAAATATCATTGGCTAAAAAAAACTAAGGCAATGAGGAGACTTTTGCAAGGTGAGCACAATCTTTTTGTTTTACAATTCTATTGACTTTTGTTGTGGCAATTTATTTGCCACTTAATGCTTGATATCTCAAAGTACAATGATTATAGCAAAGTTAAAATAAATTTATTATAAAAACTTTTCAAAAAGAGTTACAAATAACGATTTAAATAAAATCTTTATTGGCAAAAAGATCTTTTAACCTAAGTAAAATGCAAAGAAAGTATTGGATATTAAAGAGTAGTTTTAAAATATTTGTGTACTCACCAAAGAAAAATAAATAGAAAAGAAGCAATACTGCAACAAAGGTACTTTCTTTATGTGAATTGAAATTTATTGCAGAAGTATTTTATTATATAATAACTTCTTATTATGGTGTAACTTCAGTTTAAACCTGGTGATATTTACTATGCTGTTAATTGTTTTTTCTTTGTTATAATTTTTTTTGCATAGCAAAATATTTGAATAGCTAATTGAAATTAATATTATAATGTAGGCTCACGTTAAAGATAACAGTTATATTGTAAGGAAGTTGAAGACAACTGTTACAATCTAAGGTTAGTAAATAAATAGACTTTCTTTGTAATGAAAGCTAAAATTTTAATTTATCTATTTTTAATAAATATTTGTGGCTTTAAACTCTATTGCATGGGTATGCATATGGCCTAGAGATCTTGTTTTAGATAATTTTTTAGCCAATCTTAAATCTAAGGCACTCTTTGAAGGCCCAACTAGTCTTGTCAAATTGGGGGCAATTGCAAGAAAAGGCTAAAAAACCATTTTCCCAAGCAAGCAAGTTGAAGTTGTAAGGGAGAGGAGCCGATCATGGGATAGGGTCCAATCACTGGTATAGATATGGACACCCTGGGGGCCCACTTTTGGACAATAAAAGTGTCAATAAATTTACACTTAGTATCCAACTACCAATCCCTTCAATTCAAAAATTACACAAATTGACCAATCATGTAACGCCACATCAACATACCAATATTATATGACTTAGTTACCCACTATCGGTCCATCACTTTTTTTGGCTCTTTTTTTGTGGTTTTTGAAAAGCGCCCCCAAAACATGGAAAATGTGCTCGAATTTTCCCCCAAAAAAAGTTACATACTGCCAGCTCGAAAGAAGCCGACTCAGACTCTGATGACGTGGCCCAGAGGGTCGAAGTTAGCCTTCCCACGATAGGGCCCTCTCCCTTATTGATACAACAAAAAAATAAAAATAAAAATTGAAGTTGTACAACATGTGCACTGTACAATACTCTGCTTTTTTTAATAATAATAAAAAATATTAAAATGCAGAGTTCCTTGCAACACATTGTCTGTAGGCGAGGGGCGAAGTTGGAAGAATATGGGGAGACGGAAATCGACGGTTTGGCTCTTTATAGCCTCCATAATAGTGGTGATTGTGCCGGCCCTGCCAGTTGATGGAGTCACCAATGGACCAGACGGTAGAGTGCATTCAACTCTTACCACTTATTTATTTAGAAAAATAGAATTACTTACCATGTTAGGCCGTTATTTTTGCTGGGTGTTATCAAAATCACTTTGAGATTCTCATTTTTCGGCTATTTAATGCATACCCCTAATGAAGCACAAATCAGGGAGGTCTAAATTCGAGGGTAAGAGCGGACAAACATAGAATCTTTTACAATCACTTTTGCCAAATAGAACTGTTCTTGTTTCTTCGAACCTGATAGATAGACTTTACCTTGCCATTAGGCAAACGCTCTTGGAATTTTGACACTCACATTATTATGAACATAATCCCTTGAAAATCCAAAATATAGAATTTTAAGGAAACTAATGTTTACATATTTGTAAGCCTTTTTCTTTGTCGATGTCCTATGGTTGGTTTTAATTTTCTAGTCACTGGTAATTGTACAGTAGGATTTTGTAGGGATTTTCTTCAGAGCGATTACACTTTAAAGGCTTCTATCATACAAAATTTTCTTTTTCCATTAGTATTATCAAATTCTTATTAATTCATACATTAGCAAAACCAACGATGAGTCTTCAATAAAGTCATAATATCTCTTATATATAAACTCTACTCCCTTATACCTAGGAGGTTCAACCCTCTGTGATGCTTCCCACCTTTCTGCCAATCTTTCACCTTCCAACATTCTAACCACTTCAGACATCTTGGGACAGTGACCAGGGTGAAATTGAGTACAGAGCAATGCCACTTGCAATATTTTCTCAAGTTCAACTCTATCATAATTGGTTTTCAGATCTTTGTTTACCAGAACGTCTAACTTCTTCTCTTGATGCAATTTTTTGACCTACCCAACGTACACCAGAAGACAGCAGGACAAATTTAGGATCCGTCTTAGTGATGCTATTTGTGATCATTTTATAATATGTTTAGGAAAGCAAATTTAAAGTCCCTTGTCACACTAGACATGTTGTGGCTTAACCAAAAACCATATATACTTACCCAATCCAGCATCGCTCCTTTCTGGTTTGTCGCCTTGCCAAAATCCAAAGCTTTTTGACCAGTAACAAGTTCTAGTAATAGTATGCCAAAGCCAAATACATCAGTTTTCTCAGAAGATTGCCCTGTCGAAAGATATTCTGGAGCAATGTGCCCAACGGTGCCCCTAACAGCTGTAGTCACATGTGAATCCCTGTGGTCTAGAAGCTTTGCTAGACCAAAGTCACCTACAATAGCTTCAAAATATTCATCTAGTAAGATGTTTGCTGCTTTTACATCTCGGTGAGTTATCTTGGGATCACACTGCTTGTGCAAATATAGGAGTCCCCTTGTAGCTCCCAGGGCTATCCTCTTCCTTGTAGCCCAATCCAATGCAGGCCTTCCATAAATGCGATCTGTCAGTTTACAATATCCAAATTAGTTTGTTATAGAACCAAATTGTGCCCTAGCAATAATCTATATCAAAATCCAAGGTTCTATTAACAAAATATAATGCAAAACGAAATAGAAAACCCATATAAAGTAGATTTTATGCCCTGTTGGCCCCCTTCTGCTCTACCCTTAACATTTGGAGACATTGAAAGGCAGGATATAAGAGAAGGATTTAGCCTCTCAGTCGAGAGGCCACGCTCCCATTAATCATGTATGGATAAACCAAGAGCCTTTCTGTGGAGGTCATGCAAAAACCAGACAGTTTCAATAAATTTCTGTGTACAACCAAACTGATCATTTCCACTTCTGTCTGAAATTGAACTTCTCCACCTGCAGTACTAGCATCCTTCAGTCATTTTACAGCTACATGAGTGCCATCTTGCAGGAATCCTTTGTAAACATTTCCAAAGCCTTCTGAACCCAGAATATTCTTGCTATTAAAATGATCGGTAGCAATCTGGAGTTCTTTGAATTGGAATCTCTTCAAATGTCCCAAGCAAACCTCTGGATCGTGCTGCTCTACAAGTTCACATCTATTTTGAATCAGAAACCTCCCTGGTGCTTAAATATAATAACCTGAATAGCTAATAAAACAAATTGGCAATATGAGAGCTTATAAAATTGATGGTATGAGAGATTGAACACATACCATTTACATCAAAGAAAACCTGTTGATTGTGCCTTTATCTCCACCACAAGAAAAGCCTAATTCCAAAACCCATTACACATAAAAAGCCCAGACTTACACCGAAAGATTCTGCCACCTTATGTTTTCTAGAATCTCCAGCTGGTACCATACCTATAAAAGGGCTATTGAAGTAAAGGAAAAGAACCCAAAATATACAGTGTGAAAGAAGCATAAATCACCTCACCTTATGATGAATTCACAGTGAAAACCATGGGTGCTGGAGACTCTCCAAGCCAATTATGCATTGTACCTCCATATAGCAAAGGATTCCCTCTGATACTGTGAAATTTCAAACACCCAAACCCCAATATATTCAGTACTTCAATATATATAATAGCTATCTTTTAATGCACAAGTTCATTTACATGATAAACATGACTCAAAGATATCATAAGAAGAAAGGTTGCTCGTACATGATAGTTCGAGCATGAGTCCTGGGCTCTGAGCCACTCGGATTATTGTAGGACAAATCCCTGAAAATGGGGCATGTGAGTAAATACTAAAATAAAACCCTAGCATAGAGAAGCACCCAAATGGAAAATAAAAGATGAATAAAGACTAGGGTCATACAGAAATGACATGCTAGAGATGTTGGCTAGTGATGTAGGAAACGGTCCAAAAAGACTATTGTTGTTCAGTCTCCTATTTTGCAACAAATCAACACAGGGAAAAACGTCATTAGCCATTATCACACCTATACCCATGAAATAAAAAGGGATTTTTGTGATACTCACAAGTAGTTGAGATTCTTCAGCTGACCCAGTGAAGTAGGTATCACATCGCTGAGTTGATTGTTGGAGAGGTCTAGTGTCTCAAGCTTTTCCAGCTGCCCTAATTCTTCATGAAGTGGTCCTGATATTGCATTGTTCTGCAGAAGCCTACATAAAATGTAAAAAAATTAGCGCATTCATCTCATAGATTAATTGTTTCGGCATGAATTTTAGAAAGCGATCTCTTGCTTTTTCGTTCATAAAAATCAGTCTAGACTGACACAAATATTGTTCTATATTCCCAGTCAAACATGAAAGTTCTCCTTCCATTACCATTATGTTATTTCAATTGAATGGACTAAATGATGTATAAGACGGGGTAAAGTTTTTTGTATCAGTTTAAAAACGATTACAGAAAAAAAGGAGGCATAGATATGTTTAGAGGTGCTCTGCATCAGCTAGTCTTGTTAGTCACTCTGTTCAAGGGTAGAAGATAAATGTTTGTTTACTTACACAGTCTGAAGATTGGTGAGGCTTTTTATGCCATCAGAAAATGGGCCTGCTAAGCCTTGGCTGGGGGTTCCCTGTCGCATGAAACACACATGAAAATCAGTCCCTGTGATCTTAATACTACACGGTAATAGTACCCATCTCTGAAGTACACTTGTAGTTGTAACAATAAACCCAACAATGAAAAATGATCTGAAATTGAAAGGGCATAGTAGGTTTCTCACAAGGCAGTGACAGAGTTATTAGCTGAGCATGTAATCATACTGCAACTACAAGGGTCTACAGAAGTCGCATCCTAGTTGTCCAATGCATTATGTGGGTCATACGACATACTCTTAATTCTAAACATAGCAACAACTGCAACACAAATAATAGCACAGTTTGACTGTAGAATATAGTCTGTGATTTTCCTTATGAAATTATGAATTATAAGGATTCTATAAGATTGTTTAAACTTTGAGTACCTAACCATGGAGTAATTTGACACCTTCGATCAAATAAATATTCGAGAGTGTTGTTTCAAAACAAACTTTATGTAGATGCATTTTCTCAAAAAGAGGAAAATCTTGCTTCCTCGAGAATTAGGCAACTTGCTAAGGCAATCTTCCACATCTTTGGCATCGCTCCAACTATGCAATTGAGCTTTAATGAGATTAGAATTTCCATTTGGAAGGTTGCACATTGGATACCTGAAAACATATTTGTATGGTTCAGTGCAACAGAAAATGAAGGTTTATCTAAAATAGTAAAAAGTTTAAACAGTTAACTAGACTGACCCTTTTCTTGGAAGGACATGATTCTCACTCTCCAAATTCAATGAAGGACTAAAATCCCTGAAAATGGGGCATGTGAGTGTTGATGTAAGTAGCGGCGGGAGATCTCTTTCTCCCCTATATATATTCAAAATATTTTCTAAGAGGCCAACTAAACTAAAGAGACACATTGTTTTGTAAAGGAGACCGACCCTACATGAAAGAACACCTTGATGTGTATATAGAGGATTCACTTTCATTTGGCATCCAATAATTATTATTATTATCAAGTGGAGTTCGCATCAGCAGGAGTTCAATTTTATATACAGCAGATTGACTTGAGAAGAAGTTCGACATTTATCATTAGTATTGTGTATATCTTGCATCTAGAGAGGTGCTATTATCATTGCATCAGATTGGCCTAGTGTTTGGCCATGTTGTAAAGCAGACTTCTGCTCCTTTAAACTCAATATATAAGAGAGATATTGTGGCTGGGTTTTTCTCCCTCAGGAAGGAGGGTTTTCCCAGGATAAATTATGTGTTCTATTGTTCATGTGATGTTCATTATTCTATGTTTTCTGCTTATTAATTTCTGATCCTAAAACTAACATGGTATCAGAACGGGTCTAGGAAAAGATCTGATCAGATTTGTTTAAGCAGTCCAGACAATCTGAGCTTGACTACAGAAAATTCAGGAAACCGATAAGGGTAGCATGTTGGGAAACTAAATAACTTTGGAGAAGGTTTGATGGTATCACATTATTGAATATTCGGTGCAGAATAATTAATCTTCAGGCTCGGGATTGATAAAAGGAATTGAAGGCATACTTGGAGAAAGTCGTGTAAATTAAATTCTGATGGCTTCAGATTTTTAAATTGATGTGTTCGACTTCTAAGTTGAGGGCAGCTAAATTAATAACCAAATCTTTATCCTTGGTGTGAGTCGAAGCTTTTATTTGAAGACTATTTCTGTTAGAACTTGTGCGGCTCTCTTTTTGCCGTTTTTTTAAAGTATGGTGCCCATGGAATGTTCAATATCTATTCGGGATATCTGACGGGTTTTATTCTCCCTCCTGATGGATTTCGCTACAGGTGTGAGTAACGAAAATTCTCTTTTCTGGAAAAGATGGTTACTTGTGGCTCTGTATTGTATTGAAATAAAAATATTGATTTAAGGAGTGTCTGGAGACGGTTATTTGGTGAAGACTATATTTTTTATTGCTAGCGGCTAAGAAATAAAGTTTTGAATGAAACGACATCTACGAATTGAAGCGACTCTTTTGTCTATTTCTGGCGTTGGGATTTATATTTATTGAAGACGTGTTTATTCATTGTCTATTTTTGAAGATTGAAAATTAAGACTATGGTGCAGCAGAGAATCGACAAGGAGAGCAATTTTGATTGTGATTGGTTGGTTGCATCAATACCATTCTCTATGTGTGCATGGACTGTGTTGATGATGGCGCCTTGATTCAGTGAGAGGCTTGGTTCTATATGATTGACTGCATAATGTGTCTGAGAAATCTGAGTTAAGTAGATTGTCCTAGTAATCTGTAATGCTGTGATTAGCATTTCCAAAAGCAAAAATTGAGTAAAGACGAAAGAAAGACATAACATAATCAATAAAGAGATAAGCATTATTTGTTTGTGCCCTTGAATAATGTTCATGAATTACTTATGTAGTTAATTCATGCACTAACATTGGAAATAATGAATCATGCATGCTTCTAGCATTAATCTGAATATTTCTCTTTGGGATAGTTTAGTTCTATGAACTATTATTAAACTCTCTAAAATGCTTTTAGGACGAACCGAGAAGCTATAATGTCCCCATTTTGGCCATACACTCTTCTTTTGGATTTAGCCTATTTCCGGAAATCCGTAGGCTAAGCTGAAGTATAAAACTAGGGTTTCCTCTTTCAGATACTGCTCAGTTGGCGTTCAGAGGATGTTGTGCATACTTACTATTTATAGCAGTTTGCTATTTTTAGCAAGTCTATCTTTTGGCAGTATTTATCTAGCAGCAATTCAATCCTTTGCAGTTCAGTGTTCAGTTTGGCTTTCTGATGGTTTTGAAGTTAACTTACTATTTTTGGCATTTACTATTTTTAGTAAGTTCATTTTTGGCAGAAGCATCATCATCAATTTGGTTTAGTTTGGCATTTGTCAGTTTGCTATTTTTAGCAATTCATTAGTTGCAGCTTGGGCATTGTATTTGGTTATCTCCTTGGACTGAGTTTCAGACTTAGTCAATTTTCATGTCTTGAAGTTGTACCCCATGCCTAGGCTTGATGACTTCAAGTTGTTTTAAAGAAGGGGACATAAAGGGGTCAAGTGAGCATTTAATTATTTAATAAATGCTTTATTGTTGCAATATGAAATGGATGCCTAAAAGGGAAGTTGAATGATATTTTATTATTTCAAAAAGTAAAAGGCAAAAGGTGGCGTCCCTTTTGGAAGTTGAAGTGATTCAACTTCTTGGAATTTGAAGAGTTCTTGTTGCTTCATTTGCCAACAAAAGCTTATATATTGCTGCTGTTTGAAGAGCTTGGGATCGAATATGTTTATGCTAATGTTATGCTGTCAAAATGACAACTTGTTTAATACTTCGAGGGATGCTTACCTCCTAGTTCCAATCCAATTTCGTGTTTGAAAGACAACACCTAATTGGTCTTTTTGCTGCTTCTCAATCAGACTAGCAGATTGTGCTTCAAAGTTGGTGTATTTTGGTGAGAATTTCAGTTTTAATGTTGCTAGTGTATACACAGCTGAAGGTGTTTTTCATTTACAGCTTTTGATGTGAATTTATTTTGGTTATGGGTATTTGATCCTTGCAATTCTATGCTAATGGCGATCATATTTGGAGAATTTCAGAATTTAATTCCAAGTATTTGATTTTTAGCAAGAGAAATCGCCCCTCTTGAGGGCCGTACCATCTTGAGAGTGCTTTGGGATTCGTGCAAAATAATATCTTGAGTTTTGATGCAGTTTTGTGGTTTGAGTTTGGGCGCCTATCCTCCAAAGAGACTTTGCATTTCGTTTCATTCAATTCAGAGGTATATTGAAGGAGTTGTGATCATTTTTATGAGTTTGCTGTTTGCTGATAGACATTTCCAGATTGCAGATTTTTATATCAGACTTGTTAGTTTTTGATATAATGCTGGTTTGAGCTTCAATTCTTCATCTTATATCATTGTAAATGTTAGAGGAAGTGATACTCTAACTGTTTAATGTTCTTGGAAGATTATCTATTCTATTTGCAGCTGTTCTTATTCTTTGTAAAGCTAGTTAGTAGTACTAACAGCTCTTCCTTTACTTGCTGCAATTTTATATCTGTTTTACACTCCCACAATTGAGTGGTTGAGTTTTAGAATAAACTTATATCTTGTTTGTAATTTCCCCCCACGTTATAAGTGGTTGTGTGGACAGTATTCCCCCCACATAATAAGTGGAAGAGTGGATTTAAAGGCTGGCTTGCCGCCTAATTGTTGTAAACTCACCCACTGAATAAGTGGAGTATTCCCACCGCTTGTGGATGCCTGCACCAGCAGATGAATTGTACTTTCAGCTCTGTTTATGCCTAACGATCCTCTGACCATATATCACCTCGCCCACATTGGGATCTTGGTGAACATTCTTGGTTAGAGTTATCTTCTTTGCTGGTTTACATTTTGGAGCTAACGCTAATTAGTGTTTGGTTGCTGATTTGAATGTTAATTTTGAAAAAAAAATTACGGGGAATATTTTAGTGGTATCAGAGCCAAGATCTTGCCATCCTGTGAATAAGACAGAGTCAGTTGACAAATGAGTGATAGAGAAATCAGATTCTTCACCTAAGTTCAGTGGTATCAGAGCAGAAGTTCCTGCCATCCTGTTGGGAAGAACCGAAAATTAGTGTTGCCACAATGGACATCAACAGATTTGTCGAACAGTTCAGGAGGGAATGTGAACATGATGCTTCCATATTCCGTGCAGAATATCAGAGTATGTCAGATGAGTTCAAGAATGATGTTTCTTTTGACTGCTACTTGAATTGTGTGTTGATTAGGTATCCTGAAAAAGTTGGTGTGGTCAATTACATCAAGAATAAAATTAAAAGAGAAGCAGAACTTGCCATGGTTGAAGAAACAAGGAAGGAAGAGGCAAAAGGATCTGTTTGTGGTTTGCAGCCCACAAGTAAGCAAATTGAAAAGAAAAATCAGTCAATTAGTGTTGAAGAAGACACAAGCAAGGTGCACATTTTGGTTCAAAATGAAAGTGGGCTTGATGAAGATACC
Organism: Sequoia sempervirens; assembly: GCA_007258455.2. Taxonomy (NCBI): domain Eukaryota; kingdom Viridiplantae; phylum Streptophyta; class Pinopsida; order Cupressales; family Cupressaceae; genus Sequoia; species Sequoia sempervirens. Next base: position 487,865,870 of record VDFB02281492.1, read on the forward strand.
TTGGCAAATGAGGAGATTAAGTTAGAGTCCCAAAATACATCCCTAGACTTGCATGGGATGGGAAATAATGAAGATTATTATGGTAAGAAGATCATTACAGCAGTCTTGAGTCCTAATAAGGATTCAAGCAATGAAGATCTCGAGACAAATGGCTTCTCAAAAGATGCTGGTGGAACAGTTGTGTGGGATAAGTACGTTGAAGAAGAGCAAGATGAAGCAAATACTAATGGTGTCTTTGAACCAGCTTATGACTATTACGAAAGTGAGGTTGTTGATGGTGATTCCGATGTGTTTTTATCTCCTCTTGTTGAAGATTTAATGAAGCATAATTCTCTACTTTATGCTGAGCCAATTCCATATGAAGAATTAATGACAAGTGTCCAAGAAGACTTCTTTGGTATGTATGTGGGCATGTAGCGCTCGGAAAATTAAGAGTGTTTTCAATCCGTTCAAATCAGTATAAAAGGGAAATTAAGAGTATTTTCAATTTATTCAAATCATTATAAAAGATTTCCAAGTAATCAACATTGTTCATAACACTTCCGAATGAGCTTAATAAAAGAGAATTTAAATTGCATTTCATGTATAATAATAATATCAATGTAATGTATCAAGTTTATACAAAGCATAAGTATTTCAATGACTTTTCTCCTATACATATATTCAACCATACTTGGAAAAAATCAACAATTCCAATAGAAACATCTTTTCTATGCTAAGTCATAAAACTTTAATTCCTTAAATCAATGTTACATTAGATACTTTCAAATCATACTTCTATTTCAAAGTTTCAACAAAGAATGTCAATTACATATACATTTACAATGGGCTTCACAAGCCAATCCTGAATAATACACAAGTACATTAATACCAAATAAAACTCGGAACCACCAACCGCCGTGACACCATCGGTCTGCTTGCAAGCTGGGGCCAAGAATGTGATTCAGGTGCCTTTTCCGCCCAACCACGAAGTCCATGACTTCCCCGGGTTCCTTCCTAACTCGAAGGAATCCCCGGCCCTGCATAAAGGAGCCTAGCAACCCGAAACAGTAAAACAGGAGGGAACTCTCGATGCGTGCCTGATGCCTATATGCATTTCTAACATGAGAAATAAACACATTTCTTGCAACAGGAGGTGGCAGAGACTCAAATACATATATGTTTCTAGGCTTTTAAAACAAACCCATCTATTTCAATGGTACAAGTGCTTGGCCAAGCAAAAATAATACAAGTAATGGTAGTTTAGAAAAGGTAATACTACCGTCTCTGTTGGTCCACCTTCGGCACCCTGTCCCGGAAGTTACCACAAGTAAAGTATGAATAAATACCAAAGCAGAAAGTTGTGCATTTTCTGACATGTTTCATACATTCAATTAATTCTAAAAAGAATTTCAAATGTGAATTTCAGAACATCCTTTGAAAGCAAGATTGTAAATTCAGTAGTAAGATTTCGTTTACTCTTTTGAGAGTACTCCTTTTCTGGTTTGGATAAAAGCTCTGTTTTAAAGAAGAACATGTATGTCATAATACTTTTCAGTGCACAATTAGAAAGAAAGATTTAATTAATTTGTTTGAATGAAACAGTGTTTTCTGTTTTCAGTATGTACTTCTATTCTTTCCAAGTTCAGGCTGACTGATAGTGTAATACCCAATTTTAATACAGGTTTCAGAGTATTAATAATATACTGAAACAGTGCAATTTATTCAGAATATCAGAGGTTTGAAAGATAATCTTGCATTCAATTTTTATGTTGTATTCCTTTACTCAGGATTGTACTACTGTAGGTAAGTATATGACAAGGTAATCAAGATGATTTTCAGTTTACATGGTTCTCAGAGACAATTCTATTCTTGTTCCAGGTTTAACATTTCTGAGATATTTGTGATATTTAACAGAATTCATACCACTTTCTGGAAATGATTTTCCTGTTTCAACTTGCATTTTGGTATGTATATGCATGGATAATATAAATATATATATATATATATACATATACAGCTAAGTGTGTATATATATATATATATATATGTATGTAAAAATTCATATACAGCTGAGTGTAAATTTTGAAGAAAGAAAATACTGGTTTTTTTTATGACTGTTCAAAAGTTCTCTGGCCGTGCACACAGAATATAAACATTTTACAGGGTTTCCTTACTGGCATTGAGCAACATAAGGGCTCAGGGAAGCCCTTGCCCCTCCCATGGGGAGGGGGCGGGCTGTGAGGGGCTCGCGCCTCCTCCACAGGCCGCGGCCTGTGGAGGGCGCGAGCCTCCCACAGTGCCGCGTCCTTCCCATGGGGAGGACAAGGGATTAAATCCCTTCCTCATTCCTATGGATAACAATTTCAAAACTCAAAATAAGAAGACATTTCGTCCAGTATATCTGCATTCGAATTTATCTCAAAGGCATTTTGAATTTATTTCAGATGACAGGGTTTTTATGCAGTCATTATATGCATATATATATATATATGTATATATGCACGGGAATTCAGATTCCTGTGCATATATATATGTATATATATATATATGTTTATATATATTTCCAATTATAATTGAGAGCAGTTTAATAAATTGCAGATTTTGTAATAGAATGAAACCCTAATTCTGGAAGAAAAGATTGGGTATTCTATATTGCAACAATGAAAAGTAAACTATTACCCAGATGCAGAAACGAAATTGGAAAAGATTTCTCAGTTGTTTGTACTCATATCATGGAATGATGCATTTCATTCCTTCAATTTCCTTACTGCAATTTTTAAATTAAATGAAGGCAAAGTATGAAAAGAACCTGGCAATTTTCTTCTTCAGAGCAGATGCCCAGTAATACCTTCTTGTCGCCTATTTTCCAGAGCTCTCGGATATGACTGAATGGAAGTTCTCTTTTCTCTCTTAAAGCTCTATTCCTCTTTTCGAGGATCATGCAAAGTATTTCCAGATGACAGATAAAATTCTCATGCAAATTCTAAGGATTGCCACATGCCAACAGCATTGTTGGTTTTAAGATAAAATTTCCAGAGCCCAATGTTCTCTCGGGCTGTTCATTCCTTTTTATTTTGGGAAAAAAAAATAACCATAAGCAAACAGAAATATTTCCCTTTTATATAAACCAATTATTTCATTATATGCAAACATAATACTTTTACTTTATTATTTGTTTTGTTTTATTTCTTTAATTTCCTATATATTATATCTCTTTTAAAATCAGGTTTTCTTTCCTTTTTATTGCACAAGGATAAATTAAAATAGAATAAACCATATTCTTTTCATAATTTTTAAGGTTAATTAAACTATATTTTAATTTTGCTCTGCTAATCAATTTCAAACAATCATATTGAAAACAAACATGACCTAATGCAGCTACATGTTTTTAAGTGGTGTGTGCGTAATCGAGAGCTTCTCCTCTTTTACCCTGTCGGGAAGCTAACCTTCTTTTCCTCAATCACACTCTTGGCCTTCGATCACCTGCAACTCAAATGCACTCAGGCGTGCAAAAACGAAAGTGTATTAGTAACCAATGTAGAAATATAAATTTAAACAATAATTAAATCAACATTCCTATTTTATATAAAATGCACTCATAATTCTGAAAGAAAACAATTATTTTTCTACATTCTTATACATCAAAGCATTGTAGTATATTATATTGCTCTAACACGTATCATAATTCGTATATTAAATCCCATAAAGTCATGGTCAAACATTATCAAAATAAGTCATGGTCAAAATAGCATCAAAGTAAGTCATGGTCAAAATAGCATCAAAGTATGAGACGTGACATCCTTCCCCTCTTGGGAAGAGACATCGTCTCGATGTCTAAAAGCAAGTTACATAACAAAATTGAGATATTAGTACTTCGTAAGTCTCCATAAAAGAAAATATAAATATGCTAAGGTCTTGTTGTGACCTTTTCACACATCGCCCCATCGCCAATGGGGACCCCCAGTTGCCTGTTAGTTTTTAGGGTTCTGTCTCCTTGCAACGGTTTCGTGAGGTCATCATTATGAGAGTTTCAAGTCAGTTTGCCGAGAGTTACCCAAGCCAAGTCAATAATTCATGCTTGAATCAGTGCGTAGACGTCATGGAAGCGCTCAGAAGGCCCAGGAAACGAAGATCGACTGTGAATTCGGCCAATTCTGAGACTTCCTATTTTTTAGGAAAAGTTGCTTTTTCGATTTTTCATTTTTGGCATTTTTGGACCAAACAACATTCCCTATTTTTTAGGGTTTGCTTTTTCTATTTTTAGAAAGTTTCTATTTTCGGAAAGTTTCTATTTTTTGGAAAGTTTCTTTTTCTTAGAAAGGTCCCGAGTTCTGAAAACGCACTCAGAAGTTCGAAAAACTTGATAGAACTCTCAGAAAATCAAAGTAAAAAAATTGAAAAATTATTGAAAAATTTGGAAAAAAAACAATTCAAAAAGCATGAAAAATCAGACCAGAAACATTCAAATTCTGGAAAATCAGGTCAAAACCAGTCAGATCTAAGGATGAAATCATAAAAAAAAATCAGTTCTTAAATGGTGAAATTTGTGAAAAATTGGTTCAAGTCAGAAATTCGCCATGGAAGAAGGATGAAGGAAGGATGAAGTTTGTGAAAATCTGGAAGTCATGTAGTTCGCCCAGTAGTAAAGAGGAATATCCTAAAGACCTATGAAGCCCGCCCTTGATATCCTTGCCTTCTCCAAAGTCCGCCATCCTTGCCCTTGCATCCTTCAAAGTCCGCCATGCATCTTGAGGACATCCTAATCCCTCCTAAAGTCCGCCATCTTCAAGGAAGGACGTCCAAACAGCCTTCAAAGTCCGCCTTGACTTGGAGACTCGTCCAAAGAAGCTCTAAAGTCCGCCCTTGAAAGGTGGGACTTGGCTGAAGACATTGAAAGTCCACCTAGGCATATAAGATGAAGGAAAATCAAAAATTTTGCTAAGTGTTGATGCCCAGCCAAGTGAAATTTCGAAATTTAGCTAAGTATGAAAGCTTAAAGCGGTGGAAAACTGATTTTTCTTGGAGACAAATGCTAAAATATTAAGGAAATCCGCCCTAGAAAAGAGGGACATCCAAAAGAGGCTTGTCCAAAATGATTATGAAGTCCGCCATACACTTATAGGAGGTTAGCAAGGTGCTAAAGACGTCCATGATACTTGTCCAAGAAGCTAAGAAAGTCCGCCTAAGTAGATGAAAGGATAAAAGAATGATTTTTGGCTAAGTATTAATGCCTAGTCCAAGGAAAACGTTCGAAAATTTGCCTAAGTATAGAAGCTAAAAGATGAAAAATGAAGATTCTGGCTAGGAAGTATGACACTTTCGAGAGGTCAAATGCCAAGTTTGAAAGGACACGTGCTAAAGAAGATCAGGATGTGGCTAAGAACTAAACGGAATGTGCCTAACTCAAAGGTAGAAAAGAGGTAAAATTTGCCTAAGTATGGAGAAAATGTTGAGAAATTGTCAACTTTGGCCAAAGTAAAATGCACAAGGCAAGGGGAAAGGAAGCATCGTCCTTAGCCAGAAGGAGGAAGAATATGTCAGACATCAAGGAAATTCGCCCGATGAAGACATCCGGACAAGGATTTTTCCTAGAAAAATTCGACTAAGCAAGAGAATATTTGACTTTGGCAGAGCAAAATAAGCTTAAAATCTCGCCTCGGCAAAGAAAAATAGGGATCTGGCAATAAAATCTTCGACGGAATGGCTTAAATTTTGGTTTGGCTAGACGAAATTGAGGATGAAATTGGAAGATACACTCTTAGCCAAGAAAAATGGAAGGAAAAATCGAAATAGCCATGGGTCCAAAATGAACGGGTTGGAATTAATTAAAATATTTTTAATATTTTAATAATTAATTTTCAACTATTTGGAAATTAAAAATGCCTTGGACAAAATCAAATTTGCCAGACGAGAATTGGAAGAAAATAAAGTACGCCAGGCAGAGATAAAATCCGACAAGAAAAATTAAATTCGCCATGAATTTAATTAAATATTTAATGTTTATTTGAAAAATTCGAAAAATCAAAGATAAACATTAAATAAAAAATCAAATTTTTTGAAGATCAGTGGGATTTGCTTGGATAAGCTCGAGACTGATTCTTGTCGAAGCATAAAAGGAAACTTGCCTGTTTAATCAAAAGAAAATAAATCGAGATCGAGAAAGAATATGGCAGTTGCTAAATTGAATTCAATCCTTCAGCATTATAATGAGTTTCAACAACTCATTTTTCCACACACGGCTGAAGAGAAATTTATTCTTTCTCGAAATTATCAGGCAATTAATTGGTCAACAGGCAAAGTCGAATTTTCCCAGAGAGAGAAGCAGTGTTATGCTGAAGAATTTTTCGCAGAAAAAAAGAAAGAGATTTATTCAAAGCTGAAATTCTTCTGTGAAGAAGGGCGCACTTCTTCTTCTAAAAATCAGATTTTTAAATCTGATTTGCATTTAACGGTTCTTCACTGAGGTTTGATGTTCGGACAAATGAATTTGCTATCTCTTTCATGTACTTTCATCTTGACGAAGTTCTGGCAGAATTTTCAACTCCATCCAATTTGCTTTCAGCTTGCTTTTTCGCAATATTTTAATTATTTAAACAGCTGAAAGTAAATTTTCGAATCCAAGGCACGAGATTTAATTATTTTTAAAAATCTTTATATTAATGTTAATTTTATGACTGCAGGTTGACGATCACGGCAGGCGAACCATCAAAGAAGCTGAAAATGAAGTTTGCCAGCAAGGGTGCTCAGAAAGAGACCAAAGTCATTTCAAAGTGGAAGAATGTCGTGGACACTGATCTCGGGCACGTCGACTTTGATGAATTCAAGAAAAGAGTGTACGGGCAAAAGGGACTCCCCACAGCAATAGCCAGACGGATGGTCAGAAACATAATATTTCAAGCAGCTGGATTCCCACCGGCAATGGATTGTGCGGAGTTGATGGTGGAGTGTGCTCTCCACTATGACGCTCAGAAGAGACAGATCATCGCACCTGATGGAAGAGTCTTGGCACACTTGGGCGAAGTGTCAATCCAGGAGACCTTTGGCATCCCCGAACATTCACGAACGGTCTATAAGACCAAGGAAGAAGCTAAAAGATTATATGACAGTCAGCCAGATTTGTGTGCCACAACAGTCAACAAGGTGTGGATGGACAAGCCGAAGCCATCAATCAAGAAGTTGCCCAAGAGGCCTCGCCGAACGGACTTCAAGGAAGATTTTGGGGATATTGTGCTAATGCTGAACAGAATAGCTGGCAATCCGCAGGGCGCCTTCTTCGAGAGCTGGATGTACTATTTTATAGATGAGATCACCTCTGGGGTCAAAATGTTCAACTGGTCGCGGATGATAAGTGACAACCTTCATGAGCAACTGATCAACCTCGAAGAGACCAAGTCTTTTCATATGAGTTCATATGTGATATACCTGTTGGCCAGATCATACAAGTATCCAGGATTGATCTGCAAGGGCAAAATTGGCAACGGGGAGAACGAAGCTCAGGCCTTACGACTGTTATCCTCAGCTCCAATTGAAGGAGAAGACTCACTTCAGGAGGGTACATGACGCCTTCCTGATGCACATTACCCGAAAGCTTCAAGGAGGGGTGCATCAAAGGCTGAGCCATGAAGCGAAAAGTCTTATCAGTAAATACGGGTCTTGGTTCATCCAGTTCCCTAAATTCACATATGTCAGGATCCAGGGATTTACTGGAAATCCCTATAAATTGCCCATCTATCCGACAAATCGGATGATATTGCTCGAAGTTTTGAGACAGTTGGAAGAGTATCAGAATATTCAGAGGCCATCCAAGAAGGCGTCCGTCACATTCCCATTCTTCATCGGGAATATGTTAGAATATTGTCCATCAGCACAGGCAGCTGAAAGTGCAAGATTGGAGATCCAGTGGTATCCTTTCACGGCTTACAAGTCCAGGGTCAACTATGACCCACATCATAACATTCGGACAGTGGAAGGGAGAAAGTACAAGCACAGGATGGAACTGGAAGATTTCTGGGCAAATGCTGCCGATGAGTATGAGGTCAGGCGGAAAATGTGGTCCAGGATGCCACTAGATTTCATGAGGACAATTGAGTTCTGCCGAGTGCCTGACCAGCTACAAGATGATGGAAACCACGTCCAGCCACGCTTTGAGGAAAGCCGACCTCTCCCTCCAGTGAAATGGTCAGAACCAGAGCACGCAGACCTAGCCACCCTAATGAGGCCAGTGACTAAATATTCTCAGTGGTGGGTTGATTATCATGCCCAAGAATTGAGACAGAAAGGAATCACGCTCACATATGACCTGTTGAGCGAATCAGAGTCATATTCTTCTAATGCTAGTGCATCCCATCAGGACTTGGCTGGGATCGGAGAGAAAAGGAAGGAAATAATGCCAAGTGCTGACCCTGTTTCCAAGAGGCATAAAGGAGAACCTGCTCGGTCAACGGTATCCAGGAATATTGACGAGTTGGTGGCTACTATTGACGATTCCTTGGTAGAAATGCTTGAACCTCCTGCAGCTCAGGAAATAAATGATGAACCTATTCAGCTAGATGATGAGGAGCTTGCGTCACCAACAGGCACAGAGATCTTAGGTTCAGACAATGAGATCAAAGCACGGAACAATGACTTCGAGGAGGGAATGATTTCTGCTCTCCAGAGTGGTTGTTGGAAAGAATGAAGATCCAGGTACCTGCAGAAGCCCAGGAAGAGGAGGATGATACTGCCGATTTCTTGGCAAGATTAGAACAAGTCGCCATCAAGAAGCCTGCTAAGAAGTTCTCTACCATTCAGAGGAATGAGACAGGCAACTGTTCCGTGCATATTGCAGTACCTACGGTGGACATGCCACAGGACGAGATCACTCCTCAGGAGTATGCTATAACCACCGTTGACCTTGGCCCGACCTCGAAAGGTCAAGAAGTAGAGGAGTTAGATAATTCCGTCTCGACCATCAAAGCGAGACTGGAGAAAGAAGTGGCTAAGAAGAAGGAGTATAAGAAAGAGGTTGAACGTCTTAAGGAATATATTCAACATTTGACCCAGCCACTTGATCAGGGCAATGCGACTGTTCCTCCTCTCCTCAATTCATCACAGGAGGTGACCAAGGAAGTCGAGCATGGGATGGTAACGGCCAGGGAAGCTCAAGACTGGATGGCAAGTGAAGGCACAAAAGCGGCCTTGTTCATGGAGAAGTTGGCACTTGCTTATGGACGAACTTCTTCATTTCTTTCCAGGTTGATGGATATGGCAGAGGCATGGGAAAGTATCCCGGATATGCAGGAAAGGCTTATTCCAAGCCTTAGAATCTTGAAGAGCACTCCGAGAGAGGAGTTGGTGGATAAAAGAGTGATTGCTGCAGGGGCAGCATATGATTTCAATCACTGGTTTTGGGCAGTGACCATACGAGAAGTCTTGGAGAAGGCAAAAGTAGATGGGCTTGGAATTGAAGAACAGGTCAAGAAAATCCAGGAGAAGATTTACATGACAACTACAGAGGTGTTCGACCGTGAGATCATCCGGGAGAACGACATGCAGCTGGAGAAATTGAAGCATAAAGTTCAAGAAACTTTCTTCTCGACCACTGGACCATTTTTGAGACAGGACTTTGCGAGAGTGGCAAGATTCTCATCCATTCGAAAGGATTTTGAGAAGCAGGAGGCAGATTGGGAAGGTACTTTTGCTAAATGTGCTGAGAAGTTGGACGGACTTGAATTCCGGATCAGCATGTTGCCACCTGTCACAATGGAGGAAGTCATTGCCGTAGTGTCCAGATTCGCCAAGCACAATGCTACTCAGATGGATAAGGACGCCTCTCCTAGTTTATAGCTAGAACTGCCACTTTTCTGATTGATTTCTAGTTGATGACTCTTGTTATTTTGGGAAACCCTAATTAGGGTTTGGTTGTAATAATCTTGGCCGTTAATCTTGTTTTAATCTTGGCCCTTCATTTCATTTTTGAAGCTCTATTTAAACTATTGTCCTCTCACTCTCATTTGTGTGGAGACAGAATATGTGAATTGTCGCATTGAGACTATTTTAAATGATAAAAGCTCTTGAGCATGATTTTCCTTGAATAACTTCTTATTGTTGAATAGTAAGCGAGGTTGCATATTATCTTCCGCCATAGATTAAAGTTAAAGTTAGATTAAGTAGAATTTGCTTTAAAAGTTGGTTAATTAAATGAGAGATTGATCATATTGATTCAATGGTGAAGTGTAGCTCATACTTTCTTCGAATGGATGATTTGCATTCGATGCGTAAAGTTAGCCTGAGCTCTTAATTGTGGAAACTTAACTTCAGCCTCATTCGAGGTTTGAAAATTATTCTCACAACCCCTTGAAGATTGCACCCATTTTGCGTATGTTGTCCTGCAGGAGGCGAAACAAAGTGTGGTTTATTCCCTTCACCGAATCTTTATTGTCTCTTGAGTTCTTAGGCTTAGACTAGATTCTCCTAAACCCTATCCTTTTGCCTTTTTTTTTGAGATCCACAATTGAAAGTCCTGATTGAGAGCCTTTAACAATAAATTTCCTAAGTCCTGAACTTGCGAAGATTTTACGTAAGTCCCCTTGTTTATTACCAGCATATCACAACAGCCATTGAGCTTATCCACACGTCGAGACCCGACTAAAGAAACCTTGGAATCGCCATATGATCTTCTCACAATCTTAGCATACGCGGTGGTTTTTCAAGAGAGGATAGAGTGTCTTTGGGCATTTTATTCTGATGTTTGGTGTGTCATAAAACACGCATCAACAGGTCTCAAATGAGGAAAGATTCTATCTATATCCTCAGCATTTTCCCAGGTGGCATTATCCACCAAATACTGGTCCCATTGGACCCTGTATTGCATAATGTCTCTATTACGCAACTTAACGTTGCGCTCTTCCAAAATCCTGACGGGTTCCACCTGTATCACCCCTGGGTCCTGACCTGCAATGCACGCCAATCAAGGATATGAGCAATATCTGGATGGTAAGGCTTAAGTACTGAAACATGAAATACATTATGTATCCGGGATAGAGCTGGTGGCAGAGCAAGCCTGTAAGCAACTGGATTCACCACCTCCAAAACATCAAAAGGGCCAACAAACCTAGGAGCCAACTTAGAGTTCTTGCCAAAAGAGATTGAACTCTTATGCGGCCGAACCCTCAAAAAGACCTTATCCCCTGCAAAGAACTGCCTAAAGCTCTGGTTCTTATCTGCTAGACTTTTCTGTCTATCTGCAGCCTGCTTCAACTTTTCCTTAATGATTTTCATTTGGTCTTCCATTTCTCTAAGCATCTCAAGGCCAATCACCACCCTGTCTTCTACTCTGTCCCAACTAATGGGTGTCCGACATTTACGTCCATAAAGGGCTTCAAAAGGTGCCATGCCCAAAGAAGCATGGTAGGAGTTGTTGTAAGCAAACTCCACCAAAGGCAAATACTCCTCCCACTTATATTGCTGTTCCATACAGTACATGCGGAGGAGATCTTCTACTACCTGGTTCACCCTCTCTGTCTGACCATCGGTCTGAGGATGATATGCGAAACTGAAATTTAATTTAGTTCCCAGGGAAGAGTTTAATGTGATCCAGAACCTAGAAGTCATTCGAGTGTCTCGATCTGAGATGATCGTCTCTGGCACTCCATGCAACCGGAAGATTTCCTAAACAAATTTTCTTGCTAAAACCATTGATCCATCCTTGAGATTTCCAGGAATGAAATGAGCAACCTTTGTCAATTTATCCACCACAACCAAGATGGTATCATGTCGGTTTTTAGACATTGGTAACCCCTGTATAAAATCCATAGTGATAACCTTCCATTTATACTCTGGTACCCTGTGAGGATATAAGAGTCCTGCCGGATGTACATGCTCAGCTTTGACTTGCTGGCACTCCAAGCATCGGGCTACATGGGACGTAATATCCCTTTTAAGTCCTGGCCAGAAGTACAGTGGCCTAAGTCCTTCCATCATTTTTGTAATACCGGGATGTCCTGAGTATGGTGCATTGTGGAACTCTTCTAGCACCAACTCTCTCAAGTTTGCAGAACTAGGAATGTACATTCGTCCCTGGTATCTCAAAAGTCCATCTGATTCTAACATATAACCCTCATATCGACGATCGGAGGGATTTACCCCAAGGGCTTGTTTCACCTTTTCATAATGTTCATCCCCAAAGGAGGATTGCACTACTTGTTGCCTGAAATCTGATTTTATGGTAACCATGGCTGCAAGGTGCCTCCTTCTACTCAGGGCATTAGCCACTCTGTTCTCCTTACCTTTAATATATTCAATCCCAAAATCATACTCACTCATGAATTCCAGCCATCGCCTTTGTCGGGCATTGAGATTAGGTTGAGTGAAGATATATCTCAATCCTGCATGGTCTGTCTTAAGTTCGAAAGGCTTTCCCAAGAGATAATGTCTCCACATTTGTAAAGCATGGACTATGGCTGCCAATTCTAAGTCATGTGGTGCATAATTTAATTCATGCTGTTTTAACTTCCTTGATTCATAAGCTACCACTTGCCCTTCTTGCATAAGAACTGCTCCTACCCCTTCCCCTGATGCATCAGTAATAACTATAAAATGGCCATTCGGATCTGGCACAACTAGGATGGGTGCGGTAGTGAGTTTCTTCTTAAGCAGCTGAAAAGCTTCCTCACATTTATCGCTCCATTCAAACTTCCTTTCCTTCTTCTGTAGTGCAGTGATGGGTGCTGCAATTGTTGAGAACCCCTGAACAAACTTCCTATAGTATCCTGCAAGTCCCATGAAACTTCGTACTTCAGAGACATTTTGCGGTGCTGGCCAATCCATAATTGCCTTAATCTTCTCTGGGTCCACTCTTACCCCTTTCGCTGAAATCACATGACCTAAATAATGCACTTCGGATTGGAAGAAGGTACATTTAGACATCTTCCCATACAGCTTATGTTCCCTCAGACGCTGCAACACAATCCTCAAATGCTTCTCATGTTCTTCCTCTGACTTAGAATAGATCAAGATATCGTCAAGAAAAATTAGGACAAAATTATCCAAACAATCTCGGAAGACACTATTCATCAGGTTCATAAAAGCTGCAGGAGCATTACTTAGCCCAAATGGTAGCACAGTAAACTCATAGTGCCCATACCTTGTTCTGAAGGCAGTTTTGTGAATGTCTTCTTCCTTCAGTCTCAACTGGTGGTATCCTGATCTTAAATCAATTTTTGAGAATACCTTGGCATCTTTTAGCTGATCAAACAAATCATCGATGCGGGGGAGCATGTATTTATTCTTGATAGTGACCTTGTTAAGCATTCTATAGTCAATGCACAACCTCAAGGTACCATCCTTCTTTTTCACGAAGATGACTGGTGCTCCCCAAGGTGACACGCTTGGCCTAATAAGACCCTGCTTCAGTAATTCTTCTAGTTGGGCCTTAAGCTCAAATAATTCTGTTGTATTCATCCTGTAAGGAGCCTTAGACTGAGGTTCTGCTCCTGGAATCAGATCAATAGAAAAATCAAACACACGCCTAGGCGGAAGCTCAGTCAGCTCAGTAGGAAAAACATCCTCAAATTCTTTCAGAATGGGATGATCATTAATTGAGGATTCTTTCTCATCAAGGTCCTTGACCTTTATTGCAAAGATAGTGCATCCCTTCCGACTTGCCTTTTTCATCGGCATGGCGGATACTTGCCTAAGCTCTAAAGGCTTTTTAATACCACAAAGCTCCACTTGGTTTCCTCGGTCATCAAGACACTTAATTGACTTCTCTTCACAATCCACAAGAGCCTTATGTTCAGAGAGCCAATTTATCCCTAGTATCACATCGTAAGACCCCAACGGTGCAACATACAAGTTCACCTGCGTCTGAAGGTTAGGGAGTTCAAGTTTGCTGAAATACATGCATTGCTCTACCTTCTTCTCTACCCGGTTTCCATACTGAACTTTCCAAGAATTTGCCATAAAACTTGGTCTAACTGATAACTTAGTCAAAATATGAGGATCTATAAAACTATCAGTAGCACCAGTATCAATCAGAACAGAAACAGGGCATCCAAATAATTTACCTGATAACTGGATGGGAGTTGCTTGATAATCTGCTTGGCGATTGTCAACCGCTGCATGAATATGATGTTGATTCCTGTTATTTTGCTTGTTATTTCTCTGAGGGCATACACTGGCGTAATGCTCGCCACCACAGGTATAACAACCTCCACGAGGTGCTTTGGGCTTGTCAGAAAAATCTCTCCTGTTATTATCATTCCTCTTATTGTAGTTGCCCCTCTTGTTGTTATTGTTCCTGTTTCCTTCGTTGCGGTCCTGAGGACTACCATCCCTCTTCAAATTTCTGATTTGCCTATTTTCATTCCCTTGACTGTCCTGTTTGCTCTGTCCACCCTGATTGCTATTACCTTGACGATTCCCTTGGAACTTCTTATTGCCATACTTGGCTTCCCTGCTCTTCTTATAGTTAGCAGCTTGTTGCAACTTGTGTTCCTGTTTGATGGCTAAATCAAAAACTTCATCCATGGTGGCTGGATTATGCAGATCTATTTCATTTCCAATTTGAGGTCTAAGCCCCAAAATAAATTTTCGAACTCGAAATCTCTCATCATGCTGGTATTGGGGTGCGTACTTAAGCAAGTGAGAGAATTTCTCCCAATATTGAGTCACTGTCATGCCACCCTGTATAAGTACCTGGAATTCTGTCATTTTCTTATCAAAATGAGATTGTGGTAACCACCTCTTCCTAAATAGTTGTAGGAACTTATCCCAAGTTACCTTCCCATGCATAAACTGCTTATCCGCCCTTTCATTTTCCCACCAAGTAGCAGCCTCACCGGTGAGTTGATATGAACCCCATTCAGCCTTTGTTTCATCTGATAAATTTCGTAGGGCGAAATACCTCTCCATTTCTATAACCCAAGCTTCTGCCCCATCTCCAAAGGTTTTCCCATCAAACTTCGGAGGAGCGACCTTCTTTAGGTCTTTTCCCAACTCCTCAGCCACCCTATTTAGATTTTCCTCTTTTCTAGGTGGTTCAGCATTTGTTTCTCCATCAGTTTCATTTGTGTTTAATCCTTGATGGCCATCTCGCCTCCCTTGTTCTAATTCTTCAATTCTAGCCCCCTGACTTTGCAGCAAGGCCAAAATTTGATCTAGTTTATCATTGGGACCTCTACGAGATCCACCAATTCGCTGGTACACTCTATTTTCCATTTTAGGTCACCCTGATTAAGACACAACGTCATACGTAGTTAGGCATAGGTCCTAAAGTTGAACCATGCTGCTCTGATACCAAGATGTAGCGCTCGGAAAATTAAGAGTGTTTTCAATCCGTTCAAATCAGTATAAAAGGGAAATTAAGAGTATTTTCAATTTATTCAAATCATTATAAAAGATTTCCAAGTAATCAACATTGTTCATAACACTTCCGAATGAGCTTAATAAAAGAGAATTTAAATTGCATTTCATGTATAATAATAATATCAATGTAATGTATCAAGTTTATACAAAGCATAAGTATTTCAATGACTTTTCTCCTATACATATATTCAACCATACTTGGAAAAATCAACAATTCCAATAGAAACATCTTTTCTATGCTAAGTCATAAAACTTTAATTCCTTAAATCAATGTTACATTAGATACTTTCAAATCATACTTCTATTTCAAAGTTTCAACAAAGAATGTCAATTACATATACATTTACAATGGGCTTCACAAGCCAATCCTGAATAATACACAAGTACATTAATACCAAATAAAACTCGGAACCACCAACCGCCGTGACACCATCGGTCTGCTTGCAAGCTGGGGCCAAGAATGTGATTCAGGTGCCTTTTCCGCCCAACCACGAAGTCCATGACTTCCCCGGGTTCCTTCCTAACTCGAAGGAATCCCCGGCCCTGCATAAAGGAGCCTAGCAACCCGAAACAGTAAAACAGGAGGGAACTCTCGATGCGTGCCTGATGCCTATATGCATTTCTAACATGAGAAATAAACACATTTCTTGCAACAGGAGGTGGCAGAGACTCAAATACATATATGTTTCTAGGCTTTTAAAACAAACCCATCTATTTCAATGGTACAAGTGCTTGGCCAAGCAAAAATAATACAAGTAATGGTAGTTTAGAAAAGGTAATACTACCGTCTCTGTTGGTCCACCTTCGGCACCCTGTCCCGGAAGTTACCACAAGTAAAGTATGAATAAATACCAAAGCAGAAAGTTGTGCATTTTCTGACATGTTTCATACATTCAATTAATTCTAAAAAGAATTTCAAATGTGAATTTCAGAACATCCTTTGAAAGCAAGATTGTAAATTCAGTAGTAAGATTTCGTTTACTCTTTTGAGAGTACTCCTTTTCTGGTTTGGATAAAAGCTCTGTTTTAAAGAAGAACATGTATGTCATAATACTTTTCAGTGCACAATTAGAAAGAAAGATTTAATTAATTTGTTTGAATGAAACAGTGTTTTCTGTTTTCAGTATGTACTTCTATTCTTTCCAAGTTCAGGCTGACTGATAGTGTAATACCCAATTTTAATACAGGTTTCAGAGTATTAATAATATACTGAAACAGTGCAATTTATTCAGAATATCAGAGGTTTGAAAGATAATCTTGCATTCAATTTTTATGTTGTATTCCTTTACTCAGGATTGTACTACTGTAGGTAAGTATATGACAAGGTAATCAAGATGATTTTCAGTTTACATGGTTCTCAGAGACAATTCTGTTCTTGTTCCAGGTTTAACATTTCTGAGATATTTGTGATATTTAACAGAATTCATACCACTTTCTGGAAATGATTTTCCTGTTTCAACTTGCATTTTGGTATGTATATGCATGGATATATATATATATATATATATATATATATACATATACAGCTAAGTGTGTATATATATATATATATATATGTATGTAAAAATTCATATACAGCTGAGTGTAAATTTTGAAGAAAGAAAATACTGGTTTTTTTTTTTATGACTGTTCAAAAGTTCTCTGGCCGTGCACACAGAATATAAACATTTTACAGGGTTTCCTTACTGGCATTGAGCAACATAAGGGCTCAGGGAAGCCCTTGCCCCTCCCATGGGGAGGGGGCGGGCTGTGAGGGGCTCGCGCCTCCTCCACAGGCCGCGGCCTGTGGAGGGCGCGAGCCTCCCACAGTGCCGCGTCCTTCCCATGGGGAGGACAAGGGATTAAATCCCTTCCTCATTCCTATGGATAACAATTTCAAAACTCAAAATAAGAAGACATTTCGTCCAGTATATCTGCATTCGAATTTATCTCAAAGGCATTTTGAATTTATTTCAGATGACAGGGTTTTTATGCAGTCATTATATGCATATATATATATATATGTATATATGCACGGGAATTCAGATTCCTGTGCATATATATATGTATATATATATATATATATGTTTATATATATTTCCAATTATAATTGAGAGCAGTTTAATAAATTGCAGATTTTGTAATAGAATGAAACCCTAATTCTGGAAGAAAAGATTGGGTATTCTATATTGCAACAATGAAAAGTAAACTATTACCCAGATGCAGAAACGAAATTGGAAAAGATTTCTCAGTTGTTTGTACTCATATCATGGAATGATGCATTTCATTCCTTCAATTTCCTTACTGCAATTTTTAAATTAAATGAAGGCAAAGTATGAAAAGAACCTGGCAATTTTCTTCTTCAGAGCAGATGCCCAGTAATACCTTCTTGTCGCCTATTTTCCAGAGCTCTCGGATATGACTGAATGGAAGTTCTCTTTTCTCTCTTAAAGCTCTATTCCTCTTTTCGAGGATCATGCAAAGTATTTCCAGATGACAGATAAAATTCTCATGCAAATTCTAAGGATTGCCACATGCCAACAGCATTGTTGGTTTTAAGATAAAATTTCCAGAGCCCAATGTTCTCTCGGGCTGTTCATTCCTTTTTATTTTGGGAAAAAAAAATAACCATAAGCAAACAGAAATATTTCCCTTTTATATAAACCAATTATTTCATTATATGCAAACATAATACTTTTACTTTATTATTTGTTTTGTTTTATTTCTTTAATTTCCTATATATTATATCTCTTTTAAAATCAGGTTTTCTTTCCTTTTTATTGCACAAGGATAAATTAAAATAGAATAAACCATATTCTTTTCATAATTTTTAAGGTTAATTAAACTATATTTTAATTTTGCTCTGCTAATCAATTTCAAACAATCATATTGAAAACAAACATGACCTAATGCAGCTACATGTTTTTAAGTGGTGTGTGCGTAATCGAGAGCTTCTCCTCTTTTACCCTGTCGGGAAGCTAACCTTCTTTTCCTCAATCACACTCTTGGCCTTCGATCACCTGCAACTCAAATGCACTCAGGCGTACAAAAACGAAAGTGTATTAGTAACCAATGTAGAAATATAAATTTAAACAATAATTAAATCAACATTCCTATTTTATATAAAATGCACTCATAATTCTGAAAGAAAACAATTATTTTTCTACATTCTTATACATCAAAGCATTGTAGTATATTATATTGCTCTAACACGTATCATAATTCGTATATTAAATCCCATAAAGTCATGGTCAAACATTATCAAAATAAGTCATGGTCAAAATAGCATCAAAGTAAGTCATGGTCAAAATAGCATCAAAGTATGAGACGTGACAGGGCACTAATGATAAAATCAGCAACACATCTACTCAAGATAATTTCATTGAAGAAAAGAATGACAAAATATTCAAAGCAACCAGCTTTGATGATTCTTTAATCCGATATAATGCTAGTGACTTGGGTGGTAGTGGGTTTGATTATCAAACTACATCTGTGGAGAAAGTTATAGATGAAGATTTCAGTTCAAGTGGGTTGAAGAGTGACTCATTCAAAGAGTCAATAGTTCAAGAGGAGCATGATGATCTCTTTCCTATTGATCATTGCAATCAAACCTTTCACATTTGGGATCCGGGTGCGATGTCACCAAGGTATGATAAAGAACCGGAGTGGGATAAATTCCCCTTTGATCCTGATGAGGTTCAAAAATCAGTTTGCAATAAAAGTAATGAAGTGATTTTTGGAGGAGAAGTTGCAGCAATGGCTAATGAGAATGTGATTTCTTATGTTGAAGAGAAGAATGTTTTAAAATCAGCAAATGATGTGGATGCCTTTCAAAATTACGCACAAGAAGAGTATGAGAACTTGAAAGGTCAAGATAGAGGTACTAATTTGTTTGAAGAAGTTGTTGACAAGCCTTCGATTCAGGAGTTATGCAGTGATAAGATTAGAAAGGAGGCTGATTTTGAAAATCATGTCAAGGAAAACAAATCAGAAAAATTGATGTTTGATGAGCATAGCTTCTTTGCTGATTGGGATCAAGGGCCTAAAGAGCTGCAAGTTTTGAAGGATAATTTATTGGTTTCAGAAGAGAAGATTGTTAAAGTGTTATCAAGATTTGATAGCACATATCACTTCATTGAGGAACTTTGCTGGAAGTTTCAATTTGAAGAGAAACTAAATGGAGTTAAAGATGGAGACTCTCTTTCCAAGATGCAATCTATCAAAGAGGCATTGGAATCCATAAAGTCAGATTATTTGCATTTGCTCTCAGATAGGGATAATGCTATTAAGTTTGCAGAGGAGACCTATGATGCCTACCAAGAGAAGGAGGAAGAGATGGATAGGCTTTGCCTTGATTTTACCTTAGCTCATCATTCTTTATACAAAGCAGAAAATCATTCATCTATTGCAGCTACCCTTAAGGAACAAGAAGTTAATACAAGGATTATGGAGATCAAACAAATAGTTGAAGGAATAAATGAACTCCATAATGATGAAACATTGCGTAATGCCAAGATGATCCCATATGTTGATGGTGATTGGAAAGTACATCAAGAGTGTGAACTCTTGAGTTGGGAAGAGACTTTGCCACAAGAAGGAATGGTTTGCAGCTATGCGATAGATGTTTTAACGGATAATGAATGTAGTATTCAGCATGCTACACTTTGTGGGTCGGCAACTAATGGTGAGCATCCACAAGTTGAAAAAGATGAGTTTGAATTCTATGAAGACACCAACGAAAGGGATGAAGATAATATTTTTGAGAACAACAGTCCATTATCTTCACATGATTTGGATAATCATAAGATGATAGATATTTTCTATGAAAGTGTGCCATGTTTTGTGAGTAGTAATCATCAAGGGCATTTTGATAATGAAAGCATAAGTGGGATCAAGGATGAAGTATTCACATGGAAAGTGTGGACTCAAGGAGATTTCTTCAACATTGGCTTAAAGGTGTCAATAAAACAAGTCTTGGTAGTTGCTGGTCACTCCATTGCAGCAACAAAGAGTGAAGATTCCAAACTTATTACTCATGAAGTTTGGGAGAAAGTTGAACCTAAACAGGCAATTCACCTTCTTAACAATCTATCTCTTGGGTTGAGTGATGTTTTGGCTCACCCTAGTCCTTTGGGGAAATGGGAATTATGGACAACATTTGTTCTGTGCTCCATTGATGTTGATGTTTTCATGGATGGGCTACATGGGTTTATCAAAGAAGACACTAACTTCTTGAGTTTGCAAATTGCTTTGATTAACACTTGGAGAACTGTGGTGTTCTCTTTTTGGTGCATTGGGGAACATTTCCAGTTGGGTATCCATGCTTGGGATCCTCAACATGGCTTGATGGAGATTGTTACAAGTGGAAAGAGGAATCATTGGAGAGATACGGGTTCAATTTTCAGATTCTTTGATGCTGTCCCCATCCTTATTAACCATTCGATGGTTCTTTTTGCACATCGACCGATGGATTGGGAAGATATATCGAACAAAGGATGTTTTTATTTTGGGTTGGAGTTCCTTGAGAGGATGTGTCCAGCCTTGGGCATGAGTTGTTGTGATATTATAGATGCTAATTTCCAGTTTTGCAGCAATCCTACAACTCCTTGCATGCTGATTTTCCTAAAATCAAACTTTGAGTGGTTCATTTCAGTTTTCATAGGCAGCTGGTACATTCATTTTTCCTCTTTTTTTTTTTTTTTTTAATAAAAGGGGTAAAAATTTATTGAATCAACCAGCAAAGTACAAAAAGTAGGGGCCAGGAGCCCGTAAGAGAAAACAACACCAGCAGAAAAAACCCCCAAAAGGGGCACAACTAACTATTCATATCTTCCTTGACCAGACTCTCAAGATCCAAAGCACACTCCGGAGGCAGGTGAGTCCAATCTCCCATCCTCCATCCCTCTCCACGATCAGAAGCCCACTTAGCCAGGCAATCAGCAGTCTTATTCCACTCACGAGGAACATAGCAAAAAGAGACAACATCCAAAGAGGTGCTCAACCTAAGGATTTGTCTACCCACCACTGCCAGATGCCAATCCACATCTTCCATCCGTTGCAAATTCAGCATATCCACCACCACCTGAGAGTCAGACTCACAGATAATCTTGCTCCATCCGAGAGCACAACCTCTTTCAAGAGCCATGAGGACAGCAAGAGCCTCCATGTAATTATTGGTTTGAATTCCCTTATATTCAGAGAAAAAGAAAATAACCTTACCAGAGCTGTCCCTACCAATTCCTCCAACCCCAGCATGCCCGGGATTTCCCCTAGAGGACCCATCAGTATTGATCTTGAGAGTCCCACTAGGGGGGGGGACCACTTTCCTTCCCTACAAACCTTCCTTTTAGCTTTCCTGCTTCTGGTCTGTTGTATCTTCCAAGGAGCACCACTAGGATCAGCACCAAGAATATTCAACTTTTGAACCACTCGCACATCTCCATGAGCAATATCCTCCGAGAGATCACACTTCGCAGCAAGAGTCTCCTGTAGCATATTTATTACTTGCAGCCACACCTGTTGCACCCTCTTTGGCTTATCCTGGAAGATCCTACGATTCCTTTCCAACCACACCTGCCAGATAATAAATCCTGGACCAATATCCCAAGCCACCTCCAGAAAGGAAGTCTTAGAAGGGGGTCTACCAAGACTATTCCAAAACTCAACCAGAGAGTGAGGATGAATACAGCATGCTCCCAAGCTTCCCACCACCAGTGCCAAATAACCCTGGTGAAAGAACATTGGAAAAAGAGGTGCGAACTATTTTCTTCACTTTGATTACATAAAGTGCAGATAGAAGGCCCATGAAAGCCCCTCTTCTGGAGATTCTCCCAGGTAAGACATCTATTCTGAACCACAAGCCATAAGAAGAAATTGCACTTGGGCCAAGCCGACTTATTCCAAACTTGTTTCCACCACGATATGTCAATCCTGTCAAAATTTTGTCTTTCCAACTCTTGATAGCCTGAGGCAACTGAAAACTTCCCTTTTGGATTGGGACCCCAGGCGAGGGTATCAGCTCCTCTTAAAGAGTTACATGCTCTGCCAGCAAGAATCCTAACAAGAGTCTCCCTCTCTCCCTCAGAACCCCCAGGGGGCCATTCTTGGGGTTCTTTCCATCTGGCAACCTCGCCCCTTCCCACTCTTAAAAACACCTTAAAATCCTCGACCTTACTCCATCCTGCTGCAAGGAAACTGTCACATAAAGGTTGAAGGTGGGGGTATTGAGATAGAATAGGAGGAAATCCATCCCAAGAATCCTCCCAAAATAGGGCATCCGAACCGCTATTGCAAATCCAGAAAAGACCATTTTTAACTAACTGCGCCCCTTTCTTCAAAGTCTCCCAAATCATGGACCCTCTTCCAGTCAGGCTGTACCTTGGTACCTCTTTCCCATTCACCCCACCAAGATACTTAACATTAAGGATTTTAGCCCAGCCTTGATCTTGGCTTATGCACCATCTCCAAAATAGCTTAGCAGCAAGAGCCCAACCGTTCAAGCTTGTTTTCCTCAAACCAAGGCCACCATCCTACTTTGATCTGCAAACACAATCCCATTTGACCAAACTCCATTTTGCGGAAAGCAAATTACCTATCCATAAAAATTTCCTGGACAGGGCATCAAAGTCCTTAATGAAACCAGCAGGGGCTGACTGCACAAGACACCTGTAGATAGGAAGAGCTTGGATCACAGACTTCAAAAGAGTCATCCTACCAGTAGTTGAGAGCCATCGGTGAGTCCAATGACTCACCTTGCTTCGAAGCTTATCCAAAATCTCTTGCCATACACCCCTTGATAGCTTTTGGTCTGAAAGAGGGATGCCAAGATACACTAAAGGAAGCATTCCAATTTGAAACCTCAAGATATGTGCAATCCGAGCTTGAATAGAAGCGGGGGTATTGAAGAAGAAAATATGTGACTTTTCTTCATTAATCTTCTGTCCTGAGGCTTTCACATAAATATCCAAGGCTCTTCGGAAGCTAGCTGCCTCCTGAATTCTTGCAGCACCCATCAAAGACGTATCATCCACAAATTGGAGGTGAGAAGAAGGAGGAATGCCATGCCCCCACTTCCAACCTTGAATCCTCCCTGACTAACTTGAGACTTGATAAGTCTTCCCAATCCTTCTGCCATCAGGATGAAAAGGTAAGGGGAGAGAGGATCCCCTTGCCTAAGGCCTCTGGCCGCACCAAATAAGTCAGAAGGTTCACCATTAATCAGGACAGCATAAGAAGGTGAAGTGATGCAGCTCATAACCCAGCTAATCCACTCCTGACCAAAACCAAAGGCCTGTAAAACTTTCTGCAAAAAACTCCATCTGACCCTATCATAAGCTTTGGCCATGTCCAACTTTATGAACATAGCTTTTTCCTTGGAGGCAGCCATAGAGTGCATAGCTTCAGCCGCTATGATAATCCCATCCAAAATTTGTCATCCTGTAACAAAGCCCCCTTGCTCCTCGGATATTAGGTTATTGAGCCATGGCTTTAACCGTTCAACTATCACTTTTGTAATTATTTTGTACATCACATTGCACAAAGCAATAGGTCTAAAGAAATTAAGGGAGTTAGCTCCTTCCTTCTTTGGGATGAGAGCCAGGAAAGTTGCATTCAAAGCCTTAAGCATCTGCTTGTTGTGAAAGGATTCCTGCACCACTTCAAAGAGGTCCATCTTGACAATCTCCCAAAAGGCTTGAAAAAACTCTATAGGAAAACCATCTGGTCCCGGGGCTTTACCCTTTTTCATTCCAAACACAACAAGTTCTATCTCAGATAGAGTAATGGGCTTAATAAGAGCCTCATTCATTTCAGGAGTGACCAAGGAGGGAATGCAAGCCAGAACCAAATCCTCCTCAACCCTAGCCAGATCAGAGTCTTCTGAAAACAAACTCCCAAAAAATCTAGTAGCCTCCAAAGCAATCTCCCTATGAGAGGAAAGCAGAATCCCTTCAGCCGTCGTGAGAGAATTGAGAACGCTCCCCTGTCTTCTGTCCTTCACAGTGTTATGGAAGAACTTTGTATTTTTGTCCCCTTCCTGGAGCCAATCAATTCGAGCTTTTTGCTTCCAGTAGATCTCTTCACGGAGCTCCCATTCCTCTAGATTCTTTACTGCTGCAGCTTCTTCTCTATATAGCCCATCAGACAAGCCCTGTTCTCTGATTTGGCGAGTAATATAGTCCACCCTCCGCTGTGCTTCTCTCTTCGCTCCAAAGAGATTTCCAAAGCATTCTCTGTTCCACCTTTTCAGCTTAAACTTAACATACTGTAGTTGCTTGACAAAAGAAAACATAGCGGTGCCATAAGCAGGCTTCCCTTCCCTCCACCAAGCAATGATATAATCCTGAAGAGAAGCATCCCGCAACCACATAAGCTGAAACTTAAAGGATGGATTCTTTGTCCTCTGAAACTTAGAAGCAGTCAAAAGAATTGGCCAGTGATCTGAGCCCCTCCAGTCCAAAATTTCTGAACTAGTAATCCAACTGTCAGCTATCCAAAAACAAGAAACCAGAAACCTATCTAATCTTTCCGCTATAGCTTCCGCCCCACATCTCCTATTGTTCCAAGTGAACAACCCATTGGACGGTGTGATGTCCACCACCCTCAAGCTTTCAATGTTACTCCTTAAAAGGCCTGCCGAGGGATCGAGCTTGGGATTACCTCCCCGCTTCTCTTCCAAACTTAAAACAGCATTGAAATCTCCTGCCAGAATCCAAGGGAATAGAGGGGCAAGAGAGCGGACATAGCCTAAATGTGACCAAAGCAAAGTTTTTCCAATAAAATCAGTCGGAGCATAAACATTAGTGAAGAGAAGAATCTCACCAGTTACACAACATGTGGCCACCAAGGAAATAGCAGATTTGCTAGAGACCCACCACAGCGGGACCAGTTTGCGAGGATCCCATAAAAGAGCCAACCCCCCAGAACATCCTTGAGTGCCAATGCACTGGCAAAGACATCTCGGCCAAATCTTAGCGGTCGTATCATGCATCCTATCAATGGATAACTTAGTTTCCTGAATAAAAACCACCTCAGGCGAATGAGACTTAATCAAATCCCGAATAGCTTTTTGTCTAGGGATGCTATTCAACCCCCTTACATTCCATGAAAGAACAATCATTTCTGATGAAGAGGGAAGTGGGAATCAATGGTCTTCACAGAACCAGACTCCACTAAAGTCTCTCCCACTAATTTCACCTTTTCCTGGTCTTTCTTTCTTCCCACCTTAAGAGTCTTCTCTGGGGTGTCTTTTCTAATGGTTTTTTGATGAATACCTAAAAAGGAGGGGGAACCCTTGCTTTTGCTCTCCTCCTGCCGAACATTACCGGTGCAAGCCTTGGTTCGGGCATGAGCAGAAATCTCCTGTAGTTCCTTGGCTCCACTGGTTTCCAACTCCTCAACAGGTCTCACAGAAATAGTTGAGTCCATCAGTACACCAAGCTCTCCCTCCTGTGGATCGATCAGAGCAACATTGTTCTCCTCCCCACCTATTTCCTTTGCTTCCAAGAGCTCATGGCTAACCGGCATGTTAGCAATGGTTCCATCAAACTGTTCCAAGTCATCCAACCCATCAAACCTATTGAAAACCTCATCTGTCTGTCTGTCCTTAAAGGTCCTCTTTTGGCCGCGACCCTTGTTACGCCCTCGTACAGGGATAAAGCCCTCCGTGTCCTCCCTCATAGGGGCCTTCCCTTTATCTTGGGTGTGAGGAGCACCAGCCGGCCCTATTTTTGAATTCTCTGTAAGTTTTGATTTGGGGCACACCCTCTGCAAATGTCCATATTCATGACAAAGGCGACAACGAAACGGTAACGTTTCATAGTCAAGTTGCTGAATCCATGAACTTGACCCCAACCGAATTTCGATAGAATCAGGCAAGGGCTTATTCAAATCAATTTCGACACATACCCGGGCATAGGTAATTACCTTCTTCTCCATAGTTTGTCTCGAAGGACCAACTGGTTTTCCAAGCTGACTTGCAACTAAACTAAAAATGTCCTCCCTCCAGAATTCTAAAGGAAGCCATGGTAATCTCACCCAGACCAGAACCCGCGAAGGAAGCTCTTCTGTGGGATTGAATCCCACGTGCCAAGGCTTAATGAAGAGACCCACTTGATTGTAGAAATAGGGCCCTCCTTCGAAAACTTTATTCCTGTCTGACATGCAAGAGAAGACCACTTGAAAATAGCCATTGGCTGCCAGCAGAACATCCATATCCCCCTCCGGAGACCAGGTACGCCGAGCCCATGATTCCAAAAAAGACAAGGATACCCGAATCCCTAGAAACTTACAGATCAGAGCATGCTTTGATAAATAGTTGATATCATCCA
The DNA here is from genome assembly GCA_007258455.2 of Sequoia sempervirens. Lineage (NCBI taxonomy): Eukaryota > Viridiplantae > Streptophyta > Pinopsida > Cupressales > Cupressaceae > Sequoia > Sequoia sempervirens. Next base: position 487,892,503 of record VDFB02281492.1, read on the forward strand.
CAATAGCTTCAGGTTGGATCTCAACAACCGGCCGATTATCACTCTTGGCAAGGCACCCATTCACCTTTGAGGGCCTAAAACCTCCAGACAGATATGAGGATTCTCCCATGCCTGTTCCGGACTCACCAAAAATAGGATTTGTATGCAGTGGAACCGAAGGAATGCTTCCCACCACCGCATCCTTAAAAGACAACCCCTTACCACCAGGGGTGATCCCGTTCGGAGCCATGCAAGGCCTGAAACCAAAGAACCCCAAAGCCCAAAACGCGCCGGAGAAGAGTGCAGAAAAAAACCCAACCTCCCTCCACCAAGCTTCAACCACCACAAAAAACTGCAGCCCTCTCACAGACACAAGAACACCCCCCAACCACCACGAGCAGAGCTCAAAATGCACGGGAGGAAGCAGGAAAACGTTGCCAAAACGCACCAAAAACAAGCAGTAAAACGTTAAGCCACAACCTGCGCACTGGGACGCTCTTCCAAACGCCCCCCAGATAGAAGAAACAAGCTCAAGGCGCGGCTAGGGCCGAGAAACCCCTAGCCAGTACAAGCACGCACAGCTCTCATCCAAACCTCGGCCATCCAATCACAATTCATATCAACATTTCAATTTCCAAAGGGAAATACCATTTTTGAGATTTTCATGCATGAAATGATTAATGAATCCATTTTTCCTCTTCACAACCTCTTTTTAGTGATGATTTTTGGCTTCAAAAGTGGGTAATAATGTTTCATAGTGATTCAGATCAGTATTGGATGGTGTTCAAGTTATGTTCTAGTGGCTTTCTTTGTACAATCTCTTGCACTAGTATTTGGGGCAGCGAACCTTTGCTTGATTTGGTTCAACTTTTTGAGACTTTGGGGGAGAGATTGGTGGAAATTTTCAGAGTTTTTCTTGAATATGTCAGAATTACTCAAAGGAGGCATTATACATCCTTAAGGAGCTTTGAGGATGCAGTTGCTATGACTTTGCAAAGAGCTGTTTTTTCCTTTGCAAACAGCTATGATGGAATCACATTTGCTGTTGTGATTTGGTTTGATGCTTTGAGGAGTGATGTTGATGAGAATATTTTTGAGTTGTTTAGATTATTCTTCTTTGTTCTCAGAATGGTGATTGACATTGACATTGCAGATGTTAATTCCTTAGAGTTTATTGAGCAAGAGACGCTGCTAGATTTTGATTCAATTCCTTCTATGTTGTTCAACTTGAATTTCAGGCATGTTATCACTTTGAGGTTGCAGGGATGGTTAGTGCAGTTATGGTGCAATGATTTCATTTGTATGATCAGAGTAGAGCAGCATCAACATGGTGGGGTTTTTCAGAGATGGACATGGGACCCCGGGATCCTATATGTTTGGTGTGGATCAGTTTGGAGTGTTGTGGCATTGCTTGAGGACAAGCAATTTTGGGAAGGGCTGGACTGTAATGTCCCCATTTTGGCCATACACTTTCTTTTGGATTTAGCCTACTGGAAATCCGTAGGCTAAGCCGAAGATAAACTAGGGTTTCCTCTTTCAGATACTCTCAGTTGGCATTCAGAGGATGTTGTGCGACTTACTATTTATAGCAGTTTGCTATTTTTAGCAAGTCTATCTTTTGGCAGTATCTATCTAGCAGCAATTCAATCCTTTGCAGTTCAGTGTTCAGTTTGGCTTTCTGATGGTTTTGAAGTTAACTTACTATTTTTGGCATTTACTATTTTTAGTAAGTTCATTTTTGGCAGAAGCATCATCATCAATTTGGTTTAGTTTGGCATTTGTCAGTTTGCTATTTTTAGCAATTCATTAGTTGCAGCTTGGGCATTGTATTTGGTTATCTCCTTGGACTGAGTTTCAGACTTAGTCAATTTTCATGTCTTGAAGTTGTACCCCATGCCTAGGCTTGATGACTTCAAGTTGTTTTAAAGAAGGGGACATAAAGGGGTCAAATGAGCATTTAATTATTTAATAAATGCTTTATTGTTGCAATATGAAATGGATGCCTAAAAGGGAAGTTGAATGATATTTTATTATTTCAAAAAGTAAAAGGCAAAAGGTGGCGTCCCTTTTGGAAGTTGAAGTGATTCAACTTCTTGGAATTTGAAGAGTTCTTGTTGCTTCATTTGCCAACAAAAACTTATATATTGCTGCTGTTTGAAGAGCTTGGGATCGAATATGTTTATGCTAATGTTATGCTGTCAAAATGACAACTTGTTTAATACTTCGAGGGATGCTTACCTCCTAGTTCCAATCCAATTTCGTGTTTGAAAGACAACACCTAATTGGTCTTTTTGCTGCTTCTCAATCAGACTAGCAGATTGTGCTTCAAAGTTGGTGTATTTTGGTGAGAATTTCAGTTTTAATGTTGCTAGTGTATACACAGCTGAAGGTGTTTTTCATTTACAGCTTTTGATGTGAATTTATTTTGGTTATGGGTATTTGATCCTTGCAATTCTATGCTAATGGCGATCATATTTGGAGAATTTCAGAATTTAATTCCAAGTATTTGATTTTTAGCAAGAGAAATCGCCCCTCTTGAGGGCCGTACCATCTTGAGAGTGCTTTGGGATTCGTGCAAAATAATATCTTGAGTTTTGATGCAGTTTTGTGGTTTGAGTTTGGGCGCCTATCCTCCAAAGAGACTTTGCATTTCGTTTCATTCAATTCAGAGGTATATTGAAGGAGTTGTGATCATTTTTATGAGTTTGCTGTTTGCTGATAGACATTTCCAGATTGCAGATTTTTATATCAGACTTGTTAGTTTTTGATATAATGCTGGTTTGAGCTTCAATTCTTCATCTTATATCATTGTAAATGTTAGAGGAAGTGATACTCTAACTGTTTAATGTTCTTGGAAGATTATCTATTCTATTTGCAGCTGTTCTTATTCTTTGTAAAGCTAGTTAGTAGTACTAACAGCTCTTCCTTTACTTGCTGCAATTTTATATCTGTTTTACACTCCCACAATTGAGTGGTTGAGTTTTAGAATAAACTTATATCTTGTTTGTAATTTCCCCCCACGTTATAAGTGGTTGTGTGGACAGTATTCCCCCCACGTTAATAAGTGGAAGAGTGGATTTAAAGGCTGGCTTGCCGCCTAATAATTGTTGTAAACTCACCCACTGAATAAGTGGAGTATTCCCACCGCTTGTGGATGCCTGCACCAGCAGATGAATTGTACTTTCAGCTCTGTTTATGCCTAACGATCCTCTGACCATATGCTATCACCTCGCCCACATTGGGATCTTGGTGAACATTCTTGGTTAGAGTTATCTTCTTTGCTGGTTTACATTTTGGAGCTAACGCTAATTAGTGTTTGGTTGCTGATTTGAATGTTAATTTTGAAAAAAAAATTACGGGGAATATTTCAGAAGCATAAGAGATTGCATTCAAGGGAGGAAGAACTTGATGCATCCTGTGAGGAATTCACGCAGGTTGAAGAGATAAACTTAACTGGAGACGTTTATTCGAAGAGGAGGGATTAAAATTCAGAGGGAGTCTAACAATTCATTAGAAGCAACCTTGGACGAGGAGGTCAGGAGGTTGATGCAAGTTCTTGGAGCTTCAAAGGGAGTCACATCATCATGAAGATCTGTTAATGCATTTTTCTCTGAGACAGAGAAATTTGAGGTGTAAGCCCTTGTTAATGCATTTTTTTCTCAGACGGAGAAATTTGAGGTGTAAGCCCCTTGTTAATGCATTTTTCTCTAAGACGGAGAAATTTGAGGTGAAAGCCCTTGATCATCTCTGAGACAGAGATGTGGTTATTTCCACCCTCTGGGAGTAGCCATGGTGGATGTCATGTTGAGAGACTCCATGAGAACATCACATTGAGAGATTCCGTGATGAATCCTGTGTACTTGTGTTTATCCACACATGGGAGTAGCCATGGTGGACGTCATGTTGAGAGACTCCATGACGACATCACGTCGAGAGACTCCGTGATGGGCACTTGTCATGTGTTTCTTTCACACATGGGGGTAGCCATGGTGAAAGTCATGTTAAGAGACTCCATGACGACATCACATTGAGAGACTCCGTGATGAACCTTTGAGCTTTCCACAAATGGGTGTAGCCATTGTGGGCGTCATGTTGAGAGACTCCATGACGTGGATATTTGGAAAGATATCTCCCTAGCTAAGATGGAGTGTTGATGTAAGTAGCGGCGGGAGATCTCTTTCTCCACTATATATATTCAAAATATTTTCTAAGAGGCTGACTAAACTAAAGAGACACATTGTTTTGTAAAGGAGACCGACCCTACATGAAAGGACACCTTGATGTGTATATATACAAGAGGTGTATATATACAAGAGGATTCACTTTCATTTGGCATCCAATAATTATTATTATTATCAAGTGGAGTTCGCATCAATAGGAGTTCGATTTTATATACAGCAGATTGACTTGAGAAGAAGTTCGACATTTATCATTAATATTGTGTATATCTTGCATCTAGAGAGGTGCTATTATCATTGCATCAGATTGGCCTAGTGTTTGGCCATGTTGTAAAGCAGACTTCTGCTCCTTTAAACTCAATAAATAAGAGAGATATTGTGGCTCAGTTTTTCTCCCTCAGAAAGGAGGGTTTTCCCAGGATAAATTTTGTGTTCTATTGTTCATGTGATGTTCATTATTCTGTGTTTTCTGCTTATTCATTTCTGATCCTAAAACTAACAATGAGTAAATACTAAAATAAAACCCTAGCATAGAGAAGCACCCAAATGGAAAATAAAAGATAAATAAAGACTACGGTCATACAAAAATGATATGCTAGAGATGTTGGCTAGTGATGTAGGAAACGGTCCAGAAGGACTATTGTTGTTCAGTCTCGTATTTTGCAACAAATCAACACAGGGAAAAACATCATTAGCCATTATCACACCTATACCCATGAAATAAAAAGGGATTTTTGTGATACTCACAAGTAGTTGAGATTCTTCAGCTGACCTAGTGAAGTAGGTATCACATCGCTGAGTTGATTGTTGGAGAGGTCTAGTGTCTCAAGCTTTTCTAGCTACCCTAATTCTTCATGAAGTGGTCCTGATATTGCATTGTTCTGCAGAAGCTTACATAAAATGTAAAAAAATTAGTGCATTCGTCTCACAGATTAACTATTTCGGCATGAACTTAAGAAAGCGATCTCTTGCATTTTCCTTCATAAAAAATCAGTCTAGACTGACACAAAAATATTGTTCTATATTCCCAGTCAAACATGAAAGTTCTCCTTCCATTACCATTATGTTATTTCAATTGAATGGACTAAATGATACGGAGTAAAGTTTTTTGTATCAGTTTAAAAATGATTATAGAAAAAAAGGAGGTATAGATATGTTTAGAGGTGCTCTGCATCAGTTAGTCTTGTTAGTCACTCTGTTCAAGGGTAGAAGATAAATGTTTGTTTACGTACACAGTCTGAAGATTGGTGAGGTTTTTTATGCCATCAGAAAATGGGCCTCCTAAGCCCTGGCTAGGGGTTCCCTGTCTCATGAAACACACATGAAAATCAGTCCCTGTGATCTTAATACTACACGGTAATAGAACCCATCTCTGAAATACACTTGTAGTTGTAACAATAAACCCAACAATGAAAAATGATCTGAAACTGAAAGGGCATAGTAGGTTTCTCACAAGGCAGTGACAGAGTTATCAGCTGAGCATGTAATGATACTCCAACTACAAGGGTCTACAGAAGTTGCATCCCAATTGTCTAATGCATTATGTGGGTCATACAGCATACTCTTAATTCTCATCATAGCAACAACTGCAACACAAATAATAGCGCAGTTTGACTGTAGAATATAGTCTGTGATTTTCCTTATGAAATTATGAATTATAAGGATTCTATAAGATTGTTTAAACTTTGAGTACCTAACCTTGGAGTAATTTGACACCTTTGATCAAATAAATATTCAAGAGCGTTGTTTCAAAACAAACTTTATGTAGATGCATTTTCTCAAAAAGAGGAAAATCTTGCTTCCTCGAGAATTAGACAACTTACTAAGGCAATCTTCCACATCTTTGACATCGCTCCAACTATGCAATTGAGCTTTAATGAGATTAGAATTTCCATTTGGAAGGTTGCACAGTGGATACCTGAAAACATATTTGTATGGTTCAGTGCAATGAAAAATGAAGGTTTATCTAAAATAGTAAAAAGTTTAAACAATTAACTAGACTGACCTTTTTCTTGGAAGGACATGATTCTAACTCTCCAAATTCAATGAAGGACTAAAATCCCTAAAAATGGGGCACGTGAGTAAATACTAAAATAAAACCCTAGCATAGAGAAGCACACAAATGGAAAATAAAAGATCAATAAAGACTAGGGTCATACAGAAATGACATGCTAGAGATGTTGGCTAGTGATGTAGGGAAAGACTATTTTTGTTCAGTCTCCTATTTTGCAACAAATAAACACAGGGAAAAACATCATTAGCCATTATCACACCTATACCCATGAAATAAAAATGGATTTTTGTGATACAAGTAGTTGAGATTCTTCAGCTGATCCAGTGAAGTAGGTATCACATCGCTGAGTTGATTGTTGGAGAGGCCTAGTGTCTCAAGCTTTTCCAACTACTCTAATTCTTCATGAAGTGGTCCCGATATTGCATTGTTCTGCAGAAGCCTACATAAAATGTAAAAAAATTAGTGCATTCATCTCATAGATTAACTGTTTCGGCATGAATTTCAGAAAGCGATCTCTTGCTTTTTCCTTCATAAAAAGTCAGTCTAGACTGAGACAAAAATATTGTTCTATATTCCTATTCAAACATGAAAGTTCTCCTTCCATTACCATTATGTTATTTCAATTGAATGGACTAAATGATGTATAAAACGGAGTAAAGTTTTTTGTATCAGTTTAAAAACGATTACAGAAAAAAAGGAGGTATAGATATGTTTAGAGGTGCTCTGCATCAGTTAGTACTGTTAGTCACTCTGTTCAAGGGTAGAAGATAAATATTTGTTTACTTACATAGTCTGAAGATTGGTGAGGTTTGTTATGCCATCAGAAAATGGGCCTGCTAAGCCCTGGCTGGGGCCCTATCTCATGAAACACACATGAAAATCAGTTCCAGTGATCTTAATACTACACGGTAATAGAACCCATCTCTGAAATACACTTGTAGTTGTAACAATAAACCCAACAGTGAAAAATGATCTAAAACTGAAAGGGCATGGTAGGTTTCTCACAAGGCAGTGACAGAGTTATCAGCTGAGCATGTAATCATACTCCAACTACAAGGGTCAACAGAAGTCGCATCCCAATTGTCCAATGCATTATGTGGGTCATACAACATACTCTTAATTCTCATCATAGCGATAACTGCAACACAAATAATAGCACGGTTTGACTGTAGAATATAGTCTGTGATTTTCCTTATGAAATTATGAATTATAAGGATTGTATAAGATTGTTTAAACTTTGAGTACCTAACCATGGAGTAATTTGACACCTTCGATCAAATAAATATTCAAGAGTGTTGTTTCAAAACAAACTTTATGTAGATGCATTTTTTCAAAAAGAGGAAAATCTTGCTTCCTCGAGAATTAGGCAACTTGCTAAGACAATCTTCCACATCTTTTGCATTGCTCCAACTATGCAATTGAGCTTTAATGAGACTAGAATTTCCATTTAAAAGGTTGCACAGTGGATACCTGAAAACATATTTGTATGGTTCAGTGCAACGGAAAATGAAGGTTTATCTAAAATAGTAAAAAGTTTAAACAATTAACTAGACTGACCCTTTTCTTGGAAGGACATGAGTCTCCAAATTCAATGAAGGACTAAAATCCCTGAAAATGGGGCATGTGAGTAAATACTAAAAAGCCTAGCATAGAGAAGCACCCAGATGGAAAATAAAAGATGAATAAAGACTAGGGTCATACAGAAATGACATGCTAGAGATTTTGGCTACTGATGTAGGTAACGCTCCAGAAAGACTATTGTTGTTCAGTCTCCTATTTTGCAACAAATCAACACAGGGAAAAACATCATTAGCCATTATCACACCTATACCCATGAAATAAAAAGGGATTTTTGTGATACTCACAAGTAGTTGAGATTCCTCAGCTGACCTAGTGAAGTAGTTATCACATCGCTAAGTTGATTGTTGGAGAGGTCTAGTGTCTCAAGCTTTTCCAGCTGCCCTAATTCTTCATGAAGTGGTCCTGATATTGCATTGTTCTGCAAAAGCCTACATAAAATGTGAAAAAATTAGCACATTCATCTCATAGATTAACTGTTTCGGCATGAATTTCAGAAAATGATCTCTTGCTTTTTACTTAATAAAAAATCAGTCTAGACTGACTCAAAAATATTGTTCTATATTCCCAGTCAAACATGTAAGTTCTCCTTCCATTAGCATTATGTTATTTCAATTGAATGGACTAAATGATGTATAAAATGGAGTAAAGTTTTTTGTATCGGTTTAAAAACAATTACAGAAAAAAAGGAGGTATAGATATGTTTAGAGGTGCTCTGCATCAGTTATTCTTGTTAGTCACTCTGTTCAAGGGTAGAAGATAAATGTTTGTTTACTTACACAGTCTGAAGATTGGTGAGGTTTTTTATGCCATCAGAAAATGGGCCTCCTAAGCCCTGGTTGGGGGTTCCTTGTCTCATGAAACACACATGAAAATCAGTCCCTGTGATCTTAATACTACATGGTAATAGAACCCATCTCTGAAATACACTTGTAGTTGTAACAATAAACCCAACAATGAAAAATTATCTAAAACTGAAAGGGCATACTAGGTTTCTCACAAGGCAGTGACAGAGTTATCGACTGAGCATGTAATCATACTCCAACTACAAGGTTCTACAAAAGTCGCATCCCAATTGTCCAATGCATTATGTGGGTCCTATAGCATACTCTTAATTCTCATCATAGCAACAACTGCAACACAAATAATAGCACAGTTTGACTGTAGAATATAGTCTGTGATTTTCCTTATGAAATTATGAATTATAAGGATTGTATAAGATTGTTTAAACTTTGAGTACCTAACCATGGAGTAATTTGACACCTTCGATCAAATAAATATTCAAGAGTGTTGTTTCAAAACAAACTTTATGTAGATGCATTTTCTCAAAAATAGGAAAAGCTTGCTTCCTCGAGAATTAGGCAACTTGCTAAGGCAATCCTCCACATCTTTGGCATCGCTCCAACTATGCAATTGAGCTTTAACGAGATTAGAATTTCCATTTAGAAGGTTGCACATTGGATACCTGAAAACATATTTCTATGGTTCAATGCAACAGAAAATGAAGGTTTATCTAAAATAGTAAAAAGTTTAAACCGTTAACTAGATTGACCCTTTTCTTGGAAGGACATAATTCTCACTCTCCAAATTCAATGAAGGACTAAAATCGCTGAAAATGGGGCATGTGAGTAAATACTAAAATAAAACCGTAACATAGAGAAGCACCCAAATGGAAAAGAAAAGATGAATAAAGACTAGGGTCATACAAAAATGACATGTTAGAGATGTTGGCTAGTGATGTAGGAAACGGTCCAGAAAGACTATTGTTGTTCAGTCTCATATTTTGCAACAAATCAACACAGGGAAAAACATCATTAGCCATTATCACACCTATACCTATGAAATAAAAAGGGATTTTTGTGATACTCACAAGTAGTTGAGATTCTTCAGCTGACCCAATGAAGTAGGTATCACATCGCTGAGTTGATTGTTGGAGAGTAGTGTCTCAAGCTTTTCCAGCTGCCCTAATTCTTCATGAAGTGGTCATGATATTGCATTGTTCTGCAGAAGCCTACATAAAATGTAAAAAAATTAGTGCATTCATCTCATAGATTAACTGTTTCGGCATGAATTTCAGAAAATGATCTCTTGATTTTTACTTCATAAAAAATCAGTCTAGATTGACACAAAAATATTGTTCTATATTCCTAGTCAAACAATGAAAGTTCTCCTTCCATTACCATTATGTTATTTCAATTGAATGGACTAAATTATGTATAAAACGGTGTAAAGTTTTTTGTATCAGTTTAAAAACGATTATAGAAAAAAAGGAGGTATAGATATGTTTAGAGGTGCTCTACATCAGTTAGTCTTGTTAGTCACTCTGTTCAAGGGTAGAAGATAAATGTTTGTTTACTTACACACTCTGAAGATTGGTGAGGTTTTTTATGCCTTCAGAAAATGGGCCTGCTAAGCTGTAATGTCCACATTTTTGGATTACCCTAAATCTGCCTTGATTTCTTGAAGATATCCTTTTGTGATGGTCTAGTGTTCATATTGCATTCTTTTTCTCCTTTTCCTGATCAATCATAGGATAAAGACATTCATAAATTTATTCATTTTTCTATCAAATAATCGCAATTACTTATAAGGCTCAATAATTGCTACAAGTATCTTTATTGTAGAATCGTATTATATATATATATATATATATATATATATATATACAATAATGTCAATGGAGCATAACATATCAGCAATGTTATAAGATAACTAGTAGCATGCATGATTTATTATTCCCCATGCAATCACTAAAAAAAAATAGATAACATTAAATAAATAGCATCATGTATGAATTACTATTAATTAGACTATTATTTAAATCCATGATGTATTTATCAACATCATTATTTAAATGTACAAACATTTATCTAACTTATTATTTAAATTCATAAAATACTTATCTCCTTATATTCATAAAATACTTATCTACTTTCCATCTTCCTGTCTTTATAAGTTTCAGTTGATCTGCAGTCTATATTTTATCTCTTATTTCCCATTCTATTATCTCTTTCTTTATACTCAGAAAATATCCTTTGAATTCCCAATTTATTCGATTCCCATCTTGCTTCTAATTTCTGCTGTATATACCTTCATCCCCCCTTTACTTTTATTTATGCCTTTTTATAATATCATTCTTCAAGAGATGTATCTCTTCTAATAGATATGTCCTTTGGTAATGCCCGTTGACTATTCAACTTAATCTTGTTTTATTCTAATTTTTGACAATATTAATTATCCTCTATGTGATGCCTTGTAATAGGGAGTTACTGCCTTTCCATTTTTAAGGAGATCGCTGTCTCCTTTTAAAATATAATTACTGTTCTTTATGAATAGCTGCATCTGCCTTTAATATTATTTTATGCTTTGTATTAATATGTTAATAAATTTAATAGTATATGTTTTTATTTGCTGTTTTATATTCAATAATTATATTAATTTTATATTAATATTATATCATAATGATTATAGTATTTAAGTTATTAATATCTATATTTTAATAGTTATAATTATAATAATATTTTATGTTTTAGGTAATGAATATTATTTAATTCCTTTCTTAGGTATTTTTAATTTGTGGATATTAAATATTTCTTCTTCTAAATTTATAATTTAATAATTATAATTTTGTCTCTGACAATTATAATTATTAAATGGTTAATATTTTTATATGTAGCTTGTTATTTTGATGTCTCGATTTCGGGGATATGACAGTCCTCCCCTCTCAAATTTGCTTGTACTGAAGCAAAAACATCTTCGTTTCTTCTAGGATCTCTTCTTTTAATCTGTCACCAATGGTACCCAGGTTAGTCACGATTATACATATAATTTAAATGAGAATATTCTATAATGATTACTCTAAATGAATGTGTATATCTATTAAAATATAAATATATGAAATATATACTTATCTTTAGATATTCTTGTTTTTGCTTGTCCTCAAGCAACACAGGGTTTTCTTCCCTTAAGATTCTTAATCTGTTGATTCTCTTATCTGGAATGCCTGTATTATCCTGGGAAAGGATTGTAACATTTCGTTACATCTAAGCCATTCCCAGGCCTTCTGGACACCTTATTCTTAGGTCTATCCAGCCTTATAACCCTAGAAAGAGATTGTGACATTTCGTTACATCTAACCTTTTCCAGGTCTTCTGGACACCTTTAGGTCTATCCAGCCTTATAACCCTGGAAAGAGATTGTAACATTTCGTTACATCTAACCTCTTCCAGGTCTTCTGGACACCTTTAGGTCTATCCAGCCTTATGACCCTGGAAATAGATTGTAACATTTCGTTACATCTAACCTCTTCCAAGTCTTCTGGACACCTTTAGGTCTATCCCGCCTTATAACCTTGGAAAGAGATTGTAACATTTCGTTACATCTAACCTCTTCCAGGTCTTCTGGACACCTTTAGGTCTATCCAACCTTGTAAACCCAGGAAAGAGATTGTAACATTTCGTTACATCTAACCTCTTCCAGGTCTTCTGGACACCTTTTCCTGCATCGTCTAGAGGAGGTAAGTTGTCCTTCATCATCTAGAGGAGGTAACTTAGGTAGCTCAAGCACACAAACAAGTAGCTCAAGTAGGCAACAAACAACTCAAGCACATAAACAAGTAGCTGAAGCACATAGGCAAGTAGTTCAAGTAGACAAGCAAGTAGCTCCAACAAGTATGCAACTAGCTCAAGTAGACAGGTAGGCAGCTCAAGAACGCAAGCAACCAGCTCAAGCATGCAAGTAATTAACTCAAGCAAGTAGGCAAGTAGCTTAAGCAAGCAAGCAACTAACTCAAGCAAGTAGGCAACCAGCTCAAGCAAGTAGGCAACCAACTTAAGCATGTAAGCAGGTAGCTCAAGCAAGCAAGCAACTAACTCAAGTAGACAACCAACTAGTTCAAGCATGCACAGGATGGCAAGAAAGATGCTCCGATACCAATGTAATGTCCCCATTTTGGGATTACCCTAAATCTGCCTTGATTTCTTGAAGATATCCTTTTATGATGGTCTAGTGTTCATATTGCATTCTTTTTCTCCTTTTCCTGATCAATCATAGGATAAAGACATTCATAAATTTATTCATTTTTCTATCAAATAATCACAATTACTTATAAGGCTCAACAATTGCTACAAGTATCTTTATTGTATAATCGTATTATATATATATGTAATTACATACAATAATGTCAATGGAGCATAACATATTAGCAATGTTATAAAATAACAAGTAGCATGCATGATATATTATTCCCCATGCAATCAATAAAATAAAATAGATAACATTAAATAAATAGCATCATGTATGAATTACTATTAACTAGACTATTGTTTAAATCCATGATATATTTATCAACATCATTATTTAAATGTACAAACATTTATCTAACTTATTATTTAAATTCATAAAATATTTATCTACTTTCCATCTGCCTGTCTTTATAAATTTCGGTTGATCTGCAGTCTATATTTTATCTCTTACTTCCCATTCTATTCTCTCTTTCCTTATACTCAGAAAATATCCATTGAATTCCCAATTTATTCGATTCCCATCTTCCTTCTAATTTCTGCTGTATATACCTTCACCGCCCCCCACCTTACTTTTATTTATGCCTTTTTATAATATTATTCTTCAAGAGATATATCTCTTCTAATAGATATGTGCTTTGGTAATGCCCGTTGACTATTCAACTTAATCTTGTTTTATTCTAATTTTTGACAATATTAATTATCCTCTATGTGCTGCCTTGTAATGGAGTTGCTGCCTTTCCATTCTTAAGGATATCGCTGCCTCATTTTTAAATATAATTACTGTTCTTTATGAATCGCTGCATCTGCCTTTAATAATATTTTATGCTTTGTATTAATATGTTAATAAATTTTATATTATATGTTTTTATTTGCTCTTTTATATTCGATAATTATGTTATTGAATTATATTAATTTTATATTAATATTATATCATAATTATTATACTATTTAAGTTATTAATATTTATATTTATAATAATATTTTATGTTTTAGGTAATTAATATTATTTAATTCCTTTCTTAGGTATTTTCAACTTGTGGATATTAAATATTTCTTCTTCTATATTTATAATTTAATAATTATAATATTGTCTCTGACAATTATAATTCAAAAATGGTTAATATTTTTATATGTAGCTTGTTATTTTGATGTCTTGATTTCAGGGACATGACATCAGCCCTGGCTGGGGGTTCCCTGTCTCATGAAACACACATGAAAATCAGTCCCTGTGATCTTAATACTACACAGTAATAGAACCCATCTCTGAAATACACTTGTAGTTGTAACAATAAACCCAACAATGAAAAATGATCTGAAACTGAAAGGGCATAGTAGGTTTCTCACAAGGCAGTTGCAAAGTTGTCAGCTGAGCATGTAATGATACTCCAACTACAAGGGTCTATAGAAGTCGCATCCCAATTGTCCAATGCATTATGTGGGTCATACAACATACTCTTAATTCTCATCATAGCAACAACTGCAACAAAAATAATAGCACAGTTTGACTGTAGAATATAGTCTGTGATTTTCCTTATGAAATTATGAATTATAAGGATTCGATAATATTGTTTAAACTTTGAGTACCTAACCATGGAGTAATTTGACACCTTCGATCAAATAAATATTCAAGAGTATTGTTTCAAAACAAATTATATGTAGATGCATTTTGTCAAAAAGAGGAAAATCTTGCTTCCTCGAGAATTAGGCAACTTGGTAAGGCAATCTTCCACATCTTTGACATCACTCTAACTATGCAATTAAGCTTTAATGAGATTATAATTTCCATTTAGAAGGTTGCACAGTGGATACCTGAAAACATATTTGTATGGTTCAGTGCAACAGAAAATGAAGGTTTATCTAAAACAGTAAAAAGTTTAAAGTCATAGCAGCATAAATCGTTTGGGGAAAAAATCGGCAAACCAAAAAATCAGGATTTTTTGAAAAATCGTGAAAAAATCGGGAAAAAATCGGATTTGAAAAAAAATGTAAAAAAATGTAGAAAAATAGACAAAACCTACGTTTTCTAAAACCTCAAGGTCATTTCCATAGCATAGAGATATAGAGAGCAAATAAAACAAAGATTTTAACCGTGAATTGTAGAAAATAGATCTGTTTTGTATATATTCATATCGCTGATTACATTGCATCAATGCATTGCACAAAATATACTTCATAAATAAAACCACGATGAGAAACCAGCAAAAACACGACCAGCAAAAATGGCTTCAGAAATTCGCACCGATGAGAAACCCACGATCTGAGCGTAGATTTATGCCCGCAAATCAGCAGACGCCTTCAGAAATTTTCGCCGACCTGAGAAACCCTCGATATTTACTGAAAGAGGAGAAACATGTCATCTTTATAGCCAAAAACGCCACTTTTTAGGGTTTTTTTTTTGCGTGATTTTTTCACCTTTTTTTGTGGATTTTTTGCTCGAAAAATCTCGATTTTAAATGATTTTCAACGATTTTTTCACTGGCGTTGACTGCTGAAAAAATCGGGATTTTTCCTGTGAAAAAATCGGCAACCTCCCAGATTTTTTGAAAATCGCGATTTTTAGGATTTTTTGCCGATTTATGCTTCTATGGTTTAAACAGCTAACTAGACTAACCCTTTTCTTGGAAGGACATGATTCTCACTCTCCAAATTCAATGAAGGACTCAATCCCTGAAAATGGGGCATGTGAGTAAATACTAAAATAAAACTGTAGCATAGAGAAGCACCCAAATGGAAAATAAAAGATGAATAAAGACTAGGGTCATACATAAATGACATGCTAGAGATGTTGGCTAGTGATGTAGGAAACGGTCCAAAAAGACTATTGTTGTTCAGTCTCCTATTTTGCAACAAATCAACACAGGAAAAACATCATTAGCCATTATCACACCTATACCCATGAAATAAAAATGGATTTTTGTGATACTCACAAGTAGTTGAGATTCTTCAGCTGACCTAGTGAAGTAGGTATCACATCACTGAGTTGATTGTTGGAGAGGTCTAGTGTCTCAAGCTTTTCACGCTACCCTAATTCTTCATGAAATTGTCCTGATATTGCATTGTTCTGCAGAAGCCTACATAAAATGTAAAAAAATTAGCGCATTCATCTCATAGATTAACTGTTTCGGTATGAATTTTAGAAAGCGATCTCTTGCTTTTTCCTTCATAAAAAATCAGTCTAGACTGACACAAAAATATTGTTCTATATTCCCAGTCAAACATGAAAGTTCTCCTTCCATTACCATTATGTTATTTCAATTGAATGGACTAAATGATGTATAAAACAAAGTAAAGTTTTCTGTATCAGTTTAAAAACGATTACAGAAAAAAAGGAGGTATAGATATGTTTAGAGATGCTCTGCATCAGTTAGTCTTGTTAGTCACTTTGTTCAAAGGTAGAAGATAAATGTTTGTTTACTTACACAATCTGTAGATTGGTGAGGTTTTTTATGCCATCAAAAAATGGGCTTGCTAAGCCCTGGCTGGGGGTTCCCTGTCTCATGAAAAGCACATGAAAATCAGTACCTGTGATCTTAATACTACACGGTAATAGAACCCATCTCTGGAATACACTTGTAGTTGTAACAATAAACCCAACAATGAAAAATGATCTGAAACTGAAAGGGCATAGTAGGTTTCTCACAAGGCAGTGACAAAGTTATCAGTTGAGCATGTAATCATACTCCAACTACAAGGGTCTACAGAAGTCGCATCCCAATTGTCCAATGCATTATGTGGGTCATACAACATAATCTTAATTCTCATCATAGCAACAAATACAACACAAATAATAGCACAGTTTGACTGTAGAAAATAGTCTGATTTTCCTTATGAAATTATGAATTATAAGGATTGCATATAAGATTGTTTAAACTTTGAGTACCTAACCATAGAGTAATTTCACACCTTCGATCAAATAAATATTCAAGAGTGTTGTTTCAAAACAAACTTTATGTAGATTCATTTTCTCAAAAAGAGGAAAATCTTCCTTCCTCGAGAATTAGGCAACTTGCTAAGGCAATCTTCCACATCTTTGGCATCGCTCCAACTATGCAATTGAGCTTTAATGAGATTAGAATTTCCATTTGGAAGGTTGCACAGTGGATACCTGAAAACATATTTGTATGGTTCAGTGCAACATAAAATGAAGATTTATCTAAAATAGTAAAAAGTTTAAACAGTTAACTAGATTGACCCTTTTCTTGGAAGGACATGATTCTCACTCTCCAAATTCAATTAAGGACTAAAATCCCTGAAAATGGGGAATGTGAGTAAATACTAAAATAAAACCCTAGCATAGAGAAGCACACAAATGGAAAATAAAAGATGAATAAAGACTAGGGTCATACAGAAATGACATGCTAGACATATTGGCTTGTGATGTAGGAAACGGTCCAGAAAGACTATTGTTGTTCAGTCTCCTATTTTGCAACAAATCGACACAGGGAAAAACATCATTAGCCATTATCACAACTATACACATGAAATAAAAAGGGATTGTTGTTGTAAATGTTAATCAAATCTTATCAGATTGTATCCTAAAAGAACCTATGGAAATTCTAAGTTTGAATTCTGTTCTAGAATTCTAAGTCAGATTTATTTCTTTTGTATCAAATGTGCTGATTGCAGAACATTTATAGATTTCAATGTCTTGCAAATAAGGGAATGAAGTCCCATTTATATGTGGGAGACACGCCTGAAGGAGAGACACGTCTTATGAGAGGACGTGTCCCTTGAGCGCGCGGGCTCCCTTAACAACCGAAACCATTCGGTGTTATCCATAGACTAAGATGTGTGTATTTAACAAACAACAATCATCTAATATGAATTCCGATTTATCCATTTGCAAATTTCGATCATCATCATCTGAAATTCGAATAACTTATTTGATGGTTTTATATTTTAAGAACAGTTTGGTTAAATATAAATGATGATGATGCATGAATGCAATCATCATTTATATCTGACCGAAGTTATCTTAAATCAACACTCCCTCTTAGCTAGGGAAGATATTCCAAATCAAATAAGTGGAGATATCACCTTCACACGTGATATCGAAGATATGATATGTTTTCTCAAGATTGTCAAGTCACATGACATGCTTCATAATCACATCTTCATTATGGTATGTGCACTGACATCAAGTCACATGATGTCTACCATAATAATTCATGGCATAGCCACGGATATATATAGTTATCCACCATGATTATCTCTTAAGGATCTCAATGATCTTCAAATGACATCAAGTCCCATGATATCCATCAAAGTGTCCAAGAGATACTATCATGACATGTCCACAGATATCAAGTCACATGATATCTATCATGATAGTTCAACTCATCATTGTAGAGTCGTCACTTTACAATGTCACATACAAGTGTTCATTATTAGAAAGATCGTCTCCTTTCAATAATGTACACAGGGGGAGCGGGCCCATAAGGTTGTGGAGTCACACACATGACAAAAGAGTTTACACATTAAACATCTTTAAATATATTAGTACAACTTCTAAACAATTTTGAATTTCAAACATAATATCAAATTACATTTCAATCATACCAAGCTTCTTCCTAAAGTGTTCAATCTTGATTCGGGAGAGAGGTTTGGTGAGAATGTCTGCTGTTTGATCATTTGTACTAATATACTCCAACTGGATCACATTCCTTTCTACTATGTCTCTTACATAATGGTAGGGGATCTCAATGTGCTTAGATCTATCATGGAATACTGGATTTACAGAGAGTTTGATGCAACTCTGATTATCACAATGAATGATAGTAGGATTCAAGGGCTCACCAAAGAGTCCCACAAGCAATTTCCAGAGCCATACTGCTTCTCTTGCCCCCATAGAGGCTGCAATGTATTCAGCTTCTGTCGAGCTTTGAGCTACTGAAGACTGTTTTCTGCAGATCCAAGAGATCATAGCCGATCCCAAACTGAAGCAACATCCTGATGTGCTTTTCCGATCGGTTACACTTCCAGCCCAATCTGAATCAGAGTATCCATGTAGATCTAGTTGATTATTTTTGTAAAGAAGACCATATCCAATAGTGCCTTGAAGATATCTCAATATATGTTTCACAGCCATAAGGTGAATTTCCTTTGGCTCACACATGAACTGGCTTAGAGCATTCACTGCATAGCAAATATCAGGTCTGGTGTTAACCAGGTACATCAATGATCCAATCATTTGTCTATATAGAGTGGTATCTGCACACTTAGATTCTGCTGCTGCTTCTTTTAGTTTGTGAAGGTTGGTTTCCATAGGTGTAGACATGGGTCTACAATCCAACATTCCAAATCTCTTCAGAATATCAATAGTATACTTCCCTTGGTTTAGTATGATGCCATCTGATTTCTGCCATACTTCTAAACCTAGGAAGTAGTGTAAGATGCCCAAGTCTTTCATGTCAAACTCTGAAGTTAGATCCTTCTTTCCTTGAGCAATGAGGTGATCTTCTCCTGTTATCAGCAGGTCATCAACATATAAAATAATTATTAACATATCACCTTTGATTACCTTAAAGTAAAGATTTGGGTCTGCATCATTCTTGGAGAATCCTAGTCCCAAGAGGTAGCTGTCAATTCTTTCATACCAGGCCCTGGGTGCCTGTTTAAGTCCATAGAGTGCTTTCTTTAGTCTGCATACATGTGAGTCAGGTTTATGTATCACAAAACCTTCAGGCTGTTCTAGATAGACTTCCTCTTCAATGGTTCCATTTAGGAAGGCAGTTTTCACATCCATTTGATGGATCTTCCAGCCTTTAGTTGCTGCAATGGCTATCACTGCTCTCACAGATGTGTAACGGGCAATAGGTGCAAATGTTTCTTCATAATCAATGCCTTCCTTCTGTGAAAAACCTCTTGCCACAAAACGTGCCTTATGTTTTTCTATACTGCCATCAGCAGCATGTTTGATTTTGAAGAGCCATTTAGAAGAGACAACAGATTTCTCTTTTGGTCTAGGCACTATATCCCATACATCATTCTTTAGAATGGACTGATACTCTTCCGTCATAGCGTCCTTCCATACTTGATGTCTGAAGGCTTCTGAAACACTGGTGGGTTCTGAATTTATGATGTCATTCATTAGAGCAACATAGCTTGAGAACCGTTTGGGTCTTTTACTCTCCCTAAATGTTCCTTTGGGTGCTGCATGATTCTCAGCTTCTTTGATCATCTTTCTAGCCCAAAGTGGCCTCTTCTTGCTGTTGTCATTTGCATTCTCATCTGAAGTAGATTGAAGTTCATTTGGCATTTCCTCAGGATACTCCCTCTGAATCTCAGGAGTAGGTTCCACTTCTAATACCCTAGGGGAATAATTTTCTATCTCACTAGAACTTCTTGCCCTTTTGAATGCAATGTCTTCTTCAAAGATGACATCTCTGCTCAATTCAATTTGTTTCTGCCCGGGTATGAATATCCTGTAGGCCTTGGAGGTTTCACTATATCCCATAAATACCCCTTTCTTTCCGGAAGGTTCTAGTTTGAATCTCTTCTCCTTGAGCACATGAATAAAGACTGGGCAACCAAAAATCCTATAGTGACTAATATCAGGTTTTAGGCCAGTAAATGCTTCTTCAGGAGTTTTGTTATCTAGGTGAGAATGAGGACATCTATTTTGGATGTAGACAGCAGTTCTAGAGGCTTCTGCCCAAAATGAGGTTTCAATGTTCTGGTCAAGCAACATTGCTTTTGCAACTTCTACAATGGTTCTATTTTTCCTTTCAGCAACCCCATTTTGTTGAGGGTTGTAGGCTACTGTAAACTCCCTCTTAATCCCAGCATTCATGCAAAATTCCTTAAAGATTTCAGAGGTGTATTCTTTCCCATTGTCTGTCCTTAAGATTTTTATTTTCTTCCCAGAGAAGTTTTCAATAAGAGCTTTGAACTCCTTGAACCTTTTAAGGATTTCTATTGACTCTTTACACTTAAGAAAGTAAATCCAGGTCTTCCTAGAGAAGTCATCTATAAATATGACATAGTATAGGAAGCCTGCCTTGGAGGGTACAAACATGGGTCCACATAAATCAGAGTGAACTAATTCTAATACATTTTGGGTTTTGCTCAAGCTATTGTGAAATGATCCCTTTGTATTCTTTCCTAGGGCACAACCTTTACAAGTTCCTTCATGAGTTGGTTTTAACTTAGGTAATCCTGTTACAAGTTTTTCTACGGAAGGTAGGGCACGGAAATGAAGGTGTCCTAATCTTCTATGCCAAATTTCATTTGAATCAAAAGTATCAAGGGTAAGGGCTTGCTTGACTTCAGTGCATAGTTTATAAAGATAACCTTGTCTTACACCTATGGTTAGAGCTTTCTTTATAGTTGAGTTCTTAGGCCATGCCAGAACTTTCCCATCCATAAAGGTAACCCTATATCCATTGTCTTCTAGAGCAAAGATGGATATTAGATTCCTCTTTATTCCAGGTACGAATAAAACTCTAGTGAGTTGAAGGGAGAGACCAGATTTCAATGTGATGGAGCAAGTTCCAACCCCTTTTACTGGATGTGTAGAATCATCCCCAATTGTTACTTCTTCATCAGTCTCTTCAGTCATAGTGTCTAAGTGTTCTCCAAACCCTGTGATGTGCCTCGAAGAACCACTATCAATCACCCAGTTGTTGATATTGTTAGATACTTGACTTGATAAGGCTGAATAGAATACAAATTTCTCAGAATCATGGTCTGAATTTGACTTTCCTACTTTAGCAAATGATGCTTGTTGTTTTGATCTGTCAGGGCACTTCATTGCATAGTGCCCATATTGATCACATCTAAAACATTGTACTTGAGAGATGTCTTTCCTCTTCTTGAATGATCCTTTTCCATGGGAATTTCTCTTTCTCTTAAATGATCCTTTCCCGTAAGAGTTTTTCTTACCCCTTTTATTAGATGATGTGTTGAGCACTTGAATGTCCTCATCTATGGATTTTTGTTTGTTTTCTTTTGTTGAAAGTCTTGTTTCCTCTTGAAGGCAATCTGTTCTTAGCCTATCAAACTTGGGGAGTTTAGATCTCGCACTTATTCCTTGAACAAATGACTCCCATGAGTTTGGTAGGCCTCCTAGTGCAATTAGTGTTAACTCTTTGCTATCAATTTGATATCCAATTGTAGATAATTGATCCCTTAGTTCAATGATCCTCATGAAGTATGCATTAATAGTTTCTCCTCTGTTTATTTGGACATTGTTGATTTGCCTCTTTAATGCAAGATTCCTACCGGTGTTGTTTATCTCATAGGTGCTCTCAAGGGATTTGAACATTAGATATGTAGTTTCATGTTTTGCTAGAATAGGTACTATGTGGTCCCTAACTGCATCTACTAAGATTTTCATGGCTTTTTCATTATTCTCAATCCATTGAGTTTTCTCAGGATCATCCTCTGGTTCCCTCTTGTTTTCTCTCACAAATGAGTCTAACTTATTTTCTTTGAGAATCATCATGATTCTGAATTTCCATGAGGTGAAGTTGTTTGCTCCCTCAAGACGATCTTCAAATCTGATCACACTTGACATTATGAAGAATGTGATGTGAATTCGATTTTTCAAAAATACGAATTTTTTCTAAGTAATTTGATATCTAGATTTGATTTGGATTCACTCAACCTGGCTCTGATACCATGTAAATGTTAATCAAATCTTATCAGATTGTATCCTAAAAGAACCTATGGAAATTCTAAGTTTGAATTCTGTTCTAGAATTCTAAGTCAGATTTATTTCTTTTGTATCAAATGTGCTGATTGCAGAACATTTATAGATTTCGATGTCTTGCAAATAAGGGAATGAAGTCCCATTTATATGTGGGGGACACGCCTCAAGGAGAGACGTGTTTCATGAGAGGACGTGTCCCTTGAGCGCGCGGGCTCCCTTAACAACCGAAACCATTCGGTGTTATCCATAGACTAAGATGTGTGTATTTAACAAACAACAACATCTAATATGAATTCCGATTTATCCATTTGCAAATTTCGATCATCATCATCTGAAATTCGAATAACTTATTTGATGGTTTTATATTTTAAGAACAGTTTGGTTAAATATAAATGATGATGATGCATGAATGCAATCATCATTTATATCTGACCGAAACTATCTTAAATCAACAGTTGTGATACTCAGAAGTAGTTGAGATTCTTCAACTGACCTAGTGAAGAAGGTATCACATCGCTACGTTGATTGTTGGAGAGGTCTAGTGTCTCAAGCTTTTCTAGCTGCCATAATTCTGCTTGAAGTGGTCCTGATATTGCATTGTTCTGCAGAAGCCTACATAAAATGTAAAAAAATTGGCGCGTTCATCTCACAGATTAACTGTTTCGGCATGAATTTCAGAAAGCAATCTCTTGCTTTTTCCTTCATAAAAAATCAGTCGAGACTGACACTAAAATATTGTTCTATTTTCCCAGTCAAACATGAAAGTTCTCCTTCCATTACCATTATGCTATTTCAATTGAACGGACTAAATGATGTATAAAACGGAGTAAAGATATTTGTATCGGTTTAAAATCGATTACAAAAAAAAAGGAGGTATAGATATGTTTAGAGGTGCTCTACATCAGTTAGTCTTGTTACTAACTTTGTTCAAG
This sequence comes from Sequoia sempervirens, assembly GCA_007258455.2. NCBI lineage: Eukaryota > Viridiplantae > Streptophyta > Pinopsida > Cupressales > Cupressaceae > Sequoia > Sequoia sempervirens. The sequence goes on from VDFB02281492.1 coordinate 487,915,860, forward strand.
GGTAGAAGATAAATGTTTGTTTACTTACACAGTCTAAAGATTGGTGAGGTTTTTAATGCCATCAGAAAATGGGCCTGCTAAGCCCTGGCTGGGGGTTACCTATCTCATGAAACACACATGAAAATCAGTCCCTATGATCTTAATAATGCACCGTAATAGAACCCATCTCTGAAATACACTTGTAGTTGTAAGTTGTAACAATAAACCCAACAATGAAAATTGATCGGAAATTGAAAGGGCATAGTAGGTTTCTCACAAGGCAGTGACAGAGTTATCAGCTGTGCATGTAATCATACTCCAACTACAAGGGTCTATAGAAGTCGCATCCCAATTGTCCAATGCATTATATGGTTCATACAACATACTCTTAATTCTTATCATAGCAACAACTGCAACACAAATAATAGCACAGTTTTTCTGTAGAATATAGTCTGTGATTTTCCTTATGAAATTATGAATTATAAGGAATCTATAAGATTGTTTAAACTTTAAGTACCTAACCATGGAGTAATTTGACACCTTCGATCAAATAAATATTCAAGAGTGTTGTTTCAAAACAAACTTTATGCCGATGCATTTTCTCAAAAAGAGGAAAATCTTGCTTCCTCGAGAATTGGGCAACTTGTTAAGGAAATTTTCCACATCTTTGGCATCGCTTCAACTATGAAATTGAGCTTTAATGAGATTAGAATTTCCATTTAGAAGGTTGCACAGAGGATACCTGGAAACATATTTGTATGGTTCAATGCAACGGAAAATGAAGGTTTATATAAAATAGTAAAAAGTTTAAACAGCTAACTAGACTGACCCTTTTCTTGGAAGGACATGATTCTCACTTTCCAAATTCAATGAAGGACTTAAATCCCTGAAAATGGGGCATGTGAGTAAATACTAAAATAAAAGCCTATCATAGAGAAGCACCCAAATGGAAAATAAAAGATGAATAAAGACTAGGGTCATACAGAAATGACATGCTAGAGATGTTGGCTAGTGATGTAGGAAACGGTTCAAAAAGACTATTGTTGTTTAGTCTCCTATTTTGCAACAAATCAACACAGGGAGAAACATCATTAGCCATTATAACACCTATACCCATGAAATAAAAAGGGATTTTTGTGATACTCACAAGTTGTTGAGATTCTTTAGCTGACCCAGTGAAGTAGGTGTCATATCACTGAGTTGATTGTTGGAGAGGTCTAGTGTCTCAAGCTTTTCCAGCTGCCCTAATTCTTCATTAAGTGGTCCTGATATTGCATTGTTCTGCAGAGGCCTACTTAAAATGTAAAAAATTTAGCGCATTCATCTCATAGATTAATTGTGTTGGCATGAATTTTAGAAAGCAATCTCTTGCTTTTTCCTTCATAAAAAATCAGTCTAGACTGACACAAAAATATTGTTCTATATTCCCAGTCAAACATGAAATTTCTCCTTCCATTACCATTATGTTATTTCAATTGAATGGACTAAATGATGTATAAAACGGAGTAAAGTTTTTTGTATCAGTTTAAAAACGATTACAGAAAAAAAGGAGGTATAGATATGTTTAGAGATGCTCTGCATCAGTTAGTCTTGTTAGTCACTCTGTTCAAGGGTAGAATATATATGTTTGTGTACTTACACAATCTGAAGATTGGTGAGGTTTTTTATGCCATCAGAAAATGGGCTTTCTAAGCCCTGGCTGGGGGTTCCTTGTCTCATGAAACACTCCTGAAAATCAGTCCCTGTGATCTTAATACTACATGGTAATAGAACCCATCTCTGAAATACACTTGTAGTTGTAACAATAAACCCAACAATGAAAAATGATCTGAAACTTGAAGGGCATAGTAGGTTTCTCACAAGGCAGTGACAGAGTTATCAGCTGAGCATGTAATCATACTCCAACTACAAGGGTCTACAGAAGTCGCATCCCAATTGTCCTATGCATTATGTGGGTCATACAACATACTCTTAATTCTCATCATAGCAACAATGACAACACAAATAATAGCACAGTTTGACTGTAGAATATAGTCTGTGATTTTCCTTATGAAATTATGAATTATAAAGATTCTATAAGATTGTTTAAACTTTGAGTACCTAACCATGGAGTAATTTGACACCTTCGATCAAATAAATATTCAATAGTGTTGTTTCAAAACAAGCTTTATGGATATGCATTTTCTCAAAAAGAGGAAAATCTTGCTTCCTCGAGAATTAGGCAACTTGCTAAGGCAATCTTCCACATCTTTGGCATCACTCCAACTATGCAATTGAGCTTTAATGAGATTAGAGTTTCCATTTAGAAGGTTGCACAGTGGATGCCTGAAAACATATTTGTATGGTTCAGTGCAACGGAAAATGAAGGTTTATCTAAAATAGTAAAAAGTTTAAACAGTTAACTAGACTGACCCTTTTCTTGGAAGGACATGATTCTCATTCTCCAAATTCAATGGACTAAAATCCCTGAAAATATGGTATGTGAGTAAATACTAAACTAAAACCGTAGCATAGGGAAGCGCCCAAATGGAAAATAAAAGATGAATAAAGACTAGGGTCATACAGCAATGGCATGCTAGAGATGTTGGCTAGTGATGTAGAAAACTGTCCATAAAGACTATTGTTGTTCAGTCTCCTATTTCGCAACAAATCAACACATGGAAAAACATCATTAGCCATTATCACATCTATACCCATGAAATAAAAAGGGATTTTTGTGATACTCGCAAGTAGTTGAGATTCTTCAGCTGACCCAGTGAAGCAGGTATCACATCGCTGAGTTGATTGTTGGAGAGGTCTTGTGTCTCAGGCTTTTCCAGCTGCCCTAATTCTTCATGAAGTGGTCCTAATATTGCATTGTTCTTCAGAAGCCTACATAAAATGTAAAAAAATTAGCACATTCATCTCAGAGATTAACTTTTTCGGCATGAATTTCAGAAAGCGATCTCTTGCTTTTTCTTTAACAAAAAATCAGTCTAGACTGACACAAAAATATTGTTCTATATTCCCAGTCAAACATGAAAGTTCTTCTTCTATTATCATTATGTTATTACAATTGAATGGACTAAATGATGTATAAAACGGAGTTAAGTTTTTTGTATTAGTTTAAAAATGATTACAAAGAAAAAGGAGGTATAGATATGTTTAGAGGTGCTCTGCATCAGTTAGTCTTGTTAGTCACTCTGTTCAAGGGTAGAAGATAAATGTTTGTTTACTTACACAGTCTGAAGATTGGTGAGGTTTTTTATGCCTTCAGAAAATGGGCTTGCTAAGCCCTGGCTGGGGGCTTCCTGTCTCATGAAACACACATGAAAATCAGTCCCTGTGATCTTAATACTACACGGTAATAGAACCCATCTCTGAAATACACTTGTAGTTGTAACAATAAATGCAACAATGAAAAATGATCTGAAACTGAAAGGGCATAGTAGGTTTCTCACAAGGCAGTGACAAAGTTACCAGCTGAGCATGTACTCATACTCCAACTACAAGGGTCTAAAGAAGTCGCATCCCAATTGTCCAATGCATTATGTGGGTCATACAACATACTCTTAATTCTCATCATAGCAACAACTGCAACACAAATAATAGCACAGTTTGACTGTAGAATATAGTCTGTGATTTTCCTTATGAAATTATGAATTATAAGGATTCTATAAGACTGTTTAATTTTTGAGTACCTACCCATGGAGTAATTTGACACCTTCGATCAAATAAATATTCAAGAGTGTTGTTTCAAAACAAACTTTATGTAGATGCATTTTCTCAAAAAGAGGAAAATCTTGCTTCCTCGAGAATTAGGCAACTTGCTAAGACAATCTTCCACATCTTTGGCATCGCTCCAACTATGCAATTGAGCTTTAATGAGATTAGAATTTCCATTTAGAAGGTTGCACAATGGATGCCTAAAACATATTTGTATGGTTCAGTGCAACAGAAAATGAAGGTTTATCAAAAATAGTAAAAAGTTTAAACAGTTAACTAGACTAACCCTTTTCTTGGAAGGACATGATTCTCACTCTCCAAATTCAATGAAGGATTAAAATCCCTGAAAATGGGGGATGTGAGTAAATACTAAAATAAAACCGTAGCATAGAGAAGGATCCAAATGGAAAATAAAAGATGAATAAAGACTAGGGTCATACAAAAATGACATGCTAGAGATGTTGGCTAGTGATGTAGGAAATGGTCCAAAAAGACTATTGTTGTTTAGTCTCCTATTTTGCAACAAATCAACACAGGGAAAAACATCATTAGCCATTATCACACCTATACCCATGAAATAAAAAGGGATTTTTGTGATACTCACAAGTAGTTGAGATTCTTCAGCTGACCCAGTGAAGTAGGTATCACATGACTGAGTTGATTGTTGGAGAGGTCTAGTGTCTCAAGCTTTTCCATCTGCGCTAATTCTTCATGAAATGGTCCTGATATTGCATTGGTCTGCAGAGGCCTACATAAAATGTAAAAAATTTAGCGCATTCATCTCATAGATTAATTGTTTCGGCATGAATTTTAGAAAGCGATCTCTTGCTTTTTCCTTCATAAAAAATCAGTCTAGACTGACACAAAAATATTGTTCTATATTCCCAGTCAAACATGAAAGTTCTCCTTCCATTACCATTATGTCATTTCAATTGAATGGACTAAATGATGTATAAAAGAAAGTAAAGCTTTTTGTATCAGTTTAAATACGATTACAAAGAAAAAGGAGGTATAGATCTGTTTAGAGGTGCTCTGCATCAGTTAGTCTTGTTAGTCACTTTGTTCAAGGGTAGAAGATAAATGTTTGTTTACTTACACAGTTTGAATATTGGTGAGGCTTTTTATGCCATCAGAAAATGGGCCTGCTAAGCCCTAGCTGGGGGTTCCCTGTCTCATGAAACATACATGAAAATCAAGCCCTGTGATCTTAATACTACACGGTAATAGAACCCATCTCTAAAATACACTTGTAGTTGTAACAATAAATCCAAAAATGAAAAATGATCTGAAACTGAAAGGGCATAGTAGGTTTCTCACAAGGCGGTGACAGAGTTATCAGCTGAGCATGTAATCATACTCCAACTACAAGGGTCTACAGAAGTCGCATCCCAATTGTCCAATGCATTATGTGGGTCATACAACATACTCTTAATTCTCATCATAGCAACAACTACAACACAAATAATAGCACAGTTTGACTGTAGAATATAGTCCGTGATTTTCCTTATGAAATTATGAATTATAAGGATGCTATAAGATTGTTTAAACTTTGAGTACCTAACCATGGAGTAATTTGACACCTTTGATCAAATAAATATTCAAGAGTGTTGTTTCAAAACAAACTTTATGTAGATGCATTTTCTTAGAAAGAGGAAAATCTTGCTTCCTCGAGAATTAGGCAACTTGCTAAGGCAATCTTCCACATCCATGGCATCACTCCATCTATGCAATTGAGCTTTAATGAGATTAGAATTTCCATTTAGAAGGTTGCACAGTGGATATCTGGAAACATATTTGTATGGTTCAGTGCAACGGAAAATGAAGGTTTATCTAAAATAGTAAAAAGTTTAAACAGTTAACTACACTGACCATTTTCTTGGTGTTACTAATTTTTGGCTTCCCACTTAAATTATTGTAGTTTTAATGGGCAATTATTTGGTGGGGTATAAAATTTTTATGCATAGATCATCCAATGAACATCTGCTTTTTGAATGAAGGGTTTTAAAGAATTGACTTATCAGAATTATGCAACAGTTTGTGTGAAATTGTTGAACAATCCGGACAAATTAACAAAATGGACTGCATTAAGAAAATAGACATTCAAAGAATGTTTTTGTGAAGCTAAACTATTTTCTGTAGTGTATGTTATTAATGTTTATCAGAAAAGAATTGCAGTTTTTGAACAAGGTATGTGAAAATTGTCATTCATCTTGATTACAAAAAAAAACATATGCTTAAAACAGTTTTATTTAGTTATTTCATATTGTGTAATTGAAACAAGTTCAAATGAAGAAATCAAGTCATTACATGATATGAAATAGCTGATTTATTAAAAGCAATGTTTCTGTACACAAGCCGTGGGAATGACTAGGTTGGTTTAATTCAACAATGAATGTAAACCATACATCTGAAGATCAATTAAAGGAAAAAACACGTAAGAGGAGGTCATGTCCGTCATTGCCTTAAGGGCTGATGTAGGGTTGATCCTTCAATCTTTAGCTTGATCTTTTGTATCTTCAGCTCCTCTTGTTCCCAATTTCCAGATGCACTTGCAGATGATTGAGAGATTTTGTTAGAGCTCAGGGCATGAAATCCAATTACATGTTTCATCAACAGACATATAATTTGCAGTCATTATTAGATTAAATCAACTCAGTCGTTATCAAATTCATTGTTTTTATCTAACTTGTTTGCTTCTTGTGCAGTTATAGGTCAAGTCTTTGTTACTATTTTTTCTGTTAGAGCATGTGGGTTAAAATGTGGCTCCCACAAGGATTGAGCCCAGCGTGTTGTTCTTTTATGATACTGCTGTTAAGACAGTGGAGTTTTCTTTTCTACAGTCTCATTTAGTAGATATTCATCATTTATAGCAGTGAGTTGTTGAAGTTCACTGTTATAAATAACCAGTACATACTAAACAAGGTTGTATGAAAAGGTGATATTTAATCTTAGAACAGGCAAATCAAATCAAGTAAAGGGTAAAAATCAGATATAAAATCAAAATGTTATCATGCATTGTTCAGGTTCAAGCTTACACCCATCATTATTTAATGATAATCATGTGTTGCAGCTGTCAGGAGGTATGATAGAATTACAAATGATGTTGAAAAGTCTTCTCTGAGTGAGTTTAAACCATTGACAAACAATGATCAAGCTTCTTTCACCAAGAATCAAATGTAGTGAGCCTTAATGCTCTGTTAAGTACATAATACAAAGTAACTACAAATTTCAGTAGAAAGAGAGGCCGCGGCCATGAAGTGCACACCTAGAATACATACGAAGAGCAAAGATATGTGCACGAAAAGCCCTCATTTTCTCAACAAAAATGAAACCCTTGTGGATCCTTTACTCATTGAGTGTGCACTTGCAAACTAGAGCCCTCGTTTTCTTGCAATAAGAGTGTAATCACAGCCATAGAAACACAGAAGAGCTTGCATTTTCTGTATAGAATGAAGGAGAAATGCATGGAGTTTACAGAGAAAGTACAGAAAATCAAACGTTTTCAATATTTTCTGTATAATGGAGCTCGAAAGCAGCATTATTTTTACAGAAAATGAAAATGAAATGCTGAGATTTCATGCACAAGAACTTACCCACAGGCTTGTTGTTTTGAATACATTCGAACCCGAAGGTTTTCCAACAGTTGAAAGCTCGAACTAGAGTATTCATGGCGGCATCAAATACAAAGAGCATCAATAGACAAATACATCAGAAAGATTGTTATGGCTGCGGGTAAGAGGGCCAAAATACTTCATAAAAATGGAGGTCATCATTTAGATTTATGGCAAATGACTTACCCCGAGTGTTTTCTGTAGAATCTCCATTAAAAAACCAGAAACAACAAGGAATATGACATGAAAGCAATATAATGGTGGAGCTCCAGCTCAAACCCCAGCCGTTGGTTGAAGACCTCCATGAAAACCCTGATCGGCGGTGCATGGCTTCCTCCAGAAGCTTCGTGAAAATGAAATGAAAGTTTCATTTTTGCTTTCTTTTATTTTAGGGTTCTCATAACCCTAGGTCGACATGCCTTAGTGGCACTTTTATCTTATGATTTAAAAATACGAGGTGTCAACTAATGTGCATTGAGGGCTAAGACTCATGTCTTATGCCTTAGATTTTAATAATCTTACATATGCCATGTATTAAGTCCTTATGACTTTATAAGTATTTGCTTTGACTCTTATTTGGCCGAGTCATGCTTTTTGAATTTTGCATTTATTCTTTGAAAATGTAAAACATGTAATTTAAGTGATGACTTTAAATCACTTAAGTTTAATGTTACCTTTGATGCAAGATAAGGGACGTGTTGATAAGATTTAGTCAAAGGAGAGATAAGTTAAGCTTTAAATACCTTTGCATGAAAAAGGGAGATTTGAAGAGATTTTCAAACTTGTGGAGGAAGAATAGGTTTTCAACTTCACTTAAGGGGCCAAGTGGATGGGGTATGGGTCAAGGAGAATTTTAAGGCATTTGACTCCATGATTCTTGCAATTTCAACCCTATTTTTGAGGGATTTTCAGTTATGCACGACCCTTTAGGTTGTTTTCAGATTCAAAACTCTCTATGCATATTTTGAGGAGTTTCTTTCAGTCAGATGCCTAATTTGAGGGAGAGGTTGGAGTTTGACAACACATCAAGTAGTTGGAGCCAAAATTCAAATTTTGAATTTTTGGATCCTTTTGTATAAGTCTTCTTCTCCTCTCATTCTCTGGGCAATTCTTGCTAGTTCATCTTATGCTACTTGTAATTTTTAGAGTTCTTGAGTAGAGGTGAAGAGTTTGTAACTCATTTTCAGTGATCAATACAGCATTGCAACACCTTTTTGAGAGTAATATGAAGCAGTTTGCCTTCTCATTTTTCTGAAATTGTGTACTTAGTGATTGGTGCAATTTTATGTGATATCTTTTTCCTTATAATTGCATTTCATAGTGGTACCTTTATGCAGAGTTACACATACATTTGCTGGTTATAAGTTGTGTCAATAATATAGTCAGTCTTAAGCTGTGAGAAAAACATCCTTTCTCCTACCAGGATAGTGAGTATTTAGCCTTCTTATAAATTGTTTATGCAAAGTTTATGAGTTTTGAGTTGTGCAAGAATAAGTTTTTGTTACTGGTTTTCTGTGTGTTGCCATATGATTAGAGTTCATAGAATTTTGGTGCATCACCTTTAGGATTAGATTTCATTTACATGTTTTTTCCTCCTTACTCTTTTCTCTGCAAAGTCATTAGTAAGACCGATTTAGGTGAGGTATCAAGGGGAGCCAGCCCTTTCTCTGGAGGTCCATTCTCACTACAGGTTACCCACAGCCTGAGAATGTTCCCATGTGTCACAAGCTTGCTGAGTTGATAGCTTAGCAAAGGGTGCAAGTTTTAGTGACAACACTTGGAAGGACATGATTCTCACTCTCCAAATTCAATGAAGGACTAAAATCTCCCCTGCCATCTCCAAGATAAATGAAGTGTTTCTTAGAGTCTGGAGGGAAGCATTTTTTATGCCATCTACTATTGTTTCCTGCAATAAATGTAAGGGTAAATATAGCTAATGCATAAACAACTTAAGAATTATGCACAAAGAAGCATATCAGAGTAGGTCATGTGGAACTTCTCTAATTAATCGTGCTTTTAGCAAGGGAAGAGTTTGGTTTATTTAATTATTTTCCAAATCCAGACTACATCAGACCAGTCTGTAAAATATTTTATGGGTGGGATATGCCTACTTAATTATTATTAGACAACAACTTACAATTGCACAACCTTTGTTAATGCCACACATTAAAAATAGTTGTAGAGGGAAATGTGTTTAAACCTTGCACATATTAACATAGCAAAGTTGACAGCCATGTGGTACAAGAGTATCTGAATGGAAAGGGAATATCTTTAGTCTCCCTTCTTCATCAGTTTTTGCTGGATTTGTTTTAATCTCAGGAAAATACTGGAGCAGGTCATAATGTTCAAGAACAATTTTGATGAAAAACAAGTTGGCATCACTCACAATCCATAACCAAACTCCTTTCAACTAAAAAGAAAAAGGTAAAAGACAACATTTGAAAGAGTAGAAGTAACAACGCAAATAAAGACATACATATATGTTATATTTTAGACAAATTCTCTACAAATAGACTTGCCAATCATTGCTTACTGAAATCCATTTCCCAATCCCTCTGGTTTGTAAATAAGAATATGAATGAAACTATATTTTTTATAAGAAACAGAATTGTAAATCCAAAAGTTTAATTTCCAATTTCCAGATAAAAAAATCTAAACCTAGTCATGATCTCACTGCTGCGAGACATGACTTTTTGGAACTGTATTGAAAGTGAGCCATGACTATATATGGGAATACAATGCACAATTTGAGTTGTATAAGTTATGATTCACAACAAGGATGAATACAAATTTTAATGTCTGCATACAATTTGATAGGTCCTAGATACCAATTTGTTCAAAGGACATTAAGAAGCATCATCATTATTCTGACATATACAGAGCTGAATATGGCATGACTCTGGAAAACTTATCCTATGTTGGTTCCTAACATAGTCATTTCCCTTTAAGTCTTCTTTGACTGGCTTGGAATCTGGCATATGTAAGCTGATATCCAATCCGTTCGGGAATTCCTTCTTACTGGGTATGCAGAGTTGAGAGTCAGTCTAGACATTTACTCTTCATAGGGATAACCTGGTCTTCTTTCAAATATTTGTAATCAAGGGAGTCATCAACATTGGCTGCATCAAAAAAATGTTTCTCTAATTATGACAAAAATATAAGTGAAGAGGTGATAACTAAGGTGAATCAGACCCACCATTAGATATGTCCAGGGAAGATTAGTTCTTAGTAAAGAATTCATTAACTCAACAGCCCCGAGCTGATTGACCACCCATGGATCCCTCTTGCAGTCTATCAAGGGTATATCAAAATCAAATGTAATGACAGTGTCCGTGTTGAAGAATTGCAAGAAAACGCAAAAAACATTTTCCCAATCAAGCAAGTGGAGGCCGTCCAACATTGTACAATACTCTAGATTTTTGAAAAATACTGAGATTTACAAACTTTAAGTTAAGATATAAGATATATGTTAACACACGTTGAGAATCAATCCAGTGACCACTAAGTCATAAAACATAGCTCTAACTGACACATTAAAAGCTACACATTAACAAAATGAATGAATGAGTATGGAGACTCTTTCTTTTTACTCCATCCTCGAAATGCAACGCACTTATATCAAGCCTAAACAGCTAATTTCTTTGTAATACGTCCAAACTAGTTGAAATCGATTTTTCCACAATTGGCTTCTCTGGCTAGGTATTAAATAAAGTATTGAATAAAGAAACATCTGAGGGAAAAAATGTGTAAAATATTCCACAAAAGTTTGTGAGAGAGAATTTCTCGTGAATTGCTATGCATTCTATGATTCTATTCAATTATTATAATGGCAAGCAATCAATATGATAACTGTTGACTGTAACTCTGAGCTTCTGAATCAGCACTCTCTATAAAGCTCTTCACAAATTTGCAGAAATTACATACTTTAGACATTGTATGCAAAAGAAACAATGTACATAGGCACTGTCAGCTTCATGATGCCTTCAAAAGTAGTAGAACTGACGCAGGCTAGAATAAGGAGCTAAATATATTCAGCAACATTTAACAATGTCTAACAATATAACTTCTGGATATCAAAAGTAATCACTCCAGTCAAGATCTGATGCATCAAATAGTATGAGTAGATAAGAAGAGGATGAAAAACATGCATTTATGTGTTATAACTTATAAACAAGTATTTTGAATTTCATCAAATTCTTGCTAAGTTCGACAAATTTTTCCTGATTCTTTGGTTTGATTAACACTTGGAATGTATAGTCATGTATATGAGTTATAGCAAGCATGCATGATTTTGCATCAGTACAAGGAAAAGATAATTTTTTTTTAAGGAGAAATTCGATCAAGGAACTGAACTAGATTTACCTACAATTGATAACTTTATTACTATCATCTGGAATTTCATGTCTTCTCGAATACTCCATAGAAGAAAATACTTTTGTAGAAAATATGCAGTCAATATCTTGTGTTGTTTGAATTTTTCTATTTAAATAAAATTCATTTTTTGTATAAGAGAATTTTATAATATCACAATTGTAGAGTGTCTCAACAAGAACTAATGTATGTTTATGAAAGTTGTTAATGTGTTCAATTTGTCTATTTTGTAGAAGGCGTGCATTGAAAAACAACTTGAGAGCATCTACAAAACGTACTTCAACCTTATATAAACTTTGACAAGTAAGATATTACTTGTATTTTGCTTTTATATTTCTAGTGTGTTTTTATATTGTGCATAAAATGTCAGAAAAAATTGAATCAAAAAAATCATTGCATACTATCATAGATGTAGAAAGTTATGAATCAATGAATAGGCATGAAGAAGAAACAATAGACACAGTATTGAAAAACAATAAACTTTTCAGGATAAGCCCATTTGTATATGATCCGGTGGACATTTTTCAGTGAAAATGGAAGTGTCTCGTTTTTCTCCAAAATCTGCACCATCAGAAAGAGCTCAGCGTCCTGGTTCCAACGCAACTCGAACGGAGTGAAAAGGAGTCCGTTTGCACGAGTTATGGCCAGTCAAACCTTCGGTCAAACTGGAATCAGGGGCATCCAGGAAGCGAAAAAAATGATTGTTTCGGAAATTGACGAAAGCAGTGTCAAGTCGAAGGGCTCGTCGAGACGATTCCGACGGCGTTCGTTTCGTCGAAATCCGACATCGGAGGCTCAACTTATCAGCGGTCAAAGTTTCAGTTGACTTGATGGACTTGAAGGTACAGTGATGACGTCATCATCCGTACAGCTGACGTCAGCATGATGTATGAAATCCGAAGTGGACCAATCGGAAGTTGACACGTGGCAGTCCGTACGGTCCGTACATGTCGACGTGGCGTGATGGTGTGGCGGTGGCGTCAGCAAGGTCAACGAATCGGGCGTTGACACGTGTCCTCCGTACACATCGTCAGCATTGCGTGCCACAGGTGGCAGTGACGTGTTTTTCTCAGCCAGTCAGATTCTGCCACGTGGCAGTACATTCAGCGTCTATGTGGATGTCGAGTCAGATTGTCCAGCGAGTCATATGGTGACACGTGGACGCAGAGTCAGCAATGACGTGGCTTGATCAGCGAATTATCTTCTTACACGAGGCATCTGAGTCATCATTAGTCAGCGTACGGTTTTTGTGCTCGGCCATTTAGATCTCGCCACGTGGTACTCTGCCGGCAAGACACGTGGACTCTCCCCTCCATCTTCGGTGTTCGCTGTTTCGGTTGCAAAATTTGTTTAAAACTGCCCGCAAGGGGCTCGACCGCTCGACCTATGCCTCCCTATTCTCGCGGGTTACCAACGGGCCACGCAGCGACCGCTAACATTCATATGGCGGATTTTTGTTTTGTTAAGATTCTGTTGAAAATTCAGTTTAAAAAATGGACGGCCGGGGGTTGGAACCCCGAACCGGCCGCCTACCAAAACATATATCCACCATTGCACCACGCGGACATTCTAAATATATGTATGAGCCCGGTGCGTTTTGATGTATGTTTGTTAACCGAATACCTTATAAAATTAAAACAAACTCCCAAATACAAAAAATAAAACAAACAAGAATCCTTTTTAAGGATTAACCAAAATCTCCAAAACAGAATAAGCCCGAGGGAAGTATATTCGAAGGGCTTAAATTTATTTTGGGGGTTATTTTTAAAGATTATTATGTAAAATAGGGGAGATTCATAATGATTTTATGTAATTTTGGAGAGATAAGGTGATTTGGAGAATATTTTCAAATCAATTGGTTAAAGGCCAAATTGAGGAAATTATTTGTATAAAAAGGGGCTTGAGGTGAGGATGGTAAGAAAGTTTTCTTTCCAGGTGATGAAGTCCTGATGCTGAGCTGACAGAAGAGAGGTCTGGTTGGAGAGTTCTTCAAACCATTCTTGCATATCAGAGCATCGTTACGCTGCCGAAATGCTTGGGGAATGGTGGTGCTTTTGTAATTGATTTGGAGATTAATCGGATCGGTCACACTCTATTGGAGTGGACCCGGAGACGTAGTCACTCTCGTGACGAACTCCGAAATCAAACACTTTGCACTTCTCTTTCTCTCTCTTTCTGTCTCTCATTTCTTTTCATTCGGTTATAATCACCTTGATTACGTTCTTTATGTTATTTCCTTAAGTTAATTTCATTTTAATTAACTTGAAATAATAATTGTAAAAGCATTGTAAAAGTTAAGCATTTAAATACTGCAATCTAGTCTAGATCCTATACAGATCAAGTTGGTATCAGAGCTCTTGGTGACTATTATTGCAGTTATTTGTTTTTTTGAATGCTAACGAGATCCAGGATTCAGAAGGGTGAAGGCAAACTCGGAGACTTTAATCCTGAGATCGGGAAGCGAAGATCATTTCCAAAGATGTCAGTTTCTGGAATGGAGGTTCCTGAAGAAATCAGTGAGCAGGAGTTTCGAAAAGCATTCCTCGAGATGAAGGCAAAGGTGGATATACTTTTTCAGGAGAGACAAGAACGGAAGGAACGTGAAGAAGGTTCGTCGAAGCAAGAAGATCGCAAAGACATGAAAGGGAAACATCATGAAGATGGTGACAAGAAACCAGATCATCCCTTTTCTTCTTCTCCTCCCTCTTCTCCTTCTCCTTCTTCTCCATCTTCTCCTCATTCTAATTCTTCTAATCCTTTCAAGAGTGGGTATAAACCTAAAATTAAACTGGATGTAAAATTTGATTTGCCTAAATATTGTGGTGAACTTAATGCTGATAAATTGGATGATTGGATTCAACAAATAGAGGTCTACTGTAGAGTCCAAAACCTAATAGATGATGTTGATAGGATCCAATTAGCTACTCTTCGTTTAGGAGGTACAGCCTTAACCTGGTGGGAGAGTAAGTCTAAGGCAGAAGTTTCACAACATGGTAGAGTCGGTTTAACTTGGGCAGAATTTATTAATGCACTTAAGAAGCAGTTTTATCCCTTAGGACATATGCAGCAATTAATGATGGATTGGCAAATGTTTAGGCAAGGGAAAGGTCAAACTGTCCAAGAGTACACCCATGAGTTCAGGAAAAGGGCTATTTCTTTGAATGTTCCTTTGTATACCCAAGACACGTTGTTGAAGTACATAGGAGGTCTACATTCCTACCTTAGGCATTCTATCCTGGTTTTGAACCCTTGTAACTTAGATGAAGTGTCTGTTCAGGCAACACACTTAGAGTCAAGGGGTAAAGGATCTTTTATTGATAATGATGTAAAGAAATCTTCTAAGAATGCAGAGACAGGGAAAGGAAAGAAGGCAGCTACAGTCAAGAAGGATGAGAAACTTTCTTGCACTCATTGTGACAAGGAAGGTCATGATGAAAATCACTGCTGGAAGTTACATCCCGAACTGAGGCCTAAGTGGGCTCAAAGACGTAATCAGAAACAGAAGGGTAAGGACAAATCCACAAATGTTGTTATGGATCTTGGTTCAGATTCAGATGATGAGACTAAGATAACAGCGATGGGTCTAAAAGGTAAAGCTCCTATTTCTGGTGTTTCTGTTGCTAGTTGTGCTTCTTCTTCTACAGTTAATGATTTCTCTGAAGATGCAAAAAGGAATGAGCTTTTTCATTTAAGGGTTATGGCTAAGAACAGTAAAATTGATGCACTCATAGATAGTGGTTCTCAGGTGAATTTAATTTCAGAAAGTGTTGTAAATAACTTGGGATTAAGAACTACACCACATAAGAAACCTTATCCACTAGGCTGGATTTGTGAAAATGATAAGTTGCAAGTAACAAAACAATGCACCTTAAGGTTCACAATTACTAGTAAATTTGTGGATGAAGTTCAATTTGATGTAGTTCCACTGGATATCTGTGGGATAGTGCTTGGTAGCCCTTACTTATATGACAGAAAAGCAATCTTCTACAGGCAACAAAATCATTATCATTTGTTTAAAGATGGCATTCAGTACATTGTACATTCTCACAGGATTAAGATTGATCAATCTTTTGCAAACACAGGGCAGTTAAAGAGGGTAATTAATGCAAGTAAAGAGTTAACTCTTATGTCTGTCAGTACAGGTGGTTCTACACATGAACTTGGAGTAGCTAACCAGGGTCAGATGTTGCAGGATGCACTTGCAGTACAGCATGAGAAAATGATGCTTGAAAGCATTGATGAATCCTTGGGTAAAAATGTTCCTGTTGTAAAGGATCGAATTGTTGTTGACTTATTCTCTTTCATTTCTGCATTGGTTTTCAGCTTGATGCTAGTCAATTTTTGTTGGTTAGTGGCTACGACAATTGATGTAGATGTTTATGGAAGTGATACAATCTTTGTTATGTTCAACAACATTGTTGCAGTCTTTATTGTGTGAAGCCAGGTTTTCAGATGTACAGAAGATACAGGACAAGTGGGGAGGCCAAGTCCTCACTTATTGTCAGAGTAAATGCCACTTTTGGAGGTCCAAAAGGTCTTCAGTGGGGAGGCTGATCCGGTGGACATTTTAGTGAAAATGGAAGTGTCTCGTTTTTCTCAAAATCGCACCATCGAGAAAAGAGCTCGGTATCTGGTTCCAACGCAACTGAGCAGGTGAAAAGTCCGTTTGCACGAGTTATGGCCAGTCAAACCTTCGGTCAAACTGGAATCAGGGGCATCCAGGAAGCGAAAAAAATGATTGTTTCGAAAATTAACGAAAGCAGTGTCAAGTCGAAGGGCTCGTCGAGACGATTCCGACGGCGTTCGTTTCGTCGAAATCCGACATCGGAGGCTCAACTTATCAGCGGTCAAAGTTTCAGTTGACTTGATGGACTTGAAGGTACAGTGATGACGTCATCATCCGTACAGCTGACGTCAGCATGATGTATGAAATCCGAAGTGGACCAATCGGAAGTTGACACGTGGCAGTCCGTACGGTCCGTACATGTCGACGTGGCGTGATGGTGTGGCAGGTGACGTCAGCAAGGTCAACGAATCGGGCGTTGACACGTGTCCTCCGTACACATCGTCAGCATTGCGTGCCACAGGTGGCAGTGACGTGTTTTTCTCAGCCAGTCAGATTCTGCCACGTGGCAGTACATTCAGCGTCTATGTGGATGTCGAGTCAGATTGTCCAGCGAGTCATATGGTGACACGTGGACGCAGAGTCAGCAATGACGTGGCTTGATCAGCGAATTATCTTCTTACACGAGGCATCTGAGTCATCATTAGTCAGCGTACGGTTTTTGTGCTCGGCCATTTAGATCTCGCCACGTGGTACTCTGCCGGCAAGACACGTGGACTCTCCCCTCCATCTTCGGTGTTCGCTGTTTCGGTTGCAAAATTTGTTTAAAACTGCCCGCAAGGGGCTCGACCGCTCGACCTATGCCTCCCTATTCTCGCGGGTTACCAACGGGCCACGCAGCGACCGCTAACATTCATATGGCGGATTTTTGTTTTGTTAAGATTCTGTTGAAAATTCAGTTTAAAAAATGGACGGCCGGGGGTTGGAACCCCGAACCGGCCGCCTACCAAAACATATATCCACCATTGCACCACGCGGACATTCTAAATATATGTATGAGCCCGGTGCGTTTTGATGTATGTTTGTTAACCGAATACCTTATAAAATTAAAACAAACTCCCAAATACAAAAAATAAAACAAACAAGAATCCTTTTTAAGGATTAACCAAAATCTCCAAAACAGAATAAGCCCGAGGGAAGTATATTCGAAGGGCTTAAATTTATTTTGGGGGTTATTTTTAAAGATTATTATGTAAAATAGGGGAGATTCATAATGATTTTATGTAATTTTGGAGAGATAAGGTGATTTGGAGAATATTTTCAAATCAATTGGTTAAAGGCCAAATTGAGGAAATTATTTGTATAAAAAGGGGCTTGAGGTGAGGATGGTAAGAAAGTTTTCTTTCCAGGTGATGAAGTCCTGATGCTGAGCTGACAGAAGAGAGGTCTGGTTGGAGAGTTCTTCAAACCATTCTTGCATATCAGAGCATCGTTACGCTGCCGAAATGCTTGGGGAATGGTGGTGCTTTTGTAATTGATTTGGAGATTAATCGGATCGGTCACACTCTATTGGAGTGGACCCGGAGACGTAGTCACTCTCGTGACGAACTCCGAAATCAAACACTGTTTGCACTTCTCTTTCTCTCTCTTTCTGTCTCTCATTTCTTTTCATTCGGTTATAATCACCTTGATTACGTTCTTTATGTTATTTCCTTAAGTTAATTTCATTTTAATTAACTTGAAATAATAATTGTAAAAGCATTGTAAAAGTTAAGCATTTAAATACTGCAATCTAGTCTAGATCCTATACAGATCAGTATACAACATAAGCGATTGTATTTTTGACTCTTTGCAACATTTGTTACATATGCACTTCACTTTTGTAGAATTGCAAAATGGTATGATTGATTATTTAAAAATACCTCGATGCTTTGTTTTCATATAGGTATGAACTGGATCCCCAAACATTGAATAAATTGCATGGAATTACTGGTGTTAATGCATACCTATAATGTATGCGACTATCTATGGTTAAAAAACCAAATTGTAAAGAATATGGTCTTTGGGTTGACTTATTTTGTATTAAATGGCTAGCAAAGTGGTTAGATATCCAAATATGTATTTGGTCTTTAACAAGAAAAATAAAGTACTTGCATTTCAATGAAAATTCACAAAGTACTACATATTCCATTTTGTTCCATGATCAAAACCCTGTCAATGAACATTTTGAACCACTTGTCTCCAAAAAAAGAAAGTCATTTGAACAACATATTAACCAATCTAAACACTCAAAAACACTTAGTAACTTGAAAAAACAAATTGTTGAGAATAAGTCAATAGATTCAATGCCCAAATTGTACAAATATGCATTATCAAATCAAACTTTGATTGGATAATATCATAGATGTAGAGAATTATGATTCAAGAAACACACCTAGAGATATCTCAATTGACACAATATTGAAAGACAATAACCTATTTAAAATAAGCCCCATTGTATACAATGTAGGCGATTGTCTTTTTGACTCTTTGCAAGTATTGTTACATTTGCGATACACAACTGTTGAACTACAAAATGGAATAGTTGATCATTTTCTAAATTGTCTAGCGATCAATGATCCCAAAGCTTTATTTTCACATGAATATGAACTAGATCCCCAAACATTATCGAGATTGCATGGCGTTAATGATGTTAGTACATATCTATGATGCATGCGACTATTTGCAGTTTCAAATCCAAGGTGTAATGAGTATGGCCTTTGGGGAGACTTATTTTGTATTAAATGGCTATCCAAGTGGTTAGATATTCAAATATGTATTTGGTCTTTAACAAGAAAAACAAAGTATTTTCATTTCAATGAAAGTTCATAGAGTACTACATATTCTCTTTTGTTCCATGATCAAGATCCTACACATGGACATTTTGAACCACTTGTGTGCAAAAAATTAAAGACACCCGAAAAACAGGTTCAACAATCTAAACACTCTGAAAAACAAATTTAAATTGCCAAAAATATTTTGCACAAAAGACAACAATAAATAGAATCTCTAGAATATGCAAGACGCATTATCAATATCAGATTGTGGTGACAGTCTTTTCAATACTATTGCTAGTTTGATGAAAAATGAATATGATAGCCAACGTCTTAGATGCTACATGGCTCAATCCTTTTGCAATGCAATGCTAAATGGAGACAAAGTAGCAAATGATTGCCTTGAAACGTGTGTTAAGTGACTTGAAAATTAGTTGGGGTGTTATAAACTATGAGACATTTATTGCAAAAGTTGGAGACCCATTTGAACAAAGTGAAATTGAAGGATCTGACTTTTGTTTTGAATGATTATCATACATTTTGCAAGCAAAAATAAAAGTTTGTTCAGAAAACAATGACATGGCCATAAAAGAATATTGCAAATATGTAAAGCCAACAAAAGTATACAATGTCATATGTTGCAAAGTGAATGACATGCATACACATTATAAGCAGTGTGGAGTGGAGATAATAATGATGAATGACATTTGTCCTACATAATAAAAAAAAACAAAGATTAAACGGAAACAAAAGATTAGTATGCACGAATTGAAACAATCCATTTGAAATAGTAAACATGTGAAAACTTGCAACTCTACATATTTGAAAAATGGGTTTAGTACTATTTCCCATTACTCACTTTGTAAACTAAAACAAGAGCCATGTAAAAACCCTAAAATTGAAGGCTTAGACAAACAAAAAAGAAGAAGAAAAATGCCACTAAAATCTTACATGGCAAAAATAAAAGACACACCTAAACATGTGTGCACAATTTGTGGCCAACTGCATTTAAAAAAATGTATTACAAATGTAAGCCACAAAACAATAGAAACATATGAGCTAGTTTTCTTAAGGACAAAAGAATTATTTGGAAACAAGATATGCAACTTTTGTAACCGCCAGTTGCAACAAAACAAAAAACCACTATATGCAACACCAAAACATATTAAAACAAACAAGCCACTACAATACACTGCTACACTTTTAGAACTTGAAGAAAGACTAGTGTCTCTTCAAAATGTGTTTTCACAAATTTGGCAACTAAGACACGAGATCTCAAATAAGACTAAATTGAACTATTATCAATGCGCCAACAAACATGAACATTATACAAATGGTGTTGCCACACTCAACCAATGAAACATGCACAATTGCTATTGCATTGAAAAGGCACTTACAATATACAAATGCACACCAAAAAGGAAGAGTATGACCAAATGTTATTGTGAACACTCTATATGAATTGTGTAAAACAAAGTTATACAAAATGTAAAATGTTAAACTAAACAAAAATTGGCATGAGCATTTGTATAATTTAGAAAAACTAAGTACAATTTCTAACTCTTCATCAACTAATAGCGATAATGACAATGACAAAAAAAAAAACAATGCAAATGGAAACAGATACATTGGTCCATGGATTTACTGAGTCAAGAACCATACATTCCATTGAAGACAAAATAATTGAAATTTCTCTAGCAGAAGGAAAACAACCTCTTGAGATATTTCAAGACAAATATGTTGAAGAGATGAATTTTCCAACACTATTTTTTGGAGAACCACATGATGAAATAATTGAAAGTAAATTTTCATATCAAAAAATTGCACAATGGGAATTACAAAATTCAAATCAAACATTTGCTTATTAGACAACAATTTTTTTTTTTCAGAAACATCAAAATTCTAATTGGGCAAGTTTTTCTACAATATGGATAAGAATTTGAAAGGGAAAATTAAAAGGTAGAACACTGATAGCAAAAGATGTGAAGCACAAACTAAACCTTGAAAAATTATTGCTATCAAATATTGGATATGTAAATTTAAAAAAAAGAAGGAATTCACCAAACTATTTGCAACACTTGGAAAGAAACGTTTTTGCAATGATACAATAGTTAGGTCCACCAACATTTTTTGTAACTTTCACTAGTGCAAAGCAAAATTGGGAACCATTAACAAGAACATTGAAAGAATTGTACATCTCACATAAAAAAAAATCAGCATAAAGCCAACTTGAAGTACTTAATGAGATTGACACTTCCTCTTTATATTAAGAACGATCCAACCACTTGTACTCGCTATTATAAACATAGAATCAATGCAATGAAACAATTAATATGTTCAAACAAAACTTTTTTTGGAAAGGTATTGGACTACTTTTTAGTAACAAAGTTCCAAAATTGAGGAAATGAACATGACCAATTCATGTTATGGGTTAAAGATGCACCAATTTATGGAAAATATAATAATTCTAGTATTGAACATTTTGTAGACAAATAAATAACTTGTGATACACAAAATTTGGATGAACAAATAGCTAAATGCATATACATCACCATACTAAACAATGCGCAAGGAGTAAAAAAAAGAAGTGTCGTTTTGGTTTCTTGCAGCGACCAATGAAAACAAGAAGAATTCTTGAGCCATGCATTGACAAAAAAAAAAGTGTTTCATTGAAAAACTCAGATCCACTTTAGAATGCTCAAATTATGATTCCTCTATATCGTTTGAAAATTTCCTATTAAGCGTAGGCATGGATGAAAAATATACATATTAGCCATACAATCTACATTGCTTAGACCAACAATGTTTTTAAAAAGAAAGCCAACTCACATATGGAACAATAAGTTTTCAAAACACATTCCCCATCTTTGGCAAGCAAATACATATGCACAATTTGTTCTAAATGCATATGCTGCAGCAATGTATTGTAGCTCATACATGACAAAAAGTAATAACTCAATAACAAAGACATTTAACAAAATACACAGAAACCACAAAGAACACAACATTGATGCAATAAAAATGATAACAAAACTTGGCAATGCCTTGCTAAACCTACAATAAATGTCAACTCAACAAGCTGTACACATTGTGCTTTCACTTCCTCTTAACTATAGTTCAAGGAAATGCAGATTCATAGACACATCTGTTGCTGAAAATCACACATTTGTTCTTAAGAGTACTAAACAATGTAAAAATGAACCAAATCAAGAACAAAATGTCGCTTGTAAAAGTTTGATTGACCATTATATTGCACACCCTCAAACATTGGCAAATGTTGGTTTAGCAGAATTTTTCGCAGAATACACAATAACAAAAGGAAAATTGAAACGAAGAAATAGACCACATATTATTTGATTTATTAAATACAATAAACATGTAGAAATTGAGAAATATTATAGAGAAAAACTTCTACTATATGTTTCATTTTCAATAGATGAAAACATATTGAAAAAAAATTTCACAAACATGGAAAAATGCTTTTGCTAGTAATGAAAAAATAGTACAACTTAACCAAGAAAAGTACACATACAATATAAATGAACTATGTGGTGATATGGAAAATGCTATTAATGATGTCAACATTGAAAATTAAAACTGTACAGATACATACTATGTGGAAAACTTAAATACCAACTACAATGAATAGTATAATTTGCAATTGGATTTAGACACAATCAAACTTAATATCAACAACAAACAAATGAGAAGACCATTTGAAATAGCTAAACATCCACACTTATTAGAAAACTCAAAGTATTACAATGTTTGAAGAATGTTAAACAAAGAGCAACAAGCCATAGTGAAGGACATACTAATTAGAAAACAACAAAAAATGGTTGAACCATTGCACTTGTTTTAACAGGAGGTGTTGGCACAGGGAAAACATTTACTACCAAAGCTATATACAAAGGCCTACTATGTATATACAATAACTCAGTTGATAGTGACCCAAATGACATAAAGGGTTTGTTACTTGCATACACAAGCAAAGCAACTTACAATATTGGAGGCACAACCTTGCACTCTGTACTATTCATACCATTTAACAAATCATGTTCAATTCCATTGAGCTCAAACAATTTAGATACATTGACAAAAGAATATCAACAATTGTGTATTATCCTTATCAATGAAATCTCATTAGTTGGAGCAAGAATTTTATGCTACATAGATAAAATATTGTGTGACATAATGAAAACACCTACTAAACATTTTAGTGGTTTAGACATTATTTTTTGTGGTGATTTCTACCAAGTAGAACCTATACATGATTGTATGATGTTCCAAAATGTAAAATTAGACACTGAGCTAGTACCATACAATTTTTGGGAAGCACACATCAAATGCTATACCTTACAAAGAACAATGAGACAAAAAAAAACCAAATCTTTATCGATATATTCTTAACAGAATACAAACAAGCTCTCAAATTGACAATGACATAGCATACTTGAATAGCAAATGCTTGCATTCTACACCTATAGATCTCCAACATTTCCATTTCTTTTTTACAAGAGCAAAGATGTCAATGCACACAACCAAAAAATATTACTTCTCTACTTGGACAACTAATCACAATCAATACAATCAATGAACATGATACTTTTGTTAATGTAGAACAATTCTACAAAAATAATATAGATCTAGTAGACCAAATTATGTTAAAAATATACATATTGGTTGAGATTTATAGTGGAAACTATGATACACAGGATGGTCTTGTCAATGGATTTGATGGAATATTCAAAGCATATACACAACACGCTGACATGGACATTATATGGATTGAATTCAATGATCATCGTATTGGAAAATCTCAAGCTACAAAACTATCACATTTTAACCAAACACACATTAACAATGGATGGATACCGATACTCCAAGTTACAAAACCAATCCTAAAACTAAGTGGTCAACAAAAAAGTATTGTTAGAAAACAATTTCTAGTGCAATTAGCATGTACTTGAACAATCCATAGATCACAAAAAACAAAAAAGCAAAAATCATAGAAGAAAAAGCACGGTTACAAACTATTGCTAAGTGGACTCTTTAAAATGACATAGATTACACAAGTAAAACATCATGTGTTACCATATCTACATTGAACACCTGTCATTTTGAAACACATAAAAAAGATATTGTACATGACAAAGATTTAATGTCATCTGACATTATTTGTCTCCAAGAAATATATTTGAAAACACCAATAACAAACAATGCATTACCGTATTACAATTGCTTTGCATCATATCATGTACATGGGATAATGACTTGCACCAAAAAACATTTACAAATATCAAATGCAATACCATTAATAGAACATAATGTTAAAGCAATATTGACTACATTGATTCTTAATGGACAAACTCTTTATATTTGTAATATATATGCCAGACCAACAACAACGCTTACAAATATCACAATAATTGTTAATGAGGCAGTGACAATTGCTTCAACTAAAAGCCTTATTTACATTGTAGGTGACTTCAACATTAACATGTCCACCTCATCCAAAAAAATTGAAATTCTTTAAGAAAACATGCATATACATAACTTTCACTTGTTACTTGAAAACACAAAACCTTTGGCCAAGTCCATAATTGATCATGTCTGGACAAACAATTATGCACATACAACAAAAAATCAAAGATTGGAATCGTATCCAACTAATCATAGCACTCTTCTATTTCATGTTGGCAACATTGTGTATTTATACATTGCCCATCTTGTAAATGATAAACATGTAGGGGAAATTGACACAAAAAAGGTTAGATTGTGTACTTACATTAAAATCTTGTAATACCCCCATGTTGCTGATACTCTTTGCTACTCTTGGATACTCTTATGTGTCGGTTTGTTATTGGTTTGTGATGGTGATTAGTTCACCGACTTTGTTGTGTGTGGATTCATAGTTTAGTTGGTTGCTGCACTTGACATTATTATGATGATTTATGATACTTTATGTGGTGGTTAGATTATTTGATTATGCTATGGTTTTCTTTAATAATTATAAATGTTGATGTTGTGATTCTATGATGCTATATTTTTTGATGTAGTTGTTAGTGAGTCTTGGTGAAATGACGGAGTAGCATCACTTGCTTGCGAGCGCCCTACTACCCTGCAATTTCCTTTCACGGTGTGTCTGCAATGGAGATTTACATGTTACTTGACGTTTATTTGTATGCGGGAAATGCAGGAATAAAGTCTCGATTCCACCTGCTTCGGTAGGGAAGGGCGAGTATTAAATTAACCCAATGGGTACAATGTTGAAAAAGGGAGTTGATAAGGAAGTGTCCCCGTCCCAAGTCTATCATCCCATTGTGAGTTTTGTTGTGTCATGATTTAGGTTTTGTCCTTGTCTTTATATTGTTTGATTGTTGATTATTCATTTTAGTTATAGTTAGTGGTTATTTAATTAATCTTTATTTTATAAGATTAATTAATGTTGTTTTGTTGCTTTGATTAATTGTAAGTTAGTAAAATGTTGAATTTTAAATATATTGTAAATTAAAAAGTTATTTAATTAATTAAAAGTGTAAGTAATTAATTTAAATAAATAATGATGATGATAATTATATATTATTTTTTCCCTAATATTAAATTAGAAAATCAGAAGAGAATATCTTGTGAGGATAATATCATGAGAAAATAATTTATTTTTAACTAAAATTGTGAGATAAGTGTGTGCTTTTAAAAGCAAGAAAAGAACCAATGAATGTGGAGGATTTTTTAGGAAAAAAATGAAGAGCTTTATTGATTATTATTTATTTTTATTGTGAGAGAGTTTTAGACACACAATGGTTTGTTTTGGTTTTTTGGTCTGAAAAGGAAAAAATAGGTTTTTGTGCTTCTTGGTGAAAGTTGTTCTATAAGAAAAGATTAAAAAAAGATTGATTCAGAAGTTAGCTGGAGGAAGGAAATTCAGAAGAAACTTCAGAGGGGTTCTACTTTTGAGAAAGGAAGAAGGCTACTATGTTTGGTTCTTTTAAATTATTATTTAGATTTAAATTTAATATTTTGTGAACAAAATCTTGTCTGCCATGTTTGAAAATTAATTTCTCTATGTTTTGAAAGAGGTTTTCTGTGATTGAAAATTTGTGTTGTTAAACCTTTTAATTTTTCTGTTGAAAACTATAGTTAAATCTTCTGTAGTTCGTCAATAAAATTTGGTTGAGAAATTATTGTTTGGAAAGAAAATCATTTTTATTATTATGTTGAATTTGTACCCTTAGATTTGTTCTGTGTTGGAGAAAAATCGGTCTGTGTTTATACAATTGATTCTATATTTTGTGGGTATTATATATATATGTATATAAATATATACATATTCTTATGTTACATTTTGTTATTTAAAAAAAATAAAATTGTATAAACATTTTTGGGTTTCCGTGCTTTGTAAGTGAATATAATAGGATAATATAAAATAAAATTTGTATATATTTATGCCACTGTTTTTAAGTCAGGCGTTGTTTTCAAAAAATATATATTATAAGAATTATGCATTCATTTCTTTATTTTTTTTCCGTGGTAGATTATTTTATAGCAAAGGAAATTAAAAAAAAAAATTATTATAAAAAATATATATATTTATTTTGTTGGGGGGAGTGGTCGGCCCAGGGCCGTACCACCCCACACTCCGTGGTTGGTGGTTCGCAACCACCACTGGCTGCGCATAACAGCCGAGGCTGCTGTATGCAGCTGTGTGGGGGTTGCGGCCCCCCACATACACTGTGGTAAGTACCACAGGCTGCAGGGGTGGGCGGCAATAGTATGTGTTATTTTAAAAAAAATAAAATAAAATTTGTTTATTTATTAAACACGTTTCTTTTATATGATTTCGATTATATATATATATAAAATTTCAGAATGATATTTTATTAATTTTATAATATGTTTTATAAAATGATTTATATATATATGCTTTATTTATACACACACACACACACACACACACATATATATATAACAGATTTGATATGCTGCGAATATGAATTTAATATGATAATTTTAAGAAGATTGCAATGTTATAATGTAATTGTGCAAATTAGAACTAAATTATGTGCTTTTAATTAAATTGAATTTTCTCGAGTAATTGATTTATAAAGTTGGTGAAATTTATTGTACATTGTAATTTTTTTTATGGCATTGTTTTATGTTTTGTTTACACTTGAGATTATTCATTTAACCAATTGTGGGTTTCTTTTATTCGGGTTTATGTCATGTGGGAAAAACCCTAGAGTTAGTTGTCCATTGTAGAAGCTTAAGTTGTTGATTAGGAACTTCCAAAGGTGGAATATTGATGTTTATATTTGATCTTGTAATTTGATGTTTGTCCTTATGTTTTGGCTTTGGTTGTGATTTGAGTTACACATGGATTGTACCATTTATGGATGTGTTTCATATATTTTTGGCGAGATGGTTATGCCTCGCGGATGTTCCATTTGTTGGTTCAGTGTTCTTGTTGGTACAATCCCTTGGTGTTAGATTTTATGTTTTGGGTGTCTAGAGAGAGTGGCTCTAAGTGGGGGCCGATGCACAAAGGGGTTGTTAGGGTAACCCACATAGAGTTAGAGTAATCAGTGATAACCTAAGTAATTAATCAAGGGTTGGGTAGTTAAACATTAAACAAGATAATTATGATGCCTTGTCCACCTGTTAGTGCTATCACAGACTAAAGGGGACCGAGAAGGCCATGGTTGGCATGATCGTTGTCTCATCCTCATGAGAGGTTAACGATTCTGCATGAGTAACCCTATGGAGCGGCGCCTTGAGATAGGCTGTCAGGAGAACCATAGATGGAGGCGACACCTTGAACTAGGTTGTCTGGATAATCCATGTATAGATGGAGGCGACACCTTGTGATAGGTTGTCTGGATAATCCATGTGAAGCCATGCGATAACACTCTCCTCTAGCTTTCCATTTGAGTTGTTTTATTGAAGTCCTCTGGAAGTGGTTTATTGTTATGACTTTTGGTGATTTATCGTTGTTTAGTTTTCTATGTGGTCTTTTGATATTGTGTTATCTTGTCTGGAGATAGTCTTGTGATTACTATTAGATGTGCTTGGTCAGGGATCCTTCCTTGTTTACTCCCAACACGGGGGTGGTTGGGTGGAACGTGCTTCGCACCCCGTTGGGTTCCCTATGATGCAGTTGCACCATTCAGAGCAAAGTTTTCCAGATATAGTTGATCCAGTGTTCTCATGTACCAGATGTATATTTATACTTCAAATGTAATTTATATATTGATGTATCGACTCCCACGTGTGTTGGGAAGTTTTATGATGTAAGTTGTATATTTGGTTATTGAGATGTATTTTTTGACGGATGTGTTGTACTATCACACCATGTGATTCATTCTTGTACTACCATTTGTAAACATTGTTAAGTTGTGTTGTATTTGTGGAAATATATATACTTTATACCTTTATGATTTATTTATTGTCATATGCATGTATGGTTTTAATTGGCATATTTATATCTTTATGGATATCATGAATGAATGTCTTAATGATGTTGTGGATGAATGGATTTATGTTATGGGTTAGTTTCCTAATGTCACCTCATGTACCCCAAGGGATTTATTGTGCAACTTAGAACATTGTTATGTTGGAATACTTAAATACATTTTTTATGTTCTTTAAAAAAAAAAATTGTTGCGTTTTTACTTGTTCCTTTGGGGTTTGCACGATGGGGCATTACAAATCTTACTAAATAAATAGTATTATAACATTATTTTTTACTTTTTAAAAGACCATATTCCATATAATGGATAATGATACACACATTGTTTTGCAGGTGACTCAAAACCATGAATACCATGCAGAACATGTCATGTAGCTCAATATCTACAAGAGCACAACAAATCATTGAAAAAGAACTTGGTGCACCAATGTCTGTACCTGCACAAGAACGGATAACAAAATGGTCAAACATGTCAATTCTTCCAAATGAAGTAAAAGCTAAATTATATTGTGTCAAAATTTATGACTTGTAATTTGGTTGTTTTTTGCTAAAGCCGTTTGGAAAGCATCGAATCAAAAAACACATCTCCTAGCAAATTGAACACACAAAGCAACCAAAGCAAAGAAAGGTATTCATTTATAATACTCCTCTTTTATAAGAAACTTTGTTACAGTCCTTTCTATATGGTTTTACCTTTTGCATACATGTCTACCATCACCAACATACACAGTGGAAAAATTTATGATTTATATTCTTAAAATTTAGAATAACATGCATTTTGTATTTAAGAATGTTAGCAACTATATTACATGTTTACTAACATAATTAATTGCACAATCCATTTTAACAATCTAATTTCAACAAAATGGTAAGACATGTCAATTCTTCCAAATGAGTAAAAAATTATATGATTTTTTTGACAAATTTTATGACGAACAATTTGTTTTTTTGGCTATAGCTATTTGGAAAGCATTGAACAAAAAATAATATCTCCTAGCAAAGTGAACACACAAAGAAGCCAAAGCAAAGAAAGGTATTGACTTGTAATATTGTTTTTTCATAACAAACTTTATTACACTACTTTGTATTTGCTTCTACATTTTGCATTCATTTCTACAACCACTACCATACATAGTGGAAAATCTATAATTTATATTCTCACAATTAAGAATAACATGCATTTTATATTCTTCAATGATAACAAGTATATTCCATTTTTACTACACACATTTAACTACACAATTCCATTTTTACAGTCTAATTTTAATGAATCCAAATCCTAGTACAATATTGGAGCTTTGCATGGGCCAAACTGGTTTTGTATTTAAAGGAGATATCCTTGTTATATATGATCTTACATCTATCAAATACACCAACATCCAAAATAAAGCAGAAATAGTACATGTTGACCTTGTAGATTGCAATGGTCAAATGACTATAATTGTAAACATTAGCAACAATTTGATAAATACACTCTTGCCTCGTATGTCTATTGGTTCAAGCATTCACATTGCCAACTTCCTAATCAAGTCTAAAACTCAATATGAAAGAGGTGATGTAGATTATTGCCTTGTCTTAACCACGAAAAGAATAGTTGAAAGTGTGCCAATTGTTTGCAATCAACATAAATTAACTCCAAACTTCACTATCTCCCAACTAGTAGAAGCACACTGCAACTATTCAAGCTCATTTGGAGCAATAGATACATCTTATCATTTGGACAAAAACCAATTTGAAGTGCATGTCAAAGATGGTGATCTCCAAGAAGACATGACTACTGTATATATCTAACTATTTATATTTTATTTTCATATTCATCTTTGTTTTTGAAACTGGTTAAATGCATTAACATTTTTCTTTTGTAGGTTTTTATCCCACGTAGCAACACAAAATTGTGTGCATATCTACAATAAATGTTTTCAACAATAGAAATGCCCCTTCTTTTCAAAAATGTTGTTAGAAATGGGCCAAAAGGCACAAATGTAATGCACAAAACAAAATCGACATTTTTGGAGGAGCTAAATGGTGCATGCATAGAAGTGTAGTGGCAAACTCTAGCTAAATGCAATATACAGGAAATAGCACAATAAAACATAATTCAAATTTTATATTTATATGGCATAACTATTAGATTATTTTTGTTATCTACAAAATACATACAAGTACCCTTTATTCACAAGTACTTGGCACACTCAAGGAAAAGAATATCCACATGCCCCCCTTATTACATAAGTATATATTATCAACTACACATTAATAGTGAGTGCTTGTCCCATGAAGGCATAAAGCTACATACACAAGCAAGCTTACATACTCTTCCATATCCCCCAATTGATATATGTAGGGCTACCATTCACAACTTAGATAGGCGGCTTTCCCTTTATTTCCAAATGGTCAATTTATTTTAGTAACTTCCCTACTTATTGTAAAGGTTGAGTATCTTTCAAAGAAAATATATGTGCTAATTATATGACTTGTCTCATCAAATTCTTCTACATCATTATGTTTGATAGTTTGTTTTATGTATCATTTATTAAAATTAAATACTAATCTGTGCTTAGAATGAGGATTTGGAAATCTATAAGAAATATGCAACTACTTCTTGGCAAGTTTAATGAAATGAAGCACATCATTAATTTATTACTATTACAATTACTATTGGGGTTTCATATAGCAAGCCTAGGCCCAGGGGAACTTCACATTTATTTTTTTACCTTTATTGACCATTTCATTTCACAATTGCTATGGAGAACGTTTCTTGCAAATATAGATAAGCTCAAGATATCTTATCTTCAACAGATTGTGATGAATTGACCTTTTACTCTTCAACCGTGACAACCCTACATTTGATTACTTGGAAAATACTTTGGAGAACTTTGGTGATGGGCCATTCTTCTTGCGTGAATTCAATTTCATAAGCCATTTGATCTTGCATAGTTATTTCCATGAATTTTGATCCTTTATCCTTTTGTTTTTATTGCTTTCATAACAAGGAGATGTTGCACAAAACATATGCAAGTTTATCTTGCATATGCTCCTTTTGTTGAAATATTTTATCTTGCATTTTTCAAACATAAGAACTACGACTTCACAACTGGCAGGAAAAAACTATTGCATAGGATTCAAGCAAGTACAAATTCTACTTTTTCAATTTATGGCTATATGATGAATTGTGTTAGCATTCTAAAAATCATGTACTATATACACAACAAATCACAACACATGCAATATATCTGACAAACAATTTTCTTTTTGTATGACAAAACATACTGGTTTCACTGCAGGAAGTGCAAATAATTGATGCATATGCAAAAACAAGCTCTGATTTAAAGCAAGTTGCTCAAGATACCAAAAATTTATGACATCTTCTTTGGTGATGTATTCAACTTACAAGCTTCTCCTTAACTAAAGATCAACATCAATTTATTGAAAGTCCCTTCCATTTTAAAAAGATATAATATGGTAAAACCTAGTTAAGTTTGGTTGAAAGTTCTCCCTGTCAACTTATGAATTCTCTAAAAATTTATTTGCTTTTGCTATCAACACCTTAGTCTATATATTTGGCTATCATTATAGAACAATCTTTGTATATTATTTCTTAAACACAACTACTTTTAGTTATTAATAAATTGGTTTTGAACCAATCAAAAATAAAAAAGTTATCCTCTTCAAATAAAATGAAATGAAGGTGAACTATTATTTTGCCTTCTTTTTAAGAATAAGTTTTACCTTGCTTCCATATGCATTATCTTATATAAGTTCAATTATAAATAAATAAATTATAGATAAACTATATAATCATAATAATCATAAATGTTTTAGTAAAAATACTAATTTTTTATAATTTAATTTTCGAACTTCAAAACTTAAATTTTAATGGTTTTTTTCATTAAGCTAGAATATAGACATGCAAGCATTTTGTCCATTGAACTAAAACTAGCAATTGCACCTTGGTGAGCAATGGGTATGTCAAAAGTGTGGAAAGTTGGAAAAAAATTGGTCTAGTTTTTGCATACATTTGTATAGAATGCGAGGTCAATTGGTAGGCCATTTAGCAAATGATGTTGGTTATACAATAAAGGTCTCAATGGAGAGGTGTTAGCTTCAAATGAATTATGCATCCACTTATAGGGATCTAAATATGACCAAAACAAAACCTTTGAGTCAAAAAGATAATTAGGCTTCATTACCAAGAGAGTCATGCTATGTTTTCAATAAGGAGAGAGACGGAGATATAGTGATAGAAAGAGGGAGAGATAGAGAGGGGAAGAGCGTGTGAGAGAGAGGGGGTTAAGGAGATAGAGATAGAGGTGGAGATGGAGATGGGGATGGATATGGAGAAGGAGAGGGAGAGACAGAGGGAGGAGGGAGAGATAAGAAGAAATATGGAGAGATAGAGATAGAGAGGCAAAGAATATATAGATATAGAGGTCTAGGAAGAGGGAAAGGGGGAGAGAGAGGGAGAGAGAAGGAGAGAGAGGAAGGAGATATATAAACAATGATACAGAGAGAGGTAGAGAGCTCGATAAAGAGAGAGATAGGGAGATAGAGAGAAAGATATAGAGAGATCTAGAGGGAGAGGTAGAAAGAGATATAGATACATATAGATGGAAAGATAGAGTGATAGAGAGATATAAGGAGATAGAGAGAGAGGGGGGAGAGAGAAAAATAGAGAGAAGTAGAGGTAGATGAATATCGATATAGAGGGGGATAGAGAAATAAGGAGAGAAAGATCTATGGATAGAGAAATAGATATATATATATATGGTAAGAGAAATGGGAGAGAGGTAGATATAAAGAGATAGATAGGGGGATAGGGAGAGAGTGAGGGAGGGAGAGATAGGGAGAGAAATAAAGAGAGGAGAGAGAAGTAGAGAGATATAGAAAGAGGGATTTATATGGAGAGAGGGGGAGAGAGAAAGAGATAGGGATAGAAAGAGGGAGAGATGGGAATATAGATATAGAGGGGGAAAGATTAAGAGATAACATAAATGATAGAGACAAATGATAAAGAGAGGGAGAGAGATAGAGATAGGGAGGAAGAAATAGGGTGTGTGTGTGTGTGTGATATAGAGATAAAGATAGGGGGAAAATAGGGAGTGTATGAGTGAGTAAGAGAGAGATATAGAGATACAAATAGAGAGGGAAATATATATAGAGAGAGGGGGGGGGAAGGGAGAGAGGGAGAGAAATAGAGAGACATAGAAAGAGGGAGTGATAGGGAGAGAGGGAGAGAGATAGATACATATATTGAGAAATATAAGGGAAAGAGATATGCAAGAAGAGGTAAGGAGAAAGAGATATATGAAGATAAAGATATACATGGAGATGGAGATGGAGATGGAGATATGAATTAATATGTGAAGAGGGAGAGAGAGGGAGAGATGGAAGGACAGAAGAGGGAGAGGAATAAATAGAGATATAAAGAGGGAGAGACAAAGAGAGAATGAGAGGGGAGATGGAGGCATATAAAAGTAGAGATATAAAGTCATATTTAGAGAGAGGTAGAGGGAGAACGAGGGAGAGAACAAGAGAGAGGAGGGAGACAAATAGGGATATAAAAAGAGATTAAGGGAGAGGGGAAGAGATGTGAAAGGAAAGAAAGATAGAAGGGAATGTAAATATATAGAGAAATAGGGGAGAGAGTGGTGCAGGAGCACCCACACCTCACCCTTAATTTGTGATTTTTTGATGGTAAATAGGGAGGTAAGTTGGTAAATGTTAGTATGTTGAGGTATTTTTGTATTGAATAAGGTCCATCAAGGCCTTTGAATATGTTCTAGGATGAATTTTTGGGTTTTGTGTTCAAAATGTGTAATTTTGCACCTAAGAGTCTTTGTAGCCTCTTGAAGGCAAGTTCTTGAATTTGTAAATAGGGGTGCAAGGTAGGAGTTTAGAAGTCATATTAAGGGTAACATAAAGGTTTCCAAATGGTTCTTGGTGTCTTAAAACAATAATCTTGCTAATAGTGTTCATTTAGCACTTATTTGTCAATAATAGTGTTTTTAAGCCAAAGAAGGTTTAGGTAGTTACAAGGTAGTTGTAGGCGTTGTGAAAGACTATACTGATTTGTAAATGTTTAAAGGCCTTTGAAAGGCATGAGGAAATGTTGATGGGTCAATGGTAATGAACAATCATTGAATAAAAGCAACATACCCTTGTTAATTCTCTGTTTTCTTCTTTTATCACTATTTTCTGCATTTTTCCTTCATTGTTCAGGCCGTACAAGCAGGTTGATGCTCTAAATATTTGTGACTCGTATAGGATAAGGAATTAGCATGCTTTTGAACCTATTCTGAGGTCTTAATCACAAACTTGAAGAGCACAGTATTGGTATTTTGTGATCTGCCTGTGCAGGACAGTGAGGCACCGTTTGAAGTTTCAATATGAGCTAGGCCTTCCCCACATACTATTCTAGCCTGTTGCTCAGTGGGGAGGCATGGAGATATATTAGGATAAGTTTCTTTATGTTTTGGAGTGGAAATAAAGTAGATTGCAGACTGTAGGATGCCATCACAGTGGGAAATAAAACCTTGTTCATACAAAATGGTTAGGACAGTAATGTGTTTTGATCATTTGGTTGTTGGAATTGACTAGAAAATAGCATAAAACACCTATGTAGAACCTAAACAAGTGATTTTATATCTTGATTGGGCTTGGAAGGCCTTAGAAGGATAAAAACCTAAAAACCCTAAGTATTTGGAAGGAAATTGAGGGTTTCAAGGAACAATGGCTTAAAGGTTGAGTGCTTGTCTAAAACCTGTGGAATTGGGAGTTTTGTGACATGTTTGATGATTGTCCAAGAGTTTGTGGGGTTAGGAGAAGTTTAAAGAGCACTTACTTTGTAAAACAGGGCTAATTTTGTAGCCATTTTGCAGGGCATTTTGAAGGATTTCCAAGAAGTTGCAAAGAAACCTTGTAGGTTTGGATTGAGAATGGTGTTGGGGGTTTGAGTAGAAGCTGGATTGATGAAGAGATGGTCCTTGAGAGGCCTTCTCTAAGAGAAGCCAAATTGTTGAAATTAGAAGCCTTTTTAACCTTGTTGATAATTGATCCAAGGTGGTTGAGTATGTTATCAAAGGTTGTTGTTTTATTGAAATATGATTTGTTTGAGTCTTCTCGACCTTGAGTCTACATTAGAGAGGAAGAGAGATTGAGAGATAATGAGAAACATAGAGATAGAGAAGGAGACAAAGATATAAAGAGCTCTCTCTATATATATCCTATCTCACCTCTCTCTCTCTCTATATATATATATATATATATATATATATCTCTTCCTTTCTCTTTTTTTCTCCCTTTGCCTCTCTATATCTTATCTCTATCTCCCTCTCCCTTCTCCCTTCTCCCTTCTTGTCTCTTTTCTATTGATCTATTTTCCTTCTTAAGTATGTAATGGGTACACTAAAGAGGTCTTAAAGGTGAATTGTCATATCCTTAATCAAATGGCATGCTACCCTAAGCATAACTCCCTAGGGACATGTGCCATCCTTGGATTGTTGGCACAAAATGACTAATCAAAAGTTTGTTTCTCTCTCTAAATTTTAATTTTAATTTTAGATTTTAGATTTATTTGATTATATAAATTAAGATTCAAAATATAATTGTTTTATAATAGTTAAAATTATAATAAGATAATCAATTCTAAATTAAATTAATTATAATAATTAATTATTTTAAATTTATTTTATTATAGATATTAAAATGATAATAAAAAAATTAATTATAAATTACATTGATTCTAATCATTTATATTTTTTTGTAATTTCATAAGAAGACAAATAATTAGAATAAATTTAAAACTTAAGTCTAAATTAAAAATTAAAATAACATAAACTAAATGAAAAGTCACAATATATCAAAATACAAATATTAATTTAATAATATTAATAGTAAATAAATTTTTTATTAAGTTAATAAATAATTATATAAAAAAGTAAAACTTATTTTAAACTTATTAGAATTGAAATATTAGTAAAATATAATTCTATTTTTCATTTCAATCTTATAAACTTCACTTCTTTTCTTTTAAAAATAAAAAAGAAAATTACTATTTTGCCGGTATTGGCATGGTGTGATAGTTTAAAGGTGGTATTGTTGTTCTTGCCACCAAGGTTCAAACCCCGTTGGGGTGATATTGTTGAATGGTTGTATTATGGTTCATAGCTCCGATCAAAAGCGTTTACCCCTTGAATAAAAATAAATAAAAAAGAAAAAAATATTAGAATAGAAATATTAACAAAATATAATTCTAAAAATAAAAAATATCAAAACAAATATAATTTTAATAATAAAATTATTTTAAATCATTTATTAAATGTTTTATAATATTTTTAAAAAATATTATTTTAGAAAAATTAAATTTATATAATTATAAAATCAATATAATTAATATTTATAATAATATTACTATTAATATACAAATTAAAAATTGAAACAAACATGTTGTTATTATTATTATATTTATTTAACTTTTAAACTATTTATTGATATGTTTTTGAAAATTATATAAATAAAAAAATAATTCATTACATTAACTTTTTATAATATAATAAATAATTATAATTATAAAAATGTTAGTAAATATTTTATTTATATAGTAAATTTTTTATTAAAAATATATTTAAATTGTATCAAAGTTAGAATATAGGCATGCTACTCGTACAATTTGTATGCAATTTGAAACTTACATTTAATTATACTATATTTAACAAAACTTATATTTAATTTTTATTAAATCTAAAATACTATAATTAAAATACTATAAAGTACTAGCCACTACGTGGCACTTGTTATTGTTATTATTGTTTTCAATATTTGAAAAAATAAATGTAAGTTTTATTAATGTGAATTAAAATAAATATAAGTTATTGTTAATTATTTCTTTGCGTGACCTAACCCTAACCTTAACACACCTTAACTCTAACCTTAACCCTAACCCTAACAATAAATTATAAACCATTATCTTAATCTTAGACCTATTTCTAACCCTAACTATGGTCATAATACTATCCATAACAAATAAAAAATCTATGAATTTATTTTATTTTTTGAATAGTTCTAATCATAAGTTCTACCCTATTCTTAATTCTAATTTTAATCCTAATTATAATGCTTTTAGGATTATAATAATTAATAATAATAGGATTATTAGAATTATAATTTAATTAATAATTATAATAATAAAATTAGTTTAAGATTTAATTTTAATTTTAATTTTAATTGTGGATGTGCTTTACAATTACATACATTTAAAAATAGGTAATTATTGAAATGATTTCAAATGAAAAACCATTCTAAAATCATTCTAATTTAAAAAAAAAAAAAAATAGTTTACCTTATTTTTTCCATAACATCTCAAACCTCTTAGCTAATTATGTTGAAGAGAAATAATTTTTACAATTTTTAAAATTAAGTATTTAACATGTTCACTTTTTTTTTAAAAAAATTATATTTAAAAAGGATAGTTTTTAATTGATTCAAAACCAACTTATTAATAATTAATTAACAAAATGAGTTGAATAGGATTGAATAGTACTATGATGACAAGTACTAATAGAAAATATTTTTTACATAAAATAAAAAATAAAAAATATTTTTATCAAACAAATTTGATATAATAAATGATCTATTGATTAAATTTATATTGTGATATTGCTATCAGGATTCAACTATGTAGTTTTACGAGTCAAACTCATTGACCCATATTTCATGAGTAGTAGTTCACAAGAACCCATCTCTCATGATAAGGAATGGTCAACGAGTTGAATCTTGATAGCAATATCACGATTTAACACACTGTAGAAAATAACTCCTGCTTATAAAATTATATTATATTACCATACTTCCTCATCTTCAATTTAATAATGAATAGAAAATATGATAAAAAAAATATATGTAACCCTAATCAGAAATAAAATCTTCGAATAAAATCTTTGAATTATAGTCCCATAGACTAAAACCGGTCAATTAAAAAGACCAATTCAAAAAATAACAAAAACAGCATTTAAAGAGGCCCACATGACAAGACATGAGGAAATGCTTAGAACTTAAAATCTATGCGCATGTAAGGACAATATAAATTTGAGGGAGACTTTTGATGCACGCCATAATATTATGTCACTTTCTATCTTTTCTACTTAAAGTTAAAATTCACTTTCAATCTTAAGAGATTCCAATGCTAAGGAGAGAAGACTTTTAATATTTTAAATTAAATTCTAAACTTAAGAGTTCAAAATTTATAAGTCAAATTAGTGGTTCATAGGAATGCATTTATTAATTAGTGGTTCATATGAATGTGTTTATTTGAGGATGAATGCTCCATTTAGTACGTATTATATTAGTCTTTATGCATGCTACCTTATTTTATATTGTATTGAAAAGTAGGAGTTCGTCATATTTACTATGATTTTTTAAAAGATTTTTTTTAATTTTTAAGTAATTTATTTTTTCATAGAAATGGTAGTCATTTTCGTAGGCTAGCAGTTGTTGGGATTGTAAGCTTAGATTTGCACAATAGC
Organism: Sequoia sempervirens; assembly: GCA_007258455.2. Classification (NCBI taxonomy): domain Eukaryota; kingdom Viridiplantae; phylum Streptophyta; class Pinopsida; order Cupressales; family Cupressaceae; genus Sequoia; species Sequoia sempervirens. The sequence goes on from VDFB02281492.1 coordinate 487,954,889, forward strand.
GGCATTTTGAAGAGAACTTGTAAGTTCAATCTAAAATGATACACAAGGTTAATTCTCTAGATGTGATGTATTACCACTTCATGATTTTGATAATGCATGTAAGTGACTTGAAAGTTGTATTGTAGTTGGGTATTTTGTTAGAATAATCTCTTCTAAAAGCATGCTAAAATATTGGGTCAATTTCTACTTAAATCCCTCAAAACCTCACCAAGGGTTTTTTATTTTTTATTTTTATTTTTTGCAATTAAATTCACAAAGGTTATTTTTTTAACATGGCCCTTGGTATTTTTGTAACTCTTTATCGATCTTCTCCCCCATGGACTTAAGCCTTTGTTTTCTCTTAAGTGCATGCCCTTCAAGTCAAGATCTAGATGAAATTTATTTGTCCCCTCACCTCTATGGTCTTTTTTAATCATATTGCAACCTCTTTAGGTCATGTTGTTCATGTTGAGCAAGATACACTCTTTTATGCTCATCCCCAAAAGAGGGTTTTTGTCACAGTTGATCTATTGAAGAATATTCTAGACTTTGTTGACATACAAATTGGTGAGTAACGCCTTACTCAAATAGATTGCAACTCAACATTTCCAACACATGCTACAAGTGTTGATCCTCTTAGCACAAAATCAAGGATTATCGCTTATCACTTAGTGACCCAAGCCAACTCCTAAGCCATCTAAGGAAGCTCCTCCTAAAAAGAAAGAGAGAGGATATACTGTTGTATGTAGTAGAAAGAATAATTCTAATAAAAGAGTGAATGGTCCAATTTGGTGGACCTCAAAACCAATCCCTTGGTTTATACATTTCAAACCATGTCAATAATAAGGAAAAAGGAGTGGTCACCTCATAGCTTGAATTGATGAATCCTCCAAAGAGGCAAGAAAAATTCAATATAATAGGGCACCTTTGCTTGCTAATGCTCTATCTTCTCAAGCAACTACTCAAGAAATTCCTTCTCTAGTTTCTCTTTGAGTGACTACTAGAAGGTCTTGAAGTCTACGACACAAGGTGTAGGAAGGAAAATATGTGGGAGACAAACACTAGTCTCATGGCCCAAAAATACCAATCCATCTAAGGAGATATAAGTTGCCAATAAGATGCACACAGATTTTTTGAAGAACAAAGATGGAACTTGTGATGAGCTTGATAGCAAAATTATGTTGCTTGACTCCCATCTTCCATAAAGTTTCTTTCATTGAATATTTTAAATTTGGTATCTTAGATATAATATTGTTCAAGATACTCAACAAAGATTTCCCATGTCACTATTATTTATTTGCAAGAAATATTTTAATTTTTTAATTTTAGTTGTTTCTCATGTTCATATGGCATTGTGTTTTTTTTTATAGTAATGATGAGGCAAGTCATGCTAAAGTTTCTACTTTCATTTCTCTTAAATGGTAGTATAATCTAGATGCTTAAGGCTATGACCCCACTTTCCTACCCTATGGGCCCTCTTCAATATTAATAACCACTCTTTTAGGGTTATCAATATTTATGCTTTTAATGATGCCATTAAGAAATAAAATCATTGGTGTTGAATTTTTAGATATATATCAACTTATCCTCAAGTCATATGTGGATATTTTAATATGGTTGAGCTAGCTTGTGATAAATGTGGTAACCTTCCTATGTGTTGGGTAGCTAGTGAATGGTAAACTTGGTTCTACATGTATAATAAATTGAGCCTTTTTTAATCCTATGTTGGGCGCCATCATTCCAAATATACCAAGTATATTTGGAAAAATATTTTTCATGCACTAAAAGAGTTCTCAAGTAGCCTAATAGAGGCATGCTATAAAGTCAACTTATATTTTCTTGTGTTAGCTGTTTTTCATTTGTCAATTAAACCTTTGTTAAAAAATTTCCTTTCTACCCATTTCCTAATATTTTTTATGTTGAATGGAAAGCTATCATGCCCAAGGTGGAAAAATACAATTTCTTCTCAACACATCATTCTTCAATCATAAACTCACTATTGCACACATACAAGGTATATGGAACATTGAATCATAGCTCGCATGGGGGTAGATGGATTCTATGATGGAATGAAGTCATCAAGCATACTTCTTAATTTTGCAGATATACCTACATGCTAGCTAGTGCTTTTCTACATAATTCATATGATGCCATGACCTTAAAGCTCTATTGTGCCTTTATCAAGCTAGAAGAGAATTTTTTTGCTTGCTCTATAACTAGAAGTGGTCAAAATTTGACAACAAAAGTAAGTTGTTGATAATCACACAATTTAGGGTCTCAAATTAAATCTTCTTTATTGGCTTGAGTTTGGGGACATGATTTCTAAATAATTATTCAAATCCTCGTGTAACACTTATATTTCCAAGAAAATAAATAGCATAAGAGAGGTCCAATAGATTCTTACTAATCTTCTTGACATTCCTCATTTTTTCCCACCATTATCAATAAGTCTTCAAGGGTCAAGTGCCTTCTCTTGAGTAAGACCATATAATGCACAAGTGTGGTCCCTTGTCCACTTTCCACTTCATAGGTAGGAATGTGTGAGCAACTCCTCACCTAGGTTGATCTTTGTCTTTGTGAGGTCATTTTTACTATAGCTATTGATAAATATTTAGGTTGTGATGACTTCCCTATGCATTTTATAAATCTTTATATGGGACACTATTGAGATTGATCTTTTCCAAGTTTAATTGGAAGTGTAATGGTGTGAATTTGTACCCCTTGCAAATTCCCTATTTTCATACCCTTCACCTTAGAAAATGTAATTTTGATGATGCAATCTCGACATCCACCACCTTTCCCCGTCCACCCGACAGACTATTTTTGTGTCGGTGGAGGAATTTTTTAGGGACGTGTGCATTGCACGAACGTCAACATGTCATGCTGCCATCCTGATAGGATTCATATCTCTGGAATCTATAGAGGCATTACATTTCTCCATTGGAAGCGAACCATAATGCCTCCTGCCCCCTTGACCGACTTAGAATGACTCCTTTTCCTCCATTTTTCCTTTCAAATTTCCTATTCCTTCATTCCATTCAACCTCTACACACTTCTTAGATCAATTCACTCTTGGCTTCGATCTACATAGTCATCTTCACACTCCCAAGCTCCATTGTAGCTACAAGTTGTTGCTTTCTTGGATCCTCCTCTCTGTTGTTGTGACAACGTTGGTATTGGAGAACTTGCAAGCTTGCGCCTTCCTCTACCTACCTTGAGAGAACATGGTTGTGAAGGCGATATCCACCATTTTTATTTACTTTTGCATCATCACATTTACATAGTAGTATATTATGTTTTGTGTATTGCTTGGTACTTCCATTTATTATAGACTTTCTTTATCATTTTCTACATCATTGCTATCTGGCTATCCGTGGAGGTGGAAACACCAAAGCGGGGGATTGACTGAGATAGTCCTCTAAAAAAAACCCCAACATTTTCCTTGTTCTTGTGTGTGTAGGTGCTTTTGCAGATGGAGTTATTCAAAGAATCACATTGCAAGGAGTTTGGTACCACCTTCTCACTTCCTTTGTCAATTTAAGCATATCTAGTTAAAGTATTCTTCTTGTTGTACTTCATTTTTGTACTTTCTTTATATTCTATCATAGCATATAATCTATCAATTGAGTTGTTAGTTCAATTCCTTGTGTTTTTATATGTCTCAGAAGTCCTTTGTCTGTATGGACACTAGCACCCCACTGAGACGCTAGCGCACCATGCTGGAGTTTGTATCCTGCACTATCGTCCTTAGGTAGTGAGCTATCTAGGCAATAGGTTGAACTCTGGGAATTAGATTGTTTGACTCCCTAAAACATTTAGGTTAGCAGAAGGATAGTAGCAACCAGATTGCTTATCCTTTTCAATCTTAGCATCTTAACCATTTTGAATCACTTAACAAGCTTGAGGTAGATTAGGTTAGCTTGTTTCTTAGGACCCTCCCATGACTTAGGGTCTCAGAGTAGTCAATCCCCCTCCTCTACATTTTGGTGAACCTGATGTGAACATTGTAGCGTATGCTTCTTTATGTCGAGATTCTTTCTCTCATGTCTTGTGAGGGTTATAGACTTGCGCATCGTGAAGCTTTATGAGCTTTATGAGCTTTACGACTCAAACTACAACCTTCAAGTACATTGTTAGAAGAAGCATGTGGCACCTAGAGATGGATTTATCTAAGGTCACTACTGGTCTCACTTCTTAGGAGATGGTTTCAAGAGAAGAGGCGAGTTTCTTTGGGGAGACCCCTTGTGTCCCTACTCCTCACATCTCCCCAACGACCCCACCTCTGAACAAGGATGATGCTCTCGTTATTCTCATAGAGAATCTCCTTGCTCTAGAAAGGAGGCTCTTGGATCTCGCGAATCATTTGGGAAAAGAACAAAACACGACTATGGCTACTAGGCTTGTCAATGAAATGAGATATATGTTAGACAAGGATCAAGTGTAACAACCCTGGTGTTCTACTTAGTAAATTTCCCAAATTTTCACCTTAAGTGAATAAATCATGATGTCATGACATAGCAATAAATTTTTTTCTTCCCACAATGTAAATTACATGCATAATTGAAATAATGTACTAATTCCAAATTTTCATTGCATTCCAATGTAATTTTACAAATCTTCCCAAAACATAGATTTCATATTGAATGAACTCAAGTATATCATTCATGATTACATCCTTCCATATAAATGGGTACAAGATACATACATAACTCAACCGAGCTTCAAAGCAATAGTTATATATGGTCCAAGATCCGCCTTTCAAATATCTTGGTCTTCTGTCACCTGCTGAGGAGGAGAAGCATCACTCAAGTGCTTTTTCGCCAACCACAGACTCATATGTGGTCCCCTGACATCTATCATAAGATAGATGTCCCTACCCTTCGACGAAGAGATTGGTTTAGTAACCCCATATGGCAAACCACATTGAGCTTAGTGTTGTTCCCTACATGACTATAACTTGTAATCCATACAATATGCAACTAGCATGCACTACATAGACATAGTGAACTGACAATGGAGCCAAAGGAAATCGCACTACTTTGGCCAAAGTGTTCTCACTCAGTACTTCAAGTGATGGTCATTATATTCACCTACACTTTATTAAGCTTTATTTGACTTAAGGAATGCTATAAACTATGCATAGGTATTTCCTCCAATGGGTAATCCTTAACCCCATAAATAACCTACTCCCCTTTTCTAAAATCACTATTGTATCTCTACCATTAATCCTAAGCACAAGTTACCCCTTCATTGGATATTCCTATCCCCAGGTTTAACATATGAGCTTATCTTTGCATAAACAAGTTATCTACTTCAAAAGACGATCTAGTCTCAATCATAACTTTATATCCTAGAGTATAGTTATATAAGCCTTATCTAATCATAACTTAATTATTTATATATAATTGACTCCCTTTAGTAATATATCACATTATTAAGCGACTCTTATCAAGAGTATAGTCATATCAATGAATTATCTCAATCAAAGAGTAATTATATTTGTAGACACCGAAATCTGGTCTAAGCCTGCGACTTCAATATTCTTCATAATTCGTATGCTTCATGGTCATGATTAAATAATGTCAATTATTTAATTATTCTCTAAAGTCTTCATTTCTTTATTAATTAAATAAATCTAATTATTTAATTAATTCACTTTAATTTCATTTCTTCTATTAATTAAATAATCTTAATTATTTAATTGATTCATATTTTCTTTATTCTATCTGATTAATTAAATAAACACTTTTTATTTAATTATGTTACTAATTAACCTTATCCTTCTTGTCAAATTAAATAAATTCTTATTAATTTACCTCTATCATATTTCAACTATAATTAAATAAATCTTTTATTTATTTATTTATTCATTTAAATCCCTTCATCACTTAATTAAATAAATCTTATTTATTTAATTATTCTTCAAATATCAAATCTTGAATTAAATGAATTATTTAATTCATAAATCCTATTTTAATGCATTCCTCTATATTTAGATAATTGTGCAAATTATCTAAGTATTCACTCTTACTCGACTCAAAGATCTATTTAATTTGGTCAATTAACTCTTGATTTAATGTCTGAGTTGCTTTCTCGGGTAATCTCTTTGTCATATCATTCAGTCATCTAGTGCTAACTCAATTGTGTGTACATGCATATTAATTAAATATTCTTATTTAATTAATTAAATCTTGTGTGTGCGTTCGAAAAGAGAGTTGATTTAATCCATCTTTATCTTTGTCATGCAAAGACTATTCTTCTGTTTTTTAATACCAAACTTGAAGATTAAATCATTTATTTAATCTTTATTTCTATTTCTAGTTTATATCACTCATGTCACTACTAACTATTATCAGAATGCATGACTAATCTATTGATCTCAACCGTTCGTTGATCTTTCAATCCTAACCTGTCGTTTGAATAATCAATTTTCTATAAATTGATATATCTTTCATCATTCCAATCTCTCTCGAAATCGTATGACTTTTAGAGCAATTACCTTGAATCTTCGATGTTTTGTCTTAATCATAACACTTAGGCCATGCTTGCATGAATTTTGAAAATCTGAGGGCAAGTACACTACACAGACGAAATGGAGAAGAGTAATGGAGGTTATTCAACAGAATTGATCGCATGTTTGGTAAAATAATTTCTTTTATGCATGTTGTTCTTGGCTTTCTTTTGTGCTCAATTATCTAAGCTTTGAGGATTCATTAATATAGTTTGAATAGATTTATATTCAAATTTTCTAACTCTCTTGTGTATTTTTCTCTGAGCTACATTTGGTGAACCCAACGTGAAGACACCACCTTTGCGTATCCGTAGACTTTTATTTGATTTTGTAGGATTTTGTACGGAATGACGCATCTGCTTGAGGAAACGCTACAATTGACATTCAGAGACGCATCAGTTTGACAAAACGACACAATTGACTTTCTTAACTGCATCTGAGATCGTAAATGACGCATCTAGAAAATAATCACGCATCTACCATTGTCTGAGCCGCAACCGACTGGTAAATTACTGCGACACATTTGACAGAGAAAATGACGCATCCGACTGGTATATTTTTAGGTTTAGACTTTTAATTTATAGATTCCTTTTGTGTTTTTATTTTCACTAATCTTTTGTTTTCAGCATGTGTCTTAGGGAATTAACGAATTTTTTGCAGATCGATAATCAAAGACCAATATCAAACTACTAATGAATCTTTCTACAGAACGCATGTCAAATACCCTAGTTAAATTTATGAAACAAACTATTTCATAGTGTAGCAAATCTTTCATTTGGATTAAAATTAACAAGTGTCTACTGTGTTTGGTGCGAAAGCACAATTGTGTAATTACCCTCACCATTTGGTACATCGAAGTATCCTCTCCCCTTGTGCATCTGTGTGATCCTGAGTGTAAGAGAAACAGTTACTAACTCTAGAACTTGGGCCTGTTCTGGTGGGAAAAAGTACTCACCCCAGAACGACTCAGACCGGTAGCACCTTGAACCCGAGGGACTTCCAGCCGGTATATAAAAGTGGATTCTTGGGGAAAGCCCAAGAATCATGCATATGGTTCTGACAAGATCGATTCGAAAGGGGACTCTCGCCACATGGATCATGCCCTATGAACAGAATGCCCTAATTAAACACTTTTGTTTGTAGTGTCCAAAATCCTTCTATTTATTGGTGCAGTAGGTCGAACCTGTGAAGCCATCTCATATTCTTATGGTTCATGTGTAGAGATGAAGGTATGCCATGGGATGTTCATGGGTACTATAGCTTGGCTGCCCTGAATGATGTTAATGAGCCATGGAGGGGAGCCAGAGGGGTCAAGCTACTAATCATCCGCCTTGAATAAGCATAGCTGGGGAAACCCAAGTGAGAACTCAGTAAATATTATCCTTCATAGCCTAGGATGTGCTTGTCTGTTGTCAAAATTGAACGTTCTTTGAGTCCAAAATGAAACTGAAAACACTTTGTGTTATGATTGTCTTTGTTTGCCAGAACTTGATCATAGAAAAATAATGTCAATTTTATATCTCTATTCATTGAAAACACAACAGAGTCGTAACTGTTCACCAGAGAGTTGCAATTATTTTGTCAAGTCGCATCTGTTTAGCCTAGAGTTGCATCTCCCAGATTAGATCGCATTTGATCTGTCGAAAACCGCATTTGTTTTAGGGAACTACACTTGTGATATTTTGTGACGCATCTGACAAGGTGAGCCGCAAGTGCAGTCTCGAATGATGCATTTTCCATTGTCACAAAATTTTTACCAATGTGTAAGTTTAGGAAAACCACATTTGTTACAGTCTAAGTCGCAATTGCCATTACGAGTTGCATCTGTTAGAAACTAAACCGCATATGCCAAATTCAAACACTGAACTTTACCAGAAATACGCAACTGATTACTAGAAAACTGCAACTGTGAAACATAACCGCATCTGTGAAACTCTGAGTTGCATCTGCCTGATTATTAAAATACTAGAATTTACGGTCACAGGTTAGTCAACATGGTCATACCAATCTTTCATCTGTCTTTTCACAGCAGTCCTTGGATAGAAACCTGAAACAATTTGCTCAATTTTGCATCCTTTAGGTATCATTTAGTCATTACTATAGTCATTCTGATTCTGAGTTTTACTTTCATCTTTGAGTACATATTTCCTTTAGATTTAAACTTCTAGGAAGGTCAATTTTACAAACTTTAGGATAGGTCCACCATCCACACTCTAGAAAAATCATAGCATCAACAAAATTTGTCATCGAACCTAGTCCTATCATCTTATCCTTTGTCCTATAGAGAGTTCTCCTAGCTCATCAGTCTAGTTAGGAAACTCAACTTATCTTTGATCCTCGTCCTACATTGGTTCCTTGACATAACTAAATTGACACTTTGGTTAGACTTTAGGTAGTTGGTACCCTCGTCTCAGGTTTACAAAATTGATTACCTTAGAAGCTTGCTTAGACTTTGCATCTTTAGATATTGTCATTTTAGACTAGCGTCATCTTAACATTCCTTATTTTGTATTCAGAAAATCCCAAAAATATAGACTAGAGTCATATTGTCCATAGACATAGTTTTGCATTCCTTGCATATTGAGCTTATCTTACATGGTTGAAACTAGGTCTAAGAGAAGAGAGAGAGAGAAAAGATGTCGAACCCAAACGAATTCATCAATTCATTCTCCACAAGACCTCACAGGACTTTATTAGACAAATTCACCACTAGAAACACTCAAGGACACATTACAACAGAAGACATAGAGGTTGCTGCATAGGACCCTGTGTTTTCCTCTTTTGTAGATGAGTACCTAGCAAATGATCGTCAACGATACTTAGCCAAATTTCTAGTTGAAGGTGCTACCTTACCTACAGGATTCAATATTAGCACCTTACAAGCTCAACCTACACAAGGGACAAATACAACGACTGCCAGTACTACTATACCTCAGGTAAATACAACCATACCATCTGGCATACCTACACAGAGTACGACAATCCATACATCTCCATTTGGTACATTTGGCATGACATCGGGATTTAATTTTACTATAGGGGCATCATCGTCCACTCCCTTCAATCCTCTTGTTGGGAATAAAAGATTTAAAACATCAGCTTCTACACCAAATGTCAGTGTCATGAGTACCATACCGCAGTCAACAACCATACCTAGTGTTCATACCATAGGTACCATACCATAGTCAACAACCATACCTAGATTTCATGTCCCTAGTACTATACCGCAGACTACACAAACAAGAGGCATTCCCTCATTCCAATATGGCAATAAGAATCCATCTTCCCAGATTGGCAGTCAGAATCCATTCACACAGATTCCGAATTAGAATCGATTCTCCCAATTGGTAGCTAGAATCCATTCACACAAAATCCAAGTCAAAACCAATTCATATAGATTCCAAATCATAATCTTTTTTCCCAGAGTTGTAGTCAGAATCCATTCACATAGATTCTAAGTCAAAACCAATTTAAGCAGATTCTGAACCAAAACACATTCACCAACATTCTAAATCTAAATCCAAATCCACATCAAATACCAACATTCAATCGAAACCCATCAAGAGACCTTGGATTTCAGAATACCTACATAGACCCGCATAATCCGTCTAGCACATCATTAACCTAGGTTGACATCTTGCAAACACAAATGCATGCACTACAAACAAAAATGGAGAACATGGTGGTGTCAACTAAGAAATCATTTTCAACAAAGGACATATGCCCATTTCCCTTTGATAGATCATTGTACATGACACCTTTCCCTCATGGGTATGTCATACCAAATCTCCCTAAGTACAATGGCAAATGAAATCCGATAGAACATATAAGGGAATTTTCTACCATGTGCATAGATGTCGCTTATGACCCCGCATATCTTATGAGACTATTTCCAAGAAGTCTTGTAGGAATTGCACTAGAGTGGTTTTCAGGTCTAGACTATGGCATCAAATCTTAGGGTGAACTGGCTGAGAAATTTGTTGAGTAATTCTCCTTCAACATAGACCATGAGATAAATATAACAACTTTGTGTCACACAACACAAGATGAAGGCGAAACTTTCATCACTTTCTTCCAAAGATGGAGGACTATAGCCAGTTGGTGTCCTATCGAGATACCTGAAAAACAAAAAGTTACTATGTTCCAGGAAAACCTTCATGCAAAACTAAGTAACTTAAGGGTACATTATTGTACATCCTTTTCGGAATTAGTGGAAAAAAGGGTTATAATAGAAAAGAATCTCATTGAAAAAGGAGAAATTAAGACACTGACATCCAATAGAAATCTGATAGTGCAAAATGCCCCAAATGACAGGAACAAATTTTGGTCTCGAAACAAAAACGTCACCAATGATGGGGTAGTTGATGCTAAAATTGTACAAGCGGGACCAATCATCACATTACAAGGACCTAACTCTTCATCCAACACGCTTAATGATGTCAATCAACCTTCCAACATGGTCCAAAATACCCAACGTCTGCAACAAAGGAGGTTTCAAAAACGTGAGTTCCCTCCCTTAGGGGAACCTATCGAGTCCGTATTCAAACAACTATTGCAACATAATCTTATACAACTTCAAGAGCCAAGACAATACGATCCAGGACAATTTAAACCAGTTTGGTGGGATGACAATGCCTTTTGTGATTATCATAGAACTACGGGACATAACCTACAAAATTGTCACCAACTAAAAAATATCATACAGGATCTTGTCGAAAAGAGAATAATTGAAGTTAGTGGATAGAAACAAAAGTCATCAAACACTGATCATCAAGTCTTTTCTGATCCACTACATGACCATGGGAAAGGAAATGTCCCCAATTCGAGTACCAAGACCAATATGTCAGCCAACTATGTGAATATCAAGCATGATTATAATGGTGGAAAAACCATTAATCACCTTCATGCTGCCGATGAGAATATCAATACCATTACTATCAATACAAATCCTGAGTGTGCGGTCAACACTCGTCGTACTAAGATCACTATCCAGGGTCCTCCATCACAACAAACACCACAACCTTCCAAGTCACAATATAACCTACTTGACCGGTTGGGGAAGACCCCAACCCAAATCTCAATCTTGGAACTGTTGCGTATCTTCCCTGAGCATTGATCCATTTTAGATAAAGCTTTACAAAACACCACCGTCCCAAATGATATCGATGTCAATCGTTTCCAGGAAATGGTGGGCTACTTGACCAATAATCATCATGCCACATTTTTTGAACAAGACTACACAACTGAAAAGACAAATCATAACAATCCTTTGCATCTTGAAGTCCTTGTTGATGACACCAAAGTTAGACGAGTTTTGGTAGACGGAAGAGCAGGGTTAAATCTGTGCACATTAAAACTGATTAAAGCATTAGGTTTCTTAGAAGCATGCATAGAAACAACCAAAATTATTGTCATTAAAGCTTATGATGATGAGGAATGAAAATCAAAGGGGCTGGTGACACTTCCTATTAGAATTGGTCCTGTAGTAATGGAGACAAAATTCTAGGTCTTGGATCTCACCCTTCCATATAACCTTCTGCTAGGCAGACCATGGATTCATGCCATGAAGACGGTCCCTTCCACGTATCATCAATGTCTTAAATTCCCTTACAAGGGCACTGAAATAACTATATATGGTGACCCAAATCCATTCCAATATTGCACCAATCTAAAAGAGATACATCAACGCCAAGTGCCAGTAAACCAAGAGGCTTCATCGTCCAATTCATCTCACTATGTTGATCCATCCACACTCACGTGAACATCTATTTCACCTTCATTTCCCACCACTCCTAGGGTTGAGATCCAAGACAAGGGTTGTGGAGAGTATTACATGAAGACATCTTATTGTGTTAGTCATTTGATTCCTCCTAAGTCATACGGTTTACCTACACTAGATAGGAGGCAGTCTATGGTCACTATACACATTCCCCCCACAACAAATTTCACTAAATGGGGAGAATTAAGCAAAGAAGCTGTAAATACAGAAGATGTCACCTCTTGGATGTATAGGGAAGATGATGAAGAACCTCTCTCACTTGCTCACATTCCTATAGATCTATATCGCAAAGGTTTCCCAATCATGCAGAGCAAGGGATATAATGGACATAGTGGTTTAGGCTTAAATCAAGATGGGAGGATTGAACCAATATTTGTTTCCCAGTGGCCAAAAGGCTTAGGGATTGGGTTTCAACCGATTCAGATTGGTGTTCCTAGTACCGCATCACCCTTAATTGAGGAAGTAAGTGCTTCAGAAGATATCGAGACATCTCACAAACAATCTGACCAACACCATTGTGACTCCCCTGACTCAAACGAATATGAGTGGGATTCCCTATCCTCTACTTCTTCCATGGACCTCGACAAGCTATTTGGCGAACTTAACTTAATGTTGAGATCCTCACCAAATCCATTGAATTCCTGTCCACCAAAGAATATGACAAAAGAGGAATGGTTTAAAAATTACTATTGGGAATCACTTGATCCTACCTCTTGGAAACCTGATACATTTGTTTCAGATAACCAAACCTTGGCATTAGGCCCACCTCTCAATCCACCTAGATCTCAACCAAAGAGAAAAAAGGAATTAGTACAATACTTTTGTGACCATATGAACAACTCAGTCCTTACCCTGACTCTATTAAACTTTGATAACTCTGACAATGACATGCCCTTAGTTTATCCCCAACTCATTGATTGGGACCAACAAGACACACCCGTCTTAGACATTTTTTAGAATGACGAAGCAATTGTTGAGTTCCTGGGATTACGAGAAGGCATACCTAGCGGTGATCACAAGGATGGTTTTACCATTGACTTGGACAACAAAGCATATTTTTTAGAACCTGTTCAACCCTCTAGTCACAAAAATGAGAAAAAGAATAAACAAGATAAAAAGGATGAGTCTCTAGGTGAGAACCGAAAGGTGCCTCTAGACAATGAAAGTAAAAATAAAGGATGCATCCAAAGGCAAAAACCTCTCTAAGGAACCTACAGATGGAGGTTTGAACTTTCTCCCCGTTGCACAGGAAAAGTCACCCATGCTTGTTGAAGAATCAGTAGAACTCAACATAGGCACATAAGAGAATCCTCGACTGGTTTATTTTGTAGCGTCATTGACAACAAAAGAGCAGCCAGAATTCCACAACTTCTTTGCACAAAGACAGATAAATTTTTCTTGGTCATATGCAGACATGCCGGGGTTGGATCCTGAACTTGTTCTACATCACTTTCCCTTACAACCAGGTGTCAAACTAGTGAAACAAAAATTGAGGAAAATGCATCCACAGATTGCTTTACTAGTCAAGGCAGAACTCAAGAAATTGTTAGACGTTGGTTTCATTAGATCAATCGACTATGCATATTGGATTTCCAATCTTGTACCAGTCACTAAACCAACCGTGGGCATCCACATCTACACTAATTTTAGAGATATCAACAAGGCTTGTCCTAAGGATGACTTCCCTTTTCCTAACATAGACATGATAGTATACATGACAACAGGATATGAGATGTTGTCCCTTATGGATGGATTTTCAGGATATAATCAGATCAAAATTGCAATTGAAGACCAACCTAAGACATCTTTCACCTGTCCTTGGGGAATGTACTACTGGAATGTTATGCCCTTTGGACTCAAAAGTGCTGGAGCAACCTATCAACATGCCATGACCACCATCTTTCATGATCTAGCACACACTCTTATGGAGGATTATGTCGATGACATTATAGTTAAATCTAAGACAAGGGTAGAACATTTACAGGTTTTAGACAAGATATTTCAAAGGCTGGAGAATCATAAAGTGAGACTCAATCCCAAGATATGTGTGTTTGGAGTAAAGTCAGGAAAGCTTTTAGGCTATATCATTTCCAGACGAGGCATTGAAGTGGATCCGACCAAGGTAAAAGCAATCATAGACATGCCTCCACCAACTAATCTTAGTCAGCTAAGGCCATTACAAGGAAGACTGCAATCCATCAGAAGATTTATAGTGTAGTTGGCAGATAAGACACACCCTTTTCAACATTTACTTAAGAAAGGGGTACCCTTTGCATGGACAGTTAGGTGCAGAGAGGCTTTTCAACTGATTAAAGAATATCTACTCACACCACTAGTCTTAATGTCACCTGTTGAAGGGCAACCATTGATTCTTTATATTGCAACAACCCATTCATCACTCGGAGCATTGCTTGCACAGAATGATGATGAAGGTCATGAAAGGGCAGTATATTATATCAGTCAGACTTTGGTAGGTTATGAGCTCAACTATAGTACCATTGAACGTGCCTATCTTGCAGTAGTATTTGCTACTCAAAAACTAAGGCACTATATGTTGAACCATCAAACAATGTTGATTGCCAAAATAGATCCTCTGAAATATCTTCTCAGCAAGGAAACATTAACAGGGTGACTGGCCAAATGGGTTATGATACTTAGTGAGTATGATATCCAGTATGTAGAGAGAAAGGCTATTAAAGGACAAGTAATTGTTGATCAGTTAGCCCCGAATACAAGAGATCACATTAGTTGCGAGACTTTCCTGATGAATTTATATTCACAATGGACACAAACATAACATGGAAACGTACTTTGATGGCTCACATACTAATCATGGCTGGGACTGGTATACATTTATCACACCGCGGGGGTGATTCCATCCCTAAGTCATTCAGGGATTGCATTCCCATGTACTAACAACATAGCAAAGTATGAAGCTCTAGTGACAGGGTTACGCATGCGTCAAGTGGAAAATTAAGAACCTACAGGTATATGGCGATTCTCAACTAGTAATCAGACAGGTAAATGATGATTATGAGACTAAGGATGAGAAGCTTGCTCCATACAAATGTATGGCTGATAGCTTTAAAGAGTACTTTGACAAGGTCGAATTTCATTAGATACCGCGTGTTCTAAACAGGGCAGCAGACGCTATGGCTACTATCACATCACTTCTAGACATTCCTAGCAACATGCCTAAATTTGAGTTCTTGGTAGAAAAAAATTTGGTTCCAGCCTACGATATCCCAGATTTTGAGATGGTATGTGAGATTGTTGGTCCTCATTCCCCATGGTACAAAGGAATCTATTACTACCTTCACGCCGAAGTCATACCCACTGGCCTATCAAACAACCAACATAGGACATTCCTCTGCAAGTTAGCCAAATACACCATCGTCAGAGACACCCTATATAGACGTGCCTTAGATAATACCCTACTGAGATGCCTTGATTCTAATGAAGCACAAGCAACCTTGCATGGGGTGCATGAGGGTATATGTGGTTCCCATTCTAGCGGTCCTACCTTAGCCAAAAAGATTATGAGACTGGGTTATTATTGGCCTACTATGGAAAAGGACTCATATGTCTTTGTAAAGAAATGTCACCAATGCCAAGTTCATGGAGACTTGATACATGCACCAGCACATAAGCTTGTCCTATAACATCACCATGGCCTTTCGCCCAATGGGGAATCGACCTCATAGGTAAGATCCATCCCACATCATCCAATTGCCACAAATTCATCATCACTGCCACTAAGTACTTTACAAAGTGGATTGAGGCTATTCCAATGACATACATTACTGACACACAGATCTCTAAGTTTATTCTGAACTATATCATCTGTCGGTATGGTCTCCCTCAGTCCATAATCACGGATAATGGCCGCCTATTTAAGAATCAAGAAGTCTGCCATCTTTGTGAAAAATTTCATATTCAACATCACTTTTCTACTCCATACTACCCACAAGGTAATGGCCAAGCAGAGGCATCTAACAAAACTATCATTAGAATCCTCAAGAAGACTGTCAATGATGTTGGCTATGGTTGGCATTTATAGCTTCATCCTGCCTTATGGGATTATCACACAAGTATCCGTACTCCCACTTGTGCCACTCCCTATTCACTAGTATTTGGTTCTGAAGCCATTCTTCCCATTGAGGTCGAGATTCCTTCTCTGAGGGTATCCTTGAAAGGGCACATAGATGATGAAGAGTACCGAGTATTGAGACTCCATGAGCTAGAATTCCTAGATGAGCAAAGACAGAAGGCACTAGACCATCTCCAAGCATATCAGAATTGCCTTTGTCGTAGCTATAACAAGAAGGTCTTGAACAAAAACTTTGACATTGGTGACATGGTCTTAATGGAGAACCCAAAGAATCAAACAGATAGAGAGAAACCAGGAAAGTTTGAACCTAACTGGTTAGGACCGTATATTGTTACAGAAGCCTTTGGATCAGGAGCGTATCAACTCTCTACTCCTGAAGGCGAACCATTGTCCTCGCCAATCAATAGTCTTCATTTGAAGAAGTTTTACGCATAGCTTCTGAGGGCCTTGTCTTAATTAGTAAAAATACAAAAAAATCAAAAAATCTAAAAAATCGTTACCAAGGTGAAAACCCGGCAAACAGGCATCTTGGTAACACCAAAAAAATTAGAAAATCCAAAAAATAGTAAAGACAAATAATTTTTCCAATAGTGAAAACCACTTCGGTGGCACTTTGGATAGGTACCATGGTGAAAAACTTGGAAAACATGCATCATGTGTAGTTGACTCTGGTCCTTTGTCTACTATTATTCTAATCTAACATACCCTGAACATAGTCCTTATCCCTGTACATACTACTTATCCCTATACATATCCCTTATCTTTCCCATCCATTGCTTGTACATACCATTCGTAATAAGTGGTAGTCTTTCCCATAACCTGGAACGATTGACATCCCCCATTTTATTGTATTCATAATCAATTGGTCTTATACTTGACTGGGGGAAAACACTTGACGTGTGTCATATTGATTCTTCCATTGGCTGTGTTGAAGACATAAAACCATAGAAAAATCCAAAAACATCACAAAATGACCTGAGAAAACACAAAAACATCAGAAAACTTCAAAAAGACAAAAAAATCAAAACATGTCAAAAATCCAAAAATAGAGTCAGAGTCAGTCGCACTTGTCAATCTTTGTCGTTTGTCGAACTACATTGCCTCTGCGACTGGACATAGGCAAGGCCATCTGTCGATGTGCCCTCGAGGCATTAGGTTAGTCCATTTAGGTTTGTCTCTATAAAATCATGATTCAATCCTTATGTCTATATGACAATGTTATTGGTCGTGTCGAACTACGAGGTCTTTGCATGTATAATGTAGGCAAGGCCATCAATTGATGAGCCCCCGAGGCCACACTAGGTTAGTCCATTAGGGTTCGTCACATTCACTATCACACATGTCTTCTATTTGTAGTCATTCAAAGTCAAGTTGAACTACGAGGTCTCTGCGTGTATAACATAGGCAAGGCCATCAACTGATGAGCCCCTGAGGCTGCACTAGGTTAGACCTTTAGGGTTCGTTGTCACACGCGGTCAATTGTCAGCACATCATATCAAGTCATGCATCAATTTGGTGAACAAGTTAGCAATTTCTCTAAGTCAAATCAAACAAATTTCCAAGGCAACAACCAAAATAGATTGACTAATATCTGCTACAGGAGGTGTCCTTCCTGGAAACAAACATCATCAAAAAAATCAACCTATGTCTTATTCAGGATGAGTCCTTCTTGAATACCGATATCAACAAAACAATTTATGTCTTATACAGGATGAGTCCTTCCTGCATATTGACATTGTCAAACAATCAACATAGCCTTAAATAGGTTATCACATCAATGACATCAGACTCAACGTCTTATACGATACATGTCTTTCTGAAAACAGGCTTTGTCATGCCTTATACAGATAGTCATAACATCAAAACCAGACTCAAGGTCTTATCCGATATGTGTATCTCTTGAAATCAAGCTCTATTAATCAATTCTTTTAGCAATCAAAACAAATCAAACAAACAAATCAAGTTTTGGCAAATATTTTACTGGCTTTTGACTTTATGGCTTATTTATCTTATCATTTCATTTGACTTTATGATTGGAATTATGTTACTAGCTTTCTGAAGGATGTCCCATGAAGGATTTAGAGAAGCAACAATGTATCACAATTCTATTTTCTTTGACTGTTGTTTGTTGACTATCTTTTATTTTATGATTGGAATCCTATTACTAGCTTTCTCAAGGATGTCCCATGAAGGATTTAGAGAAGCAACGATGTATCATAATTCTTTTTTCTTTGACTGCTATCTATCAACTGTCTTTTAAATTTGATTTTGAGTCATGTTACTAGTTTCCTCAAGGATGTCCCATGAAGGATTTAGAGGAGCGATACATCTCATGACCAGTCTTTTATTTTGTTTGATGTTTGTGGTTTGTCTTGACAAAAAGATTGGGGCAATTGTGCCCTTAGTATGAGTTATGACAATCCTTGTCTATGACTGTTTGTTGTTAGCAAGTGGATGACCTTGCACACCTTGATCTATGTCATATCATGGTGTTTTTCTCCATTTGTATTAGTCCCGCCCAATGATGATAAAGTGCAATGTCTTTTGTGATACGACGAAACATCGAAGATTACTAATACTAACAACCATGTATTTTATTAATCTTTCTTTTTTCACTAACATTTCTTCTTTTCTACATCGTCACCACCCTTATCTATTTTCCTCTATCCTTTTTTTCCTTCATCTTCTAGTTCTCTCATCGATTTCGAGAAACACTCATGTTATTTGAACCCGCTTGTCCTCTCGAGGGGGCATACCACTACCTCCTCATTCTTCCTCATCCTGATTTTGTTGGGGCATATCTTTCACCTGTTTTACACCGGGGCATGACTAGAGCATATTTTTGATCGATTTTCTTTGAAACAATGCTGAAATGACATTGTATCAAAGAGGGGCAAATGTAGACACCAAAATCTGGTCTAAGCCTGCGACTTCAATATTCTTCATAATTTGTATTCTTCATGGTCATGATTAAATAATGTCAATTATTTAATTATTCTCTAAAGTCTTCATTTCTTTATTAATTAAATAAATCTAATTATTTAATTAATTCACTTTAACTTCATTTCTTCTATTAATTAAATAATCTTAATTATTTAATTGATTCATATTTTCTTTATTCTATCTGATTAATTAAATAAACACTTTTTATTTAATTATGTTACTAATTAACCTTATCCTTCTTGTCAAATTTAATAAATTCTTATTTAATTTACCTCTATCATATTTCAACTATAATTAAATAAATCTTTTATTTATTTAATTATTCATTTAAATCCCTTCATCACTTAATTAAATAAATCTTATTTATTTAATTATTCTTCAAATATCAAATCTTGAATTAAATGAATTATTTAATTCATAAATCCTATTTTAACGCATTCCTCTGTATTTAGATAATTGTGCAAATTATCTAAGTATTCACTCTTACTCGACTCAAAAATCTATTTAATTCGGTCAGTTAACTCTTGATTTAATGTCTGAGTTGCTTTCTCGGGTAATCTCTTTGTCATATCATTCAGTCATCTAGTGCTAACTAAATTGCGTGTACATGCATATTAATTAAATATTCCTATTTAATTAATTAAATCTTGTGCGTGCGTTCGAAAAGAGAGTTGATTTAATCCATCTTTATCTTTGTCATGCAAAGACTATTCTTCTATTTTCCAATACTAAACTCGAAGATTAAATCATTTATTTAATCTTTATTTCTATTTCTAGTTTATATCACTCATGTCACTACTAATTGTTATCAGAATGCATGACTAATCTGTTGATCTCAACCGTCCGTTGATCTTTCAATCCTGACCTGTTGTTTGAATAATCAATTTTCTATAAATTGATATATCTTTTATCATTCCAATCTCTCTCGAAATCGTATGACTTTTAGAGCAATTATCTTAAATCTTCGATGTTTTGTCTTAATCATAACACTTAGGCCATGCTTGCATGAATTTTGAAAATCTGAGGGCAAGTACACTACATGGACGAAATGGAGAAGAGTAATGGAGGTTATTCAACAGAATTGATCACATGTTTGGTAAAATAGTTTCTTTTATGCATGTTGTTCTTGGCTTTCTTTTGTGCTCGACTATCTAAGCTTCGAGGATTCGTTAGTATAGTTTTAATAGATTAGATTTGAATTGCCTAACTTTCTCGTGTGTTTTTCTCTGAGCTACAATATCAGTGGATGATTCCATTCGACATATAATTCCCCTTAATTAAAAGGATTTTAAACAAAGAGTCTACTCTTGCCTATACTATAACTTCATATTAAGAGTGTAATGCAACCAATCAAGTAGTAACGCTAACTCAATTGGTGAACCCACCCATGTCCCCATACATATAGAATTCTATAAACTCAAGTGACTTGGCTTAATCACAAAGGTGAGTTTTAACCCTGATACATCCTAATCTTAGAATAAATTCATCAACCAATGACTAGTATGATTATATAGGTCACTCTTACCCTATATGTTCCAATCACGACCAATTGAACAACTCAACCAATTAGGCTATTCCCAACCATAGGTTTTAATGAGTATTCAAGCATAAATCCCAACCTAATAAGTAAACTCTACCCAAGATTTTAATTTGAGTATGATCATGTGATAATGCATGTATAGATTAGCAATGACCCATCTTATCATTTCTACCAAATTGTTGATGTACATCTAACATCTTAAGCCAATAGTATCAAGTCACTTCATGACATTGATATGTTTCGCACTATGAAAAACCCTTAAGTTGTTCTTGTTTAATCATATCTAGTATATTAATACTGATGACAAACAATTCCTCTTATTATGGAGCAATTACAAGCACTTCATAAAATAGCATAAACAACTTCTCTTTTCCTTTCAAAGCAAATACTATTTTTCTCTAATGCAAGTAGTCTCAATAGACTATATAAAGCATTCAAGAAACAATCTTTCATAAACTAAGACAAATAAAGGAAAAGTGTCCTCATGCTTGCAACTCGCTTATCCAATTGATTGAATGATGCATTACTTCCCAATTTCAACCACTTAGCTTTACTTTGACTTCACAAGCAATGCTTATATAAAGCCTTCCCTCAAGTTGATAATATACTTCACTCTAAATACTCAAAGTTCACTCACAGTACTTAGAATAAACTTGCAAAATAAGGAAAATCAAAATGTCCCAAAAGAGAGAGATTGCTTCTCTACTTATACAATAGCAAGGAGATTGCCTAGCCTACAAAAAAGGCATGGATATTGACAACAAACTCCACACTTAGTCAACTCGCTATACATGGATAAAGGGTGGAACACAAACAAAGAGTATACTCAGCATAAAATGCCACAGATTGACCTCTTTAGTTGACAACAATATATGACTATTTCAAATATTACATGATCAAAAGGTGACATTTGAATTTCTCTCAAAATGAACTTCTACAAAAAATAAAACTTCTTAATATGGTGCCAAGAAAGCAACCATCTCTCTATAATTCAGGTGCGGCTTAACCCTTTGAATCAGTCTTTTCTCAAATTACAACATTTGCAAATAGTTGACTAAGTCTATGATGAGTCGCTATGTCTCACAAATTAGTCTTGACTAATTCATTTCCCTATTGTAACTTATCCTTTCATTATGCATTTGCATTTACTTGTTGTTGGATATTTAATCAATGATAAGGCGTCCCAAGTAATTGCAGTTTACTAAGTCAAAGATATTCCAACTCAAAGCATTGACTAAGTCTTACTCTCCCAATCGACTTATTTGTTGCACTATAAATGGTATATAGTCCGCTCTTTATTCATATCCAATATACATTATATTCGGCCTTTACATTGCCTGTATATGATACATACAATTAGCCTATATTCATTTAAATAAATCAACCTCTAAGCATAGCTTATGTAAATCAATCTCCAAGCATTTATTCAATGACTTCTATGCATAAAACAAGCTCTATAAGCTACACCTAAATCCCTATTTGGTGCGCTATCAAGGTGGCTTAAACTATATATGCTTCCACATATATATATATATATAGCACCTTACCTTGTATATGTGCTAACTTTTTTTACATAGCACTTATGCTATATAAACATCGCTATATTCATTAATTCAAGCGCTTATATATAGTATATATAAACACTCTTATATACACATAAATATATATATTTATATATATACATGTACATATATAAGTCAACAAATAGCTTTAACGCTACGTCCTTTATATATATATATATGTATATGTATATAAACATTTATACACTAATATATATATTCCTAGTCAAAAAAATATACATACACTTGATATATATAGATGAATATGACCACGTTGATATTCACATAATAATAATATATTATATATATACACACACTCCTCTATTAAACATTTACGCTTACGTGTGTATTTGTATATATCTTTATATACAAACAGATATATATTATATAGCAACATGGTAGTCAAGTGATCCACTGAATTTCCGAATGATTATGACTACATGATTATATTCATAATAGCATCATATTAAACATTTATATATATGTATGCATATCTATACATATGATGTCATACTCACATGGGCATCCCATTATATCCAACTTACGTGTATGCCAACATATGCCTATATATGCATATATCCCAAATATTCATACAACCATACAATCAAGCATAGTAATATAAGGAAAGACTCATAATTTCCAAACGTATAAACATCATCCAAGCATGCATTAAACAATAATCATGACCCTTGCTAAAGTAAACACTCATACTAAGGATGACTTAGCAATTCCTAACATAATAACTTGACTCAACCATTCTATTGTGAGTGTGTATGTATAAGCTCAGATAGGTATCATTAGGGGTTAACCAACCAATCTCTTCTCCTGAGTGATACTTCCCCTCCACCTGGAGGAATGAACCTATCTCTACAACCAACTCAACACATTTACAATGGTAGTTAGACATTCATAATAAATCCATATGCATCATAACTTTAGCATAATCATTTAGCAATAAATGTAAACATATTTACTCTTTCAAAGCCATATTAAGCATTTAACAATACTTTCACATAATACCTATTTTAGTATTCCACTCTTTTAGCAAGCATATCAAACTCATGATTGCATTTACCAACCTATTTACCTGTGAAGGTAAAATTAAATCAGTAACAACAAGACAGGGTGTAACATCGAGTAATCTTGGATTTTCTCCAAGGCCTTACCAATATAGTGGAAGCATATGTCCCTTCATACAACTCTAGATCAAGTGTTACCCGAGGTTCTAGGCTTGAGACATTTGAAAGGAAGATATGAGTCTTAATTCCCATGACTTCAGTATGCATGACCGATAGAGGCCCTTCCGTCAATACTACCCTTGTGCCTGAGGCACCTCCGACCATCAAATTAAACAAAGTTCCCTTAGGATTCAACATTGTTCCTCCTAATTCAGATAGTGGTAACTCTAGGGGAATGTTGGATTTGGTGGTGGAAGCCTTGGCAGAATGGGAGTTGGTGGTTTTGGTGGCTCCGGTGGCTTTGGTTGTGGTTCCAGTGGTCATGTTTCAACGTCTGATCCTATTTTGAATGCTCTTCTATAAAACATGGGCTAGATGTAGAATCAGTTGGTAAGCCTATCATAGGCCACCTTCCAATCGATTTTTTAGCCTTTCTTTCATCACGGTCCTTTATCAATAGCAATTCTAAACACTCCTATCCCCGAGAGGATGGATATTCCAAAGTTTGAAAATTATGGTGGCAAGGGAGATCCGCAAACACGTGTCAGCATTCAATGTCATGTGTACGGATTTCTTCCACCATGATTCCTTAATGGCTAGGAATTGTTTTCAAGATCTCTTAAGGACACAACCCTCAAATGGTATTGTTCCTTGCTTGATAACTCCATATTTTTATTTGATCAACTTGTGAATTAGTTTCTCCAGTAATTCCAGGCAAACATCGAGCCAAAGATGGCCTTTTCAAACCTCATCTGGTGTAACTAAGGAGAGCATGAGAAGATAACTGATTTCATTGCTCGGTATCAAGCACTATTTTTGTAGATATCTTATCCTTTTCACAACTCGGATGTGTAAAAGGTTTTCATCGGTAACCTGCAGAGGTCTTGGCATGAGAAGTTTGCTTTGATGAATTACCTTTCTTTTGCACAACTTTGTGCCGCATTGCAGTACCAGCAGATGATTCCCCAATTCGGGGGATCTTCCTCCCACTCCCATCCTGAGGATAGGTCTATTGTGTTGATCTCTTGTAAAGTTAAATCTTTTGTGAATGTAGTTGTTGCATCTAGCGACAAAGGCCTCAAACATAGCAGACAATTCATGAAGATATCAAAATTGTACTCCTCTATTCTAAAGAAATTATTGAAAAATAAAGTGATAACCTTGCTAGATCCTTGACCCCTTACTGAACCTTACCCCAATGAGTACAAAGAGAACACATTTTTCTAGTACCATCAAATTCACAGACACGATATCGAAAGATGCATGTGCTTGTGTCACGAGATATAGGATCGCATCGATGATGGTACTATCTACCTCGATGGGAAAACATAGAATACGAACAAGTTTTTGGTAGAGGCTAATAGTGAGTTGCATATCTACACATATCCCTTTCCATATCACTCTGCAAACCTAATTGTTGAGCCTCTTGGTTTTTCTTCCCCTGAGTTCTTGAAGTATATAAACATGGTTTCATTTACACTTATTCCTCTCTCTCATCCTACAAATGAGTCATCGGCTATAACTTTCAAATCATAGGAATTTCCTATAAGAAAACATCCTTCTCCTCTATACATTCCCACTCATATAAATGGGAACATCGCGACTGGTGTTCTAGTTGACCCCACGAGCTGTGTGAATGTTATAATGGAGGAGACTCTTCTATTAAACTTTCTACATAGGGAGGAATATGGAAAATCAAAAACTACAATATGTATGCACAATAGACTCTCGATCCCTCTAATTGGTTCCATCAATCTCTTAGTCTTGGTAGGACCCAGGACTGTAAATACTCCTTTTGATATCATCCCAGAGTCAAACTTTTTTAGAGTAAAACTAGGAATCTCATGGATAGTTTCCATGAATGCAGTCACTTCGGTAATTCATAAGTGTTTAAAGTTTTCTCATGAGGGCTTTGTGCACGTTGTGCATGACACTGGATATAAAACTCTGGTGTTGTGTGTGAGCTACACGTTAGATCAATTTTGGCCTACCCTGGTCAGTCTGCTTCCTCCAAGGATGAACTTGTTGTATCACACCTATGTCAAATACAAAAACGAGGGAATAACACCGAAGGTGACCTATTTTGTCTCCCCTTATGCCATTTCAGTCAAAGGTTCTATAATCATACAATAGTAGGCTACCTCCTCCTCTCAACAAAAGGGGAATGGGAAGTATGCTCGCTCACAAGAGCCTTCCTCTTCTACTATTCCATCCACTTCTTACTCCTGCCTTATTGTGGCACCTTCGCCCTCCACTCCCATACCTCGCATGGGGAGTCTGATGGTGCCCAGTTGGTGGAAGGCCAAGCATCAAGTATTTGAACTTCCCATATTACCCATGGTGTCGAGGCCCATTGTCTATGGTAAGGGGAAGAGTCCTCATGGATTCGCTCCTACATCTTGACCTTTATGGCCTCTTACCGCTCCTTCACCTAGGGTAATGAATGGGAAGAGGCCCACTGTTGAGGCGCCTGTGTCTGCTTCTCCACCTATTGTCATTTTTTCTCTTGCACTTCCTTCTCTTGTGCTTCTTGATCGTGTTCGCATCCAAGAGGTTGTCTTCCCACCGACAATGGTTGTGTATGACACACTTATGGCGGAACAGGAGCCTCTTGTTCCTTCTCAAGTAATGAGTTCTAGTTCTCAGAGCATGAAACTGGCTTGCACGTGAGTGTAAGCACTAGAGGAAGGCTCTAGTTGCTAAACAAGTTGCCTCGTAGAAGGTAGAAGGGGAGCTAGCTACCATTGTTTCGACATCCCATGTTGTTCCTCCCTCTTCTATTCTTTCCGCTTTAGTTCCTGTCACTTTGGTTTTTCTTCCAGTTCCTTTCGCGAATGTTGATGACCCTCACCCCAAAAGGGTGCAGGTGTTCATTTCTCCCTCAGTGGAGCCCCCTTTTCTAATGTCCCTTCTAGACATCCCTCCATTTCCCCAACCCGTGGACATGTCGAACACCATGGCGGTGTCCACTACAGCCTTGTCCTCTTCCTCTTTGTCTTATGCTTCTTCTATGGAGATTTTTCATCCTCTGTTGAAGTGTAAGTTGGAGGATGACCTCGCTTCCAATGGGGGTCGAAAGAAGGGAACACCTTCTTCAAGAGAGGGTTCTTCTTTGGCTTGCGCCATCCTTGTGACAGAGGCAACCCTGAAATCTCCTGAGTTTGTCACCGTCTCTTTTGACAAGATTGATGGTGGATCTCGGGTGCCTCCTTCATCTCCTACTCAGTTAACACATGGCACTCTTGTTAAGTGCATGTTTAACTTGGTAGATGATGTCTCGTCTCTATCAGCAATCTTTGCAAGATCGATGACTTTTACCTCACTGGAGTTGAGTGAAGGATACCTTGAGGGGCCTTCTTCCTTAGCTCTTGTTGTAGGAGAGTCAGAGGGTGCTCCCCTTTCTATCTTGCTCTTCTAGGCTCATCCACCCTCCCCTTATGATGATCTAGATTAGGAGAAAAATGACCTCCTGATTGATGAGGACTAGGGGAGTACCTCTTCTTTATTTGTAGATTAGATTTGTGTGTGTTGTGTTTCCCCTATGCTAGTTTTTGTGTGTTCTTGTAGGACCCATGTCACCCTTGTAGGTTCTTGGATACAGGAGTGAAATTGTGTCATAAAATTCCTCTATATGTTGCATCATTCTTCTATGTGTTGTAACTTGATTTTCAATAATTGGGGATGGTGCAAAGTGTTGGGGGAATTTAGGCCTCCCTTCCATGTTGACCCAATTTTTATTTTTATTTTGTTTTCACGTGCTCTTCTTTAGATATAGGAACTTCAAGGACTGATGATCTTTTATTCACACATATATCATGGGTTACCTATAAGAACTTATATGAACTTGAACTCCAGGATCCCCTATCTTTTGATATCTTTGTCTTTGCTTATTTTTATTTGTTTATCTCTCTCTCTTCTTTGCTTGCTTCTTGATGTTGTGGTTCCTATCTGTTGCCCCTCACATGCACGTCAACATTTCCATTTCTACATCTTGTCGTGTTTCATGGGCCACGACATCTCTACATCTCCTCTCTCTCCTTAGGATGTCACATGTTCCTTTAGTTTGCACACACCATCCTAAGGGGGGCTCCTACTCTAATTTTCAATAAGGTGTATTCAGTGGCCAACGAATCCCTTACTGATTTTTTTTGCATTTTTCAAGAATCAAATCCTTCGATAAGGATCCCCTTAGCAAGATTTTCTTTTGAAATCAAATTTATAGCAAAAAAATCGGTAAGCTTTCCTTCAAGAAGGCCATTCTTTTTATCAAAATCCTTGACAAAAGATAATCTTTCAACATGATTCATTTTTGGTAGGATCATTTGCAGAAATTTCATCACTTTTTAAATAGAGTGTCCCTCTAAGTGGGCCCCTTGCAATCTTGAAGGGTTCCCAAGGGACCCCTTTGAAAGCTTCTCCTTCAATTGTTTGTTCTAAGATATGACTGTCTATTTGCGTGACTTTTGCTTGCCTAACATGTTTTGTCTATGGATTAACATGTTGCTTTGTAGGACCAAGCACCTGTGAAGCTACTTTTATAATCAATGTTGGAGGACCGAGCACCTCGTCAAGCTTTCCTTGCAAGATCAAGCACCTATAAGGGCCAATCAAACTCTACAGAGCCTTTCATTTTTTCCCCTCTGGACCGAGCACCTGTGGCACCTCCTTTGTAGGACCGAGCACCTATGAATCGCTTTCATTTTGAAGGACCGAGCACCACTAGAACCTTTGTTCACCCTCTATAGGACATTTAGGTCTCTTCCATGTTGACCTAAAATATTTTTCTTTGTTTTCACTCCCTATGTGTCATTCTTCTTGTTCTACAAGTATTTGGGGAATGATGATGTTTTCGAGCTCTATAATAACATTGTAGCAAAGATATACTGACCTTGAATCCTTAGATCCCTTACATGTTTTTGGGGGTAACCCCTTCCCCTTTCATGATGTAGTTTCATTCAAGAATATATGACTTGGCATAGGGCTTTTCGAATAAGCTCTCATGTCTTTTTTATGATTAGCATTAAATATTTGATACTTTAAAGCTATTGCTCACAATAATGGTGTTAGCAATTGCTTTAAAGTGGGGGCATACATCAACACTCATGTTTCATTGTGTGATTTTCTTTATTCGTGTGATGTGTCCTTTTCTTGGTGGTGTCATTAGGTTTGATGTCCCTTGAGAGCGTGATATTTCTTAGTGTACGAATTCCCTCTTAGTGTTGATGCTACACATTGCATTCCCTAAGTTGTGATTCTCTTATTCTAGACTTGTCCTCTCTTGGAGACATTAGGCAGGATGATCCCTAAGAAGATACCTTACTTGAACTAAGTGAAGTCCCTTTGAACAAATTGTTATCCGCAACCATTTTCATAAGTGTTTAACATAATACAACTTGTTAACCTTGTGAAGCTCAAACCCCTCCCTTCAAGGCCACCAAGCATAACACACCATGCTTGCTAGTAGAGCCTTGCTTATGTTCATGAGTTCTTAACATAACGCAGCTTGTTAGGCCTTGCGAAGCTTGAAGTTTCGTATTGTGGTGCCTTATTGAAGTTGTCAGGAAGATAGCTTTGATATGGTATGGGAGCCTAATAAGATTCTCTAATTTTCCAATCATTGGGGGCTCACCTAGTGGATGGCCTAAGGTTCCATTAGCCTATGTGAGTGTGTGTATTGTTTGCATAGTGGACATCGAGTTCTGCTTGTGAACGTATTGGCCAAGCAACCTAGACTTGATCCATATCAAGTTGGACAAATAGTCAAAGCTTGATTCACATCCCTATCTTCTAGGATTTGATGTTGTATGATTGGGTATCTTTGTCATTGTTTCATACATATATGTCTTGAATTCCTACTTTAGTGTGAGTTTGAAATGGGGTCATACTCTCACTAAAGTGGGGGCTAAATATAGTGTAGGAAAAAGTATCCCTTTTTCACACTTAATTCAAGAAATATTAATACTAAAATGTGTTGGAATTGTGTACCTCAATCCTACTGGTCTAAACCTCAGAGAGAGAAATGATGATGTGACTGTTGAGAAGTCTGGTCGAATTGCATAAGTGTCCTAAATGTGCCTTTACCTCTATACCGTAGGTGTCTTTGCATTGGGCTGTAGTGGTGCGGTTACCGCCATACCGCGGTAACCTCTTGGATGTGCAGCGGTAGTGCAGTGGATACCGCTATACCGCTGGTATCCTTTCTCTGGGTTGTGGTGGTGCAGCTACCGCCATACCATAGGAGTTTTCCAGATGTCTAGTGATAGTGCGGTGTGTTACCACCATGCCACAAGAGGTCGCCAGGTGTGCAATGGCAGTGCGGTGTGTTACCGCAATACTACGGAGGTATGCAAACCGTCTAGCAGTAGTGCGGTTACCACCATCCTGTAGTTGTGTTGGAGACCGCCTGCGGTGGTGCGGTGTAGTCACTATCACACCATGATAGGACTTGGAGGAGCCTGCAGTGGTGCGGTATAGTCACCACCACACCGTGAGGGTGTTGTGTCTTGGTTGCAGTAGAGCAATGGGTGTTTGGATTTATTTGGTTGGATGAAGGATGCTAACTTGGATTACCACCAATGTGGTTGATGTTCATTGGAGGAATTTGTTCGATGTCCAAGATTGGTTGATGGTTGGTCCAACAAAAGGAAAATGAACTGATCTACAGAAGAAGTTGAACTGTTTCCTGTTCGTAGAGAACAAATGGTATAAAAATTGAATGTTATGCAATAAGAGATAGAGAGGAAGATCTAAGCAAGGTTATGCTGTCAAAATCTCTCTTGATAAAATTTCTTGATTGATCTTTCATTGTTAATCTACACTGTATATTGTGTGAGAGTATTGTAATAGTGTGAAGGTTGTAATGGACAAAGAGGTTGATCAGGAAGATGCAAAAGGGGAGAGAGGGAAGTAGAACAAAGTTGCTACCAGTTTGTCTCTAGAATGAAACATGATGTAATCTCTGTAAAGGGTTAGTGCCTGAATTGTATTTGTAACTATTATATTGCATGAATAATATAATGGTGATCTGGGCTTTTGGAGTGTGTGATTTTTTTACCCGAAAGGGTTTTCCCCACATAAATATGTGTTATGTCTCATCTTTCATGTTTCATATTTCTTGGTTAGAATCTGTTAATGTTTGTTGTTGAAACTGG
Source organism: Sequoia sempervirens (assembly GCA_007258455.2). Taxonomy (NCBI): domain Eukaryota; kingdom Viridiplantae; phylum Streptophyta; class Pinopsida; order Cupressales; family Cupressaceae; genus Sequoia; species Sequoia sempervirens. Next base: position 487,985,640 of record VDFB02281492.1, read on the forward strand.
ATTTGCATGAGTTTCTTTCGAAAGGGTTAATGTGGGAAATGCACTATGTCTAATTTTGCTTTGTGACATAGTTGTACGTGTTTTGAGGCAATCTAATTGAAATTAAAGTTGTCGAAGGCACTACTATTATATTTTTCATTCTAAGTTGACCCGTAATTTCCCTACAAGTGGTATCAGAGCCTTCTTTTGGTTGTTGGTTATGGGAATTTCTCCTATGAAGATTTCTTAGTTAGTCAAGCTTGAGGAAATATGGAGGAATCGACTGATGAATTGATCCTTTGATGAGTGGAAGTCTTGTGGTATTTAGAGACAACACGCAGTTTGAAGGATGGTGAAGATTGAGACAATGGAGTTGGTCATGTTGAATTGTTGTGATCTGTGTCTCCGAGTTGGCAGTGGTATAACCTTAATGTATGAGGTGAATTTTTTCTGCTTTGTGGTTGTGTTGCAGCAAAGCTTTCATATTAGGTGTTTGTGTGAGAGGCCCCTTAGTGATATGGAGAAGCTTGGGTTTTTCTCAGCCATGGAAGAGAGTGCTTATGCTGGGTGGTGTTTCCTAGCATTGGAAGGCATTGTTTTCTGTAAACCTCGAATGCATGAAGGCTATGGAGTTAATTATTGGATGTTTTGAAAGCTTCTAAAATAGCCTATCTTTTTCTCTGATGCATGTGCATGTTGGCAGTTTTGGAGTTGACTTGATATGGGCCTGGAGTTCCTGAACTATTGTTTCCTTTTCAAAGGATGTATTGTACTTGCATGTTTCTTTTATGGTTTTGCAGGTTTTACATGGTCAAGAAAAAACTTGTGTTTTTGTGGAGTTGTTTAAATTTTTCTAGACCCTGGCTTTTGGGGTGTTGCTGGATGAGATAGTTGCAGTTCTGCATACATGCTTTGTGCTTGGTATGAGGAGATGTGATGTCTTCTCTCTATGGGAGTGTTGGTACATGATTAGTCACTCAACATTTCCTATGGTGTTGCTTGTTGGATTCCTAGCCTTTGGTGCTCAAGTTGTGGACATGATTGGAAAATCAGATTTGGACTTGATCTGCTATTTAAGTCATGTTGTCTGCATGGTTATTCTCTTTGAGATCTTAGTGTTGTTGTTTCCAGTGTGATGATGGGTTTGCACATTTGATGGGATTGATCGTTAAGTTATGTGGTTGGTGGTTTAGCTACCCATTGACTGCAGTGAGATAACTCAGAAGTGGACTGTCTATATCCACGAGGTTGATGCAGTGTTTGTGCAGAATTGTTAGTTGGCCTTGTCTGTGGTCACTTGTGCATTGGTGTATCTGCTTTGAGATAAGAGGATGGATGGTGTGGAGTACTTGAATAGTTCGTTATGGGGACCTATAGCATGTATATCACGATGTCATGAAGAGATTGATACATGTTTTGGTGTAAGCTTTTGATAATGATGGTGTTGTCTGCTTGGTTGGAGATATTGATGTTGCTTGGTATTGTTGTCATATGGACTTGTTGCTGAGTGGACATGAAGGATTTTCAGTTTAGCAGATGTTTTGTCATGATGCTTGGAGAGCTCGGATGTCATGGTTCAGTGGGAGCTTTAGCAGTGACTATGGATTCATCACTTAGTGGTGAATAATCTTCTTTGGCGTTGTAGATGTTGCTAGGAAGGACTCTTATATCCTATTGTTGCAGAAGGGTTCTTTCGCATTTGCATGGACACTATTTGAAGATGTGCAACATCTTAGAACCATGGATGATGATTGGAGTCTTTGGCTGAGGTGTTGGTGGTGCTTGACAAGTGATGTTGGTTTTGAGTTTGTTTGCTTTATGACATGGTATACTCTTGCTTATGTACTAGAGTTTTGACATTGTGCATTGCACTTGAGACCTTGGTATGTTCACTTGGAGCATGGTATCTCCTAAGGGGGATGGTAAGGTCATGATGTCATGATAAATTCTTGATTCAAATGTTTGGAGCTTTGACAATGGTCTAGAGTTTCTCTATGTTTTGAGTACATTGGTCATATGCTTGAGAACTTCATGTTAGTGCAGTAATGCAGCCTGGAGTTTAGCATGGGATGATCGTTTGTAGGTGCTCATGGATACATGGAGAATAGGTGAGGCTGTAATTTTCTTGAGATGAGAAAGTTGTTGATTCCAATAGAAAGTCTGAGTAGCCTACACCTTGGTTGAATGCGAGTTCAACAACGACCAATGAGGAGATTTCTCTCGGATGAGTCATTGTGGCTTGTATAGCTTGGAGGAGCATTTTCTTTTCCCACTCTTGGTCTGCTTGGGAGTGAAGTATAATTTGAGAGGTATTTTTCCCATTGTATCTTTCAGATGTGTTTTATGCTTTCTTTCATGATATGGATCTTGAATTGTTGTTTAATGGTTTTGGAGGATTCATAGTGGAAGGTTGAAAGCATGGTTTATCTCCTTGAGCTTTTATGTGATATCATTTTGTGATGAGAATTGGTAGGAGATAGTTATATGGGCTGATTTCCTGAAATGGGAAATGAAGTAGTTTGATCTTCTTTAAGAGGCTTGTGTAATGAACCCAACCAATTTTTTTTATTTTTTTTAGCAATGCAATTTACAATTCAACACGCACCCGTTAAGGTTAGCATAAACCAAAATGATGCATAAAGTAACTCTAACCAGAATGTACACTAGGATCCTGATGTGGGCAAGGTGTGAGCATTGTTCAAAGGATCTAATGCATATGTAAACTAAAAAGAACTCTAACCAAGAATGTGCCTGTGCAGATGAGCATATGGTCAGAGGATCAATGCATGATGAACAGAATGTAACCCTAACCAAGAATGGCGCTGGGTGATGGCGAGCATATGGTCAGAGGGTCCCTAACTACTTCAACTGAAGTAAATAGGCGACAAGCCAGCCTCTTCCACTTATTCAGTGGGAATTACAATAAAATCAAAAAGGAGAATTGAGAAGTGCTGACAGTACTACTGTTCAGCTTACAATGTGTTAGAGAACCTGCCAGAATCATAAGATAAAAAAACTTCCAATGCAGCAACTGTTTAAGAGACCTCTCCAATACTCCCAAAACCCTTTAAATAACAACTCCTCACACAAATACTGAACTTACTCAAATCTAATATGACTATTTTTGATAGAAATCACACAGAATAGCAGCATAGCAAATCACTAGAATGCACGTAACTTACTCTAAACTCATCCTATTGACAAGAAATCAAATGCAGATTACTATACTGATGTTGGTGCCCAAGATGCAATCCTTAAACCACCCCAAATATGCCTTATTTATTTTGCACAAACTTCAATGCAACTCCAAAATGGTATGGCCCAGCTGCAAGGGCGATTTTTCTTTATAAAATCTAATAGACACTAATAAAATCTGGAAATGAGCTAGAATGGTCGCCTTTCATAGACAAATAGATAGACTCAGTACCTAGAATGATAGCATTTTTATTTCATGAGCTATGAGTAAAACTTACATTCCTCAATGACATTCAGCAACATCAGATATATGACAGAAAATGCAAACTAGAACTCCAAATGCAATTACTCAACTGAAAATGCAATTCAAACCTATTACAAGCTAACCTCTCAACTAGTTGCTATCTTTCAAGCAAGAAGAAGAGCCCATGCTAGGAGGTGTGCTTTCCTCGAAGCGAGTGCCTGAAGATAATTCAGTAGCATAACGATGTAGTAGACAAAAGATCCCAAATAAAGAGCTAAGGCATGATTAAATAGACAGGAGAGAATCATCTAGAAGCTTCAAGAAGGCACCCAAAACCTTAATTTCAAATTCGCCTTTTCCCTCCAAAAGATGGCGTCCTTTTTCACCATTGAAATATTTCACTTTTTTTTTTAAATAAAGTCAAATTCCTCAAATAGGCGTCCTTTTCCTTAAGCTCAATATTTGACATTTAAAAAATATAATTTATCTCTCCATGGCGCCTTGACCCTCAAAGTCCCCCTTTTAAAAACAACTTAAAGTTGTACTGCTAGGCAAGGGGGTATAATATTAAAAATATAATATTATAATGAAAATACTTTTCTCTCCAAGAAATATGCGCCCAAGGCCAAGAACTGAAGTGCCAGCTGAACCAATTGCAGAAGAAGACCAACTGAACTGAACCCAACCTGTCCACTACTAAAAATAGAATTTACTAAAAATAGTAAATCCACGAAGTTGCTCGGAATTCCAAACTGAACACACCACTACGAAGCTCTCTGAAAACCCAGAAAGAATCCGCAATCAGAATTCCAAACTTCAAGCAACAACCTCCTCAAAATTAGGAAACCCTAATTTCACCATCCGTGTAGCCTACGGGTCTCCGGAATAGGCCAACGGTCATCAAAAGCGATCACATCTGAGAAGGGGACATTACAGCTTGCATCCATGTTGATTACATGTTACATATATTAAGTTTGATCTTGGTGATTGAACGATTGGGTGTTGTTATGGCTTTTCTTTTGGGATGTGAAGGAGATCATACTTGGCATAGTTGGCTTTTAGAGGTGTATGTAGGAGGATGTTCTACAGGTATATGTTGTGCAAAGTTTCTCTCTTTGGTCTTGGTTGTATTCCTAGAAGTTTGATTTCATTTTACATTGGTTTGAGACTTGGTTGGAGCTTTTGTTTTCACTCAAGTTTTTGATTGGTAACTTGGAGATTCATTATCTCTCTCCTATGTTAGGTGTTAAAGGACTTGGAAGAAATTTGGAAGACTTTTGAGAGAAATGATTCTTGTAGCAATTGGTTGCAGGTTGTGCATATCATTGTGGATAATTCCTTGGTACTACATGGTTACATTTTCTATGTCCTGTTATTGGTAGACTTGGTATGCCTTGATCTTTTCAGATTTATTACCCATGTAGTGGGAGTTCCTGAATGTGTTTTGTCTTCTTCGACTAGTTGGCACATGGAGCTTGTATTTGTTGTTGATGGGTTGGTTATGGAGTGGCATGAGTTTTTTGATGTTCATACCTTGGAGGTATGTGTGATTGGATGGAATAGCACTTGTTGTGGGTGCTATTTTCAGTCACGTGGGTTTATCAGTTGGATAGAAGCAATCAGTTTGATTGTTGTTCTAGTTGATGTTCTTTATCTTGTTTTCTGGAGTGATGGTAGTATCTTATTTTTGATATCACTGGGATCTTTTTTCTTATGTTCATTGGAATGGTGCTTATTCACCTTGGCTTGTACCTTTCTTCCATAGGTGACATGTTGGAATATGACAAGGATTGTTTCCTGAACGGTGGACATCTTAGATGTTGTTGTAGAAGTCTTGATGAAGCATGAGAGCATGTTTGAGATCTATGTGGTTTCATGGAAGGCTGTGATTGGTTGCAATGTTGGATAGTTAGTTGCAGTTAGATACTTGATTTTGTTGCAGATTGTCTGGTGGACTGTTATCTAAGGAAACTTGTTGATTGAATGTCCTGAATACTATTGATCAGAGACTTGGATAGAGTAGGGTTTGAACTGATGGTGTCAGTGTAATATCAGTAGTTCCTGAGTACTCTGGAGGTGCTTGTGTGATCTTCGTCAAGTGGGAGATTGTTGGAATTGTGTGCCTCAACCCCATTGGTCTAAACCTCAGAGATAGCAATGATGTTGTGACCGCTGAGAAGTTTGGTCGAATTGCATAAGTGTCCTGAATTTTCCTTTACCTCCATACTACAGGTGTCTTTGCACTGGGTTGCGGTGGCACAGTTACTGCCATACCATGGGCACCTCTCAGATGTGTTGTGATAGTGTGGAGGATACCACTATATCGCAAGTATCCTTTCTCTGGGCTGCAGTGGCGCGGTTACCGCCATACTACAGGAGCTTGTCGAATGTCTAGCGGTAGTGCGGCGTGTTACCGCCATGCCACAAGAGGTCGTTGGGTGTGGAGCAGTAGTGCGGTGTGTTATCGCCATACCATGGAGGTATGCAAACTATCTAGTGGTAGCGCAGTTATTGCCACCCCATGGCTATGTTGGAGACTACCTATGGTGGTGTAGTGTAGTCACCACCACACTACGATAGGACTTGGAGGAGCTTGCAGTGGTGCGGTATAGTCACCACCACACCACAAGGGTGTTGTGTCTTAGCTACAGTAGAGCGGTGGGCATTTGGATTTATTTGGTTGGATAGAGGATGCTGACTTGGCTGATCACTGATGTGGCTGATATTCATTGGAGGAATCTGTTTGATGTCCAAGACCAGTTGATGGTTGGTCCAACAGAAGGAAAACGAACTGATCTATAGAAGAAGTTAAACAATTTATTGTCGGTAGAGAACAAATGGTATAAACACCGAATGTTCTGCAATAAGAGATAGAGAGGAAGATCTAAGCAAGGTTATGCTACCACAATCTCTCTTGATAGAATGTCTTGATCAATCTTTCGTTGTTAATCTACACTGTATACTGTGTGAGACTATTGTAATAGTGTGAAGGTTGTAATGGACAGAGAGGTTGATTAGGAAAATGTAAAAGGGGAGAGAAGGAAGTAGAACAAAGTTGCTGCCAGTTTGTCTCCAGAATGAAACATGATGCAATCTTTGTAAAGGCTTAGTGCCTGAATTGTATTTGTAACTATTTTGTTGCATGAATAATACAATGGTGATCTGGGCTTTTGGAGTGTGGGGTTTTTTTACCTGAAAGGGTTTTCCCCACGTAAATCTATGTGTTTTTTCTCACCTTTCATGTTTCATATTTCTTGGTTAGAATCTATTAATGTTTGTTGTTGAAACTAGATTTGCATGAGTTTCTCTCATAAGGGTTAATGTGGGAAATGCACTGTGTCTAATTCTGTTTTGTGACATAGTTGTATGTGTTTTTGAGGCAATCTAATTGAAATTAAAGTTACCGAAGGCACTACTGTTCTTAGATGTTTCGTTCTAAGATGACCCATAATTTCCCTACAAAATGAGCTAAATTATGCCTTATTTAGTGTTGTAATATGTATTTTACATATTCACATAAAGTTTAGGGCCTTATTAAATAAAATGGAATTAATTGTGCCTTAATGTGGTGTTGTAAGGTGTATCTTTACACTTTCAGACTCATCTAGGGCCTTATTAATTAATTGAGGTTAATTTTCCTTAATTGGCCCCTTTAATTCAAATCCAAGCCTAATTAATTGCAATTTTTGAAGAGGAAAACCCAACATTCATTAATGCTATAACATAACACTTATCATTGAAGAATGTGTGTCCTAGGTAAGTGACCTAGGACCCATTCACCCAAGGGCGAATGGGTCCTCACTTAGACCTAGGACCTAAATTTTTATTATGTTTTTGGTAGTATTTCAATTATTTCAAATGTATATTCACATGTCGGCTTGTGTTATTTGAATTTTGAGAAATTAATGTTACATATGTATAAATATAAGGTCATTTCACTATGTTTTTCCTAAGAATTTTCAAGTGAGAATTCCTATAGAAAGTTTATGAGATCAAGAATTTCAAGGCATTCAAGAGCAGATTCATTGAAGATCTATCAAAACAATCAAGATCCCTTGCATCATGCATGTTATGTGAGCTAATATGTTGATGCAGTGTTCAAGATCCATTCAATCATTCAAAGGCGTTGTTTCAAATCAAGTTTCAAGATCAAGATCCACATCCATTGAAGCTATTTCATGCAAGTTGTAGATCTACATTCCAAGGTTCATCCAAGGGTTTGGTGAGTTATGATATAGGATTTTTCATTCATCATTCCTTTCATGCTATTTCATTTCATTACAAGGTTTAATTACCAAAACAAGGTTTGACCATGGAAAATCCCTATTCACCAAGAACAAAATGTTTTTCCCTCTTGATTTGTGTGTGTAGATTTAGGTGGAAGATCTCTTGAAGAGCAAAATTACAAAGTTGTCAAAGTTCCATTTGTTTTCATCATTATTGCAATTTCATGGAAACTCACCTACAAGATTTATTTTTGACTATCTGACTATGAAAATCGAGGGTCTAGGAGTGCAAACATAGTATAAGAGAACCTAGAAACCATTTTTATAGAGCCCTAGCTAGGACCCATTCACCATAGGATGAATGAGTTCTAAGTTAGCTTCAGAAAAGCACTTTTGGTGACTAGTAAACATCATTTTCCCTCTCTCAAATATGCATTTTGATTTCTGGTTCCATCAATATTGAGATAAATCTTCAAATTTCAAGTTGTAGATTGTATTTTGGAGTTAGTTTTCTATTTTTAATATTTCTCCCCAAAGTGTTTTTTAATCAAGACCCTTGTCCCTTTTTTTCCTTGCAAAAAAAGGGAAATTTGTAGATTCACACTTTGAATTGATTCACCTAAGGGTTGATAGTCATTTCATTGTGGGGATCTCATTTCCTAATGAAATTAGAGAAGTAGGACCCCTTTTCCCTCTTTGGATCCACTTCTCCATTTTGGGAAACCCTAGGACCCTCCTATTTTTCTATGTTTTAGTATTTATGCACACTTCATCAACACATACCTTGGGTTTGTGAGACACTTTAGGTGAAGAACTAAATTCTCCAAGTTGTCTCTTTGTGTTTATTCCTTCTGCTTGGTGACTAACTGCAACAAGATTAGACTCTTGGCATGATGTGATCATTGCATTATCTATTGTCATGAGTTCACATACTTGCTTCTCATAATATTCCTCCTCTAGGGATGATGGTCTAATATCCAAGGTAAAACAAATATTTCTAAATCATCACAAAAGAGTTCCTCCTCTTCCACTAAACTACAAATCTCAACCAATTGAGTAACCCTCAATTGCCACTTCAGAGGGTAAGAAGGTTTTCTAATCCAAGTCATTGGAGTCATTCACACTCCATATTATCAAGCTAGACTCTTAGTTCTTTGAGGATTCTAATAATGTAGGCATGGTTAATCTCTCCTCTTCATTTCCAATGAAACAAGGGAGATCATCAAAAGAGAAATTCAAATCTTCTTCTTCATCATCCCTTCTTACTTGTTTAGTCTCTTACTACTGCAACTAGTCATCTTCAATTTTTTCTTGTAGTAAGTCAAACCACTCATTGTTTGGAGCATATGAAGGCTCATTAGTCATAGTTTCTTCTATCTTAGCTCAAAACATCTCACTCCTTTGCTCTTATATCTAGATGGCATCCCAAAAAATAGGTCCATCTTTGTAAAGTGAAATAGTAGCAGGCATAGTAAAGTGGTCAAAGGGCCATTGAAAGACTTTCTAGGGAACTAGAAGGGGTTGTTAATCAAGAAAAATAGGAGAAGCCTCCTCAAGAATAAAATATTGTGAAGGGTGAAGGCTCTCAAAGTTGAAATCTCTAGCATAGGAGGCTTGCTTGATAGTTCAAGAGGTTTAATGGAAGCTTCAAGAGGCTTGAATTTCTTGAAACTTGGAAAATTACACTTAAAGACCTCCTCCTTAGCATGTTGCTCCAAAGTTGTAAGAGGTTTCTGCCTGAAACTAGGGACACAAGGGGTTGATTGAGCCTTTGTCCTTTGTGATTGGGCAAGAACAAGCTTCATTTGTTCTTCTCTAGCAACAATCCTCCTTGCAAAGCACTCTTCCTTCTTCTTACTTTGGATCTCCATCTATTGCTCATATCTCCATTGAGCTTCCATATCTTGCTATTAAAAGTGAGCTTGATGGAAAAGCTCCTCTTGCTATGGAAAATATTCCTACTCTGCTTGGAAGGATTGACAAGACAACTCCTATTGTCTACTTCTTTTGTAATCACTTAGTTTCCTGGTGAGGTCTTGTAGCATGCTTGTAAGTTCATTAATCTCCTCACTACTAATACTTTGGGGTTGAATATTAGGATAGATATACTAAGAGGGAAATGCATGCTACCAATAAGATTGAGCAAGGGGTGGGTGGTAAGCATTTGGAAAGGATTGATAAACCACTATAGCAAATTTCTAAAAAGTAAAAGTGGTGGAACTTTTAGCCTGATATTGTTGATAGGGAGGTGCAAAGTTGGAATTTTCATGATATGGAGGGGTGTACATGTGATTTTCATAATAGTTTGACATATTTGAATATACAGAAAGAAGAAGACCTTGAAAATATTAAAAACAAGAGCAAAGGTCTACTGAACTAGATTTTTTTTGGGTACATAGAAGAAAATTCATCCAAAAATGGATTTGCAAAGTCGATAGGTGTTTTGAATGATGTTCAATAATTGCAACTGCTAAGAACAACACCACTCCTTAGTAGTATTCAAATTAAGGCTTATTAATTCTATCCCACCAAGCGTGCCAAAAACTGTTGTCACTACTGAACATAGGCTCAACATTCCAATGAAAAAATGGAAGTGACCTCAAGGTGTGGGACCTTACAAGATGAGGTCAAGTCTCCAGAGAAGGTTGACTTCCTCTTCTGATCCAAGTGTAGATGTGTTGGACCAACCTATCACATAGAAACCCACCACTACCCTACTCTAATTAATTCACAAGGGAAAAGGGAGAGAAAGAATGAATCAAAGGGGAAGGGGACATGATACACCAAGATAGAAGTGTTTCTTATTTCTAAAATTTCATAGAGCATCAATGAAATTAACCAAAGATTTACACAATTCTCTATTTTATCAGCTTTTAAGGGTAAAAATGAAGGTTGGGGTTAAGCAAGATGTTGGAAGGAAAGGAGAACATTCACAAAAAAACCTACAAACCTATTTAACACATGTATGCATAAAAGATGACAAGATAATGTTCAAACTTGAAGGTAAAATGCATACACAACATACCTACAAGAGAGAAGAGGTAAATTGGATAATTATCATTAACTCAAAGATGTAAGCCAAATTTACAATTACAACATGCAAGAAATGCAATTTATGCCAAATAAAACCCTAGGTAAGAGCCTAGAAGAAGAAACCTCACATTCAATACAATTCTTGCCTTTATAGTTCAGGCATAATTGAATGATTTTTACAAACCCTCACTTAACTAGGGTTAGAAAATAGAGAAGATCTGATCAAATTAGATGCAATTTTTTGGGTCCCTCAAAATCCACATTGAAAGCCAACCAAAATGGCCTAGATGTGCATGCCATGCCTTTGCATTGATGAGTTTATAAGTGTAGAGTAGAGATCCCCATAATTTTTTCCATGAAATCTGATCAAGGATGTTTTGTAACATGCCAAGAAGTTTGATGTTGCTTACGCATTCACTATAGCATAGATAATCACATCAAAAATTGCTAGATGCAACTCAAAAAATTAGATATGGTAGCTAGAATGTCACTCAAACATTAGTACAAGTCTTCTTGTGAAGATAGCAATGCTAGCCATTGAAAACTTTGAATTCAGGTCATAGATCTGGAAAATTCAATGCTCTAAATATATTTGAAAAAGTATTAGCCGATTGAAAATGTCATGTCAGAGCCAAATTTATGAGTCATTAGAGCGGGCCCATGGAGAAAAGTCATTGAAGAGGTTGTTGACATCATCAACTTTTTCGTGCCTATGATGTCTAAAATGATACCCACCATGAATGGCTCATAGATTGGAAAAAATAATGCCACATGCTGGTCTCCTACATTTCCAGATTCCAAAATTGGCCATAACTTGAAAATCTTGTAGACTAGTGAAATCATGAAAACATGCCACATGCCACCTTCCTCACACTCTCACAACCAGAAATTGGGCCCACATGAAAAGCTCACGGACTCATGAAACCATACAAATGTTGCCAGATGTCAATTTTTTGTGATTTCACAATTTAAAATGGGGCCCTTCTCGAGGATTTCATTGGCTCACAGAAAACATGCCACATGTCAAGTTTTCGCACTTCCATAACTAAAAAATAGTGCTCTTTGAAAATCTTACGAGCTTGCGAAATAATGCCATGTGTCAACCTATTTGCACTTCCACGCTTGGAACTAAGAATTCCTTAGAAATTTTGTAGGTGAGTGGAAACAATTAGATGATGCCATGTGGTGCCCTTTCCGCACCTCCGCTCTTGAATCCCAATTTTTTAAAGGCTCGCGGGTGAGCGAAATCAACAAAATACCTCCATGTGTTGATCTTTTACATCTTCGTGCTTGAATATCGCCTTAGTGAAAATGATCTTGCATACATGTAGAGCTTATGAAAAGCGTCGCCCTTTTTGTGCCTTCAGAATCTAAAAAATTTGTAATAAAAAATGTATGTGGAGATGCAAAAACCATAAAAAAAAAGAACAAAGGATGATGGGAGGAATGATAGAAATTGGACTTGGACTTTTGGACTAAAATTCCAAAAATCCAAAAAGAGTTTGAAACTCTAAAAAGGAAAGAAGTCGGGCTTGGGGAACTAAAACGGTTTTGGACCTTTGGAAAAAGGGTTCAAAGATCCAAAGGAAACCCAAATTTTTGAAAGAGAGGAATAAGAAAAAGAGGGGTGGGATTGGAGATCTTGAATGGATTCAAATTTTTTGACAAAAGATCCAAATAATTGAAGGAAATTTGAAGTCGAAATAAGAAAAAGAGGGGTGGGATCAAAGATCTTGAATGGATTCAAAATTTTGGACAAAATTTCTAAATGATCGAAGGAAATATGAAGTCCCGAAAGAAAGGGGATTGGACCTAGAAGACAAAAATGGACATTTGAGCGAAAGGTGAAAAGGTATGACCAGGTCTCAAAAGTCTGACGAAACCAAAGAAGAAAGCGAGAACTTAGAAGAAGAAAAAAACTTTTGGACTTGATCTAAAAGTATGGTCAAGACCCAAAGTTCCGAAAGGATGAGATTTGAAGAAAAGAAGGAAGAGAGAGAAGATTAGGAAACCGAGACAGACTTGGACATTAGTCCAAATGTTTGATAGGGGCCTGAAGTTCCAAAAGGTTTGAAAGAGAAAAGAAGAAAAAGAAATCAAGAGGAACGTGGACATTTGGACTTGGTCCAAATGTTCATTTAGGGCCTAAAAATCTGAAGGGACTTCGAGAAGAAAAAGAAGGAGAGAGAAAGCCATCCTTTAAACACTTTTGCAAAATGGGTTTTTAGCATAGATTGGAAAAGGGGAAACACAATTCTCAAAGGCCTTTTTCTGAGCATGATACCCATATAAGATCTCTCAGATCAATTATAGCTGATGGGTTATATAAGAAAATAGGGGTGGCATGAAGTGACAATAAAGTAAACTGCTCAAACTCTCTAGTAAACTATTTTTTTTTCCATTGATCATTTTCCATAATCCCTTAGATTTAAGTAGTTTTTGTAATTTAACTTTTTATGTGTGGAAAGTATTTAGTGTTAACAAATCAATTTTGGATCCATTATGCACACACAATTGTAGTGTATAAAATTGTATACCTTTACAATTTCACACTATGTTTGCATCCCTTAATTTATTGGACTTAATTAAGCTTCTAATTGACTAAATTATGCATTCCAAAGCCTTATTTTCTTGTTTTTTGAAAGGGAAACCTATATTAAACAATTTCCAACATTAAGTTAAACACCTTAGAAATTGTGTGTCCTGGATTTAGGTCCTAAGACCCATTTTCCCAAGGGTCAGTGGGTCCCCTTTAAGTGCCATGACCTAATTTTTAATATTTTTTTGGTGACATTTTAATTATTCAGATTCAAGTTTCAAATGTCGGCTTGTGGAATCTAATTTTTGAGAAATTAGATAAACACCTGTAAATACATAGTTATTTTATCAATTCAAATCTAATAAGCTAGAGGTGAACTTCACAAGAGAAAATATTATTGTCAAGAGCATTAAAGAGCATATTTATCAATCATCTACAACAACAATCAAGATCATATCATCATGTCAAATCCTATGCATACTCATTTCATGTTTTGGAGCTAATATTGTGATGTAGGTTTCAAGCATTCAAGCATCAATCAATCAGGCCAATTCATGCAAGATATAATCCTTAGAGTGATGTGTTAGACTTTATTCCTCTAAGGTAGCCATTAAGGGCTTGGTGAGTTGTGACATAGCATTGTTTATTCATAAATTCCTTCCATTTATCATCATTTTATTATCAAGGTTTAATTGCCAACATGGCATTTGACTAAGGCAAACCCCCATTCACCCAAAAACAAACATTTTTTCTTCTCTCTTTGTATGTACAGATTTACATGTGAAGAAGGATTGAAGATTGATCAAAGGAGCATTTTTTCAAAGTTACATTTGTTGTCAACATTATTGTCAAGACACAGAAACTTAGATTCAAAAATTATTTGCAACTTTCCAATAGTGAAACCTAGGATAAAAAGAAGCTCAAATCTTGCACCAGAGAACCCTCAAAGTTGAGGAAAAACCATGTGCAAAGACCCATTTTCCCTTGGGAAAATGAGTCCTACTATAGGTCTTGAAACCCACTTTTTAGGCTAGGTACATACCATTATGCACTTTCCAAATCTGCCTACAAACTGTTGTTTCCATTTTTGTTATCATAATATTTTGCATTTCAAGTGTTAGGTCATGAAATTTAGTTAGTTAATGAATTTTAATTTATCTCCTAAAAGTGTCAATCAGTCATTTCTATCATAAGAAAACAACATATTTCCCAAATAGGGTTGGCTCACCTCAAGGTTGAAAGTCAATCCCATCCTTAGGAGATCTCTTTTTCTAATGAAATTAGGGAGAAAGGCGCCTAGATCCTATTGTTCTAGACACTTGAGACATAGGATCCCTTTTTCTTCATTTCATTTTGGTGAATCAGATGTGAATACACTATAAACTTTCTGAAATTGGAAGTCCTTCAAACCTTAGATTTAGATTTGCATTGCATTAGTTTTCATTTCTTAGTTAGGGTTTCATCTTCGCATTCTAAAAAGTCATAACATTTCAAAAACATTGCATTCCATTTTACATCATAGGTTGCATTAGGGTTTGTTTTAGTCATATTTAGATCATATTTACATTCATATTACATTCATTAAGTGGTTAAAATTAGAAATTATTCATTGCATGCATATTGCATCCTTTAAATTAGCTCAAAAACAAGTGGAAAATTGGATAGTTTTGTTTAAAATTTGCATCAAACCATTATTTTCAGAATTTTGTATCTTACAATCAGTCAAATATTGCATTTTACATCTGAAAAATTAAATTAAAAAAGTTGTCATTTTGTTCATACATTGTCATTAAAATTTCATTCAAAAAATGGTCATTTTGGTCATACATTGTCATTAAAATCACATTTCCATTTCACCTAAATTTTTGAAAAAATTGTCACTGTTTAACCTTCTTGCAACTAGAAAAAGAAACATCAAACAACAACATAAAAATTCAAATTTTTACTTTTCAGAACCCTATACAAGTCCACCCATTTTCCCTTGGGAAAACTTGTCCTTGTACATGTGTCTGAGATAATTTTTGCACATGGTTTTGTCTCTATATCATCAGTTTGTTCTAGCTTACAAAAGTTTGAAATTCTAGAAAAAATTTATTGCATGTGCAAGAAAAGTGTCATTTTTCTTGATTTTTTGCAAGTTTGGAAAGAAATTGTTGCATTCAATATTGAAAATCATTAGATTTGTAGGACAGTTGGTTACTTTTTTTGAAGCATTGCATAAGTTGGATATATTACTTTTCATTTTTGGCACAAACTCAAAATTCTAAATGTTAGCGTGTTTCCTTCTTAAATATGTCAAGAAAAAAAAAGGTCATTAACAAGCATGTTAGTCATTCTTCCACTATCTTTCGTAGCTATGAGAATGAAATTGTTGACACATTCCTTAATATCACCTTGCCTATCCTTCACTCATCCCCTAATATATCTCCTATTTATGAGGATTATTTGATACAAGAGGATGCAAGCATAGACAATCATGACAATAATATTTGTTCTTCTCTTGATACCTCTCCTACTTGTGACGAAGGTATCTTGGTGTTAGAAGATCCAATTATTGAGTGCCATGAGGATCTTGTTTTTCCCTCTCCCCCTTTTTCTCCCAATTGGGAAGATATAATGGCACAAGAGGATGAGATCATTGATACATTTCTTAACATCACTTTTCCTAGTCTCCATTTGTTTCCCAACATATCTCCCACTTGTGAGAATACTTTAGTGCAAGAGAGTACAATCATGAATAATCATGAAAACCATAGTTGTTCTTCTCTCGATACCTCTCCTACTTATGATGAAGGTATCTTGGTGAAAGGAGACACAATCATTGAGCATCATGAGAATCTTGTTTATTTCTCTCATAAACCTCTCCTACTTGGGAAGATATTTTTTGACATAAAGATGACAAGAAGGCTTGCTTAGATGAACATGCTAAGGTCACCTTAGATCCCCCCTTGTTAGAAAGTTATCAACAATAAGTCACATATGTTGAAGTTATGAACACACAAGTGTCCATTAGATCTCCCTTGATTATGAGACCTCCAAACACTTCCTTTGGAACTCCTAAGAGTCCTCTAATTATTGAACCTCCCAAGAGTCCTCTAATTATTGGACCTCCTAATCCACTTCTTATCATAGGACCACCTCAACACCAACCAAAACCTCCAGGATACATCTTAAATTTTACAAGGCAACTCACTATTAACAATGTTTTGCAACAACCAGTTTATATTAGTGTTTCTCATACATATAACACAAGGAATAATAGGCAACCACAAACCATACCTACTTCATTACCACTCCCTCAACCCATTTTTCCTAGTGCTCCTCATTTTCCTTTGCATAGTGGAAAGGAGTATGATCTTATGGAACAACTTCGTAACACTCCTAAGATCTCCCTTTTGGATTTGATTCAAGCATCGCCCCTTTAACATGGAATGCTCCAAAATGATTTACAAAAAGTTGTTATCCCTTTTAGTGCACAACCAAATGATGTAGTAGCCCTAATTTAATGTATGAACTCGGTCAACATAGACATTACCTTTCATCACTTGATGAGTTACCTCCATTAGAAGTGCAAAAACAAAATGATGCTTTGATGATAATGGTTGTCATTAATAAGTGTGGAATTAGGCGTACTCTCATTGATAATGGTTTAACACTCAATGTTTGTAGTGTAATCCTTTTAAATAAGACTGGAGTGGACAAGACAAAAATTCAACTAGATTCTTTATCTATCCGTGCTTTTGATAATGTGGGAAAACAATTGCTTGGTGTGATAACATTACATGTTAAAGCTGGTAGGGTTACATTGAAAACTATTATTCATGCCATGCCTCAAGAGCTCTCATATAATCTTCTCTTGGGTAGACCTTAGATTCATGCAATGAATGTGGTGCCTTCAATGTTACATCATCTAGTGAAGTACACTTACAACAACAAGGTTCACACAATCAAAGCTGACTTATAATCAGAAAATTATTTGCAAATTGAAACATGAATGACAAATCCTCTTACAACATTGACACCAACTATAAAAGTGGAACTAATACAAGAAGAAGAAGAGAAGTGCTTGTCATCAATCACAAAACTATTAGACGATGATTGGGGTTCATTAGATTTTACACCTACATTCATGGGAGAATACAAGATTACACACAACTCAAGAAAAGAGAAATAAGTTGTCATAATATCCACACAAGATGAGTCATCAAAAGAATGTGAGTCCACAACCTTTAGCAAAGAAGAGGAAAACAATAATTATACATCCACATATGATGAGTGTGATCACAAGAAACTACCTTCCAAAAGAAATGAAAAAACTTTATGGAAGAGACTATGAGCTTTTAAAACAACTTGGCTATAATGGAAAAGGATGTGGGAAAAGAGAACAAGGTATCCATGTCCCTATATCTAACCTACCTAACAAGAACAAACAAGAGGTATTGGTTATTGTCCTTTGAAAGAAACAAAAGCATCCAAGAAGCCTTCGCTTAATATCAATGTCATCACGCACAAAAATTCTAGGAAAAATATACTTCATGGTCATGATATTGCTTCATGTTCAAACACATGTCTTAGTGATCATTAGGGTTTATTCGATTTTACAACCTCCTTTAAGGGAGAGTACAAAATCTCACAATCTAAATCTAGAGAGTCTTGTGTCTGTATGACACCTTTTAGTAAGCAAGAAGTATCTTTGTCACAAAAGAAAAGAATATATTCTACTATTTATTAAGAGAGTACCTTGTTGAGGCTTCTCTAGGCATGCTTTATATATCTCCCTCCAAGAACATGAAAGAAATTCGACAAAAAAAGCTCATTTTGTGCATATCATCGAGTGCATGGTCATTCAACCAATAAATGTAAGGCTTTGAGTAATAAAATTCAACATCTCAAGGATTGTGGTGCTCTTCCTTGTGTCAATGCACACTGTAGTGTAGAAAAATGTCATCCTTGACATTTTCACATTTGTTTGGGCCCTCCCTACTAAAATTGGGCTTCTTTATGCCTTAAATTGGCCTTATTTTTCATCCACAAGCCTTAATTAATGCATCTTTCTGAAGATAATCCTAACATATATCAAGTGACCAATAAAAAATTAATGATTTTGGTTTGTATGGCCCAAATTTAGTGATCTGGGACTCATATGCCACCTTGGGCATATGGGTCCCACCTAAGTTTCGAGGCCCCAATGTAGATTTCACATTAAACTAATCCTTTCTTGAAAAATGTGTCCCAAGCTTAGCTTAATGGGAATCATATGCCACAACTAGCATATGAGTCCCACTTAGCTTAGACCTAATTTAAATTCAAATTCTTGGTAGGATTTTGTTCTCTAAGATTTGATGTCGGCTTGTAGTGTTGTAATTTAGGAAAATTTGGCATAAACAAGTATAAATACAAGGTTATTTCACATATTTTCTCCTAGCAACTTTCATGAGCAAGTGTGACCTAAAAATTCAAGCATTCTAGCATTCAAGAGCATTTAAGAGTGATTATCAAGCATTTTGGAACATTATTCAAGTATCAAGCATCATGTCAAAGTCATCATGCATCATGTTTGTTTTTGAGCTAACATTTGTGATGTAAAGTTCTTATGATTCAAGCAAGCATTCAAGTCAAGATCCATATCATTCAAGCAAGAGTCAAGATCTATATTCATGCTAGCCATTTCATACATGTTTGAAACATATTATTCAAGGGTTTGGTGAGTTGCAACATCACATATTTGTTCATTCATCATTCCTCCTTTCTATTTCATTTCATTTCAAGTTTTGATTACCAAAACGAGGTTTGACCAAGGAAAACCTCTATCCACTAACAAAACAACATTTTTCACTCTCTTTGATGTGTGATTGCATATCTAGGCAGTTTAGGTTGAAGATCCATTGAAGAGCAAGATTAGAGAAAAGTTGTCAAAATTGTCATCTACCTTGCAAGATCACAAAAAGTTATATGTAGAGTAGAATTCAGTGTTTCAAAACCAGGGATTTGAAAGGAAGAAAGCTACAGGAGATCATTAGAGGATATCAGAGTTTCAAAGAAACCTTTATACTAGGACTAAATCACCACTTGTGGTGTATGAGTCCCAATATACCTATTTTTAGACTTTTTTTGTAGATCCTGATTCAACAGTTCCCAGATTCCAGTTTCGACCCGAAACCCTAAATTAGGACTAAATTGCCCCTACTAGCATATGAGTCCTAGTGTGCATTAAAACCAAAATTTTTAGGATTCATGTCTTCATTCAAGCCTCTTCATATTTCTAGGTGCACCTCTATACTTTCTCAGTTTATTGTTATGATTTGAACTCATTTCTAGGTCATTTATCTAAGTTTTGCATATTATTAGGTTATATCATTAGGCCTTGCATGTTACTAGTCTTTCCAAGATCTAGCTTGGTGGTGAACTCCCTTTATACATTTAATCACACCCTAGGACACCTTATTGCAGATCTCTTTCTCTTATTTCATCCTTGGATTGAGATCTCTAGGGTTTCCTTGAATGAAACATGTAGGAAATTAGTTGATCTATCTCCCAAACTTAGAGAAAAAAATTTCCACCTTTCATTTTGGTGAACCTATCCTTTATAACACCTTTATTTCTGATTTGAAGTGCATCATAGTCCTATATCTAGCTTACATTAACTTTACATTAGGTTTTGCATTAGTTAAGTTGCATCTAGGGTTTCAAAATCTTGCATTAGTGAAAGTGCATATAGGTTGCATTTTTGTGTCTTGCATCATTGAATTTCATTTAAAATATATAATTACATTTAGTTTAGACATAATTCAAGCTAGAGAACCTAACATTCAATAAAAAAATTATACAATTTGTGTAAAAACCCTAATCTAGGACTCATATGCCCCTCTGGGCGATTTAGTCCCAGTATAGGTGGTTTGTCTGATTTTTGGGTATTCTATGTTGATTGTTTATCAACATTTAAATCCTTGAAAAACCCTAACTGAGACTCATACACCCCTTTTGGTGATTTAGTCCTATTTTGGATCCTAAGCTACATTTTACAGCATCAAAAACTCTATTTCTATGTTTCAGTTGGTTGTTATTACATTTTTGTTTTAGTTAGCAAAATCTCTTTTTCATTCATTTCATTGCTTAATTTGGTTCATTTCATGCATTAATTTATTTAAAATTTCATTCTAAGTTATTAAATTTCATTTCATCATGGATATGTGCTTTGGTAAGTTGTGGATGTCCTTGAAATCCTTATGGATGTGTCAAGCTATGCTTTTAGAAATGACCCTAATGAAATTGAACTCACTCATACTCAACTCCTAATGCATGTACTCCTCATGATTTTGACATAATTGGAGAAGATGATGAAAACATGAACAACTTTATAAAAATTTCCTTAACAACCTTGAGACTAATGCATCCTTTTACCCTTCTATGGCACAACCAACACCCCTTACCATCCCATCACTTGAGATGTTTGGCCTTTTACATCCTGAAACTGAGATACAAGCCGAGCCTAAGTTCCCTACAATAGGTGAATCTAGTTCCTTTGGTCAAATAAACATTCAACCATTCTATGTTAACAAGGTAACCAACACTTCTATCAACCTAGAAGAGACATATGGAAAAGGATTCACGATCTTAAGCAAACAACAATGTGACACAACAAGTGAACATAAAATTCATCAAATCCTAAAGAAAATACCAATTGAGGACACCAAAGGGTTAGGATATCAAGATCCTCCTCCCGATATAAGTGTCCTCCTTCCTAAAGAACAAACAATACCTTGCAACGATGATACAGATGATAGGACTGTCTTAGGTCCCCCTCCTCAATAGTCAACTCAAGAAATTGGTGAATCTAACAAGCGATGAAGGCCTTATAAACTAAAGAAACTAAAATTCCCTTGTCCACTATCTACCACTAAAATAACTTTACAAATACTTCTAAACCAAGGACTTATAACATTGCCACCCATGCGAGAAAATCCAAAACTATATCCTAAAGATTCAAATGTCCCACATTGTCAATACCATAGAACTCTTGGATATAGTACTGATGAGTCATGCTTTAAAAAAAATATTTAAAAAGTTTGATATAATAGAAATAATCCCTTAAAGCATGTCCTTCTGCTCCTTGCCAAGTAATAGTTGTAGGATCATCACATTCTCACTATTACATGCTTTGCATTCATTGCAAATCATTTCAAAATGCAAGGAGCTCTTTCTCATCACCTATCTCGGCTCATTCTTGTCTTGCACATAGTGGGGGAAATAATTATATAGCCTTGACCTAGTACTACACTTGCTATTGTCCCTTTGGCTAGTTGTCTGCCTTCCGTATATGATGAACACAAGTGGGATGCAAACGACCTATTAGAGGTTGAATTGCATGTGCCTTACTAGTTTTTTGCAATGCTTTCCTTTCTATGTTTATGTGTGATTTCATGTGCATAATGTGATCCCCCCGTACCATTTTGTTTGATGTATCTCTCTTTGTGACATTCCTCTATTTGTGCCTACATTCTTCTCTATGTTGTAATCATTTATCTTTTCTTTGTATCGTGTTTTCCTTTTGGGGATGACGCAAGGCGTCGAGACATTTAGGTCTCTTCCATGTTGACCCAAAAGATTTTTTCTTTATATTTTCTTTGTCTTGTGTTTTCCTTTTGGGGATGATGCAAGGTGTCGAGAAATTTAGGTCTCTTCCATGTTGACCCAAAATATTTTCTTTGTTTTCACTCTCTTTGTGTCATTCTTCCTGTTCCATGAGTATTTTGGGAATGATGACAGTTCCGAGCTCACTAAAAGCATTGTAGCAAAGACATGCTATCCTTGAATCCATGGATCCCTCATGTTTTTGGAATTTCATTTTGGGGGCAACCCCTCCCTTTTCATGAAGTAGATTCATTTGGAAACATATGACTTGGCATAGGGATTTCCAAATAAGCTCTCATGTCCTCTTTATTGTTAGCATTTATCATTTGCTACTTTAAATTAATTGCTCACAACATGGTGTTTAGCAATTTCTTTAAAGTGGGGGAATACATTGGCATTATTCTTTTGCATTTCAACTCATGTTTCATAGTGTAGTCTTCTTACTTCATGCAATGTGTCTTTTGCTTTGTGGCGAAATTGGGTGTGATTTCCTTCAAGAGTGTGATCTCTTTTAGCATATTATATTCCTCTTAGTGGCTTGATGAGACACACTACATCCCCTAAGTTGCAAATATTCTATTCTTCAATTGGTCCTCTCTTGGAGACATTAGGAACAATGTTCCCTAAGTTAAGACCTTACATGGAATAAGAAAAACATGTACCTTACACTCTTTTTCATTTTCGGTTATATGGCCACCTTGCATAACAAACTTTGCTTGCCTATGGAGCCATCTTGTTTGTTCATGAGTTTCAAGCATATGAAGCTTTGCTTGCCTCATGAAGCTCGAAGTTCATTATTGTGTGGTGCCTTATCAAAGTTATCAGGAGGTGTAGCTTTGGTATGGTTGTACGTATGGGATCCAAAATTAGGCGTGACTTTCCCATAGCCACTTGCTTTCTTGTGTGAGTGCATACCAACTGTGTGTCTATGTGTCTCGCTAGGGGCTCACCTAGTGGATAGCCTAGGGTTCCACTAGCCCTTGTGAGTGTGCATTTGGTTTGTATGGTGGACAACATGTTCCACTTGTAAACTTTCTTGGAAAAACAACCTAGATTTGATCCACAACGTGCTGGACAAATGGTCAAAGTTTGATCCACCCCCTCTTGTTTTGTTTTTGTTTTCTTCTTCATGTCTTTGGCAGTGTATGATTGTGCCTTGTTATTGCTCCTTACACTATTTACATGTGTGTTCTTTTGTGCCTATGTTGGTTTTCCATAGGAACTTGATCCTAGGGGCTTGATCATCGCTCTTGATCGTTGTCATCCTATCTCAATAGCATTGGTACACTTAGACCCCTCTTGATGCAAGTTTGTCTACTTTAGTGTGAGTTTGAAGCAAGTTCCTCCTTTCACTAAAGTAGGGGCTAAATGTAGTGTAGAAAAATGTCTTCCTTGACATTTACACTTTTTTTGAGCCCTCCCTACTTAAATTGGGCTTCTTTATGCCTTAAATTGGCCTTATTTTGTATCCACAAGCCTTAATTAATACATCTTTTCGAGGATAATCCTGACATATATCAAGTGACCAATTAAAAATTAATGATTTTGGATTGTATGGCCTAAATTTAGTGATCTGGGACTCATACACCACCTTGGGTGTATGGGTCCCACCTAAGTTTCGAGGCCCCAATCTAGATTTCACATTAAACTAAGCCTTTCTTGAAAAATGTGTCCCAATCTTAGCCTAATGGGACTCATATGTCACAACTGGCGTATGAGTCCTGCTTAGCTTAGACCTAATTTAAATTCAAATTCTTGGTGGGGTTTTATTCTCCTAGATTTGATGTCGGCTTGTAGTGTTGTAATTTTGGAAAATTTGGCATAAACATGTATAAATACAAGGTCATTTCACATATTTTCTCCTAGCAACTTTCATGAGAAAGTGTAACCTAAAAATTCTAGCATTCTAGCATTCAAGAGCATTCAAAAGTGATTATCAAGCATTTTGGAGCATTATTCAAGTATCAAGCATCATGTCAAAGTCATCATGCATCATGTTTGTTTTTGAGCTAACATTTGTGATGTAGGGTTCTTATGATTCAAGCAAGCATTCAAGTTAAGATCCATATCATTCAAGTAAGATTCAAGATCTATATTCATGTTATCCATTTCATACATGTTTGCAGCATCTTATTCAAGGGTTTGGTGAGTTGCAACATCACATATTTGTGCATTAATCATTCCTCCTTTCTATTTGATTTCATTTCAAGGTTTGATTACCAAAATGGGGTTTGACCAAGGCGAACCCCTATCCACTAAAAAAACAAAAAATTTCCCTCTCTTTGATGTGTGATTATAGATCTAGGTGATTTAGGTTGAAGATCCATTGAAGAGAAATATTGGAGAAAAGTTGTCAAGTTGTCAAAGTTGTCATCTACCTTGCAAGATCACATAAAGTCATCTATAGAGTAGAATTCAATGTTTCAGAACCAATATTTGATAGAAAGAAAGCTATAGGAGATCATTAGAGGATATCACAGTTTTAGAGAAACCCTAATACTAGGACTAAATCGCCACTTGTGGCGTATGAGTCCCAATATCCTATTTTCAGACTTTTTCTGTAGATCCTAATTCAACAGTTCTCGATTCCGATTTCAACCCAAAACCCTAAACTAGGACTAAATCACCCATACTGGCATATGAGTCCCAGTGTACATTAAAACCAACATTTCTAGGATTTCAGGTCTTCATTCAAGCCTCTTTACATTTCTAGGTGCACCTTTGTACTTTCTTAGTTTATTGTTCTGATTTGAACTCATTTGTAGGTCATTTATCTAAGTTTTGCATATGATTAGGTTATATCATTAGGTCTTGCATGTTACTAGTCTTTCCAAGCTCTAGCTTGGTGGTGAACCCCCTGTATACCTTTAATCACACCCTAGGACACCTTACTACAGATCTCTTTCTCTCATTTCATCCTTGGATTGAGATCTCTAGGGTTTCCTTGAATGAAACGTGTAGGAAATTAGTTGTTCTATCTCCCAAACTTAGAGCAACAATTTTCAAC
This sequence comes from Sequoia sempervirens, assembly GCA_007258455.2. Taxonomy (NCBI): domain Eukaryota; kingdom Viridiplantae; phylum Streptophyta; class Pinopsida; order Cupressales; family Cupressaceae; genus Sequoia; species Sequoia sempervirens. The sequence continues at coordinate 488,010,494 of VDFB02281492.1, forward strand.
CTTTCACACACCTACTTTCTCTAATTGATAATGATTTGCATCCTATCATATTTCTCATCACTATGTGGCATTGGTAGCTTTATGTGTCTTGCTCATTGTCATTCATGGTGGTACAATATTAGGTGCAACCATATTTATCTTGGTAACAACACGGTAGTCCTCGGTGGTTGTCTTTGTCTCTACACTTAGGAGGCGCAAATAACTAGTTTTTAGAGGTATGCATTCTTTTGAAGGATCCTCTCTTCCTCTCTTTCTACTTAAAATACCAACATAGAAAGTATGTTGATATTTTAAGTGGGGGGCATATAAGTCCCCTGATCATTATTTACATGTTCCCTTCTTAGTGATGATAGCATACATCTCCTAGGAAGTGTGACCTTTTTATTCAAAGTGTGGCTTTCTTGATCTATGTGACATGTTTTCTTTGTGGCGATATTATGCTTGATGTTCTACAAGAGTGTGACCCTTCTCAACATATGGCATTCCTCTTGTTGGTAATGTTATGATCAGTGTTCCCTAAGATGTGAATCTTTTATTCCTCGACTAGTCCTCTCTTGGTGGTGATGTCAAGTGTGATGTTCCCTAAAGTAAGACCTCTCATGTATTAAGAAAAAACCCCTTTGATTATCTTTTCAACATTATTGCATTTAAACCTTTCCATATTATATGAGTGTCTAGCATAATGCGGCTTGCTAGCCTTATGAAGCATGTTCATTTTGTGGCACCTTATCAAAGTTATCAAGGATTATAACTTTTGATATTGTTGACGTATGGGATTCTATAGACTTGGCATGACTTTCCCATCTGCCACCTTTTTGTGAGTACACACCTTGTAGACCTAATATGTGTTTCTCAGCCTTGGGGGCTCACCTAGTGTATACCAGAATTACACTAGCCCTTGTGAGTGTATTTTCGTGGTCATCTAGCATAACGTAGTTTGCTCGCCAATGGAACCATGTGTTTCATAAGTTTTTTTACATCCTTGTGAGTGTATTTGATGGAAAATAGTGCAACCATGGCTAGTCCATCCCTTTTTCATTAACTTTGACATTGTATGCTTGTGTATCTTGTCTTGTTGCTCGTATCTTACACATCTTGTGTGTCCCTTTGTCCTTATGTTGGTTTGGTATGGGATCTTTAGTCTTAGGGGCTTGGCCACCTCCTTGATCTCTGTCATCCTATCTTTCAACCATTTGTACACTTGGACCCCTCTTGACACATATTTTTCCTCTTTAGTGTGAGTTCTGAGCGTAAGTTTAAACTATCACTAAAGTGGGGGCTAAATGTAGTGTAGAAAATTGTATACCTTTACAATTTCACACTATGTTTTGGTCCCTTAATTTATTGGACTTAATTAAGCTTATAATTGACTAAATTATTCATTCCAAAGCCTTATTATTCCTATTTTCTGAAAGGGAAATCTATATTAAACAATTTCCAACATTAATTTAAACACCTTAGAAATTATGTGTCCTAGATTTAGGTCCTAGGACCCATTTTCCCAAGGGCGAATGGGTCCCCTTTAAGTGCCAAGACCCAATTTTTAATATGTTTTTGGCAACATTTTAATTATTCAAATTCAAGTTCCAAATGTCGACTTGTGAAATCTAATTTTCAAGAAATTAGATAAACACCTATAAATACATAGTTATTTTATCAATTCAAATCTAACAAGCTAGAGGTGAACTTCACAAGAGAAAATATTATTGTCAAGAGCATTGAAGAGAAAATTTATTAGTCATCTACAATAGTAATAAAGATCATATCATCATGTCAAAGTCTATGCATATTCATGCCATGTTTTGGAGCTAACATTGTGATGTAGGTTTCAAGCATTCAAGCATCAATCAATCAAACCAATTCATGCAATATCCAATCCTTAGAGTGACGTGTTAGACTTCAATCCTCTAAGGGAATCCATTAAGGGTTTGGTGAGTTTTTACATAGCATTGGTAATTCATCAATTTCTCCCATTTATCATCATTTCATTATCAAGGTTTAATTACCAAAATGGAGTTTGACTAAGGAAAATCCCCATTCACCCAAAAATAAACATTTTTTCTTCTCTCTTTGTATGTGCAAATTTACAGGTGAAGAAGGATTGAATGTTAATCAAAGGAGCATTTTTGCAAAGTTGCATTTGTTGTCAACATTGTTGTCAAGACATGAAAACTCAAATTCATAAATTATTTCTGACTTTTCAACATTGAAACTTGGGGCAAAAAAAGCTCAAATATTGCACGAAAGGACCCCTAAAGTTGAAAAAAATCCCTATGCAAAGACCCATTCTCCCTTGGGTGAATGAGTCTTGCTACAGGTCCTAAAATTTGTTGGCCCCACGATTGCCATTGCACCAAAATATTGACCTGTTAATGCCTGATACAACCGCCAGAGTTAACAAATCCACAAGAGGCAATTAGTCCATGTCACAAATCCCAAGGGGAGCGCTGACCATTTTCCAACAATCTCCCCCTCAACGCAAGCCAAGGGGATTTGAACCTGACACCTTTGGCTCTAATACCAATTGTTGGCCCCACGGTTGTTGTTGCACCAAAAGACCAACTTGTTAATGCCTGATACAATCACCATAGTTAATAGATCCATAGGAGGTGGTTAGTCCATATCATGAATCCCAAGGGGAGAACTAACCATTTACCAACAAAACCCACTTTTTAGGCCAGGTACATACCATTCTACACTTTCCAAATCTGCCTGCAAACTGTTGTTTCCATTTCTGTTATCATAATATTTTGTATTTCAAGTGTTAGTTCATGAAATTTAGTTAGTTAATGCATTTTAATTTATCTCCTAAAATTTCCAATCAGTCATTTCTATCATAAGAAAACAACAGATTTCCCAAATAGGGTTGGCTCACCTCAAGGTTAAAAGTCAATCCCATCTTTGGGAGATATTTTTTTTCTAATGAAATTAGAGAGAAAGGCACCTAGATCCTATTGTTCTAGACACTTAGGACATAGGTCCCTTTTTCTTCATTTCAACAACAAAGCACTTGAATTGTGCCTTACTAGAACCCCAAAATTGTATTATATGTGAATGTTGATGCCCCCAATAAGATACAAAACAAGAATTACAAGCTTGTGTCAAGTTTGGAAGCCAAATTGTTCATTTATAACTTGTAGATATTTTTACAAATATGTAGTAATGGGATTTCCTAAACTTGATTTTAACTACAAATCTAGAATCCTTGCAAAATTTTGATGAATTTTAATTTTTTTTTTATCAATTTTCAACAAATGGGGTGAAATTTATGCCCTACGAAAATTGAAAAAATTACAGTGTTTTAGAGGTTAAAAAATAGATTAAAAAGTAAAATTTCTAAATAATCTTGACACTAGTTTGTTCGTCTCAGAAAGATCATTTCGGTGACTATTTACACTTGAAAAAATACCTCCTCATTTTCAAATTATTGCAAAATGAAAAAAAAGACCACCCCTTTACAAGCTTTAATGCAAAAGCAAAATGACTCCCCTTTGAGCACTTAGTTTGCATAAACCACTAACCATTAGGTGAAAATTGATGGTTATAAAAATTTGATACAATAAATGCCCTGTTACAAGAAATAATATAGGAGAGAATATGAAGGCCAGTCAAAGGACTTCATGGGAGTCTTTAATAAATTTAATTTGTGGTAAGGGGTTGGTTGGAGAATCCTGTCAACAACTTTATGCACAAAACCCATCCAAAGAATCTTAATGCCTTTAAGGCAGCAGATGTAGGGGCCAAATATGATCATTTGAGGGATAAAGGGCATAAATTTTTAAAATATAATGATTCCATCAACTAGAGAGCAAATCCAAATAATGGTGGACTATAGATGTTGGAAGGTGTTGCCATAAAAGACCAAATCCTAAGCACAAGTTTCTGGTTGTTAGGCCACCTCTAAGACCCTCCCTTGAATCACCTCTGGTTACTCAAATAAATCCATTGAATGTGTTGAGCCTTGATATTTAGAGGCTCATGTTGAGGAATCCTTATTAGCACCGTAAGAGCTTTATCTCAAACCCAAAGCACATAGTAGATGCAAATGGCACCAAATATAATGTGAAAATATGTTAGACTACAATAGGTGTGTGGAAGTCACCTGGTGGCATGCTAAATGAAAATCATAGAGGAGAAACTGTGTAGAGTTAAAAATTGTAGAGACTACATGTATATATTGAAGGCATGATAGATCCCACACTAAGATGATTCACATCTCTATTTCAAGTCTTGATATCTATGAGTAGCCCACATATCACCTATAGGCAGTGGATCAAGACATAGTTGAAGGTTGCGAGGTCTTCCCTCCTTTATCAGGCTGCATGGAGAGGCTATTGGAGGAGGCCATTGAAAGCCACACAAATATGGGACTAGGATGATGGTGTGGCCCTTGTTGGAGTAGAGAAAAATGAATTGTGGAAACTCAAACCATAGATGACTCGTTATGATGTAGTCACCTAATCAATGAAACCCACCAACATGGTAATAACACAACAAAACAACTTTGCAAAACCTCCAAATGTGCAACTCAAAATTTTCCACGAACTCTACAAAATGTAATGACAAAATTTTGACCAAGCAAGTTGATAAACCAAAATATTGCAAAAATATAATTTTTGACCTATATGGGTAGATGAGAAGAGGGAAAATTGGCCCTTTGCTAAATTTTTTCAAGTTTTTACAACTTTTCGTACAATAGGTGAAAAATTTGCAAAAAATAACAATTACCAAATTTAACGAAACACAAGGTATTTATTCAGTTATCAAGCCTTTTAGATGCAATGGAAGTGTTAGTTTGGCTCGATGATGTTAGAAATTTGAAATAGATTGATAACCCAAGGAACTTTATAAGAGAAATTCAAAATTACATAAGCTAGAAAAACATAAATAATACAAACCAACAACTCTGAGAGATATGCAATGTTAGGATGACATAATTGTATTAAGAGCTTCCAAGATGAAAAATATAAGCTGGGTAGTGAGTTTATATAGAACTAAGGAGAGGATGGAGGTGGAAAATCAACAAATAGGAATTGACCACCAATAACCATCAATATTAAATAAAGTGATGAAAAAGTAACTATTCCACCCTTTAAGGGTGGACACACCTCATCACTTTATCTCCTAGTTATAATAAACTCGTTTTATTATCCTAATCAAGCTTAATAAAAGTGTAGGAAAAACCTACAACTAAGGGAAAATAAATTAACCCACTAGGAAAATAAAAAGCATACACCAACACACGATGCTTCATTAATTGGGCTATGTGCGGAAGTCACCTCGTTGTGGGAAGGAACACATTCTCATGGCTCTAATACCATGTTCGAGAATGCCAAGATCAAGAGCATGAAACAAACTTTCACAAGTGAACAAAATAAGTACAATAGTATGTCTATCAATATAAAATGAAGACTGTGTAAATACAATGATCAAGCCTTGTATATATAGGCAAGAGTGAGGAGGTGAGAAGGTAGAACTGGACTACTGACTAACCCTCCAAAGATGGGACACTTGTGAACCCTCTTGAAAAGTGTGTGCACAAGTGTCAATAGGTGTCTTAGGTGATGAGGACACATGTCTCAACCATATGAAGTGATAAAAAAACAAAAGAAACCTAAGTAAACTTAAGCTAGGTGTGAATAGGTTAATCCTAGAAAGGTAATTAGCTAACTAGGTAAATAATGACTCTATTTACACTAACACTACATATTTAAGTATATTAGGGATTCTTTAAATCCTTCCAACAATAAATGTAGATCCAAGATCAACTCATATGATATGGTCCAAAAGTATATAAAATATATTGTGTTCCTTATGGATAAACTTTACCTTGATGGAAGCGATAGAACATAGGGTTTCATGGATACCACAACTTCCATATGAAGTCAATAATAATATAATATATTCATATGCTATCACAATGTTGAAGTTACCCAAGGATACCACTACACTAAAATTCACAACATACAAGGAGTTCATGAACAACTTGAATAAGAAGAAGGTAGAAGAACACTTGGATAAAACAAAGGGGAAATTGTATGACAATTGGGGCATTCCAAAACCCTCACCACCAAAGTAGGAAATTTCCACAAAATAAATTAAAATATCAGAAAGATTGAATGTGAGATCCTTGATATTCCAAATAAGAGACCCTAAATAGTAGGAAGAACAATGGGTTGTGGATAAAATGAAAAGAAAGTTTCCAACAACATCACTTAAGGATGTAACACAAGAAGAACTTGCAATCTAGGAAGTTATTGAAGCACTTATGTAACTTAGTGTAGAGAAGAGAAGGAAGAAACTCAAACAAGCTAAGAAACAAAAACCAATCCACATATTAGATACAAAGTATGATAAGGGGTTATAAGAAGAATAAACCCAAAAAGACAAAGAACCATAGAAAAAAAAGGCATAAGTTGGAAAGAAAGTACCACCATCACCAGAGAAAGAAGAAATAAAGAAAAAAGGAAAATTTTGGCAAACGGGTACCACCACCACTAAAGAAAGAAGAAAAAATAAAGAAGAGTTCATGGATGTGGCCCTTCTAACTAATGCACTAGATAGGAAAGAAGTTCTAAAACAAAAAGTACGAATGTATAATCAATTCTACTTGAAAAACCAATCAATAATAGAAGAACCAATAATTAAACATCTTGTGGCCTCCTTTGCCAACTTTAATAACATAATGGAGAACTTTTCAAAACAACTAGCCTCATCTATTAGAAAGAAGAGGGAGAAAGCTATAAGGATTGAGGAGTGAATAAAGAGATAAGAATTGGAAGAATTAGACCCAATCTTGTCTACTAAACAAAAATAGAGCTTAGCATAGTTGTAGGAAAAAGAGCTCAAATCCAAATAAGAGATATATTAATGACATAGAGCTAAGAAACTCAGGCTAAGATTAAAAAGAGAATATCATGTTGAAAAAACAAACTTATGTGACACTAATGGAGGAGGAGAAAGAGGCTAAAAAAGATAAATATAAAGAATTCAAAAATTTATATGAAGAAAAATGTAAAAAATGGTTCAAGAACCACCCACATCATCAAAGGCTTCAACATCAACCTTCACTTCACCTATGAAACATGTAAAAACTTATTAGCTCAACAAAATAAATAAAACCAATAGCCACACTACAACTATTGTAGTTGCCCATGTTTGAAACACAAATAGATTTATCAAATATATCCCCCATACAAAATTTCTAGCTCAAGGACATATTCCATAGTATAGTCAGTGAAGACATATTGAAGCAAAATGTGAAAAACAACAAACAAATAGAGATTACAATAAGCTCAATTCAAGGAAAAAATCCTCATTCTCAAAGGGATATAAACATATCATTAGCGAAATAATTGAAACAACTCACATATATCTTGATAATAATGCTAGATAATCAAGAAGTCACAATTAGGAATATAGTTTTGGAGGAAGTAGAATACAAGTGCATGGATGAAATAAGGAAAAGGTGTGCAACAACTCATACCAATCTAGATACCAAAATTAACAATCTTCATACTATATTTGGTGACATTTGTTAGGAATAAGTGTTGTACACCTTGCATAACATGAGTATTTTAATTATGCAAAATAAATATTTTTATTTGTGGTGCATCTAAGAGATGTGTTTAGCCACATTAGATACTTATTGGGTCCACTTGTAAAGTTGTATGTAACATTGGGTTAGTTATTTTATGTGTGGGACACATAGAATAAATTAATTAGGAAAATATTTAATAATGTGAAGACTTAGTATCAAAAAGTAAATAAGGAGTCAATGATTTTGTGTACTCATGGTTTGAGGCACATGGTTTTATCTTACCATTTGGTTGTATTTTTGTGAGCTTGAGTCTATACAAGCAAGCACATGTTCAGTGGTTAAGGTTGTTTGGGCGATTAGGGCTATCATTGTATTGAGTTACTCTTATGATTGCATATGTGAAGCATGACATGAGATGCGTGGTTACATGCTTGGACACTTGGGGAATTCATTGGAGGAGCCTGATGCTTCATAAGTATTCATGAAAACTCTATAAGTGCATTATAATATTTTATTGTTGAATAATACATGGAATGTGGATGCTTTTAGAGGTTAAGTTTTTCCCTCTTCAGGGTTTCCCAAGGTATATCTTGTGTTATCTTGTGGCTTGTCTATTTGATCTTTGCATTGTGGTTATTTCGTAAAATTGCACACATGCTTTTCTCTCATGGTGTTATGTAGGAAATTGATTAATTTTTTGGGTATATGCATTTAATTCTTAACAACATCAACACACTCTACTAATTTTTTCTACAATGGCCAACTATGAAAAAAAACCTCAAAAATCAAATTGAGCACATGTAATCTTAGACCTTGCAAGTCTCAAGTACATATGATGCAATGACAAACATGGAGAGCATAACAAGAGCACAAATAAAAACTCTATATAGTCAACTCCAATAGACTTTGGATCAAAGGGAGGCAATCAAAGCACATATTAAGTAGCTCTGGGAAGTGGTAAGCCTACAACTTGGCCATGTTACTAGATTACTCAAAGATGTGAACTTGAATACACAAGTCTAGATACCAACCACTGCAATAAATGCAAAAATAAATCTCATGTAGATTAATACCCATATTTAAGTACTCTAGCAAGCCAAAATTCAATGGGATATAACCTTCTAGAAACTCAAGGAGATCTATAAGAATAATTTTCCTTCAAATAACTAAAAAGCCATATAAAATTTGGGTACAATAACAAATATTCATTTCTTAAGGACAAGACATAGTTTAAAAGTGGGGGATGATGTTAGTAGGGGAAAGAGCGCAATCATAACAACACTTGCAAACCATCACATTTCGTTGCAAAAAGAATGTGGAGCCCTAAGCCAACTCCAATAGAAGCTAAGAGACATAAATATGATAAGGGACATGTCCCAAATATAATAAGCATGCATATAACATGTAGGATAGAAACAAGTAGGTAATCGAGGAAGAAAAAAACAAGGAAGAGGTAAATTAGAAAAGGAAGAAATAAGAGGAATGTGTTGAACCCTTCCTATTATTTTTATTGAAATGGTAAATGAATAGAAACTGATATGCAACAACAATAATGATGTGTAATGGACTATGGAGTATAAACTTAGTTTGATTTTTCATTGTTTTGTTTATGATCTTACCACAACATAGCATAGTGCATCACAAAACATCTGATCATTCTTATATTGTAAACATCGAGGTATGTGATCCTTTATTTCTTGCCAACAATGTTCAAATATTGGACATTTATGTCCGATATAAAGATTAAAGGTAACAAGATTTATGGATACCAAATGGTATTGAGATTATTTAAGTTGTATATAAATTATATTTCAAATAAGAACATGATGTTATTTAAACAATAAATGATATTTTTTTATTCAACTATTAGAGATTCCATGATAAAGTTTTGGTCAATCTCTTAATTTTCATTTTAATGACACTTCTCACTAAACATGCTAATGTGACGAGTTGTATGATGAGTCACACCTCCAAACTTAATTGTAAATAGATAAGAAGCCATATCACATTTCTAAAAAATAGAAGTCCCACACAATTTTATATAACCACTACATAATTATAAAGTTGTATGATGAGTCACATCTTCAAACTTAATTGTAGATAGATAAGAAGCAATATCACATTTATAAAAAATAAAAATTCTACACAATTTTATGTAACCACTACATAATTACAAAATTAACCCTCTCATCTACTAACCCCTCTCTCCTCCATAAAACATTTTCTTAAAATAAAGAAAACTAGAAAGAACTCAATGATTAATTTGGTGCGTAAATTCTATTCTAGTGGAAGAAAAAGACAAGGGCCAAGAGTAAAATAGGAAATTAATTAAAAGAAAAAGCATGTGAAACCAAATTCCGTTAAAGCCTTGAAACAAAATACCGTTTGCCCTCCCCCTCCCGCAACCTTGCATTCTCCATTGTAGGACATAAGATTTTGCACTAATAAATCACGGGAGGAATCCTTTCTCAGATTGAATAAAGACATTAAGTTTCCACAATCTATTTAGATTATTTGAATACGATTTCTGGATTCCATTGTTTAAATTATTTGAAGATTTAATTTTGCTCTTACGTGTCATCCTGAGATAACTCTTGATCCAAGAATTCACTAACCCTTGTCAGAACTCCTCCCGCAAACCTGAATCGTCCATTATTTCTTCCGGGATCCAGTAGTCTGTCTCTTCAAGGGACCATGTTGTTTGGAACAGCCCAAAGGACAAACAACAGGTTTGAAGAAAAGACAAGTCTGAAGAAGAGACAAGACATGCTCCCCTCCTCAAGCAAGGACTATTTATTAGCTTAAGGGTGCCCTCAATTTATGAAGCGTGATTGAGTGATTATTGATTGTTTTGAATTCGATCCTTAACTGCCCATAGTTTTTGGTGGGTCATTAGCGCGAAAGCTGAAAGTTAATTTTTTTAGCGGGTCATTTCCCTGAAAGGCTAAAGGCTGGTGTGTGTTCTGTCTGTTTTTCTTGGTGGGTGTGGGCTTTGGAGATTTTTTTTGTGGGTTCAGAATCGGCGACGTCTCCCAGATCTGTCTAACCCGATAAAGGAATCAACTCTGTTCCTGTGTTTTATAGATACCCAACAATGAAGGACACTTCCCTTGCGAGAAAGAGGAACATTACCTTGAGATATGACATCAGTTCCAGCCTTGCTGCAGCTGGGATGCCAAGCAGCCCTGCCAAGCAGAAGAAGCTAAGGAGGCTTCCTCATGTGTTTTACAGGGTTCTGGAATTGCCCTTCAGCTCAGATGTCCCTGTTGCAGTGGAGGAGAATCGGGAGTGTTTCAGGTTTGTTGTAAGCTCTGATGTCGAGTTTGAGGAGGTGAGATTACAAGTTATAGAAATTTTTACTGGGGTTACCAAAGTTGTTGTTGGCGAAGGGGCTAACAGGCTGAGGATTCCCTGGTATGAATCAGAATTGGATTTGTGGCGTTTCAGGCTGCCGTCGTCTACGCTGCCAGAGTTGTCCAGTGTAGTTTACAGTGATGGGGAGCTTGTTGTTACAGTACCTAAAGATATATCCAGTACTGTTCCTGAGGAAGAGGACGATGGCACCTTGATTGAGGCCAGAGATGAAGATTTGGGTGCAGAGAATGGGCGCCCTAGAAGCATTACCAGGACTGATTGCAATTCAGAAAATCCAAATGAAGAGGCCTCTGACGCAGGTAAGTTTGAAGAACAGGTTATGTATAACAGCGAGACTGGGCTGAATCATGGCAGAGGAAGCCTCAATTTGACGAGACCTGGCATCCCTATTGCGTCCTTTGTGGCTGTCCAATGATAAGTTGACATCACCCTTTGTAGGGCTGCTATTGGAATTCCGCAGGAGCTTAACTTTTTCATGTTGATAAAGCCCGAACTTTACCGTGTTTCTTCAGTGTTTTAATGCTGGTTAACTTCAATCTATGAAATAATTCTTCAAAATTAGAAATGGATTAAGAACAGCGAGATCTGTGTGGCTCAATAAATCTAGTGAATTGTCTGCTATATAACTGTTATGGCTCTAAATTATGTCTTGGTTTTAAGGTATCTTTTGTTCCATCTTTGGTGGGAATGTGATAAGCTTGTAGATTCCTCTGTTCTGCACTATTATTTCCTTTATTTGTTATTATGAAGGTGTCATACGGGCTATTATTTATTGGTAATTTCACACATTTCAACAGGGTTTTGTTTCCGTTGAGATTCCCTTCACCCAAATGGCATAACTTGTAGGCCTGATGCGGTATACACACCTTGCTATCTAAGCCAAAAGATGTATGTTGTTGCAAGTATTGTATAGATAACTTGCCGTCGAGTCCTTTAGATGCGTGTTTCTCAAAGCTCCCTAACCGAAGAATAAAAGAAGCTACATGCCTACCTTGGCACTTACGCAATTTTGGATGGTAAAGACAATAAACTCTTTGTTGATCGTGGTCTATTTTGGGTACAGTCTTCTTTCATAATGTATTGCGACCTATGTAATAGTTGATTTTGATCATTTATAGGCATTTCTTTTGAGTCACTGCTGGTGAGGGTAGTTCATTTATCCCATACCTGATGCAATCTGAATTTAGAGTGTTTTAGAAGTTCATACTTTTGTTTCAAGGTGTACTACTCTATGTTTAGCTGGTTGTCTAGCAGATTGCAAAGCACATTTTTAAGTAAAAGAAGATAAATAAAACACATGAATCACTTGGTGTAGGCTGGATGATATATGAATGCTTCGAGTAGAGGTTTGATACTTTTTGATGTTTCATGGTATGATTATATTAAGATTTTTAGGAAAGATGTGCAAAAATGTTGAACAATAACAAAAGATTTTCTACGAAGGTAGCTTTTCTGTCTATATCCAATACCATGTTGCAAGTTGCAACACTAATAATATATTTGCTAGGAAGATAATTTTTCTGTCCATATCAAATATCAACTAGGATATTAGAGAAAACACAATCATGTTTTTATGTGTCTGTGGGCAATGAGAAGGCAATATATCATCTGCAGGCTTTTTAGAGTCATGGTAGCATATATTAAGCTTGGTTTTTATTGTTGGTTTTCTTTCCATTTTTGAATTTCATGCTCCTCAGTTTTTTAGGTATTTGCTGAGCTATAAAATTACCAGGATCCCCTCATATCTTCCTGTTGAATTTGTATGTATGGGTAATGGCTCAACTATCTTGGTGTATGACACTCAGAGTACCTCGTTGCATCTTGAGACATTCCCAGTAAGCCTCGGGACTTCTTATATGCCACTTATGTTTAGGTTTCACTGTAATGTCCATGTTTGTTAAATAAAAATCCACAGATCTTTTGAAGAACTTTTCATATTTGAAGTTTGAATAGAAAATCATGCAAAGCAACCGATGAATATTGGAATCCCCATGGTTCACTGGTTCTTATGTTTATTCCATGGTACAAACTTACAATGAAGCTTTTTGAGACGTTGTTTTGAAAAGTGTGCTGTATTGAGAAGCAGTGTGACTAAGATATCTACCCCGTTTCAGTAGTCTTGTACTGCAAGATCCGATTTTAAATTGCTTGCAGTTAAAAATTACTCGTCTTTGCAAATTAATTATAATTTTTTTGCAACTTGGAAATATATACATGCTTACATATCTTCATCTTCACAATTATCAGTGAGGGTGTTTCTAATGATACAGAAAGACTTAGTTTGTCTATTATGGCATTCGCGCACCCTCAGCTCTTTCTTCTTGGTGATCAGTCATTTCTGTTGGATTTTTGGACTTTTTATGGACTATTTATAGTCATATTGTTGATCCAAGCGTCTTTCGCTTCTGACAGAACTAGGGGTCGCACTTCCGCCCTTTGGATTGACCCCCTTTTTTTGTTTATCAGAATGGCTTTCAGTTTTTGTTTCAAGTTTTCTTTCAGTTTGTAGCTTCTTTGGAGCCTCCTTTTGGCACCTTTTTTCCTCTATACATCTGAGTCCCATTGACCTATTTTGGCCATTTCTGGACATTGGTATAATTTCTTTCTTTCTTGAGTGTAAACTTGATAAATGCTCAAAAATATTGTACAATTAACTGTAATGAGTTTGTATTTGGAATCCTTCATAATGAATTAGTGCTATTTGCAGTGCATAATGAATGCCTTTTCTTGGGGACTAGAACAAACCTTAATCAGTTTGCATTCCTTCTTTATCATTGCTGACTTTCTAGAAAAATTTCCTGGCTGAACATTATATCCACTAAATAAATTTATAAACCAAACATGCTTATTGCGCCTTTGGAAAGTCCATTATTGAGGATGTGTTTGCTGCTATTTTTTGTTGGATAAACTCCCTACATTTTTCCACTTAGTCAGTTCCTACTATTTGGAAGCAGCACAAAGTTATAAAATGCTATTTTTTCTTTTATGCAGCTAATGTGATAACTTTCTCGACACATATTCTTGGCAGTTTAGCAGAAAGCTCATTGCTGTGCATATCATACTAATTCCATGAGTGTCAGCTTTGTCGAGTAATTTGAACACCTTATAGAGCCCTGCATACAACGCTATAATTCATTGGATTATGGCTGTACGGCTGCATAGTTGTAATCAGCCAAAAACTGATTCGTAATTACTCATTTATAACCATCAAAAGATCTGATCTCCCTTGCAACGATTGCTTTCTTAAGGCCCTCTTTTACATGCAGACGAGTTAAGCATAGACATGGTTCATCAATTTTTTTGCAGCTTTCCTTTTCTTTTTAGTATGCATTCTGACAACAGGTAGTTTGAACTTTGAAGGGCTTCTCAGATTAGCAGTCCTAAGGGTGATTTCCATCTTGTCTGAACTTCAGTATGCATTACCTTTTGTTATGCAGGTGAATTTCCTTTTGCTAATAATATTTAATCTATTAGCATTTATCTTTGAAATGTAAACTGTTACTGCAATGCCTTTTTCTTGATAGGTACATTGAGGGTTCAATAGGGGCCCTAACCCATGAAAGCTTAAGCACATGCATATGAGGAGCTGGAAACCTCGGAGACTACACAAACCAGAATGATACAGTTAACTTTCAACTAAACAAAAATCCCACTAAAACAGGACCAAGCATGACATATTATGGGCTATCTACAAAACAAAAGATAAACCCAAGGGAACTGAGAAAAGTTAAAACCAACCACAGAAAAAAGTGCCAGCCTCTAAACATGCTGCAGACAAAGTGCCAGATCATAACAGCAATTCAAGGGGCCTGAATCCATTGCCGGGTCATCTCTTGAAGCCACCAGGACCCCTGGCTCAGGAAAGGATCTCTTTTTGGCTTGAATTACGAGACCTTTAGAGAGTGCAGACACAGTGAATAGACTAGATACTTCTAGACAACCACTCCCCAAGATTACACATAACCCATCAATGTATTTTGTCAGCTCCTAACTAAAGATGGCAAGTTTGCTTCCCCTTAGCTAAGGACTCTATATTATGTTTCAAAACTACCATCCCATCTGCTTGCTCATAGATGAGGCCAACTTGTGAGTCCAAACGCCCATCCTCTGAACTCTTATGAGGAAATACCTTAATCTTGCTGGACAGAATTCTACTAATGATTCATTCTTTAATTTCTATGTTTGGAAACCTAGCTCCTAGCTTCTTGATGAAATATTCCAAGATTTTTAAGACATTTCCTAGAAATGAAGGCAAAAAACAATGAAATATTGAAGACAAAAAACAATGAAATATTAAACCACTTGAGGGGGTGATCTCCAAAAATTAAAATATGAGAAAATGAATTTAATTTTACGACTTATATTGGTTTGGAAGTCTTTCTCTTCCTTATTTATAGATCTAATTAGATAAGGCCACACCCCTTCATCTTAATTAGGTTGGCCTAAAGAATTAATTAGAGCTAATAAATAAAAATATCAAGGTTAAGAATGACACAAGTGCTTAACACATTTAAGAAGATGAATATTAGGGGCATAACATGTCCATCGATCAACTAATATTCTACGTTGAGGTTACCCTCATCTGAACAAAGTGAAGGTGAGGAGAGAGCCCAACTTTCTATAGTATAGTTCGTTCTTAATTTATTCAATTGAGTATCAATCGAATAGATTGATTGATTGTTGACTCAATGAACACCCCATATGGGCATTGAATTCTGGAGAAATCGATCTTGACTCGGAACGGCTTAAAAAGTATAGATTGATTGAAGTCCCCATAGAATAGTAGGGCTGAGATTGCCTCATATTGACTAGCTCTATCTCTACGTAAAGCATTGCCCCCAATAATTAGCAACTTTGGATGTTTCTGTATGAATTGCTCATCATTCCATATTGCATCTTTAGCTGGTAGATTCTTCCACTTGATTAGGAATTCAAAAATGGCTTGGTTTTGCAATTGTTTCACTCATTTCTTTATGACTGCCATAGGTTTCAAGATAAGCTTCCCTTCTTCATTTAACGTAGGGAATTTTGATTGGATTGAAAGCTTGTTGCCTTTCACTTTCTTTAGGCAAGAGACATGAAGCATAGGATGAATTTTGGAAGAGGGTGGAAGTTCCATCTTCTAAGCTACATTGCCAATTAAGTGGGGAAGTTGATAGGGGACATTAAATTGGGTGCAAGCTTAATGTTTTTATGTTGCTTAAATGATATTTGTTTGTAATGTGGCAATCGAAGGAATACCTAATCTCCCTTCTCAAAGTGCCTTACATTGTGGCATCAATTTGCTTCCCATTTCATCTTATTTATCCTTATGAATTTGAAGTATTTCTTGTTGGTGTTGAATATGATCGTCTACAGTATGAGCATTGGGATGACCCTATAAATAAGTAGTAGATGGTGGGAGGTATCCATAAAGAGCTTCAAATGGAGTCATCTTTGTTGGAGTGAAATGATGTGTTATACCACCACTTTGTCCATGAAAACCATTTCAACCATTGTACTTGTTTGTCGGAGGCAAAACAATGTAGATATCCTTCCAAACATTTATTTACAATTTATATTTGGCCATCTAATTGTGAATGATAAGATAATCTATGCACTAGTTTTATGCCTCGTGTTGCAAATAAGTTTGTCCAAAAGATGCTAGTGAAGATAGGCTCACAATCACTCACAATATTTTGGGAATACCGTGGAGTCTTTGTACCTTATACATTAATACATTTTTTCCATTGTATTAGCTTGAAATGGATGAAAGAGTCCATATAAATGTGCATACTTAGTGAGTCTATCCACAACCACTAAAATCTCATCGAGATTAGTTTTCTTTGGCAACCTAATAATGAAATCCATCAACAATTCCTCCCGATGTTGTGTTAGTATGCCTAATATTTGTAAAACACTCGTGTTCTTTACCATTTTTCCTTTATTTTGTTGGCATATCAAATATTTAACCACAAATTTCTTTACATCTCCATTAAGACCTTCCCAAAAGAAAGCACTCTTTATATGGTGATATGTTT